>CM066989.1:118464-718464 GCA_033977485.1 Hydrangea macrophylla
CCACCCCACCACTCAATTGTGGTGTCCACCCCTCTTTTGATTTGGAGCAAAAATCCAAAGTGAAGTCAGAAATCAGAAATCCTAAGTAAAATTTGACTTAGGATATCTTAAGTGAATTTCTCTTAAGACTTTGACATCAATGGTAGTGGATTGTTCAAAATAATAAGATGGTGATGGTGTTGAATAGTCAAATCAGATCCATATCATAGCAGCTCAATCATAACAATCAAATGGTGATGATCCAACATAGAGCCCAATCATAGCAGTTGAATGGTGATGATCTGTTTTGAACAATTAAATGGTGATGATCTGTTTTGAAAAATCAAATCAGATCTAGATCTGGTTTGGTTGTGGTGACAGTGTTGGTGGTGGTGGGCGACGGTAGTGGTGACGATGGTGTTGGTGGCGATGGCGATCTAGGTTTGTTTTGGTGGTGGTAGCGATGAGTTGACGTGGTGGTCGCCGATGGTGGTCGACTGAGGTCGCCGGTGGTGGTCCCTGAGGTTGCCGGAGGTGGTGGACGGAGGTAAGGTAGGGGTGGTGGTAATGGTGGCCATGGGAGGATGAGAGAGAGATGTCACTGGTGGCCATGAGATGATGAAAATAGTGAAATGGACTTGAAGAGTGTAATGTTGATGTTGTGGACCAGAACTAAAATATAGGCTTGAGCTTTTGTCCTTGTGGAGATTATTGGTAATGAGCTATTCTTTAAACCAAAGTTGCCCAACCTTAAGCGGGAAAATCTAACATACACCCCTTAAAAAAGGGGTGGATGTCATCCCCTATCGTGTGGTTCAGGTTGGGCCACTTCACCCAATTTTTTTTAGTTATGACAAATGTGGCTCAATTATGACAAATGTAGTTCAATTATAACAAATGTAACTCACCATTATGAATCAATTATGATAAATATGGTTGGGGTTTGACATCCACCTGTCTAGGCCACCTTAAGCAAGTCTCCAAAAAATATTTGACCTAGGGTTTTTATCTAACTCATATGAGTCTTTTTTTATTGGAAGGCTTGGCCTAAGGCCCCTAAGGTTGGGCAATATTGATTTAAAGGATAGTCCATTAACAATAATCTCTAACAAGGACAAAAGCTCAAACCAATTTTTTAGCCCTAGTCCATAACATCAACATTTCACTTTTCAAATCCATTTCAATATTTTTGTTTTACCAAACTATCCAATTTCATCTTTCCCATAAAAAAGAAAAAGAAAAAGAGTGAGCTCTCTCTGTCATCCTCCCATGGCCACCATTACCACCACCCCTACCTGACCTCCGACGACCACCACCTGCGACATTCGGCGACCCCCACCGGCGACTAACACCATTGCCACCACCACCACTTCGCCACCACCACCACCAAAACAAACCTAGATCGCCACCAACACCATTGCCACCACTACAGTCGGCCACCACCACCACCACCATCACCACATCAAACCAGATCTGGATTTGGATCTGCTTGAGTTTTCATATTAGAAGCAAATCTGGAAATTTACAGTAAGAGAAATTTCACTTACTATATTTTGAAGTGAATTTTTTTTTTTAACTTTTTAAGTGAAGATCTTGAGTGAAATTTCACTTATTATAAGTTAAGTGAAATTTCAATTACTGTAAAACCTAGTGGTTCATAGGTGTTTGTGTGAGAATCAAAATCACCATTGATCTAGGCTTGATAGGATGTCAAACTATTAAGAGAAATTTCTCATCATAAGAGAAATTTCTCTTAAGATTTTTGATTTCTGATTTCTGGACTGTATTTTCATTTTATTGAATCATAGCTGCGATGTCCTATTAATGGTTCAGAGAAATGCAAGTGACATGGTTTCATTCAATAATCATCATAATAGTATCAACCTAATCGTCAATGGGCTTTGTTTCAATTCCTTGAATTCCTCAGTTCATAGTGCACTCATAATGATAACAAAAATGTGATGAGTGGTGGTCATCGGAGCTCATCGTGGGGTCGCCGGAGTTGGTCGTGGTGGTCGCTGGATCTAGTAGTGGTGGTGGCCGAAGGTGAGGGCTGGTGGTAATGATGACTAGGGTTTGGTAGAAAGGTTAGATGAAGAAGATGATAGTACTTTTGTCAAAAAATGTGCTAAAGAGCTTAGACCAATGTGTTTTATTAAGTGTCCTTAATTCCAATATAACTTGTTTTAATGCCCTATTCACCAATTTTCCCTTTTTTATTTTCCCCAAACTTTTCTCTCTCTCTATCACACTCTCCTCCAGGCGGCGCTCTCTAGTTTCTCTCTCCACTCTCCAGTCCAGCGGCTCCGGGACTGCGTTTCTCTCTAACTCCGCGACGGCGAGACTCTCTCTCAGTCTCTCCCTCTCTCCGGCGACTCAAGGGGTGAGGTATGGTACTATGGTCTCTCTCTCTCTCTCTCTCTCTTACTCGACTGATTCTGTGTGTGTGAGTCATGTGATTGTGTCTGTATATATATATATATATATCTCATTGTGTGTGTGTGGTTGTGTGTATATATATGTGTGTGTGTGTCGGTGTGTGTGTTGAGTCATATGACTGTGTATATATTTGTATGTATGACTGAGTGTGTGCGTGTGTATATATATGTATAAGTGTATATGTGTGTGTCGGTGTGTGAGACGTGAGTCAACTGTCAAGTGGGTTTTGTGTTGTGTTGATTCAAAATTTCAATTCTTTTATCTTCCAATTCCTTGTACAGATTTGAACATTTTCAGCCAACAAAACAAAATGTCAAAATCTGAATCCACCTGTGACTGAAAAGTCTGTCATGATGGATTATGATCTCTTAGCCAGCCAACTACTCGATGTAATCTCTCTTTCTCTCTCTCAAGTGATTTAGATGCTCTATTATACCTACCGTTGCAATGTTAGTTTAGTTTAGTTTAGTTTAGTAGCTGTCTGTCTCTGGTTTTCTTCCAAATTTTACATCATGCCTTGCTGCTTTGTTTTCTTTTTTGAAGTACTGAGTAATAGTATCATCGGATGTGGGATTTAGACCATTTTTGGCGTGCCGGATATGATATTGTAAGCCAGGGTTGGATATGGTAGCTGTCCCGTGGGAATACTCTATATTTGATTTAGGAACGGAGAAATAGAGGTTCTAGGGTTCAAGCCTGGAACACTTTCAGTTATGAAACTGGAATGAAATATTGATCGATAAAAAACTGATTTACAAAGGTTCCTGAGAGAGTATTTATACTAGTTTAGACTATGAAGCGTGGTTGCGGGCGGGTGCGAGGGATTCACTAATTTTCCAAGAATTAGGGTGCGGGAGCGGGTGCGGCGGGGTACTCCTATAGTCATATTAGATATTAAGAATATATTTTACTTAAACATACAAACAAATAATTTTAACATGAAGAAAATTATAAAATTTAATTGGTACTTAGATAAAATACAACTACAAATGAGGGTGCAAGTGAAAATTAACTAGAATATAGTGGACTAATTTTTAATAATAAATGATTTTCTATAGTATTTTGGAAGTATAACAGGGTATGAGAATAAATAAAGGTCATTCTTTATACATAGATAAGAATCAGGGGTGTATTCATAAATAAGAATAGTAAAACACAATATTAGGGTTGTGTAAATTGACGAATTCAGGATTTTAGCTCAACGGGGGCAATTGTCTCTTTAAAATTTTGTTGTGCAGGCCGTCTTAAGGCCATATGAGGTCTAAAGCAAAATATTTAAAGGGCTTTTCTCTCTAATAATATTGTGAAGTCCTTATTTCAATATATTTGATTACTTTTTATGATCTAAAGTTTTTTGAAAGTGACCTAGTTTTTGAAAATTTTATCATGAAGTGAAGGATGAATAATAGTAGAGAAGAGGAAATAGAGATACAGTTCACATTCAATGAGCGTCATTCTTGCTCTTCCAAGCATGGTTCGAGGTCGCGGTATCGGCGACTGGTGTGATGACGCGAGCACTGCATCGCGGCCTGGTATCGGGCGATACGCAACGATACGCTAGATTTAAGGCGCAAAAAAATATGAAAAAATAACCAAAAATTCTAAAATAATCAGAATAGCAAAATTGACCTCATAGATTATCACAATACACAATGTACCAATTATTTAATCACAAATTATTCAATTGACACGCTGCCGATCTAGTGTTTGATAGCTCTACACATAACTGGATAATAATTGTTCAATAGTACTAAATAATACACACACTATAATAACATGATAATAAAAATACAGCTTTGTAACATACAATAGAAAAATCAGTGCCACATGGAGTGTCGTGGGGGCTCGAAAGCATCATCGTTATTCCCTTGATTATTGAAGGCATTATATGGATATGGAAACTGAAGGCCTCCAAATAAAATTGAAGCATAATCTGAAGGTGCAGGTTGAGACGACTGGCTTGATGATCCATAATCTGGGTTTTGGGATTGAGAAGGATTGGCTGGATCTGTATCATGATAAAATCCAAATCCTCGATACTCAACGCTACTACTTGATGATCCATCGTAATTACGACCCAAATCATTGCCACTATAACCTCCTCCATCACCTGTGGCAGTGCTAACTGATGTATCCCGATACCTCCTAGGAGCACGATCATAATACCCACCACTACTGGTACTAGTAGATCTCTCAAGTTGTCGTGCTGGTGGTAGGTGTCCCCTACTCCCCGTGCTACTGTTTGAATATCCAGGATCGCCATGAGAACCATATCCATGTCCTATCATAGCATGATACGGCTGACCATATCCCCCATGTCCTCCATATCCTCCATAACCCTGATATCCTATCCCCACAGTACGCAACTGATCATCAATACCCAAACCAGCATTGTGCCCACTAGAATAATCATCACCACTAGAAATCTCAGTCAACCGAGCCAAATGTTGACGCTGGGCATCTATTCCTGGCCTATATCCATGGTCTGTGCCTTGTGTGGCATAATATTGACTATAACCCTCTGCCCATGAAATGCCAGGGGGTACGCTATAATGACCATGACCACCACCGTCGCCGCCATAATCACCACCGCCTCTTCTTTCGATGTCATTATCATCATAATCACCACCATCGTTGTTGTCATCATCGTCGTCATCATCATCATTACTATCATCACTACTAGAACTGGAACTAGGGAAAATTGATTGACTGTAGATTGTTTCGGCCTTGAAGGAATAGGAGTATTATCTTCCTCTTCTTCTTCAGCTCCTCCTCTTTGACCTTCATCACTATTTTGATTACCTTCATTCAACCATGTCAAATCATCTCCAAGAGCAGGTGCCTCTTTCTCCCTAATCCAATCACCTAAAATATCATCATCTAGGAAGCACCAGTGCGGATGCGGGGACGCGAGTGCGGAGAGTTCGGCAATTTACCCAAAATCACCAATGCGCGTGCAGCAGGGGTACTTAAGTAAAATATTAAAAATATATTTTATATTACATTTATATAGAAGTATATACAAACTATTTTACCACTTTGTTTATTTATTTATTTTAAATTTAACAATATAATTATTTATTCATAAAAATTAATAATTTTAGGGTTTAAAATTAATAATTTAAGGGTTAAAGTATAAATATAGAAGAAAGAAAGGTTTTAAAAGAAAAAAAAAGAAGAAATGTGTTGACCATCGTGTAAAGGAGAGAGAGAGAGAGAGGAAATCCAAAAAAAATTGGGTATATGTAGAGGCACAGACCCAGTCTAGGGTTCAAAGCCCCTTCACGTTACACACACACAGAGAGAGAGAGAGAGAGAGAGAGGAAATCCAAAAAAAATTGGGTATATGTAGAGGCACAGACCCAGTCTAGGGTTCAAAGCCCCTTCACGTTACAAAGAGAGAGAGAGAGAGAGAGAGAGAGAGAGGAAATCGAAGACGAAGAAGAAGAAGAAGAAGAAGAAGAAGAAGAAGAAGAAGAATTAAAGAATCAGAATCGAAATCGAAGAAGAAGAATAATAGTCGAAGAAGAAGAAGCAGAATCATCGAAGAAGAAGAAGCAGAATCGAAGAGAAGAAGAAGAAGAAGAAGAAGAAATAAGAAGAACAATCGAAGAAGAAGACGCATGCACCTTAAATCTGCCTTTCTTCCTTGTTTTTTCCTTTTTTTTCCCCCTTGAATCTGGCGCACTCCGGCCGCACTCCAGCCGCACTCAAACCTGACGAAGAACTGAGATGGAGTCAACACGCACTAAGTGCGCACTAAAGCCGCGGCCGAACTCGCCACGCACTTAGTTCGCGGGCGCCCCCAATTTTGCCGCACTAGTGCTTCATAGATCATCATCTTCGAAAATATTATTCAGATCAATTGGATTATAATAATCCTCATCGTCTTTCATGTACATGATGTTTCTAACTCGCAATCGCAAATTATAGTGCACAAAAACTAGTTTATGCAACTTATTCATTGCCAAGCGATTGCGGAGTTTGGTGTGAATTAGTGACCAGGTGCTCCAATTGCTCTCACACCCTGATGAAGAGCATGTCTGGTTGAGGACTTTACTCGCAATTCGCCTAAAATGTGAAGCTTTCTCACCATAGTGATACCACCATTCAGTTGCAATAACGAAATTAAAAAAAAATAGATCATGCAATTTAATCATCAAGTTAATGCTAGAAATTATAACAGTAACCTGGGAGAGATGTTGTTAAAGCCTTCTTTGTCAGAGGTTGTCCCAACTCTCCTCTTGTATCCGCGTAGTTTTTGATCTACAAATTAAACATGTTAGTTGAATTTATCATTTTTATTTAACAAACAATCAATCAATTTCCAATTTCATACGTCAGTAATCGCCTTCGCTTGGTTTTCTACGTTTGACTCTAATCTCTTAATTACTTCCTTCAAGCCAAGTCGTACCTTGGGGTGATTAGAAAAATTATGGGAATACTAAAATGCAGGGTTTAGAAAATATGCTGCTGTGTGAAGGTGTATGTAATTGACTCTCCCACCTATGGTCAATGACATCCCAATACTTTTAATAACCTTTTTTGGCTGATGCCTTTATTGCTAATTTAGCTCTATAGATGATAGACATTGTGGGCTTCTTGTCTTGGTCAACGATTTTTAGAACCCTAACAAGCGGTTCCATAATGGACGTTACTAATATTGCATTCTTCCAAGATCGATCGGTCAAAATGAGATCAGACACTGTCGCAGAAATATTTCTACTTTTTTCACGATTAAATTCACCCCATTCACTAAATGTGCACATCCTTTTCAATTCAGACTGATAACGTATAAGGCTCTCTATCGCGATGAATTCGGTGGCAAATCTAGTGATTCCCGGCCTCAACAAATCTCTACCTTGTGTATATGTTCTCATAAGATTCACCACTTTTTGGCTATTATAAATAAAACTTGTTAATCTTCTTTGCTTTGTCAAGAGTAGCCTTTACAGTCTTTATTTTACCAATGTCTTCAAGCATGAGGTCGATACAATGCGCTGCACAAGGAGTCCAGAAAAGATTGTGCCTCTTCTCCATCAATAATCTCCCTGCCGCTTTAAAATTTGGTTCATTATTCGTCACAACTTACACGACATTCGACTCACCAACCTCTTCCACAACTTTATCCATTAGTGAGAAAATGTATGAGGCAGTTTTGGATTGGTTTGTAGTATCGACCGATGTATGGTATATCATATTCCTATCACAATAGATCATAAAGTTAAGGATAGGTTTATTGGTTTTAGAGCTCCACCCATCACACATTATTGTGCAACCATAATCTGGCCATTTTTGTTTCAATTGCCCAATGTACATCTCTAACTCTTTCACCTCTTCATCCGAGTATGAATTACTGATCTGGTAACCAGAAGGTCCCTTAATTCCAGGTCCAGCATCCGCAATAGTATCTATCATCGTCTGGTAGTATGGGCCACTGTCAGCTGCATTAAATGCGATTCCACTGTAAAGGAAAAACTTAGAAACAACTTTCCCTACTTTCCTCCTATTTTGTATGTTGAACATGTCCTTCACCTTTTTTTGAAATCCTGTCTTTGGCCCAAACATAAAAGGGTCTCCACCTGAGGCGGGCATCTCAACATTTTCCCTCACACTGAAACTCCTTGGAGATGGTGTTGCACGTTTGGAGCCATAAGCAACATGCAATCCACTCTCAAACTGGGACACGTTAGCGAAACGTCCTCTTTCGGAAACAGACCGCCTACGTCTATCCTCGTCCATAGTTGCCATGCGCCTACTCTCTTTCATTGCATTTTTTAATTGTCGTTGTTCAAGCGGCGACATTCCTCCAGTGTCATCGTCGTCGTACTCATCCACATCCTCAATATTATCCCCTCCTTCATGCAAGCTATCATCTCGGAGACTTTCTATAAGTTGTTCCTTTTTTCTCTTTGTTGAAGCTTGATATACATTGTTGGGCCCATTCTCTAACAGCTTAAGCTTTTGGATTAGTTGGTAACTTAACGTGGTATCAGAGCCTTGTTTGTGGGAGGTCCTGGGTTCGACTCTCTATCCCCGCTTTGTTGTGCATATTTGCACTTTGTTATTTGTCTCCACTATGATGGACTTTGGATTGTTTGCTCTCCACGTGCAAGTCGGGGTTGCACGTGAGGGAGGGTGTTGTAGCTTGATATACATTGTTGGGCCCATTCTCTAATAGCTTAAGCTTTTGTAGTAGTTGGTAACTTAACACTCTTCTCAAGCTCCCTAGCGTTTGCCGTTTCATTAAGATATTGTCTCAAGAATTTTGATATTTCTTTTGAAACTTTAGGACATTTGTCTACTTGTCCCGATATTCTAGCAACATGCTGCTTCAATCTCGTTATACTGCCATGCACAATCTTGCCACAATAATTGCACATGGCGATCCTTTTAGTACCCCCAACAGGTGATGATGCATGATCCCAACCAATGTCTTTCTTTGGAGGCATTCTAGGAAATACAAACATATAAATATTTTTTATAAATGAACTTTTTTTATTAAATATAATTATGTAACTAAATATTATTAATTAAACAAACATTTTTTAAAATAAATAAATACACACATTTTGACCAAATATAAACATTTTTTTATAAATAAAAACAAAAATTAATACACATACAACTAAATAAACATTAATCATAAATATATATAAATAAACAAAAATTGTTACATATACAAATACAAGATACAACTAATTAAACATTTTTTTATAAATATATATAAATAAACGAAAATTAATACGCTAGATTCTATAATTAATACATGGTTAGGGTTAATAGTAACATTTTTTTTTATAAATAAACAAAAATTAATACACTAGGGTTACAAAAATTGTGACTAGAATAACCCACTCCGTGCCTTTACTGTTAACCCTAACCATGTAATTGATGAAATTCTAAAAAATTGCACAACACACAAAAATCAGATGGTCAAAAACATAACACACACACACATGCTACACACAATAGACTCCCAACTTTAACACTACCAAAAACCCCCTTCACAGTCGACACAACTCACAAATTCACAACCCCCCCAAAAAAAGGTCTCGTTACCTACGATGGAGATGGCGACGCAGCTATGGAGAGATCGAAGAAGCAGCCTTGGACAGAGATCGAGATCGAAGACTCAGCCTTGGAGAGAGATCGAGATCGAGATGAAGACGTAGTGTTGGAGGTCTGATCGCAGCTTTGGGATCAAGATTCAAGAGAGTTTTGAGTCTTTTCACCCAAAAAAAGAGTAGATCTGAGAGGTGGTTCAAGAGAGATCCAATCCGACATATGCATGTGAGATCTGGTACTTTTCGAGTAGCTTTTTGAACTTTTCTTCCCTTTTTGATTTTGTCGTCTCTCGTATCGGGTGTATCACGAAACATCTCGCGAAACGGCTGCCGAGATGTACGAAACTCGGTCGTTTCGGCCGATATGTGTCACGAGTCAATTTTTTTTTTTAACTTGGTATGAATCAGCTCATATCTCGTATCGGACCCTCTCGATACTGAGTTAACTCGGCCGATACTTCTCGGTATCGGCCGTTACTTCTAACCATGCTTCCAAGTCTTTGTTAGATGTGGATGATTTGATCATATAAAACTCACAATTAATGCTATAAAAAATAAGTTCATCATTATTTATAGGCTAGAGTTGGTATAATAAATGATTTGAGACTTCTATAAGTGACAATCATTAAGTGACAACTAAGAAGCACTAGTGCGGCAAAAATGGTCACGCACGCGAACTTAGTGCGTGGCGAGTGCGGCCACCGCTTTAGTGCCCCTTAGTGCGCACGGAGTGCGTGTTGACTCCATTTGAGTTCTTGGCCAAGTTTGAGTGTGGCTGGAGTGCGGAAGAAAGGGAAAAAAAAGAGGAAGAAAGGGGAAAAAAAGGAAGAAAAGCAGATTCAAATACCTAGCTAATACATGTTCTTCTTCGTCTTCGTCTTCGATTTCTTCTTCTTCGATTCTTCTTCTTCTTCTTCATCATCTTCTTCTTTGTCTTTGATTTCTTCTTCGATTCGATTCTGCTCTGCGATTTCTTCTCTCTCTCTCTCTCTCTCTCTCTCTCTCTCTCTCGTCTCGTCTTCGACTTCTTCTTCTTCGATTTCTTCTGCGATTCTTCTCTCTCTCTCTCTCTCTCTCTCTCTCTCTCTTTCTCTCTCTCTCTCTCTCTCTCTCTCTGGAACGTGAAATGGAATGTCCCAAATGGGTCTCCTGACCTTGACTTTGAGTTATAAAAATGACCTTTCTGTTAAATCCTTTCTTTCTTTTGTATTTAGACATTAGCCCCAAGTGAATTCCCTAAATTTTTAATAAAACCCAGCGTGTTTTAGATGGGTTATTTTAAATGTGTATATTATTTTTTCTTGATTTATGAATGTGTATATTATTAAATTTGAAACAAAATAGTAGTAGAATAGTTTATATATGCTCTTAAAAAAATAGTTTGTATCTATATACTACTATAAAAATGTTATATAAAATATATTTTCAATATTTTACATAAGTACCCCTGCCGCACTCGCACTGGTATTTTGGGAAAATTGCCGAACTCTCCGCACTCGCGTCCCCGCATCCGCACTGGTGCTTCCTAGAGTGACAATCATGAAGTGTAAGGAAATTTATAAAATGCTTTTAAAATTCTATGTATGATGTTCATAAGTTTGACAGTTATAAACTTTGAAAGTTTTATAGAAAACTTAACAATATGCAATAATGTATGTGATTCTAGAACTTTCCATTTAGATGCAAATATTGTCCTCAGAAAGAAGAGAATGCACAGTATTTGAAGTTAAGTCTATTACATTTTCCACCATCTAATATGGTGTTCATAAAAAATATAGCTTGTAAATATTTTTGATACTAAAGTGGTGCACGTGCCCCTGCTGATCCCTTGCTAGGCCAGCCCTTACTACTAGATACAGCTAAAATATCTACTTAAAAAAGACCCTCTGTAAAGTCGTATCTTAATTTTAAAACGTTAGAACTACACAATTTAGGTACTTAAAACAAATGCACTAAAGAAAACTATCTTATTCAAACATAAATTGGGGTTTAAATAAAAATGAAGCGGACTATTACCTCTTTTTCTAGAAGCCTACAACGATTGCTTTTCTAACCTAGTGGTTGAGATGGCTCTGTAGGTGTGTAATGAGATAAACAAAAAAGATATAAAGAAATTTATTTGAGACTCCAACATTTCAAGCATATGAAGTTCAAATTTGTCATTCGTACTAATTTAATTATGAAATCCTAATAATGATCCAGATGAATAATTATGACACCTCGATTCGTTATTAAGAATAGTCATGCTATTTGCTCCTAATTTGTCACCAAAATTGAGCACTCAATGACGTGTTAATCACTCATTGGAAACAAAATTTGAGAAAGAGACAATAAAGAGAGTAGCAAATACACTTTACATTGTCCATATCATAGTGTGCATGAACTGTGTCCACAAATTAGGTGCAAAAGCATTATTCTTATCGATATCCACCAAATAGAAATTTAAAAATTTGTGCCAAAGTCACTTTGTTACTCCAAGAAGCACCCTAACAGTTCACACGTAGTATTATATGGGATAATTGCACTTTGCACCCTCCAACTATCACCACTTTTGCAATTTGTACCCTCACCTATTTTTTTTTTTTTTTTTTTTAAAGTTTTTTACTACCTTTTCAACTATCTTCATGTTGCACCAATGGCCCGCGATTTATATCGGGATACGTAAGCATCTGACTTTCGCAAATCCGTAGCCGGCGACCTCGATTTCCGACATCGGCGATGGAGTGGATTGATCGTGATCAGCTTGAAGTTAGGAAGCACCAGTGTGGATGCGGAAACGCGAGGACGTGGTCGCGAGTGCGGAGAGTTCGGCATTTTTCCAAAATACCAATGCGAGTGCGGCAGGGGTGCTTATGTAAAATATTTAAAATATATTTTATATAACATTTATATAGTAGTATATATAAATTATTGATTGATTTATTTATTTCAAATTTAACAATATAATTATTTATCCATAAAAAAATAATTTTGGGGTTAAAGTATAAATACAAAAGAAAGAAAGGTTTTTAAAAGAAAGCATTATAAGTCGAGGGCTTCCTAAAAAGAAAAAGTATATGAAGACTGAAGAGTAAAGTCTTTAGCTACAGTCTAGGGCTTTTCATCGTTACAAGAGAGAGAGAGAGAGAGAGAGAGAGAGAGAGAGAGAGTCGACGATGAAGATGAAGACAAATCGAAGAAGAAGATGAATCGAAGAAGAAGATAAGAATCGAAGAAGAAGATGAATCAGAGAAGAAGAAGAAGAAGAAGAAGACGCACCTGAGGTATAGATTTTCTTTTTCTTCTGCCTTTCTTCCCTCTTTTTTTTTCCCCCTGAATCTGCCGCACTCCGCCGCACTCAAAAATGGCCAAGAACTGAAATGGAGTCCATACGCACTAAAGGCGCACTAAGGCGCACTAAAGCCGCGTCCGCACTCCACACGCACTAAGTGCGCGTGCTTCACCAAATCTGCCGCGCTAGTGCTTCTTAGGCTTGAAGACAATGGTGACATAGAGAGAGAAATCAGAGACTTGACTTTGTTGATTGAAGAGTGGCGAGTTTTTTTTTTCTTTGGATGAACTGATTGTACAAAGTTACTAGATCATCTCAGGTTACGCAGAGAGATAGGGTGGCAAGAAGGAGGGGGAGACGTTGAGGTAATGAAGTAGGTCAGCAAGTGTGTTGGAATGGGATGATGAATACTTGCTTAGGTTTAAAAGGTGGGCTGAATGTGGAGTTTGGGCCTATGTCCACTTCAAAGTCTAAAAAGTCATAGGTTCAGATTTAACAAAATTGGTCCTGCATAAGTATACACATAATTTCGTTTAATGTGTTTACTTAATACGGAGCAAAACTTTCATATATTTCTCAAAAAATAATAACAATAGGCAGTGATAAAAATTTATATAATTATCTTTATGGTAGTTTTTCTAAAATATTTAGTTAATGAACTCCAATAATACATAATTATTATTTATCAGATTTTTTTCAGAAATTTTCAAATCTTGAATCAAATATATCTTTGCATATCACTCGATACTTAAAGACTGATACACTGCGACCGCGACTTTGAACCATGGTAGATGCTAGGGCAACTCTAAACGCTATGTAGCACGGATTCTCCGAAATGGGTGAAGCACCCGCACCTAGTGTGCACCAAGGGCGGGTGCACCATTAGTGCGGCTGGTTGCGCTATATTTGCGACGTCAGCATGTGAGTGCGGTGTGTGGGAGGTGCGTGACGGGTGCGCCGTGAGTACGCGACGGGTGCATATCAGATTTGTTTTGTTAGGGAAGGAAGAAGATGAAGAGACGAAGAAGAACAGAACGAAGAAGAAGATGATGTAGAATGAAGAAGATAAATGAAACATGCATGGTCGCCTATGGTTTTCTGTTCAGCAACTTGTGGCGGCCCCTTCACAATCGATACAAATGGAAACTGATGATGAATTTGATTTGTTGTTATGTTGTACACAACCATGGTCGGATGACGCTGCACCTTCTAACTTTTGGAAACTTTTCTTTTACATTTGTAATCTATGTTATAAACCTGGCTATGTATATGCAAATCTACCAATGACTGCCCCCTCTAACTTAAGATTCTACGCCGTTATATCTCTTAGTTAGATCTCATAGATACTTGTATCTCTGCCCTTAAGAGCATGCTCCTGCATCATTTAATAGTTGCTAAAATAAACCTTCTAATTTTCCCACCAAGACCACCTCTAATACTGAGTTGAGACCTCAAACACACATTATATTTATACTTTTACCCATGGTTGTCAAATCGTGAATCGAATCGTGAATCGGTTGACCAAAATTATGAATCGTGAATCGAATCGAATCGTGAATCGTAAGATTCACACTTTTTTCGAAAATGAAGGTTTATATATGTGTATACACACATAAAAACACATATACATTGGTTAAAATGGACAAAATAATGTTGTAACAATAGATTTCATGCAAATGGTTCACGATGTTTAATCCTGGGTCCCACTACATTGGCCAATGGGATGCTTGGATGAGTATTGGTGAGCCATTTTTTGAGTGAGCAAAAATGCTCTAATACTCTAAATAATACTAGTAGTCTAATACAAATTTTATTATACTAATACAGTAATACTCTAAATAAATGGAGTAAATAATACTGTTGTAGAATATATATATAGAAATATAGAATAATACTGTAGTAGAATCCTAGAAGTCTAGAAATTATAGAATAATATACATTATTATATTGTATACAATAATACAAGCTGTCAAGCACAAGACTCCAAAAGTGGTCCATTGAAAAAGAAAAACCATTCAGTCATTCAGTGGGTTTCGTAGAAGAGTGATAGAGAGAGAGAGAGAGAGAGAGAGAGAGAGAGAGAGAGAGAGAAAAAAAACAGAAAGTGGGTTTCGAACCCAGCAGCGAGAGAGAGAGAGCCATACCTTCGCGGCGACGAGGTTAGGGCTTTCGAACCCAGCAGCGATGACAAGAGCTCGAAGATGACGAGTTCAGTCAACTATGGCGACAACGACGACGATGATCAGAAGAAGACGATGACGGCGACGAGGTTAGGGCTTTCGAAAAGGCCAAAGGGGTTTACGCTGTGGACCCCTTCTGTGATTACACTGTGTCGCGATGTGCTTAAACAGGTTTTATAATAAAGGTATGTTTACAAAACTACGTCGTTTCCATTTTAAAAATTGGGGATTTTTCGAATCGGACGAATCGGTTGAATCGATCGATTCTCACGATTCACTACGATTCGGAATCGATTCAGACCGATTCTGTTCATTTTGCGATTCTAATTTGCGATTCGAATCGACAAGCACATGAAGCGAATCGAATCGTATGAATCGAATCGTGAATCGTACGATTCTAACAACCATGCTTTTACCCTACCACTGCATCATTAATAATTACTAAAATAAGCCTTATAGTTTTCCCACCAAGACCATCTCCAATATTGAGTTGAGACCTCAATCACACATTATATTTATACTTTTACCCTACCACTACACATAGTTGTCAAATCGAGATTCGTATTGTGAATCGAAATGATAGAAGTGAATCGAATCGGGATTCGTGAATCTTAAGATTCCGTAACAAATAATATATGTATTTTAAAATGACTAGAAAAAATATGTAGAATAAAAAGTAAAAGAAAAGAGCAATCAAATAATGATAAATGTTATAAAAGTTTGGGACCACCTTTATTAAAAAAAAAGGGGGGGGGGGGGGGGGGGGGGGGGTGTTCGAAATCACTAGTTTTGCATATTGTATTTGGTCTACTATATACGTTTCTTCTTCTTTCTTTCTTTCTTTTTAAATATTTTTTATAAGAGTTTATTTTATATGTTTTAACCTAAGAAGCACCGATACGGATACGGCGACACATACATGAAACGGCGACACGGCAAATCTTGAAAAAAGGGCGACATGATACGGCGACGACACGAAAAATATTTATTGTATTTTTCTATTATTATATGTAACCATGTAACATAAAAATAACAAGTTATTCTTAAAATAACTAAGAACTATGATGTTAAATAAAGGGAATTGCTATGTACACCCTTGTATTTGCTATGTACACCCAAATTCCTTAATTCTAAGCATTTTTCTTCTAAAAATTCTCACTTTTGTAAAGTTGAGCGGTGTACATGGCAAAATTAACGGTGTACATAGCAATTCCCTAAATAAATTACCTCTAAATAACCATACAACATGAAATAAATTTCAGTGCTTCATCTTTATAGTAATTCTTCTATTTGCCATAAATTGTCTTTTCAACATAAACCCCTCTTTGCAAATTTTACATATTAAGACTTTAGCCCCAAAATTCAATAATCCTCGTAAAAAAAAACCCATTCCTTGTTGGAATAAGTGTCGAATCCGTGTCGCTGCCATGTTGGATTTCAAAATTTAATCAAACAGTACCAGACACGTTTTTGGTGTGTCGAAGGCGTGTCGGTGTCGGTAGAGTGTCAGACACCGATACGACACTTCCTTTGAAGTGTCGGTGTTTCCTAGGTTTTAACTTATGAATAATACTATTATATGTGTTATAATATTTTAATAGGTTTGGGGCCACAGTTTTGAAAAAAAAAAAAAGCACCACCAAAACAAGTAAAAAAAACTGGTTAGAAATCACCAGCTAGTGATTGTCCTGTTACAATTTGTACACATGTTATAATGTTATAAAATTAGTGGGTTGAGACCACAATTTAAGAATAAGAAACCCAAAACAGGAATAAAACTGGTTAGAAATCTAGTCGGTGGTTGCTTTGCAATGTGCACAGCTGTATAGTGATCTATTTTATTATATTATTATTTTAAATAGAAAATTAGTCTAAAGTCCTATCCTACCAAACTTTTTTGCAATAGATCCACACCCAAAATGTTTGCAGCAATAGGTCCTAAGTTGGTGAAGTTGTGATCCAATAGGACCACAATCCCCAATTAGAGAGAAACATTTTTACAATTTTACCCACAAGTGTTATATACAGTCATATATACAGATATATATAGATATATGCGAATATATATAGAAGTATAATTAGATATTGATGATATAATCGGTTATACTAAATCCCTTTGATTGTGGATATATTTTTGGGAATAACTAATTCTCATGATTATATGTTAGTACGTTACAATATGTTTCAAATTGCAGACGTCTTTTGTAGCTTGATAACCAACCATTCTATGTTCACACTGCTATACTAGGAATACATTTAACACTATCTTATGACAAATTCATTTGCACATTCATTTAACGTAGTAATGAATGTTAAATTTGACACTGCTATACTAGGAATCGCCCAACACCTTCTATACGTTGTTATGGGAAGAAGAACCCTACTTTTTTTTTTTTAAACAATCAAGACATGATTTTATTAAAATAAAACCACATTGTGGTCACCTACACCAGTACATCCCATGATACATCAATTAAAGACCATCAGAGTCCTCAAAACTCACAGAATTAATTCATCGAACAATTTATGTGCAAGACACAAAGACTCCCCACATCTTGACCCCCTAAAAAAAGCTCAGCACCCACCATAACCATCCAAGCCATAAATCACAATAAACAAAATACATTTCAACTGGACTCTATATACCAAACCAACCCACAAGAAAAACACCCAAACAATCCAAAAAAGATAACAATAAACTCCATGAACTTCGCCTAAAAGACTTGGAATGCCCAGTTTACAAATCTCCAACCAATCAAAGGTCAATTGGACAGAGATAGAAGAGATCCCCGAAGTTCCTTCTTTTTGTGAAATACTTGTGCGATTGGAGGTCGATTTGACAAAAATGGAGGCGAAATACTTGCTCAATAAAATAGCAGGACCTATTGCTAACAAGTTTTATGGGTTGGATCTATTGCTAACAAAACCTGTACGTTTACTAGCTGTAGCGTATCGAATCGTACAATTTTGACAACATAGCCACTACATATTTGCGTTGGTACAAACCCTTTTCTCGATTTAGTTTAAGGTTGAGTTTTTTTTCCTTTCTAAATTGAAGTCTAGTGTTGAGTCACTTGGCGAAAAAAATGTCTGGGGTTGAGTCGCCATCTCATGATTTTGAGTCGAGATTTTAACAAGGTCCAATGGTAACACATATTGAAATACTATAGTATGTAATTTTTACTCTTCATATTAACACAAAGACCATTGTTAGGACCTCACCCTATAACAATTTATCATCCTTATGTATGTTTGAAAGTGAGAAGTGTCTAATTCTGATGCAAGATAGAAAAGTACAGTTGTGGTAGTTCAAAACTACACCAAAAGTAAGAAAATCTAGCAATTCACAAACAGGAAATAGCAACAATGAGGGTATAGTTGATTTCGTAATGAAGAAATAGAATTTCTAGGGTTCAACCCTGGAACACTTCCAGTTATCAAACTGGTATGGAATATTGATCGATAAACAACTTATTTACAAAGGCTCTTGAGAGAGTATTTATACTAGGTTTAGAGCTGCCCTAGCATCTACACCATTAGATTTCGTAGATACGTTAATCTCAGGCCTTGGGGTAACTTCATAAGTAACATGCTGATCACATGATTACTAAGAAAGACTAGTATACATAATAACCAATTAACTATCTATGCAAGATAATACAATAGTATAAAATAAAAGAAACCTAACTAAATAGTAAATTGACTAGTGGGCATGTCGAGCCTTGGTGCGTGCTTATATATGCCCTTGCATAAAAGCCTCCGGGGTGTTGAAAACTTGTCCTCGAGTTTGATATTGAACTTTCCACAGTTCTTAGGATGTCCAGATAGTCCTCTCCAGTCTCCACCCTTTCCTTCTTTTCCATCCAACATGAATATAGAGACCATATAGTATCCATAATGTATTGCCGATAAATCTTGCACGTTCATGAGTGCTATTTTGGGTTCCTTGAAATGATGATGCCGCCAGTTTTGTGGCAGCAGTTCAAGTGAAGTTGGAAGGACATTATTTTATTTTAGTATAAGTAATTAGTCTGTTATTAAGTCTTTTGCATTTGCTATGTTTTGGAACTAGAGTAGCCAAATGTCTTTTAGGCTTGCAATGCGTTGAGAATAAAAAATTATTATGTCAGTATTAGTGTTGGTCCTATACAAGTGTATTGGAGAAAAGGTATATGGGTCATTCATCAATCAATAGATTAAATCTTATTCAGGAAAGTATTTTCCTTTCAGCCCCTTTTGGGTGGTGACCCCTAAACTTCTTTACTTCTGGTTCCTAAGCAACATCACGATCCATTTCAGATCTGTGATTTGTGTTAGTTGGTATCAGAGCACATCTCGATCCATGCCTTCATGTGAAACGAGATAGCTAAAGTTGAGGCGTATCAAACTTCAATTTAATGGATCTCTCAGAGACTTGATGAGATTGAAGCTAACAGAAACTTGAGTATTTTTCGTTCTTGTGCTCTCTCAGAAGTGTCAGAGTTGAAGAGTCGAAAAGATCCTATTGTTCAAGAGGTTGAACAAGAGGTATTTTCAGATTCATCTTCATTTCCTAGCTTGAGCATTGATTGGGATTCACCCCTAATCTTTGATGAATATTCTGAAGAGGGGGGTATTCGATTGAGGAAGAAGGTATTGCACCTATATGCATTTCAAAGGTGAAAAATGAATCGATGGGGATCTTTATTGGTGATGGATCTTTTGAAAAGATGGAACTGAATATGGTAGAGAGTTTTGAAATTTATCCTGTAAAATTATCCTCAAATTATAAGGATCATTTTTTGTGGAATAGTTTTAATGAAAATGTTAAAGAGGAATCTCTAAACTTGAGCGTCCTAAACAAAGTATGGAAAATCAATGGTGACATAATAAAGTTGTAGCTCAGTCAAAGGTTACTATCTTGTAAAGCTAAACAAGCGAATAGAGTTCAAGCTTTTTTCCATTTGTTAACCACGAATTATTGTGTTGCACTGGCTGAAAGTCGCAAGAGATTGAAATGGTGTTGGTAGGCTAGTCGAAAGGCAAAGTTCAAACAAAAGAGGAGACAACAAACTCGAGTCGAGTTCTTCGCAACCAGTGCAGACTCAGTTTTGTGGCAGCAGTTCAAGTGAAGTTAGGACAAAATTTTGTCTAATTAGTATGAGTAATTAGTCTATCATTAAGTCTTTTACCTTTATTATGTTCTGGAACTAATGTAATTATGCGGTCAAATGTCTTTTACGCTTAGAATGCATTGATAATAGGAAATAATTATGTCATACTGGAGAAAAGTTTTATGGATCGTTCATCAATCAATATATTAAATCTTATTCAGGAAAGTATTTTCCTTTCAGCTCCTTTTAGGTGGGTACCCCTAAACTTCTTTTCTCCTGGTTCCTAAGCAACATCACGGTCCATTTCTGATCTGTGATTTGCGTTAACTGAGCATTAAAACATATCTATAAAAGTATAAACTATCGTTGCGGAGATGTGATTTCATATGATTCCATTCACATCCCTTCTTCCTATCGAACTTTATAGAATCTTCCCGAACACGATCATATATGAAATCTCCATTACCATGTTCTTGGAATGTCTCACAAACTTGTGGTAAGCCAACAAAAGGGACAAAACTGCTGTCACTAGGCATGTACTCTTAAAAAGGCTTCGTTGATTCTATGCTTGCTGATCTTGTCGGAATCAAGATATAAAAGTATGCTTATTTATGATCTACTTTCAAAAGATTTGTAGTGTGGCAAGTAAAGGTCGAACCCACAGAGATTGTTAACTTTTAATCCTTTAATTACTAAAATCTAATCTATCTAGTTATAAGAAAATCGGAAGTTGAATTGATTTAGGTTTTTATTATCACTACTACTTTAAACTATGAATTAAACTATGAAATTATGGAAATAAGATCTAAAATCAAATCTAAGTAAACTTATATGTGAAATTGGAAATTGGTTTAAAAATATGAAGATGGGATCTAGGATTACAAATCCACCACTAACTATGCATTGAGGGTCTATACTTCTTATTCTAAGTTCTATGTTTGGATAGTTATGATCTATTGTAGCTACAAGCCCAATAGTATCGTCAAGAAGATATCGTTAGTTTAATCTAAACATAATCCATCTACGGTTCACATGAGTCATCTACCTATAACTAGGGTGTAGCATGACTCATCTTTCCTAAGCATGAACTATAAAAGATGTACACATCACAATCACATAAGCACCATTGTATGTAAATATTCCTATCAATCACAGAAATCAAGGACTATTGAGTTCAATAAGCATAAGGAAAAATCTAAGACAAGAATAGATCCAAAATACTCTTGATTATTAACATTAAAAACTGATTATATAAAATCCACCAACATAAAATCACTATCCATAAACATAAAATCTTAAAATAGAAAGCATATAATCCCCCTTTACATAGCTAGGGTTTCCTTGAAACCCTAGATGAGGAGTTTAGTTGCTCATGATGGGTGAAAGCATGAAGATGGAGTTGATGTAAGCCATTAGAAACCTTCAAGCTTGCTCTTCCCTTTCCTCTTGCCTTCAATGAATGTATGTGAATGAATCTCTAGGTGTGTAACCCCCAAAAATCATAAAAACTAGATATATATATAGTTTAGAAGAGATTATCCAAGCTTTCCTCCCCCGAAACGGATTAAAACAGGTGCTATTTGCAATCTGGACGTCTTCAAGCAATTTCGTCTGCACAGGACTCTTTAGAATACTGAAATACGCAACTTTGGTTTTTACACATATCGCGCGAGCGTGACATTTGGCACCTCGCGCGCGCGGATCGCGCGAGCGATTTATGGGGTTTCGCGCGAGCGGATCGCGCAAGCGATTCTCAGATTTTCGCGCCCGCGGACCGCGCGCGCGATGTGTCTTTTTCTGCTTCTTTCTTCCTGCTTTTTCACCTATTTTAACCCGATCTCCTTGTTTTCTTCTAAAACCTGCTAGAAAATAGAAAATAAAGTAAAATTATACAAAAACAGGATAAAAACGACTAACAAATGTGAGTTAAGGCGTATAATTAGGATTTGTTCTCTCCCGATCACTTGCTCTCTTTGGGTTTTCATCAAACACATGTTAGAGGAGCAATAAGATTGAAGGGGAAACAACTAAGAGATATGAGTTCCTAGGGTAAAGGAACCCAAGAAAGACTCTGAATCTTATTTCTAAATAATGATAAACTGCCGTAAAACAACATTTGTAAAAACTATACATACTAGGGTTTCCATCCAGCCCTAGTGTCCTAGCCCTTTAAAACTACATAAATTCACATGACTTGTTGTCACACCCCAACCCGCTAGGATAGTGTAACAAAAGAGTTACCCAAAACAAAACACCCTTTATTAGCAATAAAATAAGAGTTAAACATAGAAAAATGAATTTATTAGCTTTAACCGGCTCAAGGGTAAAATAGTAATTAAGAAAATATAGTCAAATTTTATATCAAAAGATAGCCCTTCGAGTCCCGGTTCCAGCGCCAAAAACGGCGCGCGAATCCGAATTTTCTAGAAAGAGTTGTGTCCGTTTCCGTAAAAGTCGACAAGTCAAAAATAGACCTGCGGATTCTGCAGATAAAATTTCTACACGAATTTTTCCAGTTTACGAGTTAAAAACATAACCAAAACCAAATTACTCATACAAACCCATTGTCATCCAATACCAACTGAGTACACCCACAAACAACGTATTAACATATACAACAAAAGAAACATACTCCCAAGTTGCCCAGAACCCCGTGGTTTAACGCTTCTCACCGTGATGCTTATCTGAACCTGCGTGGTCATTAGCCACAAAAATCGATTAAGCTTTCGCTTAGTGAGTACGTGATGCTAATCATGCAATTGGAGTACTTAATGATTCATAACACCAATTAAACATTTACAACAATAAATGGTCGCCGGCGTGTCAAGTAATCAATCACCATCGTTCTGGACCCCTGATTCCGGGCCATTCTCACTTTTTTCCGTCGCATATAGCGAAATCACTCATTCTCTCGTGACCATAGTCAATTCGCTGTGGTCGTCACCACCGTCCCCTTTTCTCTGAGGACTTCGTCATCATCTCCCTTTTCTCTGAGGAATGGCGTCCCTTATATACGGGCTAATAATGGTGATTATCACTTGAGACCCTTTGACCCAAATAAGCACATAAGCAACTCAACATGTCAACATGGCAATTTCAGCATTTTTGGACATGTTAAACAATAATTAATCACATGTTTTTTCTACTTAATCACTATTAAGCAATTTAAGCATTCACTAACAAATAAATAACATTAAATATCCAATTTTGGGATTAGGACACTCACCTCACAAATAGGTCCAAAATAAGTCTAGAACTCTCAAATTTCTTCGCAAAACTAGCTCCTAATGATTCCAATGATAATCCTATACAATTTTGGTAAACTATATGTTACCAACCCATTTGGGTCACTGAAAAATCTATTGATTAAACTGAAAATAAATTATACCAAAATGTTAGACTTACCCCCATGAGTCCAAATATGACTTCCTATCGCAATTTGGACAACAAAAGGCGAAGCTATGGCATAGGGAAGGCCGAAACCCTCCCTTTTTCTCTTCTTCTCTCGCAGCTTTGTCTCTCTATCTTATGTTTATGTTTCATTCTTTTTTATTTTTTTATTTTTTTATTATTAACTAATACTAACTAATATATTATGAGAATTGTTATTGTCACTCCGTCGTTGAACTAAGACACTCCATGGTACCATTCTTATAGCATGTGGTACCATGTATGCAATGCATGACATACATGGTACCACATGCTCTAATAGTGGTACCATGGAGTGCCTTAGTTCAATGATGGAGTGGAAATAACATCACCCTATATTATATAAGTATAATATATACACCACACACGCTGCCGCCACACTTGCACGTTTTTCCTTTTTTTTTTTTTTTTTTTTTTTTTCTTTTTTTTTTTAAAAGTTGATGATGAGTCAGAGGGAGGTGTCATCCTCTAGCAACTCCTAACCATTTTTCATTTATTCTAATTACACCCCCACAACTTCTATACCCTTATTATAAAACTCCTAAATGTTATAATAACTACCCATTATCTAAGTGGGTATGTGTCTATGTCACGTATGGGCTCCAAATGTGGTCCCAAATATTATATGAAGGCAGTAATTAGCCTACCAATTATGCCACGTGTCCTATTACGCCCTCACAAGGGTATCCAAACTGGTCTCATAAGTAATCATGAACAACAATAAAATATTAAAGCACTTAACATTTTATAAACTAAACAATCATATGGCATCAACATGTATTATAATATACATATTTACATTTACATGTTACCATTTAATTACATAAATGCACATTTATGCAATTTATCCAATTTGAACCCCCTGTGGGTTCCCATTTCACATCTGTCCAACTGTGCCCTTTATCAAGCACTTATCACATGGGGTAACTGGAACCTACCCAAATCATCACATGCAATTAATTATACTGATTAATGCATGCAAAATAAAATATTACTTCCATTTTACGGGTACGGGTATTACACTTGTTAAATTAAAACTAACGCGACTTGTTAAAATGAAATACTAATGTATTTAGACTGCTGGAAACTCTTGCTTCGCATTACCCCACAACCAAACCCAATAAAAACAAAAAAGAAAAATTGTAGTGTGGATGTCGCATGATTTTTAGATGTGGGAGGGACACTTGGCATATTTTGAGGGAGGGTAATAGGAAACTTGTTATTTTTTAAGCATGGGTAAGGATGTATAAATTCTTATTGGGTGAAGACCTAACTACTGTGCTCAACAAAATCCATAACATCAATGCCTCAACATAGAACCCGTAAAAAAATTGTGGCAATACAGCTATGTATGCACCCATCTATATTACTATATGATGATGCCAAAAATTGGTAAGAGTAAAGTAGAGCAATTTAGGAGAGAGAGAGAGTGAGAGACTATTTTTTGTATGTGGTTCGGCCCTGTTAATGAAGGTACCTACATCCACGGGTGTGTCTGAGCACGTTCACTAGCAGATCACCGGCGGGCCTGGTGAGCCAACAAAGAGGGGCGGCACTACCAGTAATACCGGCCGGGTGTATGCATATAATGGTGAATTTTGTAGAGGTGCTGTGTAGACTCCAGAGTTGGTCGCCCCCTTCATGAGGGGTGAGAGGTCTCTTTTATAGATGTAAGAGACCTACTCATACATGGATAAGGAAATATAATCCTATTGATATAGATTGACACCCATCAAGTAAGTTTCCTAATTGTATTAGGATTGATTGACATTAATTGAGGGAGTTTCCTAATTAGATTAGGAAATAGTTGCACTTTCCATTAGTCTTCTAGCTTGAGTAGGAAACTGCCCATAATTTTTGGGCGTATCAGCTGCCCCCCATTTTCAAGATTGGCCAGATGCTATATCGGGGCAAGTTTGGAAATTAGTTGATGCCACTTGCCACTGTCTGAGTGCTTGAGGAAGCTGCCTCGGGGCTTCTGATTGGTGAGTACTCGGGAACTGGCTGAGAGTTGAGACCCAGCCTAGCTCGGGACCTTTAGGTGCTCGGGAACTGACCGGGAGTTGAGACCCGGCCTAATTCGGAGTCTTTGAATGCTCGGGAAGTGACCGAGAGTTGAGACTCGGCCTACTTCGGAGTCTTTTTTGCTTGAGTTAGCTCCCAGGATGGTTATCTTCTGCCCGTAAACCTTCGTCAAGGCTGTGGGTAGAAGGATTTTACCATGTTGGAAAAGCCGACCTAAAGCGTATTGCTCTAGGGTCCTTTTTTCATGTTAACTCCCCAGGATGGTTGTCTTCCGCCCGGCCAGCCTTCGTCAAGACTGTTGGGAGAAGAGCTTGACCATGTTGGTGGAGCCGACCTAAATCACGGTGCTTTAGGGTCCTTTTGCTCCTCTATCGTCGGCCAACCTAAGAGATTTTAGTCACCTCTATCGTCGGTCTGGACCTAAGTGGAGTTAATGTCTCTGAGTACTGTAGGTGCTCGGGTTGTCCAAGATTTTGACTTAGTTATCCGCGAGGCCTGTAAATACCCGGTGTGATTACCTGTTTAGTTCACTACGCCATCTTGCCCCCCAAGCTTTCGCTAAGACGAGGGTCTTACAGAGGCTATGATCTGTAGGTAACCGACCTGGAACATGGTGGTTGCAGGGTCTTTTGAAGCTTGCCATCATCAGCCACCTAGGGGGTTTGCCCCCATCGTCGGCTGGACCTAAGCGAAGCCGGTGCCTCGGTCGTGACCCCGAGGTCTTTGGTGCCTGGGTTCGGAGCCCGAGGTCTTTTAGTGCCTGAGTTCGGAGCTCGAGGTCTTTTTAGTGCCTCGGGGTTAGGCCCGAGGTCTTTGGATGCCTCGGGGTTAGGCCCGAGGTCTTTTAGTGCCTGAGTTCGGAGCTCGAGGTCTTTTTAGTGCCTCGGGGTTAGGCCCGAGGTCTTTGGATGCCTCGGGGTTAGGCCCGAGGACTTTGTAGATGCCTCGGGGTTAGGCCCGAGGACTTTGTAGATGCCTCGGGGTTAGGCCCGAGGACTTTGTAGATGCCTCGGGGTTAGGCCCGAGGACTTTGTAGATGCCTCAGGGTTAGGCCCGAGGACTTTGTATAAACTCTGACAATCGGTGAAGCCTAACGCGGTGATCAGGCAAGTACCACTGTAGTCGGGCTCATCTAGACCGATGGATACAGGAGGTCGGATCAGGATCGTCAGG
This sequence comes from Hydrangea macrophylla, assembly GCA_033977485.1. NCBI lineage: Eukaryota > Viridiplantae > Streptophyta > Magnoliopsida > Cornales > Hydrangeaceae > Hydrangea > Hydrangea macrophylla. Next base: position 145,121 of record CM066989.1, read on the forward strand.
CTCCAGATCTCTTTGTACTGGAGGCAAAGCCGGAACTGCTTGATCCTGACCGATGTGAACTGGAGGTCGGGTCAAGACTGTCGAACCATGCTTGTTGTGAGCTGGAGATCCGGCCGGGGCCGCCTGACCCGGACTGTTGCGAACCGGTGGTCGGGTCGGGATTGCCGGACTCAAATCCCTGTGAACTGGAAGAACTGTAAGAACTCCCGGGCTGATCTCGCTTTCGCTTACTTCTGGAAGACTCGTTGCTTTCTTGCCCGGTGCATTTGGTCTTCAAAAACTCTTCAGTGTCGATGTATTTTCCAACCCTCTCAGAGAGCTCAACCAAAGTTTCCGGTCGATTTTTGTGGAACGACGCGGCGCACTTGGTGTGTTGAACTCCTGAGCAGAAGGCTAGGATGGCAATTGTCTCGTTCAGATTGCGGATTTGAAGCTTCTGTTGGTTGAACCGGTCGGTGAACTCCTTGAGGGACTCATTATTCCGTTGTCTGACTGTCAGTAACTGCATGTCTGGCTTTGGCCGCTCATGCATACTGGCGAACTGGTTGATGAACTGCTTGCTGAGTTGTTTGAAACTGCAGACCGATCGGGGCTCCAAGGAGTAGAACCACTGCATGGCCGGGCCTTTCAAAGTGCTGGGGAAGGCTAGGCAGTGTAGCTCATCGGAGTTGGTTGCTAGGGCCATCTGAACCTTGTAGGTCTGGACGTGGTCGACCGGGCTTCCCGAGCCGTTGTATGAATCTAGCCGAGGCTGCTTGAATTTGCGCGGGATGGAGAACCTCGTGATCTGGCTGGAGAACGGTGACTCTGTCTCGGTATTGGCTTGATCCGGAACATAGTTTTGACCAAGCTTTTTGGCCACTCCGTCGATCTGCTTCTGTAAGTCCTTGATTCGGGCTTCCACTCCTTCCCGACCGGTATCTGAGGAACTGGTCGGGTTGGTGGAAGAGGCTTCTTCTTCACGGCGGGGTGCTGTCCTCTGGGATCGGGATCGGCTGTGACCCCGGGTAACCGTTCGCTTAAGGACGACTCGGCTCTTGACCGAGTGACCCAAGACTGATTCCCGGGCCATATGCTCCTGCCTTTCCCCTCGGGTAGCAGGCCCACTGCTGACGTCTTTGACATCCTCAACACGGGACGGGTTGGCTCGGGCCCGTTGTCTGGTCAAGATCGGTTCTCGACCGTACGCAACGTTCTCGGGTCGTTTCCCGGCCATTGGAGGATTGCTTTGCTGGGCTAGCAGTGCTTCGATCGGTTGCTGGATTTGACGCTGGCCCTCCAAGAGTTGTGTGAGGGTTGCGGTGATTTGCTCAGATGTCAGGATTGCTGCAGTCGACGCCGGGGCCGAAGGAACATCCCGGTCGGACTGCTATGCAGCCTTCTTTCCCTTCTTTGGTGGCATATTGATCAGTCAAGAATTTGTTGATGAGAAGAATTGTCGTTTCCCACAGACGGCGCCAAACTGATGATGCCAAAAATTGGTAAGAGTAAAGTAGAGCAATTTAGGAGAGAGAGAGAGTGAGAGACTATTTTTTGTATGTGGTTCGGCCCTGTTAATGAAGGTACCTACATCCACGGGTGTGTCTGAGCACGTTCACTAGCAGATCACCGGCGGGCCTGGTGAGCCAACAAAGAGGGGCGGCACTACCAGTAATACCGGCCGGGTGTATGCATATAATGGTGAATTTTGTAGAGGTGCTGTGTAGACTCCAGAGTTGGTCGCCCCCTTCATGAGGGGTGAGAGGTCTCTTTTATAGATGTAAGAGACCTACTCATACATGGATAAGGAAATATAATCCTATTGATATAGATTGACACCCATCAAGTAAGTTTCCTAATTGTATTAGGATTGATTGACATTAATTGAGGGAGTTTCCTAATTAGATTAGGAAATAGTTGCACTTTCCATTAGTCTTCTAGCTTGAGTAGGAAACTGCCCATAATTTTTGGGCGTATCACTATATATTACAAATAAAAAGGAATCATCTCATGCCATGTTTCATCACCTCATTTTTTGGCTTGTTAATTAATTAAAATGCTATTAACATTGATATATATCATTAGCCTCTAAAAGTATTAACCTTTATCACCTTCCCTAACCTTTCGCCTTTATTGGTTCCATACTTCCTTTTTAAAAAATGAATAATCTAACTCAAATTTCAAAAAACACTAAGAAGACAACTATATGAATAATCGATTTAAAAGTATAATTAAACATAATTACAACTACTAATTTCTTTTGGAATATTACTATGAGATACTCCCTCGGTCTCTTAGGTCTCTTTGACAAAGCTCACATTTTTTGGAGAGCATTAATTAGGGTTGAAGATAATATAATTACTCCATTTGAAGAAGTAATGGTTATGTTCACCCACTAACTCCCTTAAATTGGTTTGAAAATTTAAATATGAATAAAGGCAGTATTGGAAATCCAAGAATTTCAGCCATTGACTTTTGAAAGTGGCCACTTATTATGGGACATCCCAAAATGGAAATATGGCCACCTTTTGTGAGACGGAGCTAGGGAGTATATTTAACTAGGAATGCAACTGTTTCAAGCAATGTTTAACCGTGCATTGCTCGGGTTTAGCACCAGTATAAAAGTATACCCCGGCAAAGTGTCAAATATTAATCACAAAGTTGCAAAAAATATTAATAAAGAAAGAAAGAGATCCCCAAAATAAAAAAAATTGTTGTCTATCCCTCTCCTCGGCTTTTAACTTACAAGTTACAATTGTATAATACATATGCGTCTATTCATATTTCTTTATACAAGGATGTGTTTTAAATAAAAATAAAAAAATAAAAAAATTATTTTTTTTCCTCATCCCATGCTCCCTTATGCCACCCCCTTCTAGGATTATTTTGTCCCACTCGTGGGGGATAAAAAGGGGTTCAAGATTTCTTTATCTTGAGTCTAGGCGGCACACAAGTCCGAATAATATGAGACTTGTCCTTTCCCAATCTCCAATCCGGCATGCCAAACATAGCCTTACATCCTATGTTACCCAGACTTGGTATGGGTGTCGGGTGCGGGTGTGTATCTAAGTGTCGGACCTCCTCTAAATCCAAATCTTAGGACTCGGGGATATGTGTCTAAACGTTGGATACGGGTATGCGGACAACTTCTGAACGTATAAACATACTATGTTTCTTAATATCAATAGTTAGAAACCTCTTTGCCCACAATTTTAAGCTTCTACTTGCCTTTTCAACATCACTTGTGGAGGATCCGAGTGTCCGAATTGGGTACGGGTGTCGGACATGGGGATCGGGTACTTGGGGGTAGTAGGAGAGTCCAGGTAACATAGCTTACATCTTATTATTGGCCTCTTGGCCAGCAGATATAGGATCTTGTATTGTCATTTTTTATGCAATTTAAAGAATTTAGAAACGGGATGGAATTTTGAAATTTAAAGAATTTTGGCGGAAATCACAGCACCATCTATTTGTTTGAGAATTTCGGAAATAGTTCCGCTAGTCGGTATTCCGATTTGATCCCTTCGATGAACCCCTAATATGTACACATTGAAATAAGTGATCTAAATGTTAGTGCGCAGGAACAGAAATACCAGCCATCGCTACTTTTACATGCCGTTAACACACCTTGATTTTTGTGAAATACAAATAATGTACCTTATAATCCTCAAATGATTCGGGAACGATAATGGCCCCTCCACTACGAGGGTGATTTAAATTGAATCTCGATCTCCTTTCCAAGATGATTAAGAACTGAAGTCTTTCTTTTCCTTAAGAATTACTCCCTCCGACCCTAAATAATAGTCCCTATTTATTTTTTGGGATGCCCCAAAATAATTGTCCCATTTTCTTTCTAATATAACCTCATTTAAAATCCGACTACAAGTGGATATAACTTGACTTATGTGTCCTTACTTTATTGTCTCGTTTCTCAAAGTATACTTGCACCTTTTTTTTTTCTTAAGGGTAAAGTTGGTAAAAGCCATTGTTAACATTTAATAGCTCCTCCTAAAACAATGTGCGAAAAGAAATGGGACAATTATTTACGGAAGGAAGGAGTATTTTGTTGGAGAGGAGACAGGTAACTGCGGGAAGCACGGACACAGACACACCGACACAGATACGATATGACACGGACACATCAACACGACAAAATCCTAAAAAATTGCAAGTCGACACTCCAGGAAAAGTGTCCGTGAAGTGTCGTGTTCGTGTGTCGGACGATACGATACGACACAAGACACATTACTTTCTTAGAAGTGTCGGTGCTTCCTAGGCGGCTACTCAATGCGGCTAGGGTAAAACACACTAGACAGATTAAAAAAGCACACTGGAGGAAAAAGAAGTGCTTACGTTTCGTGTTTAAACACATAGCAAACGAGAGAGAAGGCGAGGCAGTAATACTTCACGTGGCAACAATTGTTGAATAAGGGAGGGTGTTGGGGATTCTTTTTCTTTATTTTCCACACTTCATCGAAGCCGATCTTGTTGATCACGCAGGCAACCCTACCATCACTCTTTGGAAATTATAATTTAGATTGGTTCATTTAGCATTATACAAAACCAACATTGTTGTCACGGCCCAAACCCACAAAGTGTAGCTTTAGGACACGTGACTACCACCAAGGCTCTATTCCCCACCTTACTAATCAACCAAAGAGTCACTAGTTGACTCTGTGCAAATTAAAACGGACCAAAACCAAACAAGCATCCTGTTTTCTCAAGTTGAGTTATAAAATCCCTTTTTTTTTTAAAACCCATAAAGGCTCTTTCTTTATAATAATCTATAGAAACCTTTAAACACAAGCTAAACAACATTTTCCATTTTTAAAATTCAACTGTGCTTTCCTTGCTCGGGCGAGCTCCACGCTTGTTTCTAACATTCCAATTTCATGTTAAAACATCTCCAAACACTTAATAACACACATGTAGTTTCCAACACACTCATAGATGAATAAGGAGAGATCTTCCTCAACATTTACAACTTGGTCTAACGTCATAACTCATTTTTTATCTCTTTTATCATGCACATTTTATTCAATGCTTACGTTTATCTTGATCTCCTATTTCAATCTTACGAAGTGACGATTACATGTTCCATTTTCATAGCATATCATTGTCCAAATGCTCACGTTTAACATGACATCTCATTTGAATCATATGACATTTTCCATGCAACCAAAGTTATCGTCATATCTCGCAAATGTAAGACATAGAATCACTCTTACACAATCTACTTCCAAACAAGTTTAACATGTCATGCAAGTATGCGTATTCCCTCGTGTTTTTCCCCTTTTTAATCTCTTTCCCATGAGTCACCATTCATTATCAAACACACGCACAATCCATTATTATTTATAATTCCACATGGTAGTACCCTTGAGGTCTTAACTAATGTGGCTTCACCGCTAGAGTACCACTTCTATCTCTACCGCACCATTAATCTCATTATAGGAGTCGTAGTTCATTACCAATTTCACTGCATTATCTTCTGCCATATTATTACAATACCATCTAATTATCTGAAATATAAACACTAAAACGTTCTTCAATTCTTCACCTCACCTTGCTTCCCAAATACCTGAAATGTTTATATAAATAACCAATGAGCTATAAAGCTCGGTGAACAACATAATCAGTGAACGTTAACATTACATAGCATTTAAGCACAATAATGATTATAAGTACACCGATTAAACGCATTCTTTTCCAACACTACTTTAATACCATATAGTTTACACTTCATTTCATACATTCTTATTCTTTGCTCTCTTCCAGTGCCATTCTCACAATTCACCGTAGGAATTCTCTTACTTTCCCTTTCCTTCCGTTTATTACGAAATCCATTCGCATGTCAAAACATTCATCCCCCTTTCCATGCACACCACAATAACAATATCTATCCATATCCTTATTATACTCGATACAGAGCATAATTAAACACATAACTCCATAAGTCATGCTTATATCATCACTTCATGAAACCATAACAAGATAACACGATCACTTACAAATCTCATGGCTCATCAATATATATAGCATCTTGATCATCAATTCAAGAGTCAATTCAAGAGTCAATTCAAGGATTAGAATTACTCACCTTGCTAGTAGATTCAATTACATGATTACTAACTCATTTCTACATCACCCCTTTAATCCCCCTACATTATTTATTCATCATGTAAACAAGATATGAACATGTCATGTTCCTTCCTTGATCAAAATGGAATTAAACCATAGACTACAAGTCTACTTACCCTTGGGGATCAAATTCCAACTCCATCCTTTCTCATAACTTCCCTTTTCTTTATTTTCCTTTCATTTCTTTCTATTTCTCCCTTATTCTCTATTTTCTTTCACCTTCTTGCTTGTCTCTACACAAGCACCTCAAAGATGTACATCTATTTTGTATTCTTCCATTAGACTAGTCATCACCATATGTCAATTGGAGATTTAATCTGCCAAGTTATGACACTTAACACCTCCTTGCTTGGCACAAGCAAGCTTCTTGATTAAGCTAATTAATCTCAATTAGCTAATTAACCTCAATTAAGTTAATTAATCTCCTTACTTAGGAGATTCCACCAAGTTCTAGAATTGAACTTTCATAAATTACATATTCACCTACTATACTTTCCGATATCACATTCTAGCACCTCGCACTTTCTTGAATTAGCGTTCTACCTACTCCACTTTCAATTATTCCAATGTAGCTCCTTACATTTCCGTGAATTACTATTTGACCTACTAGTTGTAGATATGTTTACATATACACCCTTATCATTTATACCCTTTTTCACCAATGTTAGCTCAATTCAATGAATTCACCCGTACCGGGATACAAGCTTACCCCCATGTTATGCACTTGTTGCTTATTACCAATTAACACCTCACATTCTTGTGAGTTACTAGTTATCCTACCAATTATGGAAACGTTTTCATCTCATCGTTTCTCTCTTCTTCTACCCATTCGTACCTTCCATTCTCGTAATGGAATTCCCCTTGTGTCTCCTCTCGGATCCTTTCATTCTTATGCTCCTATCATGGGACCGCTCCATCTTTTTAATGAAGTCTCTTTCCCCTATCTATTTATCATACGCTAGCATGACTCGTGCTCACGTATTGCAGCATTAAAGAAATATAGAAATTCTGGGTTATTACAATTGTACTTTTGGAAACCAAGGAATGTTAAAATTTGACCAACACCACCCCCCCACTTGAAATCTTTTTGTTAGATACATACTTTTATCAATGATGATTCTTGTATTTCAAATCATAGCTAATTTGCATGTCACTATGGTGCGACAAATACAGGATCCAAACATTAAGCAATTAGCTGAGAAAATTGCAAAAGTTCCTGAATTTAATACGATGGTTGAGCAGCTACCAAAGACTTATCAGGGTGGCTCTGGCGCAATGTATGTTACCCTGAATAGAATTCTGAGGCATCCTGGTTTTATTTATAGTGGTATGAGGCTTGGTCCTAAATTAATGCAGGTATTTCTTATGTCTCTATAAGTTCCTTTGGATTTGTTGATTTATGCATTATATAAAAATGGGCGGTGTTATTGGCACTCCCCAAAATCCTCAGGCACTCCCCATTTCATGTGAAAAGACTACAATGCTAAAAAAAAGGCATTGTAGTCTTTTCACATAAATCAGGAGTGCCTGAGGATTTTGGGGAGTGGCAGTGACACAACCCTTTAAAAATAGCTGCATCTTTAGTTGAAATATTGGATACCTATTTTTCTAGGCACCATCCGTGCCTACTATGCTCAGGAAGATGGTTGATCCGTCACATAAAGCTCAGCTTAGAGAAAGAAAGGAATCCAGTATGGAAGATCCTATCTTGCAAGAGATCGGATTGAGGGGTCCGGGGGCAGTGCTAAGGTTTTTTGTTATCTTACTGCATTTATTTAACATACATATGATTTATGATGTGATATATTTCACTTGAAAGAGATGCAATTGCATCTTTGGTTATGTCAAGATCGTTCCGTATACTATGAGTGTAGTACTCATAATCATACTTGTCAAACGGGATTTGTATCGTGAATCGGATTAACACAAGAGAATCGAATCGAGATTCGCGAATCGTAAGATTCCGTAACAAATAAAAAAAAAAAAAACGAAAAAAGACATTATTGTAATATATTTCGAAGTTATAAAAAAAAATTTATTGTATGAGTAATGATTTGCTTCCCAAGTTTTATATCCCAAATGTTACCAAACGTGTGTGGCAGTGGGACCACCTTCAATAATGGTGGAACCCCTTTGACATCCTCCAATCGAAATTAAGTGGACTCATTGCCACATGTGTTTGGGAACTAGTTGATGTACAAAATTTTAAAAGCTTAGCATTACTCTTATTGTATATGTCATATATAATACAATATCATACTTTTAGGTTGGGACCGCATAGCTTAAAAATAAGAAACCCAAAACAGGTGTAAAACTGGTCAGAAGTCCAGTTGGTGGCTGCTAGTCTATTTGATAATTATATTATTATCCTTATGTTTCAACTTACAAACAATACCAACGTATATATGTTGTATAATATTTTATATTACAAAAGGTAGGGACCACCAAGCTTAAAAACATGAACCCAAAACAGGTGTAATACTGAGAAAACCAGTCGGTGGCTGCTAGCCCTAGGTAATGTATATTATATGAATATAATATCGGTCAGCAGCCCCTGTTATGGTTTGCAGTGTTGCAAGTATGTATATAATATGTATACAATACTATATATCACTATACTACTGCCCAGCTAGTTCGAAACCGGTTTCAGAAACCAAAAAAAAGGTTCGAAGCTTCCCGAAAGAATCGATATGATTCGGAATCGCGATACGGTATGCACGATACAATGCAAGTCGCACAATACTGCTGCGATTATTAATGGTGTTCGATTCATATATGCGATGCGAATCGATTTGTTGCTGAATCATATCGAATCATACGATACGTATTGCGTATCGTACGATTTTAACAACAGAGCTCATAGTACTCCATTTTCCAAAAAAAGTGATCATGTAAAGATACGACACTTGAATATTCAACTTTAATTTTGATGCCGTTGATTTAGATTGTTTGTCCTCAATATGATGATTTTAGGCTATGTTTGATAATCTCCTAAAGAGGACCTAGTCCAGTCCAAGTCCAGCTTTTTAGCCAATTCTTGTGAGATCCAGGGTAAAGCTATTCTGGAAAAAAACCTGTTTATGAGTATATATTGGACCTAGTACGGACTCCTGTGCAAGGACTTCATCCAACCAAACACTTAAATTAGTAGATTCCGCTACCAAGAACCCGTTCTTGATTTGCCAAACACCACTTAAGTATTATTGATAGAGTTACCATACAACTAGTAATTCTCAATAGGATAGGTCCCTTCTTAGATCACCAAGATGGCCTCAATAGATCTACTAGGGATTCAATATCTCAATTTTGAGAAAGACGCTATTGGGTAGGACATTTGTTCTCGACTCTATGGATTAGCTATATTTTAATTCTAAAAAAATTAGATGCTAACAATTCCTACCCCCTCCATACCCTTATCCATTGTCCACTTTTGAGATGTCCCAAAATTATGTCCACCTCTGAAAAGTCAAAACATGATTATCACCATCATTTTTCAATTTTACCTTATATGACTGTAAATAAAATAAACAAAAGGAGAGAATTTAATTTTTTTGGGAGCTGCAAATACTGGGAGGGCAATTTTGCACTATTGGAGTCTTTTGGGATAGAGGGAATACTATGGGAAATGTTATTAGCACTCCATTTTTCCTTGGGCACCTAGCGTAAGCATTGAGAGTGAGGTATCACATGAAGTTATACTGTTAAATTGGGAGTGCCCGAGGAAATGGAGGAGTGCCAATAACATTTCCTATTCTTATCATTGAAAAAGTCTATATGTATTGACTCTGAGACCAGAACGGGACATGGCATGACATTGCAACTTGTGATTGGGGGGCTATGTTGAAGAGCTATTTAGAGCATGACAAAATTAAGTGATTTGTTTGGATGATTGCATAAATTTTGGTAAATAATACCTTTTCTTAGTAATTGATCAATAGTTTCTTTAATTATTTATTAGGCGTAAGGTCCTTTAATTTAAAATATCAATTCTCCACAAAAGGCTATACTTTATTAATATTCTTGCTACATTTTTTTTTTTGCTGGTGGTCAAAGCACTCGCAAGCGCCACGCACACACTTCAAACGGCCAGGGGGGGCCACGGGCCCACTTCAAAGGGACTTCCTCCCATAGAGGGCTGATGGGGAAACAACCCCCAAACAATTCCCCACGAGGGGAATCGAACCCTCCACCTCCCACTTGGGAGAAATGGAGTGATACCACATGGGCTAAGGCCCTCTGTATTTTCTTGCTACATATTTTTAGGCGATTCATTGTATACATTTTATAACGATGCTATTGTTTAAAACGATAGTAACATAATTAATAGGGATAATTGTACTTTGTATCCTCTAACTATGGGCACTTTTGCACCCTTAACTAAAAGTTTAGCGGGTATTCCCTCCAACGACCGACCAGTAGCAGCAATGATCCTTACATAAAAATGTCCGTTAAAATAGATGGAAAAGAGTTCATGTGCGATGGACATGTCACACCCCAACCTACCACGCGCGGAGTAGACCATGTAACAAAGGATTACCCCAAACAAAACAAGTATTAACATATAAAAGAACATTAGATCAAACCAACCCCAAGGGTAATATGATGCTTTTACACTACTGTCAAATTTTATACCCAAAGATAGCCCAAAAACAATCTTCCGAAAATGTTTTCCAAGTTAAAACCACAAAATAGAATCATTTGGCGAAGCACACTAGACCGGTCAGCCAGCTAGCGCCCTTAAGAATATCTGGTCGACCGACAGCACACTTAAAGATATCTGGTCGACCGGATAGCACACCTAAAAATGTCTGGTCGACCGTACAGCCCTGCTGCAGAATTATTCTGCAGCAACCTCTTTTACCTATTTGCACAAGTTTAAGTATAAAACCATTCCCAAAATTTTGAAAACACTTCCAAAATTTCAAGGATGTGTCTCTAAAACATATTTAAACATTCCCAAGCATTAATAACATGAATCTAACCCATTCTGAAACAATTTAGGACAATGAACCTCAAAAGAAAAACCATTTCCAAGCATTTGGAAGCTACTCACTCCTTTAAAACTCATGAATTTCCAAATGGAAACACAAACAACATGGGAGATCCCCAAAACCAAATTTGAGAATTTAGTTGGTCACTCAAAACACATAAATTCCTCTCTAGGATCATAAACTTGCATTAGATTCCACATAGCAACTCTTTGTGAGCAAAACATTCAAACAAAGAATGCCAAGTTAAATTTACATACAAAGTTACTTAACTTCCCAAGTCTCTTCCAACGCACATGACTTGTGACTTGCAAGTGCAACTCACATCATGAGACATAACCAACAACAAAATCCAACTTGACATATTACAAGAACTTCCCAAAACATAAGTTATTCAAACATCTAGTTATTCAAACATCTTGATTACAAAGTTACAACCGGAAATCAAAACACCTAGCTAGCACATGGACATATCCACATCTCCCATTCCTAACCCGTCGTGCCAATCATTTGTTCTCTTCTTCTCGTTCCGTACCTGCGGAGGTTATTCAATAACCACACAGAAATATATATATTCGTTTAAGCTTTCACTTAGCATATAAGCATAGCTTTTGCACCATTGACATGCTTTTAGTCAAATTCATCATAATCATAGCTACACAAATATGAATTATTAAGCATTCTAGGATAACAATTATCACATTAGCATATCTAAACATCAAATTTTGAGATTAGAACACTCGCCTTTTCCGATTATTAGCCAATTAAGCCTAGTTTTCCCCAACTCTTACCAATTTCCAACTCAATTCCTAACCGGTGATAATCCTACATAGTTTTGACATACCAAGAGTTATCAACCTAGAACGGTCGCCGGATAAATGTTACCGAAACTGAAAATAAAAGATGTGCATATGATCCTCCTACCTCCACGAGTCCAAATATGGTCTCGGTTGGCAAATCCGACCTCGGACGGCGAAGGAACGGTAAGAAAACGTTGTGCGGAGCTCCGTCGTCGACTTGAGAGCTCTCGGTTCTCTCTCTTCCCTATGCCCTGCTGTGCTTTTACAAATGAAACACATATGCCACCTCTTACCCTTATTTCCTTTTACATCCCCCAAACTTTCTTAAGTTTTATTATGAAATCCCCAAGGTAATTATGTTAATTACCCACATTTTCTAAAGGGATTTAGTCTACATTTCGTATGGCTCCCAAACGTGGTCCCACATGTTATATGAGGTTGCTATTAAACCTACCAATTATGAACTGTATTCAATACCCCCTCACATGGGTACCTAAATTGGTCCCCATTACTTGACCAAAGCAATTGAAGTTAGTGGCGGATGTGGGTGAAGGCTGTCGCTAGTCGGTGGTATTGGTGGATGCGGGCGACAGTTGTCAAAGGTTTTGGTGGATGGTGTAGGATGGAGATGATAATGACGACGAAATGTGGTGATGATGGTAGGCGATGATATTGTACAGAGATGTGATGTTGGAGAAGACGATTTGTAGAGGGGGATATGATGCAAGGGTTTGGAGGACGTGGTGGAGGCTGTGGTGGAGGCAAGAGGTGGTGGTGAAGGTCGATGATGGTTGTGGGTGGCGGTGGGGGATGGTGGGGTAGTGGTAGCGGTGGTGGGAGAAAGTAGTTATTGCCACGCCTAAACTTAACCAGTTCATGTACAGCTCTCAAAGCATGTGGTTCTGTGCTTTAGATATACTCCGTGAGGGTGACATTGACATAGGAAGAGAGGGAGTCCACGTACATTCACACATAAGAAATGACGAATGTATTCTAAGAAAAAAAAAATGTTTTACTTACAATCTTTTAATTTAACACCTATTTTTGACGGAGGGGCCATTGGTGCCTCCCGCCAATAGATGGATGGAGTATGCCGCTAAATTCCTAATTGAGGGTGCAAACTGCAAAAGTGCCCATAGTTGGAAGGTGCAAAGTACTATTATCTTTAATTAATATGTGAAGCAAGAATGACAAAATACATGAAAACTATCTATTGAAGACAAGGATTAACCAATATAGAGTACTTCGTTGAAGTAATTGATTTAATTGTTTGCTTTGAATGAATCTATGTTACTACATTTAGTAGTCAACTATCATTATTTTCTATTAGTTTTATTTTTGGTGAGTTAGATATCTTATAAACTAGAGTAACAGAAATAAGAGAAAAAAACATTTGATGCTGCTAATTATTACTCCCTCTGTCCCAAAGTGTCATAGTTGACAACATAACACATTAAAGAAATTTTTTGTCCCAAAGTGTCATAGTTGACAACATAACACATTAAAGAAATTTTTTGTCTTGTTTGACTTTGCTTGAAAATTCGTGGTAGCTGTATGGTTTTTGTAAACTTTTGTAGTTAATAAGGGTAATGGGTGTTATGACAGGCGCACACTAAAACACAATATACCGGAAGATCGCAACGTAACTCACAATCAACAGAAAATAAATAATCAATCACAAGAGAACAATATAACGTGGTGTGGCTAAAACTTTAGCCTACGTCCATTCAACAACTTCAACAAGAATCCGCTAATATTAAGAAGAAGGTTGCAAGAGATTTGGGTCTGGCCAACAATAGTACTGGGCATTTTGCTCTATTGTGACCTACTTAAAACTTTAGGCGCTCCCTAATCTCTCTCAAAAGAAGGCTCTCTTTATATATTTTGATATGATTTTATACTCTCTTTTCGTTCTCCTTGTGTCCCCTATATATGTAGGCAAAAGGAATCTTGAACAGAAAAGGAAAGCAAACTGTGCAGGAAACAGGTGCCGTCCGGACGCCCGCTCCCTGTCTGGATGCCCTTGCGAACGCAGTACAAAAGCCTCTCTGGACCATTTTGTTAGCATCTACTCGTATGAACGCTTCGTGCGAGCACTTTAGAACGCTACCACTCCGTCCGAACGCTATGGGCAACATTGGAATTCAAGGCATATTCCAACAAATCTCCACCTTGACTTGAATTCAATGTACCTTTCTTCTTCCGTAAGATTCATGTTGTGGCTGTGCTTTACCTTTTCCAAACCAGAGACACTCACCCACCAAGTCCACAGGTTCAATGGACTTACTCGTCGATGTATCATCATCCTGTTGGCTAGACTCCTTTGCTACGACACCATCATCACTCAGTAGATATGCTGTCGTGCTGAGCACTACAGAATTTGTGCTACTTCCCACTTCTGAAGAACCAACTTGTCCCTCGTGAGAACTGCCTTCAAAGCAATGAACTGGAGTGCCAACCCGCATTCACTGAGGCACCCTCATCCGAAGTTGTGTCGACTTCTGAGGCACCAGAGCATCGACCCGAGCTCTCCGAACCTGTTTCTATCTCGTCCGAAGCTTTACCTACTATCGAGCAAATCCCATCATCACGTGCCAAGCTTCAGCTCCTTGCGAGAACCCAATGAACTACCAACTGTAGCAGTTATCGGCCTACTAACCTAAAGAACATATAGGCCGCGAACCTGTGCGAGACCAGCAACATACTTGCATCACTACACCTCCAGTGGATATCTTGCAAGCTATGTTACCCGGACTTGGCATAAAAGGTGCCGTGTCAGTGTCGACGTGGGTATGACAAGGATGCCGACACGGGATATGTGTCGGACTTGTTTCGTACCATGTCAGACATGGCTTGCTATCAAAAATATAATCTAAAGAGAAGACTGTTTTCTAGACTCAAGGTCTTGTTATCATATTTCGGTTGTCAGTACATTTAATAGCCTCATATCTTAGTGATGACATTTATAGACCTCTAAGTAGAGCTACTTTTCCAAAAATTATTTAAACTCGGTCAAAATCATGTGTGCAATAATAATCAAATTCGAATAATTCTATGTTTTTTAGGTGTTATAAATGTAAGAATATAGTATATATTTATAGCAGTGACTACAAATAATTTAGTTAATTTTAAGAATGTCTTGTTCTATTTCTTGTTTGACGTGTCCTCGTACCCATACCTCAATTTTGGATCCTTTATGGCTGAGTCCCCTTATCCTAAAATATTGGGGGTCTACTCAGCTCAACTCCCGGATTCATATCCACACCCGACACACGTACCCGAGTCTGGGTAACATAGCATGCAAGTTGCAACCAATGGAATCTAACATGCCCAAAGATATCAAGTTCTTCCTGAGCCTTGGTATATGCCAAATTTTTAATTTCAACTTGATACGAATTGTCCCAACACCGACAACCTTGGAGGAAGTACCGTTACGGCGTTACCCATTATGACTGTACCCCCGGCGAGCCGAATGATAAGATGTGAACCACTCCCTATGAGGACATGCGTGAAATGAACCACACGAATCTAGCACCTACTCCAAACTTGAGCGAGCTTGTGGAACTGACCCTATTTCGTCCCCATAATCGAAAGATGATCACCATCCTTGGCAATACCCGCGAGATTATCCTTCTCGCCCTGCCCACTTGAACCTTTGTGCTTTGGACATTGAGATTTATAATGCCCAATTTCTGCACAAATAACACGTCACGCCCTCTTTATGTTTGCGTCTGCGCTTACTAGAACCCGCTATAACCCCTTTTCCGAACAAACCCTCTGATTGCCCTTCATTACGCTCACTGTTCAATTTTAACCGTAATTCTTTCGAGTTAAGGGACGCCTTAACCTTGCCTAAAGATAAAGAATCATTACCATATAACATAGAACTCACAAACAAGTCAAAAGAACTCAGTAACGAACATAAGAGAATTAAAGCATGATCATTATTGTCTACATCAATGTCTATATTCTTTGAAGAAACCCTCCACTTCAATTGGTATATTTCACGAAAAGCAGACATGAGATAACAAATCCAGTGTCACTAATATTTCGAATAGCGGTCCTGAATTCAAGTTGATTCTATTTCGCTTCTTCCTTAGAGAATCCCTCTTTTTTGCGATCAAGTTCTTCCACCACCACGAACCCCAGTTGGCAGTGTTTTTAAAAGTGCTAGGTAGCCGCTAGGCGGCAAGGGGGAGCCTGGTGCCTAGACCATTAGGCGGTGCCTGGGCGTGATTCCCCCCTCCCTCCCCCCCCCCCCCCCCCCCCCCCCCCCCCCTTTTTTTTTGGTAATAAGAAAATAGACTTTGTTCTTAAAAACAAGAAAATGTAGAAAGAACATATAAAAAAACCCTTTGCCACAATTAGGAAAATAAAAAACATAGTCAACACAATCCAAAGTGCAACAAACTGAGCAAACATAGTTACTAGCACTCCAACATCCAACATACCATTGTCAAAGTTCAAACTCACACATACTAACAAGATTAAAAAAACAAATTAAGATTTCAAGTTCTTCTCCATATACGTCCAAACTCCCTCACCATCGTACTCACATTCAATCTCCTCAGCATTCTCGTCATCACTATCCTTCTCAGGCTCCTCATTTGATGCAAAAAAATCGTGATTAATCAGTAGACTAATCATGATTAATCAATAATTCGACTAATCTTCCACTAATCGTCCTTGTAGATTAATCGCGCCTAGAACCCACCTAATCTTCCAGGTGATTTTTCAAAAGATTTGCGAAAAAAAAAAAAACTAAGCTGTGGAGATGCGCCTAGCGATTAATCGAAGATTTATTGATGCTTAGGCGTGATTTTTAGAACACTGCCAGGCAAGGATCAAAATTTCGTTTCGGTGTAGTGTTTCGGTGTTCCCGGAAACGGAAACGTTTCGGAAACATGTGGAAACACCGGAAAAAACTGGAAACACAAAGAAACTTGTGGAAACATAACTTCAAACTAAACTGTATGCACATATAAAGCTTATAATTGATTAATTAAACCTTTGAGAGGTCTATATATGTAGTTATATCAATAGCATATAGTTTAAATTGAAAATACCTAATAATGTAGGCGTCAATCTACTGTCAAGCAGTTCATAGAATACATAAAACACCATTCATAGAAAAGAAAAGTGACATATAAGTACATAAGGACCAACTTGGAGACATCTACAATATATATATAGTTGTTCATCCAACAAATTCACATCCAACCGGCTGTAGAGTGTCGAGCAGGCGCATAAACTGGTCCAGGCTCCGGGTATTCACCAAGAGGAACATTATACGTGTTCTGGATATATCGGCAATACTCAGTCCAACCCATGTAAGCACGAAACCATGCCTCATATTGAGCCCTAAACCTCTCATAATCAACTTGACTACATCCAAATTGAAACCCATGGCCATGTCCATAGCCTTGTGAGGATGATACTTGGGAGTCGTATCCAGATGTATAAACTTGACCAGCTGTATGTGAATCGTATCCTGAGCCATAAGCATTTGAAGATGATGATCCTTGCCCATAGAAATCACCCCCACTCATACTCATACTAGACATGCCAGTGTCGATCATATCAATATCCATAGCATCAATTGGTGCGGGATTATTTCTCTGATTACGTGGATTACAATGTCGACCTTGACCACGTTCATACTGAAGCACACGACGGGAGCCATGATCTTCGTCTTGTGTAGCATGAGTGAATCCTTGCTCTTCCGTGAATGTAGGCCCTGGAGGACTTTGGCTTCCCCTCCCTATTGGTGATGAAAAACCAACATTGCCACCCGGACTCCCACCTTGTGGAGGACTAGTATCATCGTCTTCGTCATCATTGTTTCCATCTCCATTATCACTATCATCATCATGATCGCTACTAACCATAGGTTGCTTACCACGTGCTTTTGACCCCCTTTCACTGTTATCCTGAGCCATACCACCATCTCTCGAGTGATTTACCCATGTAGCTACGTATGTATTTGGCCTATTCGGATTACCGTTTCCATCAATCTCATCTAGGAGTGCATCCTCGGGGTCATCTAGCCATTCTGAAAGTCCCATATTTTCTTCATCTTCGTCAAATATAGTACTTAAGTCAATTGGTTGGAATTCTTGATTTCTTTGTTCTTTAAACATGTGTTTAACCTTCAACCGCATGTTGTACTGTGCGAAAACCAACTTTTCTAACTTGTCATAATGGAGTCGATTGCGCACTTTTGTATGAATAAGAGCAAACGTGCTCCAATTTCTTTCACAACCACTAGATGACACTGTTTGTGATAAAATTCTTATAGCAATCCTCCTTAAGTTAGGAGCGTCCGTGCCATACAAAAGCCACCATTCAGCTGTAATTAATAGATAATTGTTAATTAAAAATGAAAAGAGTTTCAAACTGGCAAATATGGCACAAAATTCACCTGGATCTGTCCTAGTTCTCCCCCTGATTGCCGCTTGGTCTGAAAACCCATACATTGCCTCACGAAACATTTTAACCTCTGCAAGTGCTTGAGAAGTACGATTACCATCAGGCTCCAATCGAGATACTACGGCTCTAAGCGCTTTCAGCAAACTTTCTTTCACACCTACACCTTCTTCGTATTGGTATGCGGGATTCAAATAGTAAGCTACAATGAAGCACATGAATATCGTGAATTAGTCACTACATATGCAATGACTAAATATAGCATAGTAAATATTCACTACCATACCTGCCATGTGAATTGGCTGAATGATTTGCTTCTTCCATCGAGCATCAACAATGTCAAGATACTTCTTGCAAGATTTAGGGGCAATCTCTGTAATGGCATGTCTTACTCGTATCATTGCATCATATACATATGGCATTGTAGCTCTTCTCTCCCCATCCACCATCTTTAGAACCTTTGCAATAGGTGCATGAATGTCGACAACAATCTTGGCTTTTTCCCAGAATTTAGCATCGAGTATAGTAGCTTGTACTCGCTTCCCTATTGCGTCTTTGCTACCAGTACTCATACCCCAGTCATCTGATGTGAACATCCTTTGCAAACCACTTTTATGCTCTAAAATACTTTGAAGAGCAATGTAATTAGTTCCAAATCGTGTTTGCCCTGGACGAATCAATTCTCCCTTGCAGTATGTTCGATATATTGCCAATATTCTGTTGTGGTTGTAAATAAAGTTTGTGACCCTCTTTGCCTTATCTAAGACATTCCGCACAGCCTCAATACCAGCAAAATCATGTAAGATTAAGTCAAGGGAATGAGCTGCACAAGGAGTCCAATATAAGTGTGGATTCACTTCCATCAACATTTCACCGGCCTTTTTGTATGCACTCCCATTGTCTGTGATGATCTGAACCACATGTTTATCTCCAATTTGTTGAATGGTCTGATCCATCAGATCATAAATGAATGTTGCATCCTTATCATTATTTGATGCATTAAAAGATCGGTGAAAAATAACATTTCCATCACAATAAACCAAGAAGTTGATAATTGCTAATCTGGTAGTTGAAGACCACCCATCACACATGATAGTGACTCCATAAGTGTCAAACTTCTTCTTGAAAAGCTCAATATATTCCCTTAGCTCTTCTATTTCATCATCTAATAATGGCCCTCCAATCTCGTAGGGTGTTGGCCCCACGACACCTGCACCAGCTAATGCAATTTCATCTATCATTAATTGATAAAAATGGCCTTGAGCCTTGGATGGTGGGATATTTTCGTATATGAAGAACTTTGCTATTGCATGTTTTGCCGACATTGCCCACTTTTTTGGATTCCACAAATGAGTTAACTTTGCTTGTTGGACTTCCTTATTTCGATGCAATGAAGGAGTCATTTCGTAAATGTCAAGTCCTTTCTTCTTATCTTTTTGTGATTTGGTAGACATTTTATTCCAAGCTTCTTTCACACTACGAGATCTCATTAGTTTATGCATTGCATTTGCACCTCCCTTTTGAGTGGATGGTTCCCCCTTTGCTCTTCTATACATTTCACCAGCCATATGAATATCGTGAATAGATTGTTGTTTGGCGTACTCTAAATCATCTCTCTCCTCCTTTGTCATACCATCATCATCATCCGAATCGTCCGAATCATTGATTTCAACCCCACTTCTCTTTCTAGCAGTTCCGATCAAATTCCTCCTCATTTGAGCTCTTTGTTCTACCACTTTCTCATTCTCTTTCTTATTACGATTCAAGTAGTCCCTCATTGCTTTAGAGACTGCTGAAGGGCACTTATCACATCCTTCAACATTTGAATTACCTCCAGCCACGTGTTACTTCAAACGTGACACACCACCACCTTTCATTATTTTGTGACAGTAGTTGCATTGCACATGTTGCCGATTATCTCCAATCTGTGTCCCATGCTTCCAACCAATATCTCGTTGCCGTCTCTTTTTTTCAGTTGGCTGTGAACTGTCATCTATATTTTTTTCTGACATTCCTACACATAATAGATAATTAATTTCGATTGGAATATAGTCATATAGCATAGTATATTCTATTATACTATAATATATGATATTTTTTTTTTGTTCTTTTTGGAATTAGTGTGCCACAATTATAGGACTACTAATTAGTATTAATTGTAATTAGTACACTTATAGGACTACGAAATAAATTTAGTATAACTAATTATATATATAAGAATATTAATTATATAACTCATATAAGTTATATAAGTATTACTAATTTAAAATTTATTATTATTATTTTTTATATATTTATAGAATATTTATAAATTATAATTAGTATACCACAATTATATGATTAATTACCAATTAGTATACACTAATTATTAATTTTACAGCTTATTTTATATTTCTAAGAATATTAGTTATAAAACTTATATAAGTAATAAGTTATAAGTTGTAACTAATTTATTAAATTTCTAAGAATATTAGTTATATAACTCATATAAGCTATATAAGTATTACTAATTTAATTTTTTTTATTTATTTATTTATAAACTAGAAATAGTGTACCACAATTATATGACTAAGAACTAATTAGTATTAATTGCAATTAGTATACACTACTTATTAATTTTACAACTTATTTTATATATCTAAGAATATTAGTTATATAACTTATATAAGTAATAAGTTATAAGTTGTAACTAATTTATTAAATTTTTAAGAATATTAGTTTCAATGAGTATTATAAGAAATTATAATTTATAAATTGGAATTAGTATACAACAATTATGTGAGTATACACTAATTAGTATTAATTGCAATTTGTATACACTAATTAGTAATTGACAACTAATTTTTATATGAATACAGTTTTGCTCACCCAAAATTGCTCACCTCCTTTGGTTAATGCAGTGGGGGCACAATATTAAATGAGAATTAGTTAATGGTGTAAATTACTGGGTCTTACTGTATTAACCAATGAGAGAGGAGGGTGAATAAAGGGTGAGCAAAACTATACTCTCTTTATATTTCTAAAAATATTTTTAATACCTTATATAAGTAACATAAGTTATAAACTTATATAAGTAGTATTAAGTATAAAACTAAAGTTATAAGTAGTATTAAGTATAAAACTAAAGTTATAAACTAAATAAAGTATTATATATATAGATATATACACGGAGGAGCTTACCTTAGGATTAGGGCTTCTCTAATGAGAAAATAAACCCAGCAGCTCCAGCGGCTCTAGCGGCAGAAGACACGATAGAGAGAAGAAGAAGAAAGAAGAAAGAAGAAAGAAGAAAGAAGAAGAAGCGAGAAGAAGAAGAGGAGGACGAAGATGAATCCAGCGAAGAAGAAGAAGAAGAAGAAGAAGAGGAAACCAGATCTGGACCAGAGAACCAGCGAAGAAGAAGAAGAAGAAGAAGAAGAAGAAGAAGAGATGAAGATGAGGAAGAACTGACCTGAATGAACTCGAGTAAGTGTTTTATAAGCAGATTTTCCCCCAAATTTCTCTTCTTCAATTATTTCCGCAAGAATTTCTACTCTTAAATCATTGCTCTGCCTCTGCGTCGAATCACTTTACTGTTTCGCTCGAAACAAACGTGTTTCGTTCGAAACACATGGAAACGCACGAAACCTGTCGATTATCTGGAATTTCGAGATTCCCACGATGATTCGTGTCGGTGGGCCACGAAACCGAAAAGTTTCGGTGGTTTCGGCCGACACGACACGATATTTTGTTCCTTGCTGCCAGGTAAATCCAAGTGGTCGTTAACAACATACCTTTCAGCATCTTGATAGTATACAACTGTCACACCCGTTCCAGAATTTCATGGTTTTAAAACATGCATAAATTGAGATTGTGGAATTATTAATGTTATTAATAATTTGATTGAGTTGAGTTGACGTGAGTCAACGGTGAGGTGTCTAGTGGAGACACGAGGAATTGGTAACACCTGTTGCATTGGCATGATTAAATGACATTTATATGACTTAAATGTTATTTGACTTTATCTGGTATTTTGTGAATAGTAAATTTTACCTGTGTTTGGTAAATTGTAGTAATCTTTGATATTGTTATATATTGATTTGAGAACTGTGGTGAGAACGTGAGTGTCACGCTAATTAAAAAGGTAGGTTGTGTAGAGATTCCACAGAATTTAGTTTTCAGACGTTATTTTGGACCCAAACGAAACTTAGTTGGAAACTTTTGGAAATTTATAGTTTTCACTTGTAAAGGCATAAAATGGACGTGTGCGACGTTTCAAGGATTAATTAGAAGTTTTGAGAAACTTGCGGGGAGGTAAACGTAATTTCCCGAAAGTTTGCCTATATATATAGATTGAGATGAGATGTCAATCTCATCCAAACCCCTAAATATCTAGAGAGAGGAGAGAGAAGGGAGATTTTGTTGCCACGGGCTTTGTGACGCCGTTTGAAGACTTTCCGTCCGTCAGTTTTTCTCCAGATTTCAGATTTGAACTCGTGGAGGTAAGACCTACGTTTTGGTACTACTTAGGTCATGTTTGGCCAAGTTTTTGTAAAATCTTAATTTTGGACTTTTGGGAAAAATCAGGTAAAACTTATAGGAATCGTACCAAATTCGAAATCCGACGTTTATTTAGCCCCCTAGACGATCCTTCAAAGTTTGAAGAGATTCGCACGAGGTATGAATTCTAGATCTATGAAATATATGGATTTTCATGTTTTGGACATCACTTTTGATATTCTTGGATCCGGGCAAAATTCATGTATTAGCTAGGCCCGTTAATTATGCACGTGAAATTATGATAAAAGTACGTATAACTGTTTATGTGAGCATGTTATGTGTCTACTTGGGTCAAAGGGGAGTTTGGTGCAAATTCATTCGGAGTAAGCTCCTCGAACCTTGAGGATTGTGATCTTGTTGGAATTGGAAATTGTGGTGGTGTCTGGATTGGAGGTGGGCCCAACCAGTACACGGTACCTGGTATGGAGGAAGGCCCAACCAGTGTACGAGATGCGTGGGAGAGGTGGGCCTCCTACGGCATCGACCGGATGAATGCGTACCACTCACCCCAGAGACTATTTCTATGTGTTTTAGATGCTTAAACCATGAATTGTCATATAAGCATACATTTAGAATTGTACGCTCAGCATATAGCTGAGCAGTGGAGATGTACTCCATTGCAGGTAAAAAGAAAGACAAGAAGAAGCGCGATGAGTGAGGCCGATGAACGCCGGGGATAACACTTGTTTATGTTTTGTTTAAAATCCTAAATTTGTGTAAGGATTGGTAATATGTTGTAATAGAACCATAGATTAATTCTATAGTATTGTAATCGTGTAATTGAACATCTGTAGTTATGTTTTAATGCGTTAAATCAGTTATGATTGTACCACGGTGGGTGTTGAGAGGTATGAGTTGTGAATATTTCAATACAGGGTTGTTAGCAGGGGAGCAGTCGACTGAACCCCCTGATCAGTCGACTGGACCTCGTGTATTTGGGATACTGTAAGTGATTATCAGAGAAGCAGTCGACTGGACCCCTTGGACAGTCGACTGAACACTGTTGACTTTAGCTACTGCTTCCACTCATTGAAAAGCAGTCGACTGGATCCCCGAATCAGTCGACTGGATCTCTTTGCAATATGATACCTTTTGGGTGCTGCTTAACTCAGTCGACGGAGCAGTCGACTGGACCCTAGTGCAGTCGACTGGGCAGTCGACTGAACCTCTATTTTCAAAACTATTTTCTTTGAATGTGTTTTCAATGGCCAAAACTTTTTACGACTCTAATTTCAATGTATTTTACAATACAGAGGGGAACGTTTTCCTAAGTTTTAAACTACCAGGGTTGTTTTATAGAAGTTCTTTCCGCTGCGTATTATTAGATGTTGTTGGATGAGCCTTGGTGGCGTGCCACGTGTCCTATTTCCACGCGTAGTGGGATGGGTCGTGACATTTATTGGTATCAGAGCTAGAGGTAACAAAACTTTGGGAACGTTCGACGACGAGTGGAGTGTTGAGTGGATTGCCACATGTTTTCAATTGCATTCATGCATCTTAGAGATGTTTGATGCATATGGATGTTGTTTTACATACACACTATTGTTATTGTTGTACATGCATAGTGTTTATGCATTGAGAACTACAGGATTGAAATCATGAGTGACGAAGAACGAGAATTATCGCCACATACTCGCCGAATGAATGAAATGGCTGAAATGATGGGAAACATGGGAGAGATGATACGAAATATAGCGGACAGATTACCTCCAATAGCTCCACTGGAGCCAGAACCGATAGTAGTAGTACATGCACCCGAAAATAGGGGTATGAGATCCATATCTGAACAGTTTACTCGAAAGAAACCGATGGAGTTTCATGGGACACCTGATACAACATTAGCAGAACATTGGGTCATGGACATGGAGCGAATCTTCCGATCTATTCCGATGACAGATAGAGAGAAGATTGAGAACGCAAGTGATGTACTGAAGGGTGAAGCCCAGAACTGGTGGGTAAATGTTTTAGATCAGGGAGCGCCGATTACTTGGGAAGGGTTTAAGGCAGAATTCAATCGCCGGTTCTTTCCGCGAGCCGCCTACAACGCAAAGAAGAGAGAATTTGATAACTTGAAGCAGGGAGACATGACTGTGACAGAGTATACTTCCAAGTATAATGCGTTGTTGAGATTTGGTAAAGGTTCTGTGCCAGGAGAGGAAGATAGGGCAAGGAAATTTGAAGAAGGTTTAAGGGAAAATATCCGTTTGAGAGTAGAAACCTACGAACACTCGACTGTTGCAGCGGTACAGCAGACGGCACTAGTAGCCGAAAGTGGAATAGAGAGATCGAGACAAAATCACCAAGGGAAGCGAAGTCATGAGGGTGGTGACCGAAGTCAGGGTGGATCTTTTAAGAGGCCGTTTTCACGAGGCTCTAGTTCTGATTTTAATAATTCCAAGAGAATACCAAGTAACATACCGTTGTGTTCACTTTGCAACCGACCACACACCGGTCGATGTTTTCTGACCAACTTTCAGAACAGATCTACAGGGGGAAACAGTGTGAGTTCTGCGACTCATTCGCAACTCAAGTGTTTTGACTGTGGTACCTTGGGACACCGAGCGAAGGATTGCCCAAAGAAGCGTTCTCAACAAGGGGCAAGTTCTATGGCTTCTAGTGGTTCGAAGCCTAAGCAGTTTAGTGACGGGGGACAAAGGACAGAGCAACGCCAGGGAAGATCATTCCAGATGAACCCTGGAGACGTGGCTGCTACTGATACAGTGGTCTCAGGTATGGTGCTTGTATGTTCGCACTTAGCACACATACTCGTTGATTCGGGATCTACGCATTCGTTTGTATCTTATAACTTTGTGGAACATTTAACTGTTAAGTCCGCGCCACTAGGATATGATTTATCCATTGCCGTGTCACTTAGTAAGTCAGTAGTGACATCTACTATATATAAGAACTGTGAAATCAAACTAGGCGAGAAGTTGATGACTGTAGACCTTATACCGATTGTAATGAACCATTTCGATGTGATATTGGGGATGGATTGGTTAGCCCTTAACCAAGCTACGATAGATTGTGAACGGAAAGAGGTTAATTTTCGATCACCAGTATATGGGAACTTTTGTTTTCAAGGAAGTGGGGTTACACCGCCGCCGTACTTGATTTCAGCTATCCGAGCAGGAAAATTATTGAAAAAGGGATGTCAAGGATTCCTATGTTCAGTGACTGATGTCTCAGCTACCGAATTAAAAGTAGAAGACATTCCGATAGTACGAGAATATCCAGATGTATTTCCTGATGAGTTACCAGATGTTCTTATTGAGAGAGAGGTCGAGTTCACTATTGAGATTATCCCAGACTCAAGGCCGGTATCCAAAGCACCGTATAGAATGGCACCAGTAGAATTGAAGGAACTGAAAATTCAACTACAAGAGTTACTTGACAAAGGTTTCATTCGACCAAGTGTATCACCGTGGGGAGCTCCAGTATTGTTTGTGAAAAAGTAAGATGGCTCCATGCGTATGTGTGTGGATTATCGGGAACTGAACAAGTTAACGATTAAGAATAAGTACCCGTTACCCAGAATTGATGACTTATTTGATCAACTTCGTGGGGCACAAGTATTCTCCAAGATAGACCTAAGATCGGGTTATCATCAGTTGAAAGTGAAGGTCGAAGATGTTGAGAAAACAACTTTTAGAACGCGTTATGGACACTATGAGTTCTTAGTTATGCCATTTGGGGTTACTAATGCACCAGCTGCGTTCATGGATCTTATGAACCGAGTCTTTAAGGACTATTTGGATGATTTTGTGATAGTGTTCATCGACGATATCCTTATCTATTCACCTAGTGAGATAGAACACGAGAACCACTTGAGGTTGATACTTCAGAGATTACGAGAGAAACAATTGTTTGGGAAATTCAGGAAATGTGAATTTTGGTTACCTAGCATTACTTTTCTTGGTCACGTAATTGATAAGAATGGAGTATCAGTTGATCCTCACAAAGTAGAAGCTGTAGCAAATTGGCAAAGACCGACTTCTGTATCCGAAATTCGAAGTTTCTTGGGATTAGCGGGATATTACCGCCGTTTTATTGAGCATTTCTCGAAGATTTCATTGCCTATGACAAGATTGATGAGGAAGGGAGTTACATTTGAATGGAGTCAGGAATGCGAGGACAGTTTTCAAGAATTGAAGTCACGACTGACGAGAGCACCTATTCTGACAATACCATCTGGAACTGAAGGATTTGTGATCTATAGTGATGCTTCACACAAAGGGTTGGGATGCGTATTGATGCAAGGTGGTAAAGTGATTGCTTATGCTTCTAGACAGTTGAAGACACATGAGATTAATTATCCGACCCATGATCTTGAATTAGCCGCAGTAATTCATGCTTTGAAGATTTGGAGACACTACTTATACGGGGAAAAGTGTGAGATATTCACGGACCACAAGAGTTTGAAATATATTTTTACCCAACGGGATTTGAACATGAGACAACGAAGATGGTTGGAGTTGATGAAGGATTACGATCTTTCGATTGAGTACCATCCGGGGAAAGCGAATGTAGTAGCCGATGCATTAAGCCGGAAGACGCCGAGGAATTTAGCCGACGAGCTAACGCAACAAAAAGAATTGGTAAAAGAAATGGAACGCTTAGAATTGGATGTGATTCCAGGGACCAACGATGGCTTGATGATGGCGATTGTAGCACACCCAGATATTATAAATGAAATCAAGAGGGAACAGTTTCATGATGTTTACTTGTGTAAAATGAGAGACGAGATACCTTTGGGAAAGCGATCTGGTTTGGTTTTGGAACAAGGGATTCTGAAGTTTGGAAATCGGTTATGTGTACCGAATGTGAAAGACATAAAGGAACGACTCTTAGAAGAAGCTCACAGTACTAAATATTCAGTTCATCCGGGAAGTAACAAGATGTACAGAAACTTGAGAGAAAACTTTTGGTGGAAGGGTATGAAGCGTGAAGTTGCCAAGTTTGTATCCGAATGTTCGGCATGTCAACAAGTCAAGGCAGAGAGACAAGTACCCGCGGGGTTACTACAACCTTTGCCAGTGTCAAAATGGAAGTGGGATGAGATTACGATGGATTTTGTTTCAGGATTTCCACGATCAATCAATAAGAATGATAAGATTTGGGTTATAGTTGACCGATTAACCAAGTCAGCTCATTTTCTACCGATCAAGACGACTAAACCGTCCAAGTTAGCAGAATTGTATGTGAAAGAGATTGTAAGACTACATGGAGTCCCAGCTGTGATTATATTCGATCGCGATAGTAGTTTTACGTCAAGATTTTGGGGAGGTTTGCAAGAAGCTATGGGTACGAAATTGAGTTTCAGTACTGCATTTCATCCTCAGACCGATGGACAGTCAGAGCGTATGATTCAGACCTTGGAAGATATGTTGAGATTGTGTGTATTAGACTTTGGGAGTGATTGGGAGCACCACTTGCCATTAATTGAATTTGCGTACAACAACGGATTTCAGTCAAGTATTGGTATGGCACCATATGAAGCTTTGTATGGCCGTAAGTGTCGATCACCGGTTTGTTGGACCGAGGTTGGAGAAAGGAAGTTATTAGGACCTGAGTTAATACAGGTGACTACTGAGAAAGTGAAGTTGATTCAAGAGCGACTCAAAGTAGCTCAGAGCCGATATAAGAGTTATGCGGACTCTAAGCGACGACCGATGACATTTGAAGTAGGAGATTTCGTATATTTGCGAGTATCGCCTTCGAAAGGCATTGTACGATTTGGGAAGAGGGGAAAGCTCAATCCGAGATTCATAGGACCTTTTGAGATCCTAGAGAGGGTTGGTCCAGTGGCTTATCGACTGGCCTTGTCATCAGAGTTGGAACATGTGCACAATGTGTTTCACGTGTCTATGTTGAGACGTTGTATGACTGACACGAGTAAGATCATTGTACCTGAACCGTTGCAAATTCAGGGGGACTTGACTTATGTAGAACAACCAGTGGAGATTCTAGATCGCAAAGAACAAGTTTTAAGAACTAAGGCGATTCCAATGGTAAAAGTGCTATGGCGTAGTCACACGGTGGAAGAGGCTACATGGGAACATGAGGAAGACATGAGGAATGAGTATCCGTACTTGTTCGACGCATGAGGTAAAGTTTGGGGACAAACTTCCTTTTTGGAGGGGAGAGTTGTCACACCCGTTCCAGAATTTCATGGTTTTAAAACATGCATAAATTGAGATTGTGGAATTATTAATGTTATTAATAATTTGATTGAGTTGAGTTGACGTGAGTCAACGGTGAGGTGTCTAGTGGAGACACGAGGAATTGGTAACACCTGTTGCATTGGCATGATTAAATGACATTTATATGACTTAAATGTTATTTGACTTTATCTGGTATTTTGTGAATAGTAAATTTTACCTGTGTTTGGTAAATTGTAGTAATCTTTGATATTGTTATATATTGATTTGAGAACTGTGGTGAGAACGTGAGTGTCACGCTAATTAAAAAGGTAGGTTGTGTAGAGATTCCACAGAATTTAGTTTTCAGACGTTATTTTGGACCCAAACGAAACTTAGTTGGAAACTTTTGGAAATTTATAGTTTTCACTTGTAAAGGCATAAAATGGACGTGTGCGACGTTTCAAGGATTAATTAGAAGTTTTGAGAAACTTGCGGGGAGGTAAACGTAATTTCCCGAAAGTTTGCCTATATATATAGATTGAGATGAGATGTCAATCTCATCCAAACCCCTAAATATCTAGAGAGAGGAGAGAGAAGGGAGATTTTGTTGCCACGGGCTTTGTGACGCCGTTTGACGACTTTCCGTCCGTCAGTTTTTCTCCAGATTTCAGATTTGAACTCGTGGAGGTAAGACCTACGTTTTGGTACTACTTAGGTCATGTTTGGCCAAGTTTTTGTAAAATCTTAATTTTGGACTTTTGGGAAAAATCAGGTAAAACTTATAGGAATCGTACCAAATTCGAAATCCGACGTTTATTTAGCCCCCTAGACGATCCTTCAAAGTTTGAAGAGATTCGCACGAGGTATGAATTCTAGATCTATGAAATATATGGATTTTCATGTTTTGGACATCACTTTTGATATTCTTGGATCCGGGCAAAATTCATGTATTAGCTAGGCCCGTTAATTATGCACGTGAAATTATGATAAAAGCACGTATAACTGTTTATGTGAGCATGTTATGTGTCTACTTGGGTCAAAGGGGAGTTTGGTGCAAATTCATTCGGAGTAAGCTCCTCGAACCTTGAGGATTGTGATCTTGTTGGAATTGGAAATTGTGGTGGTGTCTGGATTGGAGGTGGGCCCAACCAGTACACGGTACCTGGTATGGAGGAAGGCCCAACCAGTGTACGAGATGCGTGGGAGAGGTGGGCCTCCTACGGCATCGACCGGATGAATGCGTACCACTCACCCCAGAGACTATTTCTATGTGTTTTAGATGCTTAAACCATGAATTGTCATATAAGCATACATTTAGAATTGTACGCTCAGCATATAGCTGAGCAGTGGAGATGTACTCCATTGCAGGTAAAAAGAAAGACAAGAAGAAGCGCGATGAGTGAGGCCGATGAACGCCGGGGATAACACTTGTTTATGTTTTGTTTAAAATCCTAAATTTGTGTAAGGATTGGTAATATGTTGTAATAGAACCATAGATTAATTCTATAGTATTGTAATCGTGTAATTGAACATCTGTAGTTATGTTTTAATGCGTTAAATCAGTTATGATTGTACCACGGTGGGTGTTGAGAGGTATGAGTTGTGAATATTTCAATACAGGGTTGTTAGCAGGGGAGCAGTCGACTGAACCCCCTGATCAGTCGACTGGACCTCGTGTATTTGGGATACTGTAAGTGATTATCAGAGAAGCAGTCGACTGGACCCCTTGGACAGTCGACTGAACACTGTTGACTTTAGCTACTGCTTCCACTCATTGAAAAGCAGTCGACTGGATCCCCGAATCAGTCGACTGGATCTCTTTGCAATATGATACCTTTTGGGTGCTGCTTAACTCAGTCGACGGAGCAGTCGACTGGACCCTAGTGCAGTCGACTGGGCAGTCGACTGAACCTCTATTTTCAAAACTATTTTCTTTGAATGTGTTTTCAATGGCCAAAACTTTTTATGACTCTAATTTCAATGTATTTTACAATACAGAGGGGAACGTTTTCCTAAGTTTTAAACTACCAGGGTTGTTTTATAGAAGTTCTTTCCGCTGCGTATTATTAGATGTTGTTGGATGAGCCTTGGTGGCGTGCCACGTGTCCTATTTCCACGCGTAGTGGGATGGGTCGTGACAACAACCATTGCTTCAAAGAAAAGACGGTTGGTGAGCGACTTCTTCTTGTACAAGCTCTCTAGTTTGTCCCACTAAGCCATAGCGGCTTCTTCATCGGCAACCTCCCAATCACTGAATCTGCCAGACATGACTGAATCGCACTATGTGCCTTCTCTTCCATATCTGCCAACTGATCCTTAGGAACCTTGGTTGCGGCCTTCGCATCTAGCACATTTGCTGTAACATATTGTCTCAACAACGCGCGCATCTTGATGCGCCACAAACTGAAGCTGTTATTTCCGTTATACTTCTCCCCATCGAATTTTAATGCAGACATGATCCCAAAGCAAAATCTTACAAAACCAACCTATGCTCGGATACAAGTTTGTTATGACAGGCGCACACTAACACACATTTTTGTGGGAGATCGTAGCGGAACAATCACAATCAACAGAAACTGAATAAGCAATTACAAGACAACAATATAACGAGGTTTAGCTTAAACTTTAGTCTACGTCCACCCATCAAAGCCAACAAGGATCCACTAATATCAAGACTAAGGTTGAAGAGATTTTGAGTCTGGCCAACAATATTACTGAGCAAATGCTCTATTGTGAGTCTGTGACCTACCTAAAACCTTAGGCACTCCTTAATCTCTCTCACACAAATAACTCTCACAAGAAGGATCTCTCTATGTCTTTTGATCTGATTTTCTGCTCACTTTTTCTGTTCTCCTTATGTCCCCTATATATAGGCCAAAGGAGCTTGAATAGAAAAGGAAAACAGTGTGCAGGAAACCGGGTCCCGTCCAAACGCCCTTGCGAATGTAGTACAAAACCCTCTCCAGACTATTATGTTAGCAGACTTGTCTGAACTCTCCATGCGAATCCGTTCGAACGCTACCACTCCATCCAAACGCCACGTGCAGAATTGGAATTCAAGGCATATTCCAGCAAGTGGTAATGTTACATTTATGAGCCATCGACTTACCTAAGGTGATACTTATTTTGGGACATACCAAAATGGAAATCAAGACACTTACTTTGGGACTGGGGAGTATTTGATTATGGTTTTCTTGTAGAGAAATTTTGAAGTAGGCTCATTCAAAACAATTTATGAATCAAATGTATTAGGAAAAAATATTTATCCATTTATAACATCCGCCATTTCTTTCGCAAGTTATAATTAGCTAAGATACTCTCTCAGTCCCAAAATAAATGTCCACATTTCCATTTTTAGGTGTCCCAAATTAAGTTTCATAGTTTGAAGGTCAATGGCTAATAATGTTAATTCCTACACACTCCTGGTAATTACTACAAAAGTTTACAAACCATACAACTACCAATAAATGCACTTTTGTGGGTAGAAATGGAATTTTATTGCATAGTCAAACTTTAATAAATGTATTTCTCAATATGTGTGATTCGTCAACTATGACACTTATATTGGAGAGCAAATTTGCTCACCAATTTTGCTCACCCCATCATTTCATTAGGTGAGCATGCGCGGTTCACCATCGGTTTATTATTCCCCCCCTCGGGTCCCAAAATGAGTGTCCCTTTTGACGAATCCAACTATTTAAGGGGACAAAAAGAATTTACACATACTTTCCACAAATGCCCCTTAATTACACC
Organism: Hydrangea macrophylla; assembly: GCA_033977485.1. Classification (NCBI taxonomy): domain Eukaryota; kingdom Viridiplantae; phylum Streptophyta; class Magnoliopsida; order Cornales; family Hydrangeaceae; genus Hydrangea; species Hydrangea macrophylla. The sequence goes on from CM066989.1 coordinate 177,890, forward strand.
AACTTCATATAGTTGTGTCTTGGGAGAGATCTCTAGGTTATGTAGTATTGGAATATAGGTTAAAACTTAAAATTATATGAAAATTTAGCAAAGTGGACACCAATTTTGGGACAACCTAAAAGGGAATTAGGGACACTCATTTTGAGACGGAGTGAGTATTTTTTTTAATTTCAAAAAGTGGACCTCACATGCTCATCCAGTGAAAGAAAAGGGTGAGCAAGGTGCGAGCAACTTTGCACTCCTTATATTGGGACAGAGAGAATGGAATTTTAGTGACAAGTCACAATATGATCATAAGGTTGAATCTAATATCAAGAAGGTGCAATTTTAATTGAAGACTAATACCTATTACGAACTTTAAGGTGCATTTTCTTACAATAATCAATAATGTTAAAAGAATTACTCCCCCTGTCCCTGAATTATTGTCCAGTTTACTTTTGCACAGTTTTAGGAGACATCATTAAAATGTGATGTCTACTCTTTACTTTTATTTTTCCTTTCCAAGTTTGTCCATCAGATGACAAATGTCTTTTATGCTCTCTTAAAAGATGTAGGGCAAGAAGGTAAAATTTATCCCTACTTTTTAGTTGACTTTTTCAAAGCAGGACAATAATTTTGGGACATCCGAAAAAAGAGATGAGGACAATATTTCGGCGACACAGTTCAACGGTTCAGCCGTGATATCATTATTACGTCATAAACATGTTTAGTAATAAGTATATGATTATAAAATAAAATGAGTATAACTTTCACATGAGATTTTCAACCAATTCTAGGGCTCCCATTAGAAGAGTTATAGAATAGCATTTTAAAGAGTTGAAACACTCCTAACAACATTAATAAAATATGAGTATTAATTAAGTGCCTTGACAAGAGGTCAAGAGCGCAACTTTAATTAACTCAATTTTTATTTCTTTCAGAAAAATAGCCATTTGATGTTATAAGGAGTTTCAACCGACCAAACCGATCACCATGGCTGGTTTTTCTGAAGGTAGCGCTTTGCTTAAAAACCGAATGGGACTTGGAAAAACTGAGCAAAACGGGCCGAGTCGGCCATAATGATCGGGTTTTTAACATTAGAAAAATCGACGAAAACTGATTGTGTATGCCCTATAAATTATTCATACACCAATAGCTAGAAAGCAAAAAACAAAAGGGTAAATATCATTGACCTCTCTTGAGGTATGACTTAATATCAGAGACCTCTCCTGAGTTTTGATTAATATCAGAGACCTCCCTTATTTTTAAAATTTTGTATCACAGACCTCCCTTCTATCAACTGTAGTGGATGAAATCTTATGATTTTAGCAAATTTTAATTGTGAACTGACATTAGTTGCCTTGTTATTGACTAATTGGCTAAAATAAGCTCACAAGCTTATGTCAAATGACACAAATGCCCTCACATTAGGTATTTCAATGGGCACATTTGTCTAGTGAAATATTTAATATGAGAGCATTTATGTCATTTCACACAAGCTTGTGAGGTTATCTTGATAAAAAATATGGGCAATAATGTCAGTTCACCTTTAAAATTTTGCTGATATCACAAGATTTCATCAACTGTAGTTAACACAAGGGAGGTTAGTGATACAAAGTTTTAAAAATCAGGGAGGTCTCTCATATTATTCAAAACCCAGGGGAGGTCTCGGATATTAGGCCAAACCTCAGGGGAGGTCAATGATATTTACCCAAAAACGGGTAAAAGAGAACTACCTGACAAAACATTGACGAGCTTATGTTTTGTTTTAGTGGGTGGGTTATTAGATCCTAGACCAGCTTCAAATCGGAAACCCATGACCGTTGTTTGCGAGGGCAAGGAGACAAGCAGTGGATGACGACGAGATAGTTGTGGAAGGCAACGGTGATGGCACCTACCTTTGACTGTATGCGCATCGAGTATTGGTGTTTGCACTGAAATGTTAAAAGAAGACTGAAGAAACCCTATGAAATAGTTTCAACTGTACCAATCTTTGAACTAGGCGGTTAATGGAAACCCGTAACAGTTCAACCAATCTACAGTTGAATTGGCCGGTTCAATTTAGTATAAGTTTTAGCACAATAACATTGGTAGTTTATTTTATCTTTCACATCATATACGTGCATATAGGCGAATGATATGCAATATGTCTTCCACCTATTGCGTTATTCTAACAATTTAAAGTGACACATTTTGTGATACTCTTCAAAAAGAAAAAGAAAAAGAAAAAAAACCATAGATATGCTTTAAAACATTATAGAGAATTTTTTGGAAAAAATCTTTACTGTTGCAATTTTTGGATGTTAGAATTGTGCGATTCACAATTCGATTCAAGTTTCATGCCAAGCAATTCGAATCGGAATAGCATTGAATCGGTCTGAATCGTTCAATTCATGTGCGGTTCACGATTCATATGGTTACTGAAAGGTTGAGTTTTGCAAAAAGAAGCGAAAAACAGCAATGTTATTTGTTTTATGTACAGTGGACCTCATAACCTAAAATAAACTCAAGAACACAATAGCGAAGTATGTATAAATACATTTTTCTCTTTACAAGTGCGTTTATATGTCTTTCCGAATGCATTATTACTTATTTTGTAAAGAAAAGTGAATCTTACAATACACGATTCGAAACGATTCAGGATTCGTACATTTGGCCAAGCGATTCAAGATTTAATTCACGATTTGACAACCTTGATTGCAATATAGAGAAAAATCCAGTGATAATAGATATAATCGTCTTGGCGGTGATCATTCGAGAGATTTTTTTTTGATTACCTTGATCAAGTGCAAAGTAGCAATTTAATTTCAATTGAGGTTTAGTGCTTTCAACAACAAAAGAATAATATGACTAATCTAAAACGCCCATTGTTCACGTGCAAGGCACGTGGTATCAAACTAGTATCTATTAAAGTAGTTGCTTGTTCTTAATGATGTGGTGACGAGCGTGTTGGAATCTATGGCAATCATATTTACTAGGGGTGGTACTGCTTCAGATTGATCTTTTGGTCTCACAAAGAAAAGAGCTTTGGAAAATGTGTACAACACCTATAAGTCAAGTTTTCTCACAAGGAAATGACTTGCTTTTCTGTATGAGCTGTGTACAAACTGAACGGACTTCAACACTAAAGAAAGATCTGCGTAGGTCATGCAAAAGGCATAATGTACTAGAAAATCTTACGCTGGTGACCCTCGTCTTTCAAAGTGTATTCATCATGAGTAGTGATTGTTTTCTATAAGTGGAAGAAGCTGAAGATTATTTTTTGTGATGCCACTTGGAGTTCCAACTAGTTCTGTAAACATTATGTGTTCTTGACCACAAAACTTTGGAACTCTTCTCCCCCTCCCCCCTCCTTTTATGCTTCCTTTATTGTTGCTTCTGATAATTTAATCCTTTCATTTAGATACTGGGATGATGAGGAGGCTCTTCAGAAGTTGGGTGAAGCTATGGGTGTTGCAGTTGCAGGAGAAGCTACTACAAGTTCCGGGCCAGATGATACAAAAGAACCAGGAACGTTTTCACCATATGATGATGATGTTACCAGTCCTCATTACTCTGCTTATTTTGGCTTCGTGAGGGTACAAAATAATTGCTATTTCTATTCATACATTCCAGCAGGTTGATTTAAATGGATTGTTTGGATTCCGACCATAATTGTATTCTGCAAAAATCATGCGACTGCAACTAGAAAATATTTCTCTGTTTGATAAGGTAGTTATTTTATTCATACTTATTACTACATCGTACCAATGGTGATATATTTGAGAATCGAGATACAGAGAGAAGCAATGAAATGGGGCAGAGATGAAGATAGTAACGTAATAGAGTGAGAAACCAAGGATAGAGGGGCAAAGATGGAATAATAACGTAATAGAGTGAGAGTTGTTTGTTATATAACCCATGTCCTCGTGTACAAAGCACCATCTTCAGCTCACAAACAGAAGAAAAATAAGAGGCGCATGGCTTCCATCAATCGTTAACTTAGATCCTTATACACAAAATATCATCTTCAACTTACAAGAAGGAGCAAAGACTTTTCTTTTGAAAGAAGTATTGTATATGGTTTGAATATGAAGAGGGTAATGTAGTAATAATGGATGAGGATGCCTTCCAAAGATGTCAGGGCAAACGCAACCCTATCATCCCCCGTTCCAATAAAAATAAGAGAAAAGATCTCTGGCTGAGTTTGAGGACACCTTGTCTTCTCCTTTTGACGGTTTAGTGTGAACCTTAGTGCTTCAACTTGTGGTGGAATACCTACCTTTCTCCTACAGTTTTGTAGTTTAAGTTTGAATTTTATCATCATATATGTTTCAACTTATAACTCTTGGATGTTTATAAAAGAAACTGATCTCTGAGATGTTAATGGCTAAAGATATCGAAATATATGCTATGCAGGGGGTATTATCAACACCAAGAACGTTGAAACCATGGTCAAACCAACCCATAAGGAACCAAAGATATACTAACAGCTTAGGCATAAGCTTTACAGTTTGGCATGAGGATACAGTTGTTTGTTCATAAGATAATACATTTATGAATTAACATTTCCTTCCAATTAATATATCAACGTAAATGAGAAGAACCGACTCATATATGTGAAACCAAAATTAATAGACTGATGTTAACAGGTTGAATTGGATTATGGTTCGCACAGAAGATGATTCAATCCCAACAGTTATTTGAACCTATTTAATAAATGGGTTGTCAAAGCCAATCCCTAAGTTCACATATACACAAAGTTACATATATACAGAGAAAAAATTGAACAATTCATGAACATGTTCCCTCCGCCCCGCACACACCCACTCACCCACCCACCTACCAAAAGAAGAACCCCAATAAAAAACCATCTCATAGGGAAAGAAATTATTAGTTTCTTTAATTGGGTGTTAAGAACATCAAGTGTGGATTTATAGAAGAAATTCGAAGTGTAACGGAGAAGCAATTAGGGCTTCCAAACCCAAAATTGGTTGGATCTTATTCTCTGTTAGTCTATTGTATAGCAATTCTGAAATTCCCTCCTCCGTGTACCGCATGACTGGTATGTAATCTGGACAATGGACATACATTGAAAGAGGGAGAGTGAGAGCGGTGTATATGAAAAATTAATACAAAAAGACGTAAGGGAGTGAGAGGGCCTTATATGTTCAATACATTTAAAGCAGTTGAGGTGTGAAAGGCTGAAAGCCATGCCATCAAATCCGAGACAGAGGGCATCTTTCTTTGCATCATTTCCCTGAATGTTGGAGATACGTGTAAAAGCCATGCCAAAATAAAACCCAAAAAACTGTAAAAGCTATCTGAAAGGCATTAAATGGCAACTCTAACAGGTCATTCTCCTTTCCATCTCAAACAAAAGGAAAAAAAAAAAAAGAAGAAAGAGAAGTAAAGCAAGCCATTCTCCTCCATGTGGCTTTATATGGAGAGGTGACAAGTGTTGAATATCATATGTATCTAATAGATGTGCGAGACCATGATGTATCATTACTTCGCATGTTTATAAAATTGTTGATATGCAGTTATGTATGAAAGTTTATCCGACAAGGGATTGGATGGTAGGAGTTTCTCTTCACCCAAAGAATTTACTTTGGATGATCTTATGGATAATTTTTGTACAATAAACAAAAAAAAAAACTTGCGAAGTTTCACTCTGTGTTATGTTTAGGGTTTAGTCTATGCAATAGACAGTGGGGGTGCTGATAAAAATGCAAAAGATGACAAGGGAAGAACAGCATTGCATGTTGCATGTGAATTTGGTGAGGTATGGCACTCTCTTGAAATAAATCCCTGTGAACCATTTTGTCTTCTTTTTTCCAACACAAAAATTTATCTGTTGCACCAATTTTATATTTTGTGCTTCATTGATTCCTCTCAGTCAACTTAATGGGCACGATTGGGCTATTTTCCGCACGACCTCCCCTACAGTATCGTCACCACAGTAGAGTTAAACCACCAAGTTGGAGATGGATTGGTGTGGTTCCTCATGCCTAGGACGCCAGAATATTGAACCATGAACGAAGAAAGCCATGAGAAAAAAGCATATTGGCTCCAACACTTCACCGGAGGGGACACCAAAGGCCTCTGCCCTTCCATCCCTTGGATAGATAGAGAGGGAGGGCAGAGCTTTTGTTTTTTCATGTTGTCAATGAGTTGAATAATGAAAATAGTGCCCGATCGAATTGATCAGGTCACCTACGAACAAGGTTCAAGTCTACCGGTTTGTTAGTTTGCCTCTGCTGCATACATCACTGCACTTCCACTTGACACCTGTCGTAATGATAAATATCTAGTCTCGCCGTGACCTTCTCTTGAATTCTCAAAACTTCTGTCACTCCATCCCCGCAGGGGCAGAGAACCTGTCGTTGTCCTGGCTGTGCTACCGGAGGCTCTGCAGAAGTTAGAATAGGAAAGCACTCATCTTGGGGTGGGCTTTCGTCCAATGTTACCTGAACTTGGTTCACTGCGGTACGTGGTACGAAATTTTGTCTGGTTCAGGGTACGGGATGGGTAGACTGAGTTTGTTCACTTTTTGGTTCGCGGTTTGCTTTGGTTCATACTTTCGGTTAGACTAGCACTTATGTCAAATAAGTACATTGAAATATAGTACTAAATAATTCCCCTATTTAACACAAATCAAATTTCAAACGCAAAATTATATTAGAATTTATGCGTCTTATCGATTCTTTCTCATTTTCCTATTCCTTGGTTAATATTTTTCTTTACAATTTGATGTCTTTTCATCTTTTTCTTGAGGTTCTTGAAATTTAGGATCCGGATCCCCTAGGAACCACAATCCGAATCGTGGTTCCAACGGGAATACCATGATCCCTGTAACCACGGGCTTGTCGTTTTCAACTATAATGTGCCAACACTAGTGGAAAACCGCTTACACCAAGGATAATTCATTCATTGTAGGAAATAGTGGTTCCTATATTGTATCAGGTCATTGTATTTCACCGTACATTTTAATTCCGTCTTCTAAATACCAAGTTTCTTCTTAGAATCTTTATTTAGTACCGCTCCGTCCCATACTTAGAGTGCCATTTGGGGAATCCAACGTATTAAGGGGACCAAGGGGACTACATTGAAAGTAGCATTTTTTTTGTCTTTTCAAAATTGTCCATTGACATGACAACCCATTCCACAAAACTCTTTTTTTGATTTGAATTACATATGGATAGTTTTGGAACAGTAAACTGGGACATAGTTTTGGGACAAGTAAAAATGGAAATATGGGACGAAGGAATAAAAGAAATTTGCCTTTTAGGTCCCAGTATACACTCTATTTATTTCTTGTTTGAGAAATAAAGGGAAATGTCGTTAAAAGGGCACCAAGACCAGGTACGTACTTTCACATAAGAAGTACACAGTGAAAAGGCTACAATTCTCTCAAGCGACAAATCCAGGTTTCTCTACCCCAAATCCAGAGATACATCGGTTCCACATCAAATCATCCAATTCATTCAAGAAGAATCATCAAACAATATGTTCTGTACATTTAATTATGATAAATAACTCTTCACCAATCTAAACACTTCGCGGAGTCTGGCCTCCTTTCAATCGCAAAGGCATCATAGGAGGATATTTCAACCAAATCATCAGAGAACATGCCGTTTCAGCCCTCGAACCGAAGACACATCAAATTAAGCGATTGGTTCAAGGAGAAGCGTCATCAAATTCATTCGCTTCTGAATCTCTCAGTTTATTAACTGGTGATCAAATGATCTGAGTTTTTTTTATTCTAGGTGAGGTGTACCAAGTTCCTTCTGGCGGTAGCAGCAGAGGTGAATGCTTTGGATAAGAATGAGGACACTGCACTGCATTATGCAGCTTCTCGTGGCAGGAAGGAGTGTGTAAGGCTTCTGCTGGAGAATGGTGCAAAAGTGTAAGCCAACTTTCTTATGTCGTTAAGTTTTTGCCTATATGGCATTCCTTTGAGTACTTCACTTTTCAAATTTTTGTCATGTTCTTGCAGAACCCTTAAAAATTTACAAGGAAAGACACCCATTGATGTTGCAAATGATGCAGCTGTGTAAGCCAACTTTCTTATGTAGTTTTTGTTTTGCCTATATGGCATTCCTTTGAGTAATTCACTTTTCAAATATTTGTCATGTTCTTATAGAACCCTTGAAGGTTTGGATGGAAAGAAACCCGGTGACTTTGCAAAGTTGAAAGTCCAGAATGAAGTGCTGAAGCTGCTCCTAGAAAAAGAAGAGCTGCTGGAGAAGAGAGCTGCACAATGCAGTCCTAAAACTTGTGAAGCTAGTTAGTACCTGAATGCTCTAGCATTTTCAGCCATGTTATTGTTTCATGTTGTTTTAATGAGCAGAAGGATGTTCTCCCAACTCGGGTTTGTCTCTGTTATGTTACTACTGTCTGATTGCTACATCTCCCCGTCTTTACTTTCAAATTTTATAAACATACTCTTCCCGTGATCATGTGATGGCTGTATGATTGCTGCAGTCAACTTCTTCGGTCGGTTTTTTCAAGTTGCATGTCATTTATGATGGTGAGGGGTGGGTATTGGTGATGCTTAGTCTATTGCTGGTTAATGATATAAGAGTGCTATTTAAACTAGGAAATTATAATCTTGTTTCCAGTTTCTCAAGTCATTGTTGGTTCTTGGATTTTTTGATGGCAAAGAGAAGTAACTGCAGGTGAAAAACCTTTTCCCTTGTTTGGTGGGTCAGCAAAATGATGAGGAAAATAGTTTAGGGGAAAGGATAAGTTGAAAAATAAACGGTAACTTAGGCTTAAATCCCTAGTTAGATTATCAAAAAGTTTAACGCGTGTTTTGAATACACATGGTGTTGCAATGTTTAGGTCAATTATTTTAAGTATTTATTGGACCTATATTGTTACTTCTAACATTTTACAATATATCAGATTTTTTTCAGAATTTTTCGAATCTTGAATCAAATATATCTTTGCGTATCGCTCGATACAAGACTGATACATTGTGACCGCGACTTTGAACCATGGTAGATGCTAGGGCAACTCTAAACCCTATGTAGCACGGATTCTCCAAAATGGGTGAAGCACCTGCACCTAGTGCGCACTGAGTGTGGGTGCGCCATTAGTGTGGCTGGTTGCGCTATATTTGTGACGTCAGCAAGTGGGTGCGGTGTGTGGGAGGGTGCGTGACGGGTGCGCCGTGAGTATGCGACGGGTGCATATCAGATTTGTTTTGTTAGGGAAGGAAGAAGATGAAGAGACGAAGAACAGAACGAAGAAGAAGATGATGCAGAACGAAGAAGATAAATGAAACATGCATGGTCGCCTATGGTTTTCTGTTCAGCAACCTGTGGCGGCCCCTTCACAATCGATACAAATGGAAACTGATGATGAATTTGATTTGTTGTTATGTTGTACACAACCATGGTCGGATGACGCCGCATCTTCTAACTTTTGGAAACTTTTCTTTTACATTTGTAATCTATGTTATAAACCTGGCTTTGTATATGCAAATCTACCAATGGATACCCCCTCTAACTTAAGATTCTATACCGTTATATCTCTTAGTTAGATCTCTTAGATACTTGTATCTTTGCCCTTAAGAGTATGCTCCTGCATCATTTAATAATTGCTAAAATAGACCTAATTTTCCATCAAGACCACCTCTAATACTGAGTTGAGACCTCAAACACACATTATATTTATACTTTTACCCTACCTCTGCATCATTAGTAATTACTAAAATAAGCCTTATAATTTTCCCACCATGACCATCTCCAATACTGAGTTGAGACCTCAATCACCCATGATATTTATACTTTTACCCTATCACTACACATAGTTGTCAAATCGAGATTCGTATTGTGAATCGAAATGATAGAAGTGAATTGAATTGGGATTCGTGAATCGTAAGATTCGGTAACAAATAATATATGTATTTTAAAATGACTAGAAAAAATATGTAAAATAAAAAGTAAAAGAAAAGAGCAATCAAATAATGATGAATGTTATAAAAGTTTGGACCACCTTTTAATAAAAGGGGGGGGGGGGGGGGGGGGGGGGGGGTGGCTTTAGAAATCACTAGTTTTGCATATTGTATTTGGTCTATCACTAGTTTTGCATATTGCATTTGGTCTATTATATACGTTTCTTCTTCTTCTTTCTTTCTTTTTAAATATTTTTGATAAGAGTTTGTTTTATATGTTTTAACCTAAGAAGCACCGATACGGATACGGCGACACTTTCTTTCTTTTTAAATATTTTTGATAAGAGTTTGTTTTATATGTTTTAACCTAAGAAGCACCGATACGGATACGGCGACACGGCAAATCTTGAAAAAAAGGTGACATGATACGGTGACTACACGGAAAATATTTATTGTATTTTTCTATTTTTTTTATGTAACCATGTAACATAAAAATAACAAGTTATTCTTAAAATAACTAAGAACTAAGATGTTAAATAAAGGGAATTGCTATGTACACCCTTGTATTTGCTATGTATACCCAAATTCCTTAATTCTAAGCATTTTTCTTCTAAAAATTCCTACTTTTGTAAAGTTGAGCGGTGTACATACAAAATTAATGGTGTACATAGCAATTCCCTAAATAAATTACCTCTAAATAACCATACAACATGAAAATAAATTTCAGTGCTTCATCTTTATAGTAATTCTTCTATTTGCCCTAGATTGTCTTTTCAACATAAACCCCTCTTTGCATATTTTACGTATTAAGACTTTAGCCCCAAAATTCAATAATCCTCTTAAAAAAACCCATTCCTTGTAGGAATAAGTGTCGGATCCGTGTCGAATCCGTGTCGCTGCCATGTAGGATTTCAAAATTTAATCAAAAAGTACCAGACACGTTTTTGGTGTGTCAGAGGCGTGTCGGTGTCGGCAGAGTGTCAGTGTCACACCCGTTCCAGAAATTTACAATTTTGAAAATGCATCATTTGAGATTTTGAAATTATTAATGTTATTAATAATTTGAGTTGTGGTTGACTGTGAGTCAACGGCAAGGTGTCAGTAAGGACACGGGAACATGGAAGTTCATATTGCATAATCATGAGTAAATGGCATTTATATGATTTAAATGTTATTTGACCTTATCTGGTATTTTTGTGAATAGTAATTATACATGTGTAGTACAATTCTGGTAATCTTTGATATTGTTATATCATTTTGAGAACTGTGGTGAGAACGTGAGAGATACGTGAATTAAAAAGGTAGGTTGTGTAGAGATTCCACAGAACATAGTTTTCGGACGTTATTTTGGACCCAAACGAGACTTAGTCGAAAACTTTTGGAATTTATAATTTTCACTCGTAAAGGCATAAAATGGACGTGTGCGAAGTTTCATGGATTAATGAGAAGTTTGAGAAATTTGCGGGGAGGTAAACGCAATTTCCGAGAAGTTTGCCTATAAATTGTGGTGGATGAGATTCATTCTCATCCAAACTTGCCAAAAATATCTAGAGAGAGGAGAGAGAAGGGAGATTGAGCCAACGGGCTTTGCGACGCCGATCGACGACCGTTCGTCCGTCAGATTTTCTCCAGATTTCATATTTGAACTCGTGGAGGTAAGACCTACGTTTTGATACTACTTAGGTCATGTTTGGCTAATTTTTGTAAAAATATTAATTCTAGACTTTTGGGAAAAATCAGGTAAAACTTGTAGGAATTTTCCCAAATTCGAAATCCGACGATTGTTTAGCCCCCTAGACGATCCTTCAAAGTTTGAAGAGATTCGCACGAGGTATGAATTCTAGATCTATGAAATATATGGATTTTCATGTCTTGAACATCAACTTTGATATTCTTGGATCCGGGCGAAATTCATGTATTAGTTATGCCCGTTAATTATGCACGTGAAATTATGATAAAAGCACGTATAACTGTTTATGTGAGCATGTTATGTGTCTACTTGGGTCAAAGGGGAGTTTGGTGCAAATTCATCCGGGGTAAGCTCCTCGAACCTTGAGGATTGTGGTTGTTATTGAAATGGAATTGGAATTTGTGGTTGCGTCTGGATTGGAGGTGGGCCCAACCAGTACACGGTACCTGGTATGGAGGAAGGCCCAACCAGTGTACGAGATGCGTGGGAGAGGTGGGCCTCCTACGGCATCGACCGGATGAATGCGTACCACTCACCCTAGAGACTATTTCTATGTGTTTTAGATGCTTAAACCATGAATTATCATATAAGCATACATTTAGAATTGTACGCTCAGCATATAGCTGAGCAGTGGAGATGTATTCCATTGCAGGTAAGAAGAAAGACAAGAAGAAGCGTGATGAGTGAGGCCGATGAACGCCGGGGGAATCACCTTTGTATATGTTTTTGTTTTAATCCTAAAACTTGTGTAATGTTTGGGAATTGTAATATGTTGTAATAGAATTACGGAGTAGTTCAGTAATATGGTAATTCTGTATTTAAACGTCTGTGGTTATGTTTTAAATGTTGAGAAATCAGTTGTGGTTGAATTGGTGTTGTGTGGAGAAAGCATGAGTTGTTAGTATTTTCAACACAGGGCTGCCAACAGGGGAGCAGTCGACTGAACCCAAGACCAGTCGACTGGATCCCGTGTATTTGAGACACTGAAAGTGAATAGTAAGAGAAGCAGTCGACTGGACTCTTGATCAGACGACTGAACACTGTAGACTTTTGGCTACTGCTTCTATTAGTGGAGAAGCAGTCGACTGGTTCCCCAGATCAGTCGACTGGACCTCTGTTAAGGATTTAGGGTTTTAGTTTCTGCCAGGCACAGTCGACTGGACCCTAGTACAGTCGACTGGGCAGTCGACTGAACCTCTGTTTTCAAAACTGAGTATTTTTGGATGTGTTTCTATTGGCCAAAACTTTTTATAACTCTGATTTTAATGGATTTTATAAACTCAAAGGGTAATGTTCCCTAAGTTTTAAATACCCATGGTTGTTTTAAAGTTTCTTTCCGCTGCGTATCATTGTTGTTGTTGTTGAATGAGCCTTGGTGGCGTGCCACGTGTCCTATTTTCACGCGTAGTGGGATGGGTCGTGACAGTCAGACACCGATACGACACTTCCTTTGAAGTGTCAGTGTTTTCTAGGTTTTAACTTATGAATAATACTATTATATGTGTTATAATATTATTACAGGTTTGGGGCCACAATTTTGGAAAAAAAAAAAAAAAAGCACCACCAAAACAAGTAACAAAAAAATTGGTTAGAAATCACCAGCCAGTGATTGTCCTGTTACAATTTGTACACATGTTGTAATGTTATAAAATTAGTGGGTTGAGACCACAATTTAAGAATAAGAAATCCAAAATACGAGTAAAACTGGTTAGAAATCTAGTCGGTGGTTGCTTTGCAATGTGCACTGCTGTATAGTGATCTATTTTATTATAATATTATTTTAAATAGAAAATTAGTCTAAAGTCCTATCCTACCAAACTTTTTTGCAATAGATCCACACCCAAAATGTTTGCAGCAATAGGTCCTAAATTGGTGAAGTTGTGATCCAATAGGTCCACAGTCCCCAATTAGAGAGAAATATTATTACGGGTAATACTTGGGACACAACCTTCATACAACTTTCATACAACCTCTCCAAAAGATGTGTCTATCTCTTTCCTGTGTCACTGTGGGGTCCAGTGACATCACAGCAGAGACATAGACACATCATTTGGGGAGGTTGTATGAAAGTTGTATGAAGGTTGTGTCCCAAATATTACTCTATTATTACTCCCTCCGTCCCATTTTGTGTGTCCAATATTTATTTTGAGATGTCCCAAAATTGTGTCCACTTTCCTAAATTTTATGTACAATTTTTAGTTACTTTCCAAAACTATCCCTCCTTGAAATCTACACCAAGACAAAATTTTAAAAATTGTAATGATTAGGGGCAATTGTAGAAAGTAGGTGTAGATTCTTTTTGTCCCCTTAATAAGTTGAGTTCCCAAAGATGGACTCACAAAATGGGACGGAGGGAGTACAATTTTTCCCATAAGTGTTATATACATTCATATATACAGATTTATATAGATATATACGAATATATATAGAAATATAATTAGATATTGATGATATAATCGGTTATACTAAATCCCTTTGATTGTGGATATATTTTTGGGAATAACTAATTCTCATGATTATATGTTAGTACGTTACAATATGTTTCAAATTACAGGCGTCTTTTGTAGCTTGATAACCAACCATTCTATGTTCATCCATCTCTCCATTCATCTTAAAGTGAAACTCGCCATTATATGAAATTTAACAGTGTGAAATTTAACACTGACTGGCAGACTGCAATATTTCATTGATATCACAATTTTACTTCATATAGTATACAATTTCACACCACAATACTAGGAATGCATTTTAACATCGTCTTATCACAAATTCATTTGCACATTCATTTTACACTGACTGCAATATTTCATTGATATCACAATTTTACTTCACATAGTATACAATTTCGCACCACAACCTTTTGAATCAAGAACATTAGTGTTAAATTTCACACTGCTATACTAGGAATACATTTAACACTATCTTATCACAAGTTCTTTTGCACATTCATTTAACGTAGTAATGAATGTTAAATCAACAATGCTAGGGTTACTAACAAATTCCACTAACACTTACACTCACACTCTATCTCTCTCTTAGTGACACTTTAAGTCTACTGCAGATCCCATAATGCCACTAAAAGAGAGATAAAGTGTGGGTGTAAGTGTTAGTGTTAGTACCCAAATATTACTCATGTTAAATTTGACATTGCTATACTAGGAATCGCCCAACACCTTCTGTACGTAGTAATGGGAAGAATAACCGTACTTTTTTTTTTTATAAGAATCAAGACATGATTTTATTAAAATAAAACCACATTGTGGTCACATACACCAGTACATCCCATGATACATCAATTAAGGACCATCAGAGTCCTCAAAACTCACAGAATTAATTCATCGAACAATTTATGTGCAAGACACAAAGACTCCCCACATCTTGACCCCCTATAAAAAGCTCAGCACTCACCATAACCATCCAAGCCATAAATCACAATAAACAAAATACATTCCAACTGGACTCTATATACCAAACCAACCCACAAGAACAACACCCAAACAATCCAAAAAAGATAACAATAAACTCCATGAACTTCGCCTAAAAGACTTGGAATGTCCAGTTTACAAATCTCCAACCAATCAAAGGTCAATTGAACAGAGATAGAAGAGATCCCCGAAGTTCCTTCTTTTTGCGAAATACTTATGCGATTGGAGGTCGATTTGGCAAAAATGGAGGCTAGGTTTTCAATATTTGGAGAATGGAGAATGAACCAGATGTTATGCAATATCTATAGTAACCGAATTGGTAACAAAATTCCATAGCTATAGACAATCATGTGTGCATAAACAATCTGTTTCCTTATATATATATATATATATTCAATAAACACACACACACACACACACACATATATATATATATATATATAGGGGCTGCTAACTTACAACATGATGGTTGTAGGTTAGCAGCATACAACATTACAACAACCTCTTTAGCGACGAAAAACAAATTTTGTCGCTAAAGGTTCGAACTTTTAGCGATGAAAAATTTCGTCGCTAAAAACCTGTTTTTCGTCGCTAAAAGCCTCATGTGTTGTAAGTTAGCAAATCCCATATATATATATAGAATCTGTTATAAAATATGAAGTAACAGAGTTGGTAGCCGATCCCGAATGAGAGATTTATGGGATTTCTGTGTTTTGAAAACAAAAAAAAAAAACACAATGTGCAATTAATGGACTGAAGGGGCAATTTGGTCTCAATAAAATAGCAGGGCCTATTGCTAACAAGTTTTATGGGTTGGATCTATTGCTAATAAAACCTGTACGTTTACTAGCTGTAGCATATCGAATCGTACGATACGTATCGCGTATCGTACGATTTTGACAACAACCACTACATATTTGAGTTGGTACAAACCCTTTTCTCGATTTAGTTTAAGGTTGAGTTTTTTTTTTCCTTTCTAAATTGAAGTCTAGTGTTGAGTCACTTGGCCAAAAAATGTCGGGGGTTGAGTCGCCATCTCATGATTTTGAGTCAAGATTTTAACCAGGTCCAATTGTAACACATATTGAAATACTACAGTATGTAATTTTTACGCTGCATATTAACACAAAGACCATTGTCGGGACCTCACCCTATATCATCCTTACGTATGTTTGAAAGTGAGAAGTGTCTAATTCTGATGGAAGATAGAAAAGTACAGTTGTTGTGGTAGTTCAAAACTACACCAAAAGTAGGAAAATCTAGCAATTCATAAGCAGGAAATAGCAACAATGAGGGTATAGTTGATTTCGTAACGAAGAAATACAATTTCTAGGGTTCAACCCTGGAACACTTCCAGACTTCCAGTTATCAAACTGGTGTGGAATATTGATCCATAAACAACTTATTTACAAAGGCTCTTGAGAGAGTATTTATACTAGGCTTAGAGCTGCCCTAGCATCTACACCATTAGATTTCGTAGATACGTTAATCTCAGGCCTTGGGGGTAACTTCATAAGTGATATGTCCAGAAATATCTCGTAATTGCCTAACCGCCACGTGTTCAGCTAATGACCCGGGGAAGCCGGATTTGAGGCATGGAGCCCACGCTCCCGAGGGATGCTGCAGTTGCCGACCGAGGTACTCGGGCAGTCATAGTAAGGCCCTAAGGATCACGGCATCAATCACGTTTCCCCTCGATTCGTTACACAGCTGTCGCTCTATCAAGAGAATCAGTGGTTTCCTTAACTACTTAGGAAACTCACCAAATATTGGGCAAATCTATTGTGATTAGATTAGGCTTCCTAATCTAATAAAACTTACCATGTAAAGGTGGACTCTTACACTTATAAAAGAGCCCACCTACCCTCTCAAAGGGGATCCGAGTATCAACTCTCTAAGCAAATACACCTTAGAGAAATCACCAGCATACACGCATACACCCGGCTGGTATTACTGGTAGTGCCGCCCTACTTTGTTGGCTCATCAGGCCGCCGGTGATCTGCTAGTGAACGCGCATAGACGCAACCGTGGACGTAGGTCACCTCATTAACGGGGCCGAACCACACACAAACCTTCTGTGATCTCGTTTTCTTCTTAAAATTGCCCTCACCAGTTTTCGGCATCATCAGTTTGGCGCCGTCTGTGGGAAACGACACGATTTCCTTGTTAACAAAAATCTTTGACTGATCAACATGCCAAAGAAGAAGGGCAAGAAGACCGCCGATTCAACCGGTCAGGAGGACCTACAGATCGAGACGCGGGCGACCTCCATGACCTCCGACCAAGTCGCAGTAGCGCTGGAGCGGCTCTTGGAAGGCCAGCTCCGGACACAACAGCAAATAGATGCGCTCATAGCCCAGAATGAAAAAGTGGTCGAGGACTACGAGAAAAGCCCTTCGTCGGAGAAGCGGCCTGAAAAGAGCACTCCCAGTCAGAGGCCCGAAAGGAGCGCTCCCAGCAAGAAGCCTGCCCGGACGCACGGAAAGACTAGGTCCGCTCCAGGGTCCCAACTAAACCGGGAAAGCCGGGCAGAGGGAGAGCGTAGCCAGCCTGCCAAGCGCCCACAGGAAGGACCTCAGTATGTCCCTCGCCGAGCGCGACGAGTAGAGGATGCCCGGATCCTCATCGAACGGCGGCGAGCTGCAAGGGGAGAAGCATCCGGACGAAAGGTCAGGGAACCGGTCGACGATCCGCCCGCCCTAAGCCGGGATGATCTCAGGCACAGGCTATCCCGGACTCGTAGCCGAGTGCTATCCCCAAGATCGACGCGCTTCGAGGACGAGGACGAGGCATCATCGTCCGATCCAACTTACTACTCAGGTGCAGAGAGAAGGATCGGGCGTACTGATGTCAAGGCCCAGGTCGAGGAGCTGCAGCAGCAGATTGAGAGGCTGAACCGCAAGTCCGGCCACGACCTCACTAATACAGAAACGGAGTCACCCTACACTGCCCGGGTGACACAGTTCCCGATTCCGCGGAAGTTCAAACCCCCTCATCTCAGCTCATACGACGGCAAGGGGAGTCCAGTGGACCACATCCGCACCTATAAGGCGCAGATGGCACTGGTCACTACCACGGACGAGTTGCTATGCCTGGCATTCCCCAGTACTTTAAAGGGATCAGCCGCGCAATGGTTCCATGCTCTGAAACCGCGGACGGTTGACGATTTCAAGACCCTCGGCAAACTCTTCATCAGTCAGTTTGTCGGGATGCTGGACCGGTCGCAGCCAGACACCCAGCTGCTAGCTGTCAAGCAGCAAAGGGGGGAATCTTTAAGGGAGTACGTAGATCGTTTCAACCAGCAGAGGCTTTTGATTCGCAACCTCAATGAGACCGCCGCTATCATGGCTTTCTGCTCAGGAGTTCAGCACACCAAGGTGGCCACGTCCTTTCATCGCAATCGACCGGCAACCCTGGTGGAACTCTCGGAAAGAGTAGGGAAGTACATAGACACCGAAGAATTCCTGAAGGCGAAGCGCGCCAGCCAGACGGGAGACGAGTCCCCAAAGGCAAAGCGCAAACGCGAGGGATTTGAGAAAGGTCCGGGAAAGAAGCCAAAGCAAGACCAAAGAGAGGCTAGGGGTCAGCCCCCAACAGCTTTTACACCTCTTTCCCGACCCATACATGAGGTGATGGCCGCCGCAGAGGCGCAGAGGCTGCTCCCGCAGCCTACCAAGCTCAGAGCCCCTCCCGGCAAGAGGAATCGGGAGAAATTCTGCCGTTATCACAAGGACCATGGCCATGAAACGGAGGATTGCTTCAAGTTGAAAATAGCAATCGAGAAGCTGATCGAGCAGGGCCATCTTGCCGAGTTTGTCCCAGCAGACAGGCGACCCCGACAGGATGCCCGAGCTCCCGGTCAGCCCCCTCCACCGCACGGCCACATCAACGTAATCTCCGGAGGAACATCTGGCGGAGGTGATTCACAGTCGGCACGGAAGAGGCACGCCCGAGCATCCCGAGCGGATGTATGGCAGGTCCAATCCACCGGCCCCTCACCAACTGACGTTCTGACATTCTCATCCGATGATGTACAGGGCCTCCACTGCCCCCACGACGACCCGCTGGTAGTGACACTGTCTATAGCAAACTACATGGTCCGAAGGGTACTGGTTGACACGGGCAGCTCGTCGGATATAATGTTCGCAGCGGCATTCGACCAACTCAGGGTCGATAGAGATCGGCTCCGGCCAGTCGCTACTCCCCTGGTTGGATTCAACGGCTCTAGCACCCAACCACTCGGCACGATCGAACTCCCGGTACTCATGGGGACCTATCCACAACAGGTTTCCCTGCTCACCAATTTCGTGATAGTGGATGCCCCATCGGCCTACAACGTCATCCTTGGGAGGCCGACCCTCAACAGAGCACGAGCAGTTGTCTCCACATACAGCCTAACCGTAAAATTCCCGACTCCTCAGGGACCGGGATGCTTGCGAGGAGACCAGACCACGGCTCGGAGTTGTTATGTTAGCTCGTTGCGACGGGGGGCAATCACCGAGACTCTGAATGTCCAAGAAATGGATCCCCGGGACCCGAGGGACATGATAGGGCCGATGGAAGAATTGGAGCAAGTTGTGCTGGATCCGGAGCACCCGGATCGGACGATCAACGTAGGCGCGTTGCTGGAGCCTGCCTTGAAAGAAAAATTGGTCCAGTTCCTGAAGCAAAACCAGGATGTCTTTGCGTGGAGTCATGAGGACATGCCCGGGATTGATCCCCGAGTGATGTCCCATCACCTCAATGTTAGCCCAGACTGCCGTCCGGTAAAGCAGAAGAGAAGGGGCATGGCGTCCGAAAGGCAAAAAGCTGTAAGTGAGGAGGTAGAGAAGCTATTAAAAGCTGGCTCCATCCGGGAGGTCCACTACCCCGACTGGCTAGCCAACGTTGTTCTGGTCAAGAAGAGCAATGGCAAGTGGAGGATGTGTGTGGACTTCACCGACCTCAACAAGGCCTGTCCTAAGGACTGTTATCCGTTGCCCAGGATAGACCTCCTTGTTGATTCAATGGCAGGCCACTCACTCCTGTCGTTCATGGATGCCTACTCGGGGTACAATCAGATCAGCCTGTACCCCGGGGATGAAGAGAAGACAGCGTTCATCACCGACCAAGGCACGTACTGTTACAGGGTCATGCCCTTCGGCCTTAAGAACGCCGGGGCTACATACCAGCGCTTGGTCAACTTCATGTTCAAAGATCTTATCGGAAAGTCCATGGAGGTATACGTGGACGATCTCCTGGTCAAGAGCTGAGATGAACCCGATCACCTGGAGCATCTGGCCGGGGCCTTCAGTATTTTGAGAAAATTCAGGATGAGGTTGAACCCGGCCAAGTGCACCTTTGGGGTCTCATCCGGGAAGTTCCTCGGTCATCTGGTCAGCAGACGGGGAATAGAGGCAAACCCTGACAAAATCCAGGCCATCATCAACATGCGGTCACCCAAGTCAACAAAGGAAGTTCAGAGCTTAGCCGGACGGGTGGCCGCACTGAATAGATTCGTTTCCAGAGCAACTGATCGTTGCCTACCATTCTTTAAAATCCTCCGTAAAGTTTTTCAATGGTCGGATGAGTGCGAGGAGGCGTTCCAGGAGCTTAAGAGATACCTGGCCTCTCCACCTCTACTCACAACACCTACGGCCGGAGAGGAACTATTCCTTTACCTGGCGGTGTCACCATCAGCAGTCAGCTCAGCACTTATTCGGGAAGAGCACGGGATACAGTTCCCAGTGTATTACACCAGCCGAGCGCTGCAGGGCGCAGAAAGCCGGTACTCTCGCATCGAGAAACTAGCCTTCGCTCTCATTACCTCGGCCCGAAGGCTTCGCCCTTACTTCCAGGCCCATGCCATCGTAGTACTGACAGACCAACCCCTCCGCAAAATTCTCTCTCGGCCGGATACATCCGGAAGGCTCGTTAAATGGGCTTTGGAATTGGAGGAGTTTGAGGTGACTTACCGGCCGCGGACGGCCATCAAGGGACAAGCCGTCGCAGACTTTCTGCTCGAGTTTACATATCCCGAAGACTCGGGAGAAGAACCCGAGCCTGCGGCCTTACCGCCGGGGTTGCAATCCGGCGTCCCTACTTGGGTACTTCATGTCGACGGCTCCTCTAACCAACAAGGTAGTGGTGCCGGGATCATCTTGACTACCCCCGACGGAATCCAGCTGGAATACGCTTTGAGATTTGGGTTTCGTGCCTCCAACAACGAGGCCGAATACGAAGCCCTCCTGGTCGGGTTACAATTAGCCATTTCAATGAGTGCACAACAAGTTAAGAGCTACAGCGACTCTCAGCTCGTGGTTAATCAGGTAAACCAGGAGTACGAAGCGCGGGAAGACAGCATGATAGCCTACTTAGCCCTCGTCCGGACGGTTTCCAAACAACTCCGTGGATTTTCTATCACCCGGATACCTAGAGAAGAAAACACCAGGGCTGATCGGCTTGCTCGCCTCGCATCGTCAGCTGAGTCAGACTTGCCCGGGATAAGAATACAATTCTTACCCGAGCCGAGTGTGATCAACCCAGGGGGCATGGAGGTCGACCCGGTTACCCTGGAAACTAGTTGGATGGATTCAACCGTGACATTCTTGACGACAGGAAGGCTACCGGACGAGAAAGAGGAAGCAAGACGGGTCAAGTACCGAGCAGCACGATATCATGTCCTAGACGGTGTCCTTTATAAAAGGGGGTTCACCATCCCGTACCTTCGTTGTGTCCATCCTACGCAAGTTCAAGCAATACTGTACGAAATTCACGAAGGCGTGTGCGGGAACCACGTAGGGAGTCGGACACTCTCAAGAAAGGCCCTACTACAGGGGTACTACTGGCCAACCATGGCCCGGGATTCGCAGGAGTACGTTCGAAGGTGTGACAAGTGCCAACGGTACTCTCCCATGATAAACCAACCAGGAGAACTTCAGACACCGGTCCAAAGCCCTTGGCCATTCGCCCAATGGGGAATCGACATCGTTGGTCCCTTGCCAACGGGGAAGGGGCAGGTCAAGTTTGCTGTGATAGCCGTTGACTACTTCACAAAGTGGGCGGAGGCCGAGCCCCTGGCAACGATAACCGAGAGGAAGATGGAACATTTTGTGGAGAGAAATATCCTTAGCAGGTTCGGTATTCCGCGAGTCCTGATTAGCGACAATGGAAGACAGTTCGATACACCCGTCTTTAGACAGTTCTGCTCGGACTATGGAATATTGAACCACTACTCTTCTCCTGAGCACCCACAAGCTAATGGTCAGGCCGAAGTAACCAACCGTACGATTTTGCAGTCGATTAAGACGAGGCTCGAAGGTGCTAAAGGCCTGTGGGCCGACGAACTCCCAGCCCTTCTGTGGGCCTACCGTACCACACCCCGGGCGGCAACAGGCGAAACCCCCTTTTCCTTGACTTATGGTTTCGAGGCAGTAGTCCCCACGGAGCTCGGGCTACCCACATACCGGGTGGCCACCTTCAATGACCCAGATAATGGAGAGGCCCTCAGGACGGAACTAGACCTGGTCGAGGAGAAAAGAGACCAAGCCTATCTCAAGGTGGCAGCTTACAAGCAAAGGGTCTCACGGTATTACAATAGTAAGGTGAAGCATCGTAGTTTCCAGGTTGGGGATCTTGTTCTTAAAGCAGTGAACCAGTCAACCCGAGTCCCAAGCCATGGGAAGTTGGGAGCAAACTGGGAAGGACCATATACAGTCACTCGGGTCAACCGACCAGGAACCTACTGGCTACAAAGTATGGATGGGCACGACCTCAGTCACCCCTGGAACGTACAACATCTCCGCAAGTACTATCAGTAGCACATAGCTACGAGAGTCTAGTGTTATTAGGAGAATTCTTTTTCTACGTAGCCTTGATAGGACAATTGTTACAGATTGTTATTTTTTGAATAAAATGGAAAGTTTGCTTTGAAACATTATTCCCTTCGGTACATCAGGCTTACCCAAAAGACCTCGGGCCTAACCCCGAGGCACCAAAAGACCTCGGGCCTAACCCCGAGGCACCAAAAGGACCCTGCAACCACCCATGTTCCAGTTCGGTTTCCTATGGTCGATCCCCAACACGCCCCCTCCTTAACAGGAGCCCTGGGGGCAAAAGGGTCCTACACCTAAACAGGAAATTAACTAAATCTATGCTTAGGTCCAGCCGACGATGGGGCCAAACCCCTAGGGTGGCCAGCGATGGCAAGCTTCAAAAGGACCCTGCAACCACCCATGTTCCAGGTCGGTTTCCTATGGTCGATCCCCAACACGCCCCCTCCTTAACAGGAGCCTTGGGGGCAAGAGGGTTCCATACCTAAACAGGAAATTAACTAAAGTTTCGCCTAGGTCCAGCCAGCGATGGGGCCAAAACCCCTAGGTGGCCAACGATGGCAAGCTTCAAATGCTCCTGCAACCACCCATGTTCCAGGTCGATTCCCTACGGCCATTCAGTCCCGTACTCCCGCACTCCTGCCTTAGCAAAATGCTTGGGGGGCAGGGGACAGGAGGACAAAGGGTAACGCTAAGGCCAAAACAGGGAATTATATCATTCGACTAGGCGTTCTGTGGGTTACGGTCCTAAAGCATTTGCTAAGGCAGATGTTAGGTTGGCCAAGGCCGTACGGATACTAGCAAAAGTTAAAAGCACAGTACAACAAAATTAACGGAAGGATAACCTCAAGGGCCTTTTCATTAATTAAAATGAGTGTACAAAGCTTGGGGGGCAATTGTAGTAGCCTCCCCGAAAAATAAAAGTCTACAAACGATAAAAGCAAATAAGCAGGAAGGAGAGACAGGGAAGTCAGTTTTCCGCATTAATCACGTTCTCGGTCTCCCCGGCCTGTTCCCCCGGAATGGTAAGTCCCTCATCCGCTAAGCCTCCCTCCGGGGTAAGCTCGGTGGCCTCAGCAACGACCACAGGATCTCCAACGGCCGCAAGGCCCTCGCCAGCAGCTGGAGCTTCACCGAGTCCGGGATCCTCACCGATGTCCCAGTAATCCGAGTCGATCCCCACGTAGGCCGAGAGGACCCACTCGGGATGGTCCCGAGCTACCCGCCGCTTCAGATCCTCATAACCTTGGAAGAAGCCATCGTCAAAAGCTCCCTCCAAGGCCTCTGCGGAAGGCGCCTCGGTCACCGCCTTAACCTGGGCGTCGGCTGCCGCGATGAGGGCCCGGGAAGTTTCCAGTTCGGCCAAAGCCGCTGCCAGGTTCGCATGAGCCGCCCCTAAGCTCAAGGCCAGCGACTTCGTCTTGCTCGTCTCCACGGCCAGGGCAGCTTTTGCTACTTGCAGCTCTTTCCGTTCCTCAGAAAGGGCGGCTTCAGCGGCGCCCACCTTCTCGGCCAGGGATGAGTGGACGGATCCAGATGCCGCAACGGCAGCGGTTGCAGAAGACGGTCCGACGCCCGAATTCTCCGTAGGTCTCCCTGCCAGATAGGAGAACGACATGCCGGCCTCAATGGCTTGGTCGAAAGCCTCCATGTCATCCTCGGAAGGGACGACTCCACGAAGGGCGGTGAAAGCCTGTTTGCAGTGATCGGGATTATAATCCGCAGGAGGATAAAGACCGTCATTCTCTACCCAGTTGCCGGCAACCATGACCCAAGGGTACCGTTGCCAGTTCTTATTCGGGAAGTCTAGACCTCGGACCAGATCTTTTCCCTCAGTCTTGGGGCGGAAGTAGGGGCCGCCGTTGTCAATGCCCAGTATGTAACACCTCGCGACGTCGGCTGCCCGGAGAAATAACCCCAGTCGCTCGTTCAGCGCCGAAATCCCCCATAAGAGGCGGGCAACGTTTGGTCGGCATTTGTGTAGTGGAATCTGCAACCCCTGAAGAAGGTCGCAGAAGGAGACCGGCAGAGGAAAGCGTAATCCCACGATCAGCAGCAGATAGCTGCTGATGAGGAAGAAAGAAGGGGCTACTTCTTCTCCTTCAACGAATGGACGGATCACCACATCCTCGGGAATTTGGCAATCTTCTCGAAATGCCCTAAGCCCCTCGTCTGATGTTAGGTCGATGTGTGAGGCCATTTGGTGCAGCTGAAAGTTTGGAAAGGCAAAGACAGCAGAGGATAGGAGGCTCGGAGAGTTTGCTCAGGCGATTTAGCTGGTGTTGTGTAGTGAAGAAGCAAGGATAAATAGTGCTCCTTATATAAGCAGCACGAACGGTTGGGATCCAATATGATCGAACGGTTCACGTACTCTCCCGCCGAAACTGTCGTTTCGGGCACGTGGGGCGTCGCCTCAGAAAGCGTGAGCATTAAATGTGGGATGTGATAGTCTGGTTGCCAGCTGGACGATTCAGTTACCTCTTAAACTGGATGCTTTGAGCCCGAACTATGCTTGTAACCAGTGGGCACGTGGCGTCGGGGATCTTAGGCCTGTACAGCTACCGCTCGGTCCTTGCGCCGCCGGGTCGTCCCGTGTTAGCCGTGGTCCGGTGGGGCACCTGGCATTTTCCCGGACGGTCTATGAAGGGCGTTCTTAATTTTCCGACCTCATCTGATAAAGCGTCATCTCAGCTCTGAAAATGGGGGGCAGCTGATATGTCCAGAAATATCTCGTAATTGCCTAACCGCCACGTGTTCAGCTAATGACCCGGGGAAGCCGGATTTGAGGCATGGAGCCCACGCTCCCGAGGGATGCTGCAGTTGCCGACCGAGGTACTCGGGCAGTCACAGTAAGGCCCTGAGGATCACGGCATCAATCACGTTTCCCCTCGATTCGTTACACAGCTGTCGCTCTATCAAGAGAATCAGTGGTTTCCTTAACTACTTAGGAAACTCACCAAATATTGGGCAAATCTATTGTGATTAGATTAGGCTTCCTAATCTAATAAAACTTACCATGTAAAGGTGGACTCTTACACTTATAAAAGAGCCCACCTACCCTCTCAAAGGGGATCCGAGTATCAACTCTCTAAGCAAATACACCTTAGAGAAATCACCAGCATACACGCATACACCCGGCTGGTATTACTGGTAGTGCCGCCCTACTTTGTTGGCTCATCAGGCCGCCGGTGATCTGCTAGTGAACGCGCATAGACGCAACCGTGGACGTAGGTCACCTCATTAACGGGGCCGAACCACACACAAACCTTCTGTGATCTCGTTTTCTTCTTAAAATTGCCCTCACCAGTTTTCGGCATCATCAATAAGTAACATGCTGATCACATGATTACTAAGAAAGACTAGTATACATAATAACCAATTAACTATCTAAACAAGATAATACAATAAAATAAAATAAAAGAAATCTTAACTAAATAGTAAATTGACTAGTGGGCATGTCGAGCCTTGGTGCGTGCTTATATATGCCCTTGCATAAAAGCCTCCGGGGTGTTGAAAACTTGTCCTCGAGTTTGATATTGAACTTTCCACAGTTCTTAGGATGTCCATATAGCCCCCTCCAGTCTCCCTTTCCTTCTTTTCCATCCAACATGAATATAGAGGCCATGCAGTATTCATAATGTATTGCCAATAAATCTTGCACATTCATGAGTGGTATTTTGGGTTCCTTGAAATGATGATGCTGCCAGTTTTGTGGCAGCAGTTCAAGTGAAGTTGGAAGGACATTATTTTATTTAAGTAGTATAAGTAATTAGTCTATTATTAAGTCTTTTGCATTTACTATGTTTTGGAACTAGAGTATTTGTCTAGTCAAATGTCTTTTAGACTTGCAATGTATTGAGAATAAAAAATTATTATGTCAGTATTAGTGTTGGTCCTATACAAGAGTATTGGAGAAAAGGTATATGGGTCATTCATCAATCAATAGATTAAATCTTATTCAGGAGAGTATTTTCCTTTCAGCCCCTTTTGGGTGGTGACCCCTAAACTTCTTTACTTCTGGTTCCTAAGCAACATCACGATCTATTTCAGATCTGTGATTTGCGTTAGTTGGTATCAGAGGACATCTCGATCCATGCCTTCACGTGAAACGAGATAGCTAAAGTTGAGGCGTATCAAACTTCAATTAATGGATCTCTCGGAGACTTGAAGCTAATAGAAACTTGAGTCTTTTACGTTCTTGTGCTCTCTCGGAAGTGTCAAAGTTGAAGAGTCCAAAAGATCCTATTGTTCAAGAGGTTGAACAATAGGTATTTTCAGATTCATCTTCATTTCCTAGCTTGAGCATTGATTGGGATTCACCCCTAATCTTTGATGAATATTCTGAAGAGGGGGGTATTCGATTGAGAAAGAAGCTATTGCACCTATATGCATTTCAAAGGTGAAAAATGAATCGATGGGGATCTTTTTTGGTGATGGGTCTTTTGAAAAGATGGAACTGAATATGGTAGAGAGTTTTGAAATTTATCTTGTAAAATTATCCTCAAATTATAAGGATCATTTTTGTGGAATAGTTTTAATGAAAATGTTAAAAGAGGAATTTCTAAACTTGGGCGTCCTAAACAAAGTATGGAAAATCAATGGTGACAGAATAAAGTTGTAGCTCAGTCAAAGGTTACTATCTTGTAAAACTAAACAAGCGAATAGAGTTCAAGCTTTTTTCCATTTGTTAACCACGAATTATTGTGTTGCACTGGCTGAAAGTCGCAAGAGATTGAAATGGTGTTGGTAGGCTAGTCGAAAGGCAAAGTTCAAACAAAAGAGGAGACAACAAACTCGAGTCGAGTTCTTCGCAACCAGTGGAGACTCAGTTCTGTGGCAGCAGTTCAAGTGAAGTTAAGACAATTTTTTTTTTAATTACTATGAGTAATTAATCTATCATTAAGTTACCTTTATTATGTTCTGGAACTAGAGTAATTATGTGGTTAAATGTCTTTTACGCTTACAATGCAATGAGAATAGGAAATAATTATGTCATACTGGAGAAAAGTTTTATGGATCGTTCATCAATCAATATATTAAATCTTATTCAGGAAAGTATTTTCCTTTCAGCTCCTTTTAGGTGGGTACCCCTAAACTTCTTTTCTCCTAGTTCCTAAGCAACATCATGGTCCATTTCTGATCTGTGATTTGCGTTAACTGAGCATTAAAACATATCTATAAAAGTATAAACTATCATTGCGGAGACTTGATTTCATATGATTCCATTCACATCCCTTCTTCCTACCGATTTGTACTTTATAAAATCTTCCCGAACACGACCATATATGAAATCTCCATTACCATGTTCTTGGAATGTCTCACAAACTTGTGGTAAGCCAACAAAAGGGACAAAACTGCTGTCACTAGGCATGTACTCTTAAAAAGGCTTCGTTGATTCTATGCTTGCCCTCTTTGGGTTTTCATCAAACACATGTTGGAGAAGCAATAAGATTGAAGGGGAAACAAGTAAGAGATATGAGTTCCTAGGGTAAAGGAACCCAATAAAGACTCTGAATCTTATTTCTAAATAATGATAAACTGCCGTAAAACAACATTTATAAAAACTATACATACTAGGGTTTCCATCCAGCCCTAGTGTCCTAGCCCTTTAAAACAACTTAAATTCACATGACTTGTTAAATTGAAACTAACGTACACGACTTGTTAAAATGAAATACTGATATATTTAGACTACTGGAAACAATTGCATCGCATTACCCCCACAACCAAACCCAATAAAAACAAAAAAGAAAAATTATAGTGTGGATGTCGCATGATTTTTAGATGTGGGAGGGACACTTGGCATATTTTGAGGGAAGGTAATAGGAAACTTGTTTTTTTTTAAGCATGGGTAAGGTTGTATAAATTTTTATTGGGTGAGGACCTAACTATTGTGCTCAACAAACTCCATAACATCAATGCCTCAACATAGAACACGAAAAAAAAATTGTGGCAATACAGCTATATATGCACCCATCTATATTACTATATATTACAAACAAAAAGGAATCATCTCATGCCATGTTTCATCACCTCATTTTTTGGCTTATTAATTAATTAAAATGCTATTTAACATTGATGCATATCATTAGCCTCTAAAAGTATTAACCTTTATCACCTTCCCTAACCTTTCGCCTTTAATGGAGTTGGTTCTCCTCGCGGGGAAAGTAATAAAATGAGATCTTTTTAAATTGGACTTTTAAACTCTTCAGGTATTCATGGTAAGGTCTCAATTTCTCTTGCTTTATTCTCCAATCACCTCGCACTTGCGATATTATCAGGTTAGAATCTTCAAAGACATCGATCCTTTCAACTTTTAAGGCCAAGGCTGCTTCCATCCCAATTATACATGCTTCGTATTCCGCCGTATTATTGGTTGAGTTGTACTTAAGCTTGACGGCTAGCAGAGTGGGGGCTCCACTGGGTGATACAAGGATGATTCTGACCCCATAACCTATCTGATTGGCTGCTCCATTGAAATACATTATCCACAAATCTTCTTTCACCTCCATTACTCCTTCATCTGGAAACTTAAACTCTCCTTTCTCCTCAAATTCTACGGCCAGATCAGCTAAGTATTCAGCGACGGCTCTCCCTTTGACAGATTTGGAAGTGACATATCTTATATCGAACTCGGCTAACATCATTGTCCATCGGAAAATCCTACTGGTTATGGCGAGTTTTTCGAACAGGTATTTGAGTGGGTCCATTTAGGATATCAGAGTCACAGGAAAGGCTAGCATATAATGCCTAAGGCGACGGGTACAACATACCAAGGCCCAACAGGCTTTTTCTAATGGTGAATAGTTCAGCTCATATCCGGTCATCCTTTTACTCAAATAATAGATTGCTTTCTCCACATGCTCCTCTTCTTCTTCTTAGGTCAACATACACCCCATCGAATTTTCAGTTACAAACAAGTATAACAATAAAGGTTTTTCGGGTTTGGGAGGTGATAGGATAGGTGGGTTTTGGAGGTAGGTTTTGATCTTTTCAAAGGCTTTTTGACACTGGCTATCCCATTCAAAATTTTCCCCTTTCCTCAGTAATTTGAACAGTGGGTCACATGTCACGGTGAGTTTTGATATGAAATGGCTAATGAATTGTATCCTACCCAAAAATCCCCTTAACTCCTTCTCATTCTTTGGCGGCTGCATTTCTATTATGGCTTTTATTTTAGTTGGGTCTAGCTCAATCCCCCTCTGTGTGATAAGAAATCCTAGCAGCTTCTCGGTGGTAACCCCAAAAGGTGCACTTCTGCGGGTTTAACCTGATCCTGAATTTCCTTAGCCTATCGAAAAACTTCCTTAATGCTCCTAAAAAACCTCCCCTCTCTTTAGACTTTACGATCATGGCCTCCACATATACTTCCACTTCCTTATGAATCATATCATGTAGTAATGTAGTGGCAGCCCTTTGATAAGTCACACCCGCATTCTTAAGTCCGAATGGCATTACCCTATAGCACTAAGTTCCCCAAGGTGTGATTAAGGTAGTCTTCTCCCTAACCTCCGATGCCATGAGAATATGATTATACCCCAAAAATTTGTCCATAAAAGACAAAAGCTCGTGTCCCGCAGTATTATCAACTAGTACATCGATATGGGGTAAAGGAAAATCGTCTTTAGGGCTGGCTTTGTTTAAGTCTCGGAAATCAACACAAACCCTAACATGACCATCCTTTTTTGGAACTGGCACAATGTTGGCGACCCATTATGGGTACTCGGTGACAATCAAGAATCCAGCTCTTAATTGCTTTTTAACTTCCTTTTTTTACTTTAAGCTCCCATTCAGGCCTCATCCGCCTCAATTTTATGAGTTTTGAATTTGGGAAGAGGGGAATATGGTGTTGGACTATCTTTGGATCAATTCTTGGCATATCATCATAAGACCATGCAAAGACATCTTTGAATTCATTTAATAGATTGATAAATTATTTTCTTTCCTCATTGCTAAGTGTGGAGCCAATAGAAACATTTTGTGGATTATCTTCATTTTCCAAATTAATCGTCAAAGTGCTTTCTATGATTTTACATGCAGATTCATTTTCTTTTTCAATTGATTTTTGCAATTCATTCGGTATTTCATCACATTCATTACATGTATCACAGTTATTATTATGCGCAGTCGAGTAAGCAGAATTGGTCATATTCTCACTGATATTTTTGGGAGTGATTACAACAGACATTGAGATATTAAGACGCCTCATATGGGCCATTACAGACTCTGGGGAGGGGGGATATCTATCACTAGACTCGAACACCCATTCTTTGTTGACCCCTTGTTTGAGCTCTATGGTGTCACAGCCCGGCAGTCCCTTTGTTTCTCCCTCATCCTCTGGCCCATCCTCCCTTGCTTCATTTTCTTCGATCTTTTCTTCACTCTGACTTTCTTCATCTTTTTCCTTCACAACTTTCTCAAGACTAACCTCTTCGGTTCCTCTGTGTTCTTCTTCTAGCAGATTTTTCATTGCCGGACCATCCAAGGTACAAACCCAATCTTTAATAGAGGTTGGCTTCGCAGGCACCTGTAAGTATGTGTCTTCGTAATCTGTGAATTCATGTGGGAAGAAGATTTCGAACCCCCGACTTTAAGCATTTATCTTTCTCATCCATCCATGGCTCTGGGAAGCCACAGTAGGTGAAATCTTCTCCCTCCTTGATAAAGTACCTGTTAAGTGTTTTTGCATATGGTTGTAGTGGGGTGTCAACTGCCTTCTTCTTTTCTTTCAACTCTTGCCTTGACGGTAGATAACCCAACCCGCGAGTATGGGTCTGTGTCTTGATATCAGGAAATTCTGACAAACCTTGGTGCATCTTTTCCAAACCCATACCTGGAAAAAAAATCCCATTTTCCTTATAATCCCTGCAACTAACGGACTCGTAAATTGGTCAAAATATAACGGCAGAAACTCCCGCGGTTTTTTATCTCCCAACATGTTGATAAATTCGAAACCTCCCAAACTTGTTTCCTCCTTTTGCAACTGTACCTCCAAAATCGGGGCGCTCGATGACGCTTCATTCATACGGACCCAACTGTCCCCAAAAATTTCACAAACCTTGTTTCCCCAAATGCATTTGACCTTTTGGTGAATTGTTGACGGAATTGTGCCCAAGCTATCCAACCATGGCCTACCCAACAGCAGATTAAAATAGGCGGGAATATCGATAATCTGGAACTCAACTTCCTTTTCCAATGGCCCAATAGCGAGATTAAGGAAAATGATGCCCATGACCTCCCTCTGAGTATTGTCGTATGCTCTTACCTTTTGCTCGAAGGGTATGAAAGTCGACTCATCTAAACCCATTCTTTAGCTGTACGAAGTGGACATACGTTCAGGGCAGATCCATTATCAACGAGGCAAGCAGGCAAGGAATTTTCCAAACATTCAACAGTCACGTGCAATGGCTTGTTATGAGCAGGTCCTCCGAGAGGTAAATCTTTTGAGGTAAACGTGATAGCAAGAGCCGGATTTTGACTGATCATTCCAACGAGATCCTCTGGTGAAATGTTGATGGATACGTCTGACTGGTTCAAAGCGTCTAAGACAGATTGTCTGTGACGCTTGGAAGCAATCAACAACCCCCAAATCGTAATGTTAGCCTGAGTTTTCTTCATTTGCTTTAATACTCTGTTCTCTTCCTCTTCTTTATCTATTTTTCCTTTTCCCTTGCCCAATTCTTGGCCCGGATGGTCTTCTTCTAGTTTATGTGGCTTGAAATGTCTCCCTGACCGAGTCAAATGGCTTACTTCTTCCTTCAACCACAAATCGTCTTGTACTTTGGTGACTTTTGTGCTTTCCTCTTCATCCTTATCACTCTCATACCACAGATCCTCCATTGTTCGATTGATGCTCTGGCTACTGGCCCCCTTATGCCAAATAGAGTTATCAATTTTAGGTGCCCACCATTCTGAAGTAGCAGCTTCTTTTATCATTTTTCCCTTGCTTTCATCTGATGGCCCGCTTAGAGTGCAGATCACTATATCTCTAGGCATCTGATAAGATTTCTTTGGGTGACCCAGTTTTGTGATCAATTGAGATGGATCGAAAGAAATTTCTTCACACTCCAAACAATAAATTCCTGGTGGCGGCACGGGGTGATGGTTCGGCAATGGGTTCTTGGTGACATTTGGTGGATTGGTAGGAGGCTCGGATATCACTTTCTTATCTATTAGGTCTTGAATCTCGTGTCTCAACCTTTGGCATCGGTCAGTAGAATGCCCTTGCTCTTGGTAGAACTTGCAGTACAAGTCAGTCTTGAAGTTTGGAGGAGGCGGGTTCGGCCTTGGTCGTGGTTCCAACAAATGAAGATGCCCTTTTGCTACCAGCCTTTCAAGAGCCGTGGACAATGACACTCCTAGATTCGAAAATTTCCTTGGCAGCTTGTCCCCTCCTCTTCTTGGAAAAGTTCTTGTTATATCAAACTTCCTTTCCGATTTACTCAGTGCATTTACATCAGTTGCCACCTGCGTATTCCCTCCATAAAACGGTCTCTTAGAGTGATGCCCCTAGGACTCTTCCTTCTTGATCTTCCCATCCTTAATTGCGTCTTCTATTCTTGTCCCATTCTCAAACAACTCCGCAAAGGTGTGGATGCATTGATACACGAGTTTGACTTGATAAACACTTTGCAGGTTCTTGATTATGATTCTGATCTATTCTTTCTCTGATGGCCGTTGGGTCATTTTTACGGCCTTTCCCCTCCAACGCGTCAAAAATTCAGCAAACGACTCTTTATTCTCTTGCATAGTCGTCTCTAGATCTCTCACAGTCACATCGAGTTCTTGGTTGTATTCATACTGGGTGACAAAAGCTTTCACAACTTCTTCCCACACATGAGTTTTGGTTGGCTCCATAGTAAAATACCAGGACAAGGCTGCCCCAGTCAGGGTTTGCTGGAATAGCATGGCCATCATGGCGGGACTCAAACCACTCGGCTGAAAAGCCCCGATGCACATCCTTACGTGGTTTTTGGGGTTTCCAGAACCATCAAACTTATCAATTTCAAGCATCTTGAAATCGACTGGCAGTTTCTCTCGAGCTCCCTCAAACAAACCTTCTAACTCTAACAGATAGCTGTCAACCCCATTGGACTTGCGGACGACTTTTTCTAACTTTTCCACTTTTTCCTTCATCTCGATATGTTCTTTCTCAGCTTTTTCAACCTTCTCTCTCTCTGCCCTAGTCACATCAGCTCTGGGTGGTTCTGGATCCTCATACCAATCATCCTCCACATCCCGAGCGGCAGGTGGAGGAGGATCAATTATTATTGGATCAATGGCGGGCCTTTGGCGGGTCAGTGTTTCTAACATTATCATCATTTGATCCATTCTTTCTTTTAGCTGTGCTATTTCTGCGGCGTGTTGTTCTTGATCCATTTCTTTCTCTGACTCTCTTCTCACTAATCTTGCACTCGAATCCCTAACCCAAACTGTGCTTGTAGCTGGTTCTATCTTCACCTACAACCATAATTTTTTATCTAATGATGATGCCGAAAATTGGTAAGGGTAATTCAGACAGAAAATAAAGCCACAAAAGATTTGTGTGTGGTTCGGTCCCGTTAACGAGGTGACCTACGTCCACGGGTGCGTCTATGCGCGTCTCACTAGCAGATCACCGGCAGGCCTGGTGAGCCAACAATGGTGGGCGGCACTACCAGTAATACCGGCCGGGTGTATGCATATATGGTGGTGAGTTCTCTGAGGTGTGCTTATACGCTAGGAGAGTTGATATTCGGATCCCCTTTGAGAGGGCAGGTGGGCTCTTTTATAGGTGCAAGAGACCACCCTTACATGGTAAGTTTATCAGATTAGGAAGCATAATCTAATTGCAATGGATGTGCACAATGTTTGGAAAGTTTCCTAAGTGGTTTAGGAAACCATTGATTCCTCTTGATAGAGTCACGGCTGTATAAGGAAATAGTATTGAAACATAACTGACGCCGCAACTCTCGGGACCTCACCACGATCGCCCGGGCATCCCGGTCGGCAATAACAGGACACCTCGGGAGCGTGGGCTCCACGCCTCAAATCCGGTCTTCCCATGCTATTGGCTGAACACGTGGCGGTTGAACAATTACAGAATATTTCTCGACATATCAGCTGCCCCCCATTTTCAAAACTGAGATGGCACCTTGTCAGATGAGATTTGAAAATTAAGAACGCATCTCATGAACCGGCCGGGAAAGGACCGGGACCCTCGTCGGAACGGGACCGGCGTGGAACGACCCGGCGGTATGTCCATCCGAGCGGTGATTCCGCAGGATCGGGCTTCCCGCTGCCACATGCATGCTGGTTACTGATTTGGTTCGGACCCAAAGCAGCCGGTTGAGAGGTAACTGAATCGTCCAGGTGGCAACTGAACCATCACGTCGTGCATTCAATGCTCATGCTTTCTGAGGCGACGCCCCACGTGCCCGAAATGACAGTTTCGGCGGGAGAGTATGTGAGCCATCCGATCAAGCTGCATCCTAACCGTTCGTGCTGCCTATATAAGGAGCACCTGTTCAACCTTGTTTCTTACCGCAATTCATCAACTAAATCGCCTGAGCAAAGCACTCTGAGCTCCCTCTTCTCTGCCGTCTTCGTTTCCCACACTTTCACCTTCATCAAATGGCTTCGCGCATTGACCTGTCGTCAGATGAAGGGCTTAGAGCGTTCCGGGAGGATTGTCAAATCCCGGACGATGTAATGGTCCGCCCGTTCGTTGAGGGGGAGGAGATAGCCCTTCCCTTCGTCCTCATCAGCAGCTATCTGCTGCTCATCGTGGGATTGCGCTTTCCCCTTCCGGTCTCCTTTTGCGACTTGCTTGAGGGGTTGCGCATCCCTCTCCACAAGTGCCGCCCAAACGTTGCCCGCCTCCTATGGGGTATATCGGCGCTGAATAAGCGACTGGGACTGCTCCTCCGGCCTGCTGACGTCGCGAGGTGCTATATATTGGGCATTGACAACAGAGGCCCCTACTTCCGCCCCAGGACCGAGGGAAAGGATCTTGTCTGAGGCTTGGACTTTCCGAACAAGACCTGGCAGCGGTACCCTTGGGTTGTGGTTGCCGGCAACTGGTTGGAGGACGCCGTTCTCTGTCCTCCAGCAGCTTTTGACCCCGATCTCTGCAAGCAAGCTTTCGCCGCCCTCTGTGGGATCGCCCCTACCGCTGATGACACGGAGGCGCTTGACCAGGCTATTGATGCCGGCATGTCGTTCTCTTATCTGGCAGGGAGACCTGCGGAGAACACGGGTGCCGGACCCTCTTCTGCAACTCCTGCCGCTGTGGCTTCTGGGTCGCGCCGCTATACCCGATCTATGGCGACCGGGGCGCGCCCCGCCGGCAGGACGGGCTTGTCCGAGAGACCGGTCACCTTGTCCACCAGCAGTGATTCCTCCTCCTTTGAGGACATAAGCCCACCACCAGGCCCATCCAAGAAGGGCAAGGAGAAAGAAGTTAAGGAAGAGCCTCAGCCCCAACCGAAAAGGAGCCGGTCAGAAGCATCCCCCTCTCTTGTGAACATGGAGAGCCATTTGCAGGAGGTGGAGAAGATGGGCGCCGAGCTGCAGCTGGACTCCGCCCTTCGGGGGGTTGACGTTCATGCCCTGGAGCTCGCCGTAGAGGGGCTGGTGGCGAAGGTGGCGGCCTTGGAAGAGGAGGTCAAGGCGTTGAAAGGCCAAGGACCTTGAAGGCATTTTTTCTTCTTTTTTTTTCTTTTTTCGGGAAGGCTATTATAACTGCCCCCGGCTTCTGTATAGTTCTCCTTTTATAGCAATAAAAGGTCCATGAGGCCAACTTTTTGCTTTCAACGTGCCCTTTTAACTGTTTATCGGTTGATACCCGACCGGCTTATGATTGCGCCCGGGTTGTGACTGCTCGGGCCCGGACCACTGCTATCCTGTACCAATCATCAGTTAGGTTTAGATCCCAACAAGTGGAGACATGGTCATAACTGAAACGTCTGCAGAGTAACGGGAACGTCTTTTCACGCATTTAATGCGCGCGCCTTTTGAGGCGACTCCCCACGTGACCGAAGCGACGGTTTGGGCGGGAAATATTCTGGACCGCTAGATCTGTTCTGATCTGGGCCGTTCAGAGCCTTTATATATAGCACGCTCGCCTCATTTCGTGCATCCCTGGTCTTCTGTTTTCAGCTTTCCATTTCCTCTTGCATCCGTCCTCTTTTTTTTTTTTCAGAGTGAGGCTGGAGAGAACAAATCTGGTGAGGTTCGAGCGGGAGTGGGATTTCTTTCTTCTGAGATTCTGTGCATTTTTCGAATCGGGTGGAACTCTAAGTCGTCTTGATCGAGCGGGTATTTCTTGCGCTGCTTTGAGAGAGTGCTACTTGGTGCTGAGGAGCATCTATTCATTACCATTCAGGTTAGTGACCCTGCCCCCCCTGTATATCAGGTTTGGGGTTTCTGATCCATTTGCGGGTCGTGGTTTGCGTCAGTTCCTTCCCGTTGGAGAGCCAGGGATGGAACACTCCGGCTTCAACTCTGCGTCGAGGTCGGAGAGTGAGCAATACCGGTCGGGGTCTCCTGATGCCAGCCTGGCCTGGCTTCCCGAGTCCCTATCTGACCACCAGAGTGGGGCCAGGATCCCCGTTCGTGTGTCTGACAGTGAGTCTACCCAGGAGGCCCCCGTGGCCTCCGTCTCGAGAGGTTCAGGCGACGAGTTGCCCAGGGAGACCGGTCGTGTGGTTTTCGCTTGTGAGTCCATTCCTTCTGTACTGCGCTCGCAAGATCTTCTCCGGATCAGGGAGAAATACTCTCTTCCTGATGGTTGTGCCTTGGCTGTAAACCTTGGCGGCGCGCACCTTTACCAGTCGGGGTTTGTTACCCTATTTGAGGACGCCATGATGGCGGGCCTTCGGCTACCCCTTCACCCCGTAGCCCGGGATGTCCTGATCTACCTTGACATAGCTCCCGGGCAGTTGGCCCCCAACGGGTGGAGGTTCCTGATGGGGTGTATATCGTTGTGGCCCCAAGTGTTCGGGTACGAGCTTACCCTCCAGGAGTTTCTCTGGGCCTACCGACCCTTCCCCGTGCATCGGGAATTGGGATTTTTCTCATTTTCTGCCCGTCCGGGTAGGAAGATTATTGACGATTGCCCTAGCAATAACAAGGGGTGGAAAGGCAAATTCTTTCAGGCGTCTACCCTTCGCCTCTGTGACATGGCTCCGGGGATCCAGCTGAGGACATCCTGGGCCGAGGAGTTGAGGGGTAAGACCGCCCTTCTGACCTCATCTGCTATCTTAGTCTTTTTGAAACACAGTGGATTACTGACTAATCTCTTTTCTCTGTCCACAGCGGGATCAACTAAACCCCCCAAAATCCCTGAATCGTGCCGGGCCAGGATCTTGAGGCTAGCAGGGCTGCCCACTAGCATTGGGAACGTGTTGTCCCGAACGGGTAATTTTGTCGAGACCTACTCCCCCCAGGAGCCCGTTTCGGCCCCCAGCTTCTTACCGATCATCCCTGGTGAGTATCCGGACCCTCTCATTTGTTGGTCCGGCCATCGTTGTTGTCGCTTCTCGTACCTCTGATCTTGTGAATTCGCTTTGCTTTTTTCTAGAAATGGCCCCCAAGCGCAATCTAGACCAGTTGCGGGAGAGGCAGGCTGCCGCCGCCGCCACTACCGCCGCTCGGGCGGCGGTTGCTCAAGGGAAGAGACCAGCCACCGAGGCTTTGGGCGGTGAGCGCCCACTCAGGCGCATTCGCCACGGGACGACCACCCGACACGACCCTGTGGGGACATCGGCTCCCCGCAGGCCCGCTACTGACGAGCCCGTGCCCAGGGCTGATATTCCGTCAGGTCTGCCCCTAGGCGGGCCGGAGGAGGTTCAGGAAAGGCTGAAGTCCGTCCTTGTCCCAAGTCAAGTGGAGGCATGTGCCGGGTTGTCTCCCCAAGGCTTCCGAGGGTGGCTGTATAGCATATCTCATCTGGTAAGTGTCCTGCCCCCTTCTTTTTTAACATTGGCCTGCTCCCCTTTTCGCTTGCCTAACTGATTTTCATCCTCTTGCTGTAGGTTGGCTGCATGGCCGCGGGATCCGAGTCCGTCATGTCTTCTCTGACCGAGAAGGTCAGCGCTGCTGAGGCCTCCCTTTCGAAGGAGCGGAAAGAGCTGCAAATAGCGAAAGCCGCCCTAGCCGTGGAGACAAGCAAGGCGGACTCACTGGCCTTGAGCTTGGGGGCGGCTCAGGCAGACCTGGCAGCGACCTTGGCCGAATTGGAGGTTTTCCGGGCTAAGGCGGCAGCCGAGACACCTGCTGCAGAGGCCCTGGAGGGCGCGTTTGACGACGGCTTCTTCCAAGGCTATGACGATCTGAAGCGGCGGGTAGCCCGGGATCACCCCGAATGGGTCCTTTCGGCCTACGAGGGGATTGACTCGGACTACTGGGATCT
The DNA here is from genome assembly GCA_033977485.1 of Hydrangea macrophylla. Taxonomy (NCBI): domain Eukaryota; kingdom Viridiplantae; phylum Streptophyta; class Magnoliopsida; order Cornales; family Hydrangeaceae; genus Hydrangea; species Hydrangea macrophylla. Next base: position 217,071 of record CM066989.1, read on the forward strand.
TGGAGAAGACCCTGTAGTTGGTGAAGCTCCTGTGATTGGTGAAGACCCTGCGGCTACTGCTGAGGCCACAGAACTCGCCCCGGACGGGGGCTTGGGGGAAGAGGGACCTGCCGTACCAAGGGAGCAGACCGGGGAGACCGAGAACGTGGTCAGTGTGGAAAACTAATTCCCCGGTCCCTCCTTCCTGCTGTTTGCTTTTATTGCTTGTAGATTTCTATTTTTCGGGGAGGCTATTACAAATGCCCCCCAAGCTTTGTACATTTGTTTTCGCTAATGAAAAGGCCCTTGAGGTCATCCTTCCATCAACTTTGTTGTACTGTGTTTTAACTTTTGCTAGTATCCGTATGGCTTTGGCCAACCTAACATCTGCCTTAGCAAATGCTTTAGGACCGTAACCCACAGAACACCTAGTCGAGCATTGTAATTTCCTGTTTTAGCCTTAGTCTAGTATCCGTATGGCTTTGGCCAACCTAACATCTGCCTTAGCAAATGCTTTAGGACCGTAACCCACAGAACACCTAGTCGAGCATTGTAATTTCCTGTTTTAGCCTTAGTGTTTCCCTCTGTCCCCTGCCCCCCAAGCATTTTGCTAAGGCGGGTGTGCGGGAGCTCGGAACTAAATGGCCATAGGAAACCGACCTGGAACATGGGTGGTTGCAGGAGCATTTGAAACTTGCCATCGTTGGCCACCTAGGGGTTTGGCCCCATCGCCGGCTGGACCTAGGCGAAATTTTAGTTAATTTCCTGTTTTGGCGCGGAACCCTCTTGCCCCCGAGATTCCTGTTAAGGCGGGGGCGTGCTGGGGATCGACCATAGGAAACCGACCTGGAACATGGGTGGTTGCAGGGTCCTTTGGTGCCTGGGTTCGGAGCCCGAGGTCTTCTTTTCCGCCTCGGGATTAGGCCCGAGGTTTTTTTTTTTTTTCGTGCCTCGGGGTTAGGCCCGAGGTCTTTGTGGTGCCTCGGGGTTAGGCCCGAGGTTTTTGTGATGCCTCAGGGTTAGGCCCGAGGTCTTTGTGGTGCCTCGGGGTTAGGCCCGAGGTCTTTTTGATGCCTCGGGGTTAGGCCCGAGGTCTTTGTGGTGCCTCGGGGTTAGGCCCGAGGTCTTTTTTGGTGCATTGCACGATGTACTGACAGGAGTAAGTTTTCAAACTTTCCAATTTTATTTAAAAGGTAACAATCTGTAACAATGGTCCCATCAGGACTACATGAAAAGAATATTCCTTATAACACTAAACTCCCGTAGCCAGTTGCTACTGATAATACTTGCGGAGGTGTTGCACGTGCCATGGATGGGTGAGATCGTGCCCGTTCATGCTCTGCAGCCAGTAGGTTCCCGGTCGGTTGACCCGAGTTACTATATACGGACCTTCCCAGTTTGCTCCCAACTTCCCATGGCTTGGGACTCGGGTGGGCTGGTTTACTGCCTTAAGGACAAGGTCCCCGACTTGAAAACTACGATGCTTCACCTTACTGTTGTAATACCGCGAGACCCTCTGCTTGTAAGCTGCTACTTTTAGATAGGCATGGTCTCTTTTTTCTTCCACCAGGTCTAGTTTTGTCCTGAGGGCTTCTCCATTATCTGGGTCTTTGAAGGTAGCCACTCGGTATGTGGGCAGCCCGAGCTCTGTGGGGACTACTGCCTCGAAACCATAAGTCAAGGAAAATGGGGTTTCACCCGTAGCTGCCCGGGGTGTGGTGCGGTAGGCCCACAGGAGGGCTGGGAGTTCATCAGCCCATAGGCCTTTGGCACCTTCCAACCTCGTTTTAATCGACTGCAAGATGGTGCGGTTGGTTACTTCGGCCTGACCATTAGCTTGTGGATGCTCGGGAGAAGAGTAATGATTCAGGATCCCATAGTCCGAGCAGAACTGTCTAAAGATAGGTGTATCGAATTGTCTCCCATTGTCGCTGACTAGGACTCGTGGAATGCCGAACCTGCTAAGGATATTTCTCTCCACAAAATGCTCCATCTTGCGCTCGGTTATCGTTGCCAGGGGCTCGGCTTCTGCCCACTTGGTGAAGTAATCAACGGCTATTACGGCGAACTTAACCTGCCCTTTTCCTGTCGGTAAGGGACCAATGATGTCGATCCCCCATTGGGCGAATGGCCAGGGGTTATGGACCGGGGTCTGAAGTTCTCCCGGTTGGTTTATCATTGGAGAGTACCGTTGGCACTTGTCACACCTCCGAACGTACTCCTGCGAGTCTCGGGCCATGGTTGGCCAGTAGTAACCTTGTAGCAGGGCCTTTCTGGAAAGTGTCCGGCCTCCTACGTGGTTCCCGCACACACCTTCGTGGATTTCAAACAATATGGCTTGAACTTGCGTTGGATGAACGCAACGGAGGTACGGGATAGTGAATCCTCTCTTATAGAGGACACCATCGAGGATATGGTATCGTGTTGCCCGGTATTTAACCCGCCTTGCTTCCTCTTTGTCGTTTGGGAGCCCTTCGGTCGTCAAGAATGTCACGATCGGGTCCATCCAACTGGGCCCCAGAGTGACCGGGTCGACCTCCATGCCTTCTGAGTTGATCACACTTGGCTCGGGCATGAATTGTATCCTTATCCCGGGCAAGTCGGACTCTGACGACGAGGCGAGGCGAGCAAGCCGGTTAGCTCTGGTGTTCTCTTCTCTAGGTATCCGAGTGAGGGAGAATCCTCGGAGCTGTTTGGAAACCGTCCGGACGAGGGCTAAGTAGGCTATCATGCTATCTTCCCGCGCTTCATATTCCTGGTTTACCTGATTGACCACGAGCTGAGAGTCGCTGTAGCTCTTGACTTGTTGTGCACTCATTGAAATGGCTAATTGTAACCCGACCAGGAGGGCTTCTTATTCGGCCTCGTTGTTGGAGGCACGAAACCCAAATCTTAAAGCATATTCAAGCTGGATTCCGTCGGGGGTAGTCAAGATGATCCCGACACCACTACCTTGCTGGTTAGAAGAGCCATCGACATGCAGTACCCAAGTAGGGATGCCGGATTGCAACCCAGGCGGTAAGGCCGCAGGCTCGGGTTCTTCTACCGGGTCTTCGGGATATGTAAACTCGACCAGAAAATCTGCGACGGCTTGTCCCTTGATGGCCGTCCGCGGCCGGTAAGTCACCTCAAACTCCTCCAATTTCAAAGCCCATTTAACGAGCCTTTCGGACGTGTCTGGCCGGGAGAGAATTTTACGGAGTGGTTGATCGGTGAGTACTACAATGGCATGGGCCTGGAAGTACGGCCGGAGCCTTCGGGCAGAGGTAATGAGGGCGAAGGCCAATTTCTCGATGCGGGAGTATCGGCTCTCCGCCCCTTGCAGCGCCCGGCTGGTGTAGTACACGGGGAACTGTATCCCGTGCTCTTCCCGAATAAGTGACGAGCTAACCGCCGATGGTGACACTGCCAGGTACAGGAATAGTTCCTCTCCGGCTGTAGGTGTCGTCAGTAGAGGAGGAGAGGCCAGGTACTTCTTGAGGTCCTGGAATGCCTCCTCGCACTCTTTCGACCATTGAAAAGCTTTACGGAGGACTTTAAAGAGAGGGAGGCACCGGTCAGTAGCTCGGGAGACGAATCTGTTCAGTGCGGCCACCCGCCCGGCTAAGCTTTGAACTTCCTTTGTCGACTTAGGGGACCGCATGTTGATGATAGCCTGGATTTTGTCTGGGTTTGCTTCGATTCCCCGTCTGCTGACTAGATGACCGAGGAACTTTCCGGATGAGACCCCAAAGGTGCATTTGGCCGGGTTCAACCTCATCCTGAACTTTCTCAAAATGCTGAAGGCCCCGGCCAGATGCTCTAGGTGATCGGGTTCATTTCGGCTCTTGACCAGGAGATCGTCCACGTATACTTCCATGGACTTTCCGATGAGGTCTCTGAACATGAAGTTGACCAGGCGTTGGTATGTAGCCCCGGCGTTCTTAAGGCCGAAGGGCATAACTCTGTAATAGTACGTACCTTGGTCGGTGATGAACGCCGTCTTCTCTTCATCCCCGGGGTACATGCTGATCTGATTGTACCCCGAGTAGGCGTCCATGAACGAGAGGAGTGAGTGGCCGACCGTTGAATCGACGAGGAGGTCTATCCTGGGCAGCGGATAACAGTCCTTGGGACAGGCCTTGTTGAGGTCGGTGAAGTCCACACACATCCTCCATTTGCCATTGCTCTTCTTGACCAGGACAACATTGGCCAACCAGTCGGGGTAGTGGACCTCTCGGATGGAGTTAGCTTTCAGGAGCTTCGCGACCTCCTCGCTTACAGCTTTTTGTCTTTCGGGGGCCATGCCCCTTCGCTTCTGCTTTATTGGATGGCAGTCTGGGCTGACGTTGAGACGATGAGACATTACTCGGGGATCAATTCCGGGCATGTCCTCATGACTCCAAGCAAAAACGTCCCGATTTTGCCTTAGGAACTGGATCACCTTTTCTTTCAAGGCGGGCTCCAGTAGTGCGCCTATGCTGACCGTGCGGCCCGGGTGTTCTGGATCTAGCACAACTTGCTCCAATTCTTCCATAGGCCCGATCACGTCCCTCTGGTCTCGGGGGTCCATTTCTTGGACGTTCAGTGATTCGGTGATTGCCCCCCGGCGCAACGAGCTGACATAACAACTTCGAACCGTGGTATGGTCTCCTCGCAAGCATCCAGGTCCCTGGGGAGTCGGGAATTTCACGATCAAGCTACATGTGGAGACAACTGCTCGGGCTCTGTTGAGGGTCGGTCTCCCGAGAATGACGTTGTAGGCCGATGGGGCCTCCACTATCACGAAATTGGTGAGCATGGAAACCTGCTGTGGGTAGGTCCCCATGAGAACTGGGAGTTCGATCGTGCCGAGCGGTTGAGTGCTAGAGCCGTTGAATCCGACCAGGGGTGTAGCAACTGGCCGGAGCCGATCCCGGTCAATCCCGAGTTGGTCGAACGCCGCTATAAACATTATGTCGGACGAACTGCCTGTGTCCACCAGCACCCTCTGGACCATATAGTTAGCTATAGAAAGCGTTACCACTAGCGGGTCATCATGGGGGCAGTGGAGGCCCTGGGCGTCGTCGGACGAGAATGTCAAAACATTGGCTGGTGAGGGGCCGGTGGATTGGACCTGCCATACATCCGCTCGGGATGCTCGGGCATGCCTCTTCCACGCCGACTGAGAATCACCTCCGCCAGATGTTCCTCCAGAGATCACATTAATGTGGCCGAGTGGTGGAGGGGGCTGACCGGGAGCTTGAGCATCCTGACGGGGGCGCCTGTCGGTCGTGATAAACTCGACAAGATGCCCCTGCTCGATCAGTTTCTCAATTGCTATCTTCAGCTTGAAGCAATCCTCCGTTTCGTGGCCGTGATCCCTGTGATAACGGAAAAACTTCTCCCGGTTTCTCTTGCCGGGTGGGGCTCTGAGTTTAGCTGGCTGCGGGAGCAGCCTCTGTGCTTCTGTAGCGGCCATCACCTCATATATGGGCCGGGAAAGGGGAGTAAAAGCTGTTGGGGGCTGGCCCCTGACATCCCGTTGATCTTGCTTCGGCTTCTTTCCCGGACCCTTCTCTGATCCCTCTCGCTTGCGCTTGGCTTGCGGGGATTCGTCTCCCGCCTGGCTGGCGCGTTTTGCCTTCAAAAACTCTTCGGTGTCTATATACTTCCCGACTCTTTCCGAGAGCTCCACCAGGGTGGCCGGTCGATTACGATGAAAAGACGTGGCCACCTTGGTGTGTTGAACTCCTGAACAGAAGGCCATGATCGCGGCCGTCTCATTGAGGTTGCGGATGAGAAGCCTCTGCTGGTTGAAACGATCCACGTACTCCCTTAAAGATTCGCCCATTTGCTGCTTGACGGCTAGCAGTTGGGTATCTGGTTGGGATCGGTCTAGCATCCCGACAAACTGGCTAATGAAGAGTTTGCTGAGGGCTTTGAAGTTGTCAACCGTCCGCGGCTTCAAGGCATGGAACCATTGAGCGGCTGACCCCTTGAGAGTACTAGGGAAGGCCAGACACAGCAACTCGTCTATCATAGTGACCAGCGCCATCTGCGCCTTATAAGTGCGGATGTGGTCCACCGGACTCCCCTTGCCGTCATACGAGCTGAGGTGAGGGGGTTTGAACTTCCGCGGGATTGGAAATTGCGTCACCCGGATAGTGTAGGGCGACTCCGTTTCGGTATTCGTGAGGTCATGACCGGACTTGCGGTTCAACCTCTCGATCTGTTGCTGTAACTCCTCGACCTGGGCTTTGACGTTGGTGTGCCCGGTCCTTCTTTCTGTATCCGAGTGGTAGGTAGGATCAGATGACGAGGCCTCATCCTCAAAGCGCGTTGACCTCGGGGATAACACTTGGCTGTGTGTCCGGGATAGTCTATGCCTCAGATCCCCCCGGCTCAAGATGGGTGGATCATTGACAGACTCCCGGGCTTTACGTCCTGGCGCTTCTCCTCTCGCAGCTCGTCTCCGCTCAATGAGGATCCTGGCATCCTCCACTCGGCGCGCTCGGCGCGAAACGTACCAAGGTCCTCTCTGCGAGCGCTTAGTAGCATGGCTACGTTCTCCCTCCGGTTGACGCTCGCGATCTGGTTGGGACACTGGAGCAGATCGGGTTTTTCCTTTCGTCCGAAAGGGCCCCTGACTGGGAGCGCTTTTTCGGGCCGCTTTTCCGACGAAGGGCTTTTCTCATGGTCCCCAACCGCCTTTTCATGCTGGGCCATAAGCGCCTCTATTTGCTGTTGTGTTCGGTGCTGGCCTTCCAAGAGTTGCTCCAGCGCCGCCGTGACCTGGTCAGTGGTCATGGAGGTAGCCCGCGGCTCGATCTGCAGGTCCTCCTAACCGGCTGCATCGGCGGTTTTCTTACCCTTCTTCGGCGGCATATCGATCAGTCAAAGATTTTTGTTGATGAGAAGACTGTGTCGTTTCCCACAGACAGCACCAAACTGATGATGCCGAAAATTGGTAAAGGTAATTCAGACAGAAAATAAAGCCACAAAAGATTTGTGTGTGGTTCGGTCCCGTTAACGAGGTGACCTACGTCCACGGGTGCGTCTATGCGCGTCTCACTAGCAGATCACCGGCAGGCCTGGTGAGCCAACAATGGTGGGCGGCACTACCAGTAATACCGACCGGGTGTATGCATATATGGTGGTGAGTTCTCTGAGGTGTGCTTATACGCTCGGAGAGTTGATATTCGGATCCCCTTTGAGAGGGCAGGTGGGCTCTTTTATAGGTGCAAGAGTCCACCCTTACATGGTAAGTTTATCAGATTAGGAAGCATAATCTAATTGCAATGGATGTGCACAATGTTTGGAAAGTTTCCTAAGTGGTTTAGGAAACCATTGATTCCTCTTGATAGAGTCACGGCTGTATAAGGAAACAGTATTGAAACATAACTGACGCCGCAACTCTCGGGACCTCACCACGACCGCCCGGGCATCCCGGTCGGCAATAACAGGACACCTCGGGAGCGTGGGCTCCACGCCTCAAATCCGGTCTTCCCATGCTATTGGCTGAACACGTGGCGGTTGAACAATTACAGAATATTTCTCGACATATCATCTAATTTAAAAGAAATTTTTCATTATATTTTCCTTTTTCTTCCTTTTCATTTTTTTTTTGCTTTATCTCTGGTTGATTAAATGATTGATAAAAATGTTCGTGAATGATTCATATGTCACACGGATGCAATGCGAGTATGTGTGTGCCTATTCTATATGCAAAAAGAAAAGAAAACCCTAATTCTAACACATAAACATATAAACACATAAAATCCCCATCTATGTCAAGTGCGCTAATTTCTCCTTTCATTGTGATCCTTATTACTCCTTCAAGGGTTGGGTATTTAAAAATCATTTGGAAAGTATATCTTGGGTGATAAAATCTTTTGAAAATAATTTTCGAGAATTCTTTTGAGAACGAGGATGTTAAACATTCCTCAACAAAGATGATTGGATTGAAATTTTTGCTTTGAAATTCATTTGAAAAGCATTTCTCCCAAAATCAATTCCCAATATTTTTGGATTGTTCCTTTGAAGATGATCATGTGAAAATATATTTTAACAAAGATTTGTTTGGAGCTTTAATCAAAAAGTGAACTCCAAAGATTTTTGAAAGAGCGATTGAAAACTTTGGAATAAAGATAGCAAAAATCCGTTTGCTTTCAAAGATGGATTTAAAATTCTTTGGGTAGAAGGATCACATGATCGGATTATCACCATACTTTTCATGAATTCGGATACATACAAGGTCAATGATGTTTAGCTAAACATGATATAAGAGATGTAATCTTATAATCAAGATTCAACATGTTCTCAAATGTCATAGGACATGAAGAGGAATTGCTCAAAAGTGATTAAGAGGTTACTCATCTTTCATCAAGCAAGTACCATCATCATCTCAAGTAATCCCTTCCGGGCATATAAAACTCCCTAGAACATAATCCTAATTAAGAATTAATTTCCTAAGATTGAAAGGTTCTATAGAAGCTATCATGCAAAGGCCAGTTTTGGTCAAATAAGGGAGACCCTTGACACACATCCAATAGGATGCTTTATATACTAACACATGGTACAAGATCAAGGGTGATCACATAGTCCCATGATGGCTTGACCGACCGGGTTGCCCCGAGCCTCCAAGGTCATAGTTCCGTACAATCGACTGGCGAGACATGCAAGTGTAATGCAACGGGTACACAAAAATTAATTAATTCGATTAAAAAGATGCTTTCAAGTCTAATCCTCGAGTAAACCCAAAATCAGAAATTGTGGTATGCAAAACCAGAGATTCTGGGTTCGATCCCCAGCAGAGTCGCCAGATTGTGGATATCGCAGTTTTACGCACGTGTTTTTTTTCAAAACTTTTTCAAATTTCAAATACGAGTCGTCACTTAATTTTTAAAAGGAAACATTAAGAAACCATTTAAAAGCAAACTGATCTTTTTAGAAACCAGAAATTCTAGGTCCGGGGATTATGGAATGAGAGGGGAAGGAGCCTGGCAGACTAAAACACCCCCTCTCATCCTATCTCGTGATAGGCCTCTACTCAACATCCTTTTTAATCGAATTATTAATCTAAGTATACCCTCAACTAGTACACCCAATGAAATTAAAGACAAGACTCAGCTGCAAAGATTTTTAGGAAGTTTAAATTATATTGCTGAGTACTCCAAGGATCTTTATAAGGATTCTGCAGTCTTGTATGAAAGACTAAAAATGATTCCTCTAGCATGGACTTCTAAGCACACTGCAGCAGTAAAGAGGATTAAGGCCAAAGCTAAAGTTTTACCATGTCTTTGCCTACCTCTTCCTAAAGCTTTTAAAATTGTTGAAACAGATGCTTCAGATATTGGTTATGGTAGAATTCTTAAACAAAGAGTTAATAACTCTGAACAACTTGTTAGATTTACTTCTAGAGCTTGGAAACTAGCTCAAAGAAATTATTCAAATATTAATAAAGAAATCCTAGCAATTGTTTTATGTGTTACTAAATTTGAAAGTGATCTATACAACCAAGAATTTCTGATAAGAGTAGATTGTCAAGCTGCTAAGGATGTTCTTCTCAAAGATGTTAAAAACATTACCTCAAAACAAATATTTGCTAGATGGCATGGAATTTTATCTGCATTAGATTTTAAAATTGAATATATCAAAGGAAGCTCAAACTCTCTCCCTGTTCCTTACTCGCGAATTTTTGCAGACAAAATATGATGCCTAACTTCAGAGGATATTCTTCTGAAGGAAGAGATGGTGGTAGATGCCCCATTCATCCTAATTCTGGAAATAAAGATAAAGGTAAATCCCAAGGTTATACCGCTCAGGTCCCAGAATGGATTATATCCTATGGAGAATTCCATGACAAGGTTAAAGCCTAGCCTATACTTGTTTTAAATAACAACGAAGAGGCATTTAAATCTCCAGGTGATGTGGCTACACATTTTTTTTGACACCACACGTGCTTGGTTTTATCCCAAAACAGTCACAGGCAACTCAAGATCTTACTATTAGAATATCCTCATAGAAAAGGGCTTAGTTATAATTGACCATTGTAAGATTGGTGGTAATCATCCCACTTTCTCAAAAATGTTCATCCACAAGATTCTCTCTTCGTATGATTGGGGAATTGACCTTACTAAAGAATGGAAGTTAATTTATACTTCCCCAGGAGATTGAAGATTCTACAATTTCTATGATTACCAAAAAGCATGGGATAAAGTACTTCTATTGCAGAACTCATTGTTTAAACACACTTGGTATATGCAATTTGTAAAGAATTTAAATTCCGATGTCCCTCCATGGTTTTATGCTAGGGTATTTAAACATGGGCCAGCTGTTGAAATTCTTCCTCAAGAAGTCTCCTGCTGTTTCAAAATCTAGAATGACAAGAATCTCCCAGGATTATTCCCATGAGAAACACATGTGAAGTTATTGTGCTCTCTTTATCAGGTGAAGTTATTTCCATGAGAGGGTTGCTGAGTTGCTATGCAATGCATTGCTAGTATGCCATGTGTCATGTAAGAGACATGCAGACTTGGGATCAGCTTTCAGGCTCATATCACGTGATATAACCCTAGTATAGTAGTATAAAAGTTTAGATCAGAAACATGTGCTGGATTTGCCTGAAAGGCGAGGAGCGCCCACTCTTTGGTCAATTAAATGACCAGCACGCAAGGCCTCAACAAAATGACCAGGGCTATCAACACTAGACTCGGAGGGCCCACCAGATGTATCGTGTCTACCACCTTTGATATCAAAATTTTGTAGGGAAAATCTAGCAAACACCCCCTAAAAAGGGTTGATGTCAACCCCACAACTTGTGGCTCACAATCAGCCACATCACCAAAATTATTTTAAAAAAATATTAAAATAAATTATGAGAAATGTGGCTTAGTTAGGAGGAATGTGGCTCTATTGTTATGTAAAATGTGGTTCAAGTTATGAGGGATTGACATCTATTGTAGTCTGACCCCATTTTGTATAGCTTGGGTGTGAGACTAGTTAACAAGATCAAGGGCTCCTTAAATGGTGGTTAGCTTTACAACCATGCAGAGTAGAACAAAATTCAGCTTTGGAGCTTACATGCTGTGCAAAGCTGTAGATGGCATTTTCCTTGTAACAATAGACAAAGTCTCAACATACCCAGTTGTAGCTAGCTTTTTTAAAATTTAAACATTGGATAGCAAAGTACTCACAAATTTTTTTCCCTCCATACGCCAATTGTAATTCCCTTTTCAGTTTATATAATTGCTAGTACTTGCTCGTGCCCAAAAAATGATAAAAAGAAGCTATGGTCTGCAAAAATTAAGATTAGCACCAAAGACTTAGCCATCAGAATATCAGATATTATGAATGACATTTTTAATCCCTATTCTGATTTCTGTATTGTTTATATTGATGATGTTTTAGTATTTTAGTCATCAATAGAAAAACATTGGAAACACTTGGATACTTTTTATAAAATTATCCAAAGAAATTGATTAGCTGTTTCTACCAAGAAAATAAAATAATTTCAAACAAAAGTAAGATTTCTTGGTCATAACATTGAGAAAGGAACAATAATCCCGATTGATAGAGCAATTGCTTTTGCTGATAAATTTCCCAATGAAATGAAAGACAAGACTCAGCTACAAAGATTTTTGGGAAGTTTAAATTATATTGCTGAGTATTACAAGGATCTTTATAAGGATTCTACAGTCTTGTATGAAAAACTAAAAAAGATTCCTCCAGCAAGGACTTCTAAACATACTGAAGCAGTAAAGAGGATAAAGGCCAAAACTAAAGTTTTACCATGTCTTTGCCTACCTCTTCCTAAAGCTTTTAAAATTGTTGAAACAGATGCTTTAGATATTGGTTATGGTGGAATTCTTAAACAAAGAGTTGATAACTCTGAGCAACTTGTTAGATTTACTACTGGAGCTTGGAAACTAGCTTAAAGAAATTATTCAACTATTAAGAAAAAAATCCTAGGAATTGAGTATGTATTACTAAATTTGAAAGTGTTCTACTCAACCAAGAATTTCTGATAAGAGTAGATTGTCAAGCTGCTAAGGATGTTCTTCTCAAAGATGTTAAAAACATTGCCTCTAAACAAATATTTGCTAGAGGCAAGGAATTTGATCTGCATTTGATTTTAAAATTGACCATATCAAAGGAAGCTTAAAGTCTCTCCCTGAATTCCTTACTCGCAAATTTTTGCAGACGAAATATGAGGCCTAACTTCAGAGAATATTCTTCTGAAGGAAGAGGTGGTGGTAGACGCCCCACTCATCATAGTTCTGGACATAAAGATAAAGGTAAATCGCAAGGTTATACTGCTCAGGTTCCAGAAAGGATTATATCCTATGCATAATTCCATGACAAGGTTAAAGCCTGGCCTACACTTGTTTTAAATAACAACAAAGAGGCAGTTAAATCTCCAGGTGATGTGGCTACACATTATTTTGACACCACTGGTGGTTGGTTTTATCCCAAAAACAGCCACAAGCAACTCAAGAATTTACTATGAGAATATCCTCATAGAAAGTGGCTCAGTTATAATTGAGCATAGTAAGACTGGTGGTAGTCATCTACTTTCTAAAAAATGTTCATCCACAAGGTTCTCTCTTCGTATGATTGGGGGTTGACCCTACCAAAGAAAGGAAGTTAATTTATACTTCCCCATGGGATTGCATATTCTACAATTTCTATTATTACCCAAAAGCATGGGATAAAGTACTTCTAATGGAGAACTCATTGTTTAAACTCACTTGGTATCTGCAATTTGTAAAGAATTTTAATTTCGATATCCCTCCATGGTTTTATGCTTGGCTATTTAAAATAATTTCAAACAATAGTAACATTTCTTGGTCATAACATTGAGAATGGAACAATAATCCCGATTGATATAGCAATTGCTTTTGCTGATAAATTTTCCAATGAAATTAAAGACAAGACTCAGCTACAAAGATTTTTGGGAAGTTTAATTATATTGCTGAGTATTACAAGGATCTTTATAAGGATTCTGTAGTCTTGTATGAAAGGCTAAAAAAGATTCCTCCAGCAAGGACTTCTAAACATACTGAAGCAGTAAAGAGGATAAAGGCCAAAACTAAAGTTTTACCATGTCTTTGCCTACCTCTTCCTAAAGCTTTTAAAATTGTTGAAACAGATGCTTCAGATATTGGTTATGGTGGAATTCTTAAACAAAGAGTTAATAACTCTGAACAACTTGTTAGATTTACTACTGGAGCTTGGAAACTAGCTCAAAGAAATTATTCAACTATTAAGAAACAAATCCTAGGAATTGAGTATGTATTACTAAATTTGAAAGTGATCTACTCAACCAAGAATTTCTGATAAGAGTAGATTGTCAAGCTGCTAAGGATGTTCTTCTCAAAGATGTTAAAAACATTGCCTCTAAACAAATATTTGCTAGAGGCAAGGAATTTGATCTGCATTTGATTTTAAAATTGACCATATCAAAGGAAGCTTAAAGTCTCTCCCTGAATTCCTTACTCGCAAATTTTTGCAGACGAAATATGAGGCCTAACTTCAGAGAATATTCTTCTGAAGGAAGAGGTGGTGGTAGACGCCCACTCATCATAGTTCTGGACATAAAGATAAAGGTAAATCGCAAGGTTATACTGCTCAGATTCCAGAAAAGGATTATATCCTATGCAGAATTCCATGACAAGGTTAAAGCCTGGCCTACACTTGTTTTAAATAACAACGAAGAGGCATTTAATTCTCCAGGTGATGTGGCTACACATTATTTTGACACCACTGGTGGTTGGTTTTATCCACTGGTGGTTGGTTTTATCCCAAAAACAGCCACAAGCAACTCAAGAATTTACTATGAGCATATCCTCATAGAAAGTGGCTTAGTTATAATTGAGCATAGTAAGACTGGTGGTAGTCATCTACTTTCTCAAAAATATTCATCCACAAGGTTCTCTCTTCGTATGATTGGGGGTTGACCCTACCAAAGAAAGGAAGTAATTAATTTATACTTCCCCATGGGATTGCATATTCTACAATTTCTATTATTACCAAAAAGCATGGGATAAAGTACTTCTAATGGAGAACTCATTGTTTAAACTCACTTGGTATCTGCAATTTGTAAAGAATTTTAATTTCGATATCCCTCCATGGTTTTATGCTTGGCTATTTAAAATAATTTTAAACAAAAGTACGTAACATTTCTTGGTCATAACATTGAGAATGGAACAATAATCTCGATTGATAGAGCAATTGCTTCTGCTGATAAATTTCCCAATGAAATTAAAGACAAGACTCAGCTACAAAGATTTTTGGAAAGTTTTAATTATATTGCTGAGTATTACAAGGATCTTTATAAGGATTCTGCAGTCTTGTATGAAAGACCAAAAAAGATTCCTCCTGTATGGACTTCCAAGCATACTGAAGCAGCAAAGAGGATTAAGGCCAAAGCTAAAGTTTTAACAAGATCGGCTTTGATGAAGTGTGGAAAATAAGGAAAGAATCCCGAATACCCTCCCATATTCCACAATTGTTGTCACGTTAAGTATTAGTAAAAATCAGAATTGCTGGATGATATTTGCTAAAAAGGGTCTGTTATGGTACGGTAATGTAAAACTTAGCCGGGCATTTATCATGTGCCTTCAAAAATGTTACAACAAAACAATTGACGCAAAGCAAAACATTTAATTAATTACCTGAGAAAGAAGTTTTGATAGAAAGTTGTAGAGTCTCAAATGAATATACCTACGGTATCCAAAAAAAATTGGTTATGCTTTTAATTTTTCTTAATAAAAACACTAAAAAAAAACAAAATGGTTAGGAGTAGAACAAATAAATAAAGCTAAAAAAAGGGTTAATTACAGAAACACCCTCTGTGGTTGGGCCTTTTATTAGTTACCTCTGTACTTTAAATTGTATCACTAATACCCTTGTGGTCTGGACTAAAGTGAAACAATCACTTTTTCTGTTAAAGTTAATCGAAAATGGGTAAAAGTACAAAATTAACTTTAATGGAAAAAGTGACTGTTTAAGTTTAGTCCAGATTACAGGGGTATTAGCAATACAATTTACAGTGCAGGAGTAACTGATAAAAGGCTTAACAGAGAGAGAGAGAGAGAGAGAGAGAGAGAGAGTTGGTGGTGTGTGGTGATCGTGGTGTTTGGAGAGAGGGAGGTGTAGACACCCAATTTTTGCTCAGTCCCAAGAAACCTAGATCGCAAGCCTCCATCGGGTCCGGCAGATGTGAAGAGTATGTCAACACAAGATCCCTGCACTTTGAATCGGTGAAATCGGACCACATACAAAGAAAGGATCGTATTTTGAAGTTTCAAAAAATCTGGGATTTGCAAAATAGGGGACATATTTACTTTTTCGGCGTTCTGAAGATTGGAGCATGCATTTTTCGTGCCAGAATTGAAGTACATGTGAAAACTGACGAATGCCTAAAATTTCATCGTAATCCGACACCGAATATGAAAAAGTTACTTTATCGGGATTTGACTTCAAATGGAAAATTTTGTTCTATTACAAGACAGCTCCCGGAGGCTGTTATTTGGAGTTTGTTATTTCCGAAAAAAAGTAAAAGAAAAAGAACTAGTTGGTTTTAGTTTTAGTTCCTTCTCCTTTTTAGTTCCTAAGTTAGTTTCTTTTGATTTGGTTTTTCTTTTTCTGTTTTTTTTATTCATTCTTAAGAGCTAGTTTTTTTTTAACATGTTGAGTTTAGTTCTTATTTTCTTTTCTCTTTAGTTCCTAAGACTGTTGTAGTTTAGTTTTCATCTCATTTTTCATTTTTACTATCTAAGGGTAGTTTTTAGTTTTCTTTTTTCTTATTTAGTTAGTTCCTAAGGCTAGTTGTCTTCTTCATTTCTTTGCTTAAAAAAAAAATTTAAAAATTAAAGGGGGGAGGGGGGGGAAGAAAAATAATGATAACAGTATGAGAAAAAAAAGAAAGATAAAAGAAAAAGATAAAATAAAAACACTTAATACAAAATAAAACAGACAAAGAGATAATTGCGGGGTAAAATCACAAATACCCCATTTGCTGCTTCTAGAGGACTGCTCCCTGATAGTGGGTTGATACTATATCTATGTATTATACATATTTTCTACTCCTTGTAGAACTGTATTCCTCGATTAACGAGTTGACACTATATTTATGCATTATACTATTTCAGCTCTTATACAACTGTTGCATCGTCACTTTTGCATTCCCCGGTAACCTTACTTTATCTCGACAATGGGTCATCCTGCGTTGGGATTAGGTAGGGAGAAAAAGGACAAACTAAATGCATCCCCTCAGTATCCTAACCTTTTCTCAACAACAAGCATTTGGAGTTGAGATTCGGAAGGGAGAAAGGTTAATTAAAATTATTCCCCGGTATCCTAACCTCTTCTCGACGATGGGTCTTCTTGCGTTGAGATTAGGAAGGGAGAAAAGGACAAACTAAATTCAATTCAACTCATTTTAAGCCGTTGTAATGCTGAAATTTTAAAATCACACAAATCACCTATGGAATTAAAATTCCATACTTTACAAATCACGTTTTCAAAAACACTTTTCAAAACATTTTCTGGGCACACTTTCAAAACATCACTTCTAGTTTTGCTGCCTCACCCTGAGGTTAACAAGAGAATCACACTTTACTTCCGGTTTTGTCAATCTAGACAGGAAAATCGCACCTTACTTCTGGTCTTATTACCTCACATCGAGGAAAACAGGAAAATCAAACCCACTTCATTTTTTTTAAATTCCTCCCTTAACCGGGAAAACTAAGCATGACCTGATTCTCACCGAAGAGATACGTAGGCAGCCCACGAGGGGTTCGGTCGCACCAAACAAAAACCCATTTTTTTTTCCTGATACAATTTTATTTTTGCTTAATTTAAAAGTGGATATGACACCAAAGTAGCGTGGTAACCCTTTTGAGGGATGTTTAGGGGTGCCTAACACCTTCCCCTAACATAATCGAGCTTTCGAACCCTTTCTTTGAAAAAGCAGATCATTTTTACAGAGTCACACATTTTAAAGGAGCCTTTTATTTTACTTCAAAAATACACGTCTTTAAATAAGTCAGGTGACAACTCTGTAAAATTGAACAAAGGCCCTTCCACTTAAAAAAAAAAAATCTTTTTCAAAACTCACATCCTACACTTTCGGTCCCGCCCGAGCCATTTATGGGGCGCAACGGGAGGTGGTGGTCTTTTAGAGAGAGAAGAAAGGGTAGAATAAGAGAAATTAAAGACCATGCACCTTGGTCTGCGAGCAAGTGTCTGTCACACGTCACTGCTCTTTTGTCTCGGTCAGCCATTTTTGAATATAGAAACACAGGTTAAGTTATTGCCATGAGAGGCTTGTTGAGTTGCTATGCAACGTATTGCTAGTATTACCCCTACCCCATGCCACGTGTTAGTTAAGAGAAGGTGAGGGATCAGCTTTATAAGGCTCATATCACGTGATCTAACACTAGCATAGTAGTATCAAAAGTTGAGATCAGAAACATGTGCTGGATTTGCCTAAAAGGTGAGGAGGGCCCACTCTTTGGTCATTTAAATGACCAGTACACGAGGCCTTAACAAAATGACCAGGGTTGTCACCACTGGCCTCAGAGGGCCCACCAGATGCAACGTGTCTACCACCTTCGATATCAACATTGAATAATATTTGGGACACAACCTTCATACAACTTTCATACAACCCAGGGTCGTTCCTGACTTTTGGGGGGCCCTAAGCGAACTTAAAAAATGGGGGCCCTCTTTGAGTTTTCATTGAAAAAAAATGACCTAAAAAAAAAAAAGTTACTCCCTCCGTCCCATTTTGAGAGTCCATCTTTGGGAACTCAACTTATTAAGGGGACAAAAAGAATCTACACCTACTTTCCACAATTGCCCTTAATCATTACAACAACTTTTTTAGTTTTGTCTTGGTGTAGATTTCAAAGAGGGATAATTTTGGAAAGTAAGTAAAAATTGTACATCAATTTCAAGAAAGTGGACACTATTTTGGGACATCCCAAAATGGAATAATGGACTCTCAAAATGGGACGGAGGGAGTACTTATATTAACAAGCAAAATCTAACTTACATTAGTAGTAGCATTACTTAAATATTGCTCTTCATGCATTTTTAGCAGCAAACCCACTAATTACACTTGTATAATCAATTTTCTTCACCATATCCTTTTCAATAGATACATAGCTAACCCGTTCAACCTTTCTTGTGACATAGTTGATCGAAGATAAGACTTGATCAACTTCAAATTTGAAAAGCTTCTCTCTGCAGAGGCAACTCTAAGTGGAATAGTCAACAAAATTCTTTAAGCAATCCATGCATTTGAAAAACAACTATCCATCGCTTGCATATGATTCAACACTTCAATTGGCTTATTTGTTTCTTTTGGTAAAATTGTTCTCAAGACTTTTAGTTCTGAAGATAAATCTCTTCCATCAATATCATAACTATCATGTTTCAAGAAGTCTTCAAGATTGGCACAATAAATGTTCAAACTCTCATCATTAATAGATTGTAACTTCTTCAAGTCGAACAAAAACCCAAAAGTCTCTCCATATACTTGAAATTATTCAAATTTGTTATTGAGTGATGAAAGGGCTTGATCCACTATATAAATAAAGTAGGTAACTTTAAAGGATTCTTCAGCTGACTGTGTCATATCTTTAGCTATACTCTCATCAAATTGTCTTTTTTCTATGAATGATATGTTTCTCACAAAATACAGGTTCAATTCCTATTGTATTTGCAATTTCTTTAGCTTTAACCATGGCCTCCACAAATTCAGTTTCTCTATATTTTTCAAAAATGGAAATAAGTCCTTTTAATTGATTTGTTGCAATATCAATATACATATTTTCAGCTTGAAGGGTTTTACTTGCAGCATTAATAACATATAAAAGATTATGCCAAATAAACATGCCAAATAAGAACTCAAAATTCTCAATCTCATATGTTGTTAAACATTTAGCTTCACTTTTTGTCTTGGCATCCTCCCTACTATTTGCCAAGTCAATCAAAGCATCTCTTATTTGTGGACCTTGATATCTTATTGCTCTAAGACATTCAACACGACTTTCCCAACGTGTCTGTGACAAAGGCTTAAGTGTGAGGTCTTTCACATGATGTTTCAAAACATCCCACCGCTTTGTAGAAGATGCAAACATTGTATGTATACGTTGTACCACTCTAAAAAAAGATTCAACTTTAGTGCAAGAGTTGGCCATATCACAAAGTGTAAGGTTAAGATTATGACAACCACATGGTATGTAGAATGCTCTAGGATTCACTTAAAGTAGTCTTTTTTGTACACCTTTGTGTTTCACTTTCATGTTAGACCTATTATCATATCTTTGCCCTCTTATATCATCAATATCACCATATCCTTTTTTTTTTTAGGAGGATTTTAGAATTGATTGGGCTTTAGTTTTATTTTTTATAGAATGTTTATGGGTCAAAAATCTGATGGGCCTTGTACAATTATATGCATACAAGGGTTTACAAACATGGGCTTATATATAAGATAGGGTTAATTTTAATTGGGGGCCCGTAGAAATTGGGGGCCCCAAGCGATCGCTTACTCTGCTTCCCCCCAGGACCGGCCCTGATACAACTTTCCCAAAAGATGTGTCTATCTCTCTCCTGTGATGTCACTGGACCCCACAGTGACACAGGAAAGAGATAGACACATCTTTTGGGAAGGTTGTATAAAAGTTGTATGAAGGTTGTGCCCCAAGTATTACCCATCAACATTTTGTAAGAAAAATCTAGCACACACCCCCTAAAAAGGGGTTGATGTCAACCCCACAACTTGTGGCTCACAATCAGCCGCATCACCAAAATTATTAAAAAATATATATTAAAATTAATTAATATAGTTCAAATTATGAGGAGTTGACATCCACCTCTTTTCTATGAGAGTGTATTATAGTCTGACCCAATTTTGTATAGCTTGCGTGTGAGACTAGTTAACGGAATCAAGGGCTCCTTAAATGGTGGTCAGTTTTACAACCATGCAGAGTAGTAATAAATTCAGCTTTGGAGCTGACATGCTGTGCAAAGCCGTAGATGGCATTTTCCTTGTAACAACAGACAAAGTCTCAACTTACCCAGTTGTAGCTAGTTTTTTAAAAATTTAAACATTGGATAGCAAAGTATTCACAAATTTTTTTCCCTCCTTATTCGGTTGTAATTCCCTTTTCGATTTATATAGTTACTAGTACTTGCTCATGCCCAAAAAAATGCAACAAAAAAAAAAAGAAAAAAAAGAGAAGAAGCTACGGTCAGCCAAAATTAAGACTACTACCAAAGACTTAGCCATCAGAATGTGCCATTAGAATATCATAATATTATGAAGGGTTAATTTCAAAAACACCCCCTCAACTATGACCCGTTTTTGACTCGCCCCCCTAAACTATTTTACCTGACGGGTTGACCCCCTTAAGTATTTGTACTTGACACATTGCCTCCTCCCGTTAGCTTGCCGTCTAAAATACTAACAGATTTCAAAAATTTTGGTCCATTGTGACGATAGTACCCCTCCAAAAACACCCCCTCAACAATTTTTTTCGACAAATTGATCCCCTCTGTTTGTCTTACTTGACAAGTTGACCCCCTCCATTTGTCTGCAATAGAAAATGGGCATGTGCCCATCACGTGAGAGTAAAAGTGGACACATTTACCCTTTGTGCCCAAAATGAGTCTAATCTCTCTCTCTCTACCCTATTTCTCGCTCTCCTCTTTCCCTCTCTCTCTCTCATTCCCTTGCCCCACACCACCACGACAACCATCAGCCACCACCAATCACCACTACACCATCCAATGACTACCACCCATACCCAAAATCATCACCAAATCACCATCGGACACCACCAATCACCACTGCACCATCCAATGATCACCCAATGACCACCACATGATCCAATCACTACCATTGCCCCACCTATTGACCACACAATCACCACTACACCATCCAATCACTATCACCCATACCCAAAATCATCACCATCGGACACCACCAATCACCACTGCACCATCCAATGATCACCCAATGACCACCACACCATCCAGTCACTACTATTACCCCACCCATTGACCACCCAATCACCACCACCCATACCCAAAATCATCACCAAATCACCACCGCACCATCCAATCACTACCACCCATACCAAAATCATCACCAAATCACCACCGTACCATCCAATCACCACCACCCACACCCAAAATCACTGTTGAATTGGAGCATCCAACCCAAAATCAATTGGCAATGGGTGGAGTAGCCCCTTGAACTTATATATTAAGTAGCTAGGTTATAAGTCCCCGATGTGGGACAGACGATCTCAACACGCCCCCGCACGTGTGGCATGACTAATAGCCAAACACATGGATTACTGAGATAGGGTGACGTGGAGCACACATGGACAAATTGGGCCCCAATGATAACCTACTTTAATACCATGTTGAATTGGAGCATCCAACCTAAAACCAATTGGCAATGGGTGGAGCTCCTTGAACTTATATATTGAGTAACTAGGTTATAAGTCCCCGATGTGGGATAGACAATCTCAACAATCACCACCACCGAACACTGGATTTTGCGATTCTTTATCTCTTCTCCGAATTTTCTCTCAAATGATAGTCATAAACCTCACTTCTAGAGCACTTCAGACCAAGGGTAATAAACCCCACTTCTATCTCTTCTCCAAATTTTCTCTCAAATGATAGTGGTGAGCGGTGATGGGGGGGTGTGTATGTGTGTGTATGTGTATGTGTGTGTGTGTGTGTGTGTGTGTGAGAGAGAGAGAGAGAGAGAGTGTGTATGTGTGTGTGTGTGTGTATGAGAGAGAGAGAGAGAGAGGAAATGGGGTGAAGTTGTTCACTATTTTAGATCAGGGGGTGTACTCAAAAATGGGTAATAGTTGAGGGGGTATTTTTGCAATTCAGTCCAAGGGTATATGCGACATTTTATATCATCCGTCAATGGCATTTGAGACTAAATAAATTTTGATAGTTTAGGGGGTGAAGTTGTTCACTTTTTTAAATCAGGGGGTGTACTCAAAAACGGGTCATAGTTGAAGGGGTATTTTTGCAATTAACCCTATTATGAATGACATTTTTAATCCCTATTCAGTTTATATTGATGATGTTTTAATATTTTTGTCATCAATAGAAAAAACATTGGAAACACTTGGATACTTTTTATAAAATTATCCAAAGAAATTGATTAGTTATTTCTACCAAGAAAATAAAATTATTTTAAACAAAAGTAAGATTTCTTGGTCATAACATTGAGAAAGGAACAACAATCCCGATTGATAGAGCAATTGCTTTTGGCAATAAATTTCCCGATGAAATTAAAGACAAGACTTAGCTACAAAGATTTTTGGGAAGTTTAAATAATATTGCTGAGTATTACAAGGATCTTTTTAAGGATACTACAGTCATATATGAAAGACTAAAAAAGATTCCTCCAGCATGGACTTCTAAACATACTGAAGCTCTAAAGAGGATTAAGGCCAAAGCTAAAGTTTTAACAAGATCGGCTTCAATGAAGTTTGGAAAATAAGGAAAAAGAATCCCCAATACCCTCCCTTATTCAACAATTGTTGTCACATTAAGTATTACTAAAAATCAGAATCGCTGGATGATATTTGCTAAAAAGGGTCTGTTATGGTACGGTAATGTAAAACTTAGCCGGGCATTTATCATGTGCCTTCAAAAATGTTACAACCAAACAATTGACGCAAAGGAAAACATATAATTAATTACCTGAGAAAGAAGTGTTTGATAGAAAGTGCAGGGTCTCTAATGATTATACCTACGGTATCCAAAAAAAATTGTTTAGGCTTTTAATTTTTCTTAAGAAAACACTAAAAAAAAATACAAAATGGTTAGGAGTAGAACAAATAAATAAATCTGAAAAAAGGGGTTAATTACAGAAACACCCACTGTGGTTGGGCCTTTTATTGGCTACCTATGTACTTTAAATTGTATCAGTAATACCCCTGTGATCTAGACTAAAGTGAAACTATAACTTTTTCTGTTAAAGTTAATCGAAAATGGGTAAAAGTACAAAATTAACTTTAACGGGAAAAGTGACTGTTTAAGTTTAGTCCAGACTACAGGGGTATTAGTAATACAATTTATAGTGCAGGGGTAACTGATAAAAGGCCTAACACACACACACACACACACACACACACACACACACACACACACACACACACACAGAGTCATGGGGAAAAAACAAAGTATCACAACCAAAGAGTAGTTCATGAGGACAACAAAAAAAAAATTCCCTGAGCATGCATTTCCAATAAAGCGAGAGAGATATATATACACAAAGACTGATGCTTGCAGGATAAAAGTTTCACAGCCTAGCTTCACTTTTGGGCTGCATCTCAAGCTTTCTAAACCACTCCACCTAAGAGTGAGAGAAAGCTTAAAGAGAGAGAGAAAGCTAACTCCAAAATCTTTCCCAGAAACCGCTCCATTATTTCTCCTGGAAGCAAAGAAAGTAAAATTAGGCAAGTGCTCATGAACCCTAACTGTGCAATGATCAGTGAATGTAAGTAACGTTAAGATGAGAGAGAGGTAGCCGGAGGAAGAATTAATGAGACAGAGAGAGAGAGAGCTGGTGGTCTGTGGTTGTCGTGGTGTTTGGAGAGAGGGTGGTATAAACACTCGATTTTTGCTCAGTCCCAGGAAAACTAGATCTCAAGCTTCCATCGGGTCCGGTAGATGTGAAGAGCATGTCAACACAAGATCGATCCTTGCACTTCGAATCGGTGAAATCGGACCACATACGAAGGAAGGATCGCATTTTGAAGTTTCAAAAAATTTGGGATTTGTAAAAGAGGGGACAGATTTACTTTTTCGGCGTTCCGAAGATTGGAGCTTGCATTTTTCGTGCCAGAATTGAAGTATATGTGGAAATCGACGAATGCGTAAAATTTCATCACAATCCGACACCGGATCTGAAAAAGTTACTTTATCGGGATTTAACTTCAAATGGGAAAATTCTGTTCTATCACAAGACAGCTCTCGTAGGCTTAGGACTTGCGCCAAAAATTCACATTTGTTAACATGAAGGACTGTCAGAAATTTTGTTGCAGTCCGACCACGAAATTCGAAAATCGCGGTGAGGATGCTCACTGATGTGTCAATTTATACTGTTAAAACATCGAAAAACTCTATTCTTTGAGTTTGGAGCATCTGTGCTACTACTGTTAGACTGGGCCAAAATACTTTTCATATCGAGACAAAGGGATCCCTGAAATCTCGTCTCATTCTGACTCCGGTTATGGAAAAAGGCACTTTATCAGGTAGTTTTTGCACAAACTGTTGCCAAAAGCTTGCCAAACAGCATCAGAAAAATCCAATTTTTGCACCAAAATTCCGCATTCGACGATCCAAATCTTGACGGCATTGCAATCCGGGAATTTGGAAGGTGCAGGCGCATGTAAAAAATATCTGATTTTTTTTATTGTTTAATTCCTTTTTCTTACTTTAAAAAACACAAAAAAAGTTATTGCGCTGACACCCCCCTTTCTCGCTGAAAAAGGTCTGGGAGTGTCACGACCCATCCTGCTACGCGCGAAAAAAGGAAACGTGGAACGCCATCAAGGCTTATCCAGTTTCATTAAAGTAAAATAGCAGCGGAAAATCATAAGTCCCATCCATTTAAAATCAAAGTTATAAAAAGTTTTACCCAATTGAAATCGTTCCAAAAGAAACCATTTTTTGAAAACAGAGGTCCAGTCGACTGGAGTAGGGGCTCAGTTGACTGAAGACCTGAAGCAGAAGGTTTTAAAAGGTAAAATAGCCCATCCAGTCGACTGTGACTGGGGTATGAAATTCTCAGTCGACTGTGCCTCTAGTAGAATGAAAATCAACATTTCATTCAACTGATCGGGGACCCAGTCGATTGAAATATCACAATTAAAAAGCAGTAGCCAAAAAGATACAGTGGTCTAGTCGACCGAAAATTGGCCCAGTCGCCTGATTTACCACTATTCACTTTCAGTGCTTAAAACAACACAGGATCCAGTCGACTAATTTAGGTCCAGTCGACTGGTCCTCTGCTGGGCAGCCCTGTTGTATATTATCACAACCCAAGCTCTCCAAAACCAACACCAACACAACCACATCTATACATTAGCGATGTAAAACTTCATTACAGGTGTTCGAATACAAAATACAGTACCACCAACTAACCCCCAAGGTTCTATTACAACATATTTTACAAATTCCAAAACCTTATAGAAGTTTGGGAGTAAACAAAAATATAAACAAGCGATTCCCCCGGCATTCCTCAACGGCCTCACTCCTCATGCTTCTTCTTGTGTTTTTTCTTACTTGCAATGGAGTAAATCTCCACTGCTCAGCTATATCCTGAGTGCACAAGTTCTAAGATATGCAACATATGATAAAACATGCTCTAATCTCACAATTCATAACAAATAGTCTCTAGGGAGAAAAATACGCATTCATTCGGTAGCGGCAAGTCCAAGTCTTAAACCGTGATGCAAATGGCAAGTCCAAGTCTATCAACCATTGCATCCCCAAGTGCCATGGCAAGTCCAAGTCTATCAACCATGCACAGTAGCCATAGCTACTAAATTCTCAAACATCGAGAAGCTTATTCCGGCATGGAATTGCATAAATCTCCCCTTTGACCCATATAGACAACTCAACGTGCTCGCGTAAAAGTAGACATACTTTTCACATTTAATCGCGTGCATAATTAACGGGCCTAAGATTAACACATGAATTTTGCCCGGATCTCAATTTCGTCGTCGAAGACAAAACATGTATATTTCCTATATTTCATAGGTTAGACCTTCATACCTCGTGCGATTCCTCTCAAACTTTGAAGGATCGACTAGAGGGCCAATTAAACGTCAGATCTCAGATTTGAAATGATTCCTACAAGTTTATACCTGCTTTTCCCAGATTTCTAGAAATTTGATTTTTACCAAAAGTTAGCCAAACATGGCCTAATGACTATCAAAACATAGATCTTACCTCCACGAGTCCAAATCTAAAATCTGGAGAAAACCTGACAGACGAAAGGTCACTGATCGTCGTCGCAAAGCCCATAGCAACAAATCTCCTTTTCTCTCTCCTCTCCAACGATATTTATAAAGTTTTTGAAATAATGCAAACTCGCCCTCACCTATTTATAGACAAACTTTGTAGAAATCGCGTTTACCTCCCCGCGAGTTTCTCAAACTTCTAATTAACTCCTGAAACGTCGCACACGTCCATTTTACGCCCTTACGAGTGAAAATTATAAATTACAAAAGTTTTCAACTAAGTCTCGTTTGGTCCAAAAATTACGCTCGAAAACTAAATTCTGTGGAATCTTTACACAACCTACCTTTTATATAACGTGTCGCTCACGTTCTCACCACAGTTCTCAAAATGATATATAACAATATCGAAATTACCAGAAATTATACTACATAGGTATAATTCATTATTCATCAACAACATCAGAAAGTCAAATAACATTTAAATCACATAAATGTCATTTAATCGTGCCAATGCCAAATGAACTTCCATGTTCCCGGTAGCGGCAAGTCCAAGTCTTCCATGTTTTCATCGGTCGAAAAGGTGCAGGTACTCATTCTTCATGTCTTCCTCACTTTTCCATGTAGCTTCTTCTACCATAAGGCTATGCCATAGCACTTTCACCATTGGAATCATTTTCGTTCTCAATACATTTTCTTTATGATCCAAGATTTCTATAGGATGTTCTATATAAGTCAAATCCTCTTGAATTTGTAACAGTTCTGGTACCATGATGTTATTCATATCCGACATGCATCGTCTCAACATTGATACGTGGAAAACATTGTGCACATGCTCCAATTTTGATGACAAGGCCAATCGGTAAGCCAATGGACCTACCCTCTTGAGGATCTCAAAAGGTCCTACGAATCTCGGATTGAGCTTTCCCCTCTTTTCGAATCGAACATTGCCTTTCTAAGGCGATACTCTCAAGTATACAATATCACCTACTCCGACCGTCATCGGTCATCGCTTCGAGTCTGCGTAACTCTTATGACGACTCTGAGCTACCTTAAGTCGCTCTTGAATTAACTTCACCTTCTTAGTAGTCACCTGTATTAGCTCAGGTCCTAACAACTTTCTTTCTCCAACCTCGATCCAACAAATCGGTGATCGACACTTATGCCCATACAAAGCTTCATACGGTGCCATTCCAATACTTGACTGAAATCCGTTGTTATACGCAAATTCAATCAATGGTAGATGTTTCTCCCAATCACTCCCAAAATCCAATACGCATAATCGCAACATATCCTCCAATGTCTGAATCATACACTCTGACTGTCCGTCGGTCTAAGGATGAAATGCAGTACTGAAACTTAATTTTGTACCCATATCTTCTTGTAAACTTCCCCAAAACCTCAATGTAAAACTACTATATTAATCTGATACAATCACTGCTGGAACCCCGTGTAGTCTTGCAATCTCTTTCACATACAATTCTGCTAATTTAGACGGCTTAGTTGTCTTGATCGGTAGAAAATACGCTGATTTTGTCAATCTGTCAACTATAACCCAAATCTTGTCATTCTTATTGAACAATCGTGAAAATCCTGAAACAAAATCCATCGTGATCTCATTCCATTTCCACTCTGACAGAGGCAATGGTTGTAATATTCCTGTAGGCACTTGTCTTTCTGCCTTAACTTATTGACATGCCGAACATTCAGATACAAACTTAGCAACTTCACGCTTTATACCCTTCCACCAGAAGTTTTCTCTCAAGTTCTGGTACATTTTATTACTTCTCGGATGAACTGAATTTCTAGTACTATGCGCTTCCTCTAGGATTTGTTCCTTCAGATCTTTCACATTCGGTATGCATAATCGGTTCCCAAGCATTAATACTCCTTGTTCCAAGGTAAAACCTGGGCGTTTTCCCAAAGGTATCTCTTCTCTTATTTTGCACAGGTAAACATCGTTAAATTGTTCCCTCTTAATCTCATCAATAATATCTGGGTGTGCTATGATCACCATCATTAAGCCACCATTAGTCTCTGGAATCACATCTAACTCTAAGCGTTCCATCTCCCTTACCAATTCTTTTTGTTGAGTTAGCTCGTCGGCTAAGTTCCTTGGCATTTTTTGGCGTAATGCATCGGCTACTACATTAGCCTTTCCCGGATGATACTCAATTGAAAGGTCATAATCCTTCATCAACTCTAATCATCTTCTCTGTCTCATATTCAAGTCTCGTTGTGTGAACAGGTATTTCAAGCTCTTGTGGTCTGTGAATATCTCACACTTTTCCCCGTACAAGTAATGTCTCCAAATCTTTAAAGCATGCATTACTGCGAGCAATTCAAGATCATGAGTCGGATAGTTACCTCGTGTGTCTTCAACTATCTAGAAGCATAGGCAATTACTTTACACCCTTGCATAAGTACGCATCCCAAACCCTGATGTGACGCATCGCTATAAATCACAAATCCTTCGATCCCGAATGATATTGTCAGAATAGGTGTTCTCCTTAGTTGTGCCTTCAACTCTTGAAAACTGCATTCACACTCTTGACTCCATTCAAAAGTAATTCCCTTTCTCATTAACCTTGTCATAGGTAACGAAATCTTTGAGAAATTCTCAATGAAACGGCAGTAGTATCCTGCTAATCCTAAGAAACTTCGGATTTCTGATACGGATGTTGGTCTTTGCCAATTGGATATAGCTTCTACTTTGTGAGGATCAACTAAAATTCTTGTCAATCACATGCCCAAGAAAAGTAATGCTAGGTAGCCAGAATTCACATTTCTTGAATTTACCAAACAGTTGCTTCTCCCGCAATCTCTGAAGTATCAATCTCAAATGATTCTCGTGTTCTATCTCACTTGGCGAGTAAATAAGAATATCGTCAATGAACACAATCACAAAATCATCCAAGTAGTCCTTAAAGACTCGGTTCATAAGATCCATGAACGCGGCTGGTGCATTTGTCACTCCAAAAGGCATAACTAAGAATTCATAATGTCCGTAGCGCGTTCTAAAAGTTATTTTCTCAACATCTTCGGCCTTTACCTTCAACTAATGATAGCCTGATCTCAAATCTATCTTGGAAAGTACTTGTGTTCTACGCAGTTGATCAAATAGATCATCAATTCTCGGCAATGGATACTTATTCTTGATTGTTAGCTTGTTTAGTTCCCGATAGTCTACGCACATCCTCATTGAACCATCCTTCTTCTTCACAAATAACACTGGAGCTCCCCAAGGTGATATACTAGGTCGAATGAAACCTTTTTCAAATAGTTCTTATAGTTGAATTTTCAGTTCCTTCAACTCCACGGGTGCCATTCTATATGGTGCTTTTGATACAGGTCTTGAGTCCGGCATTATTTCAATAGTGAACTCAATCTCCCTCTTAATCAGAACATCTGGTAATTCATCTGGGAATATATTCGGATACTCTCGTACTATCGGAATATCTTCTACTTTCAATTCAGTTGTCGAAGTATTAATTATTGAACATAGGAATCCCTGACATTCCTTCTTCAACAATTTACTCGCTCGAATGGCTGAAATCAAGTATGGTGGTGGTGTAACCCCACTTCCTTGGAAACAAAAGGTTTTGTGTACTGGTGATCGAAAGTTAACTTCTTTCCGCTCACAGTCTATTGTGGCTTGGTTAAGAGACAACCAATCCATTCCAAGTATCACATCAAAGTGGTTCACAACGATGGGTATAAGGTCTACAGTCATCAACTTTTCACCTAGTTGGATTTCACAGTTCTTGTATAACGTAGACATCGTTATTGATTTACTAAGTGGTACAGCAATAGACAGTTCATATCCTAACGATGCCGATTTAACATTGAAATGTTCAACAAAGGCATGCGATACAAATGAATGCGTAGATCCTGAGTCAACAAGTATGCGTGCTAAGTGCGAACATACAGGCACCATACCTGAGACCATTGTCTCTGAAATAGTCATATCTCATGGGTTCATCTGATATGCTCTCCCCTAACGTTGCTCAGTCCTTTGTCCCCCATCATTAGATTGCTTAGGCTTCGAACCACTGGAAACCATAGAACTAGCCCCTTGTTGGGGACGCTTCCTCGGGCAATTCCTCGAATGATGCCCAACCATCCTACAGTCATAGCATTTGCCTCTCGTATCCGGTGCCAAACTAGCATTGTTCATCCCTTGAGTCTTATTCTGGAAGTTAGTGAGAAAACATCAGCCAGTGTGTGGTCAGTTGCAAAGCGAACACATTGGTATGTTACTCGGGGCCCTCCAAAAATCACTGAAACTAGAACCAGAGCCTCGTACAAATGGCCTCTTAAAAGATCCGCCTTGGTTCCGATCACCACCCTCATTACCTCGCTTACCTTGCTGATTTTGCCTCGACCTTTCCATCCCACTTTCGGCTACAAGTGTCGTCTATTGTATTGCTGCAACAGTCGAATGTTCATAGGTCTCTACCCTCAAACGGATATTCTCCCTTAAGCCTTCTTCAAATTTTCTTGCTCGATCCTCCTCCTCTGGTACTGAACCCTTGCCAAATCTTAACAATGCATTGAGGAAGTATACTCAGTTACCATCATGTCTCCCTGTCGGAGATTGTCAAACTCTTTTTTTTTCGCGTTGTGAGCAGACCTTGGAAAGAATTGGCGATTGAACTCCGCCTTGAACCCTTCCCACGTAGTCGGTGCCCCTTGATCCAATATAGTTACCGACCAATTCTGGGCCTCTCCCCTCAGTACATCACTTGCATTCTCAATCTTTTCCCTATCGACCATCGGGATAGATCGAAAAATTCTCTCTATATCCATGACCCAATGCTCTGCAAGCGTAGTGTCAGATGTCCCATGAAACTCTATCGGCTTCTTCCTTGTAAATTATTCAGATACAGATCTCATACCCTATTCTCAGGCGCATGTACCACAACTACTGGTACTGGCTCAAGTGGAGGTGTT
Source organism: Hydrangea macrophylla (assembly GCA_033977485.1). Lineage (NCBI taxonomy): Eukaryota > Viridiplantae > Streptophyta > Magnoliopsida > Cornales > Hydrangeaceae > Hydrangea > Hydrangea macrophylla. The sequence goes on from CM066989.1 coordinate 247,985, forward strand.
GGAGGCAATCGTTCTGCTATATTTCGTATCATGTCTCCCACATTCCCCATCATTTCTGCCATTTGATTCATTCGGCGAGTATGTGGCGATAGGTCTTGGTCATCGTCACTCATGATTATAATCCTGTAGTTCTCAATGCATAAACACTATGCATGTACAACAATATTTATAACATGTATGTACAACAACATACATATGTATCAAACATCTCTGCCATGTATGGATGCATTCTAGAATATGTGGCAAAAGCACTCAACACTCCACTCGTCATCGAACGTTCCCAAAGTTTTGTTACCTATAGCTCTGATACCACTAAATGTCACGACCTATCCCACTACGTGCGGAAATAGGACACGTGGCACAACATCAAGGCTTATCCAGTTCCGTTAAAGTAAAATAACAGCAGAAATCATAAGTTCCATCCACTTAAAATCAGAGTTATAAAAAGTTTTACCCAATTGAAATCGTTCCAAAAGAAACCATTTCTTTGAAAACAGAGGTCTAGTCGACTGGAGTAGGGGCTCAGCCGACTGAAGACCTGAAGCAGAAGGTTTTAAAAGGTAAAACAGATCATCCAGTCGACTGTGATTGGGGTCCAGTCGACTGGGATCTGAAATTCTCAGTCGACTGACTCCTCCCAGTCGACTGTGCCTCTAGTAAAATGAAAATCAACATTTCACGTTAGATGTCCAATCGACTAATCGGGGATCCAGTCGATTGAAAAGTCATAATTAAAAAGCAGTAGCCAAAAAGAAACAGTGGTCCAGTCGACCAAAAATTGACCCAGTCGCCTGATTTGCCACTATTCACTTTCAGTGCTTAAAACTACATAGGATCCAGTCGACTGATTAAGGTCCAATCGACTGGTCCTCTGCTGGGCAGCCCTGTTGTATATTATCACAACTCAAGCTCTCCAAAACCAACACCAACACAACCACAACCACAACTATACATTATCGATGTAAAACTTAATTACAGGTGTTCGAATACAAAATACACTACCACCAACTAACCCCCAAGGTTCTTTTACAACATATTTTACAAATTCCAAAACCTTATACAAGTTTGGGAGTAAACAAAAATATAAACAAGTGATTCCCCCGACATTCCTCAACGGCCTCACTCCTCATGCTTCTTCTTGTGTTTCTTCTTACTTGCAATGGAGTAAATCTCCACTTCCAGCTATATCCTGAGTGAACAAGTTCTAACATTTGCAATATATGATAAAACATGGTCTAATCTCACAATTCATAACAAATAGTCTCTAGGGAGAAAAATACGCATTCATTCGGTAGCGGCAAGTCCAAGTCTTAAACCGTGATGCCAATGGCAAGTCCAAGTCTATCAACCATTGCATCCCCAAGTGTCATGGCAAGTCCAAGTCTATCAACCATGCACAGTAGTCGTCGCTACTAAATTCTCAAACATCGAGAAGCTTATTCTGGCATGAAATTGCATAAATCTCCCCTTTGACCCATATAGACAACTCAACGTGCTCGTGTAAAAGTAGACATGCTTTTCACATTTAATCGTGTGCATAATTAACGGGCCTAAGATTAGCACATGAATTTTGCCCGGATCTCAATTTCGTCGTCGAAGACAAAACATGTATATTTCCTATATTTCATAGGTTAGAACTTCATACCTCGTGCGATTCCTCTCAAACTTTGAAGGATCGACTAGAGGGCCAATTAAACGTCAGATCTCAGATTTGAAATGATTCTTACAAGTTTATACCTGCTTTTCCCAGATTTCTAGAAATTTGATTTTTACCAAAAGTTAGCCAAACATGGCCTAATGACTATCAAAACATAGATCTTACCTCCACGAGTCCAAATCAAAAATTTGGAGAAAATCTGATGGACGAAAGGTCGCCGATCGTTGTCTCAAAGCCCGTGGCAACAAATCTCCTTTTCTCTCTCCTCTCCAACGATATTTATAAAGTTTGTGAAATAATGCAAACTCACCCGCACCTATTTATAGACAAACTTTCTAGAAATCGCGTTTACCTCCCCGCAAGTTCCTCAAACTTCTAATTAACTCCTAAAACGTCGCACACGTCCATTTTACGCCCTTACGAGTGAAAATTATAAATTACAAAAGTTTTCAACTAAGTCTCGTTTGGGTCCAAAAATTACGCCCGAAAACTAAATTCTGTGGAATCTTTACACAACCTACCTTTTATATAACGTGTCGCTCACGTTCTCACCACAGTTCTCAAAATGATATATAACAATATCGAAATTACCAGAAATTATACTACATAGGTATAATTCACTATTTATCAACAATATCAGAAAGTCAAATATCATTTAAATCACATAAATGTCATTTAATCGTGCCAATGCCAAATGAACTTCCATGTTCCCGTGTCTTCACTGACACCTTACCGTTGACTCACAGTCAACTCCATCCACCATTATTAATTAACATTAATAATGCTCAAAGTCTCAAATATGCAAAGATAAAACCATGAAATTCTGGAACGGGTGTGACAGGGAGGGGGTGTCTTCTTTCCTTGTTTCTTTTTTTTTATTTTATTTTTTATCTTTGACTCTTTATAGTTTATATACATAGATATACATAAAGGGAGGAGGAGAACAAAAAAAAAGAGGAATTTCAGTAGAAAGAAAAAAAGAGAGATCAAAGATAGGGAGAGATAATTGTAAGAAAAAAAGGAAACAAAAAAAGAGAGATCAAAAGAAAGAGAAAGAGAGAAAAAGATTAGAAAATAAAAGAAGAAAAGGGGCATCCCCTCCTCCGGCGCCCCTTCTCATTCGGCCACTACCTCACAGGTTATCTTTTTTCTTTTTTTCTTCTTTTCTTTTTCTTCTAAAACTAGTTTTGCAAAAAGAGAGAGAGAGAGAGAGAGAGAGAGAGAGAGAGAGAGAGAGATACACATACCTAGGATTTAGGAGGTTGTTATTTTCGAAAAAAATAAAACGAAAAAGAACTAGTTGGTTTTAGTTTTAGTTCCTTCTCCTTTTTAGTTCCTAAGTTAGTTTCTTTTGATTTGGTTTTTCTTTTGCTATTTTTTTATTCATTATTCATTCTTAAGAGCGATTTTTTTTTTTAACATGTTGAGTTTAGTTCTTATTTTCTTTTCTCTTTAGTTCCTAAGACTACTGTAGTTTTGTTTTCATCTCATTTTTCATTTTTACTATCTAGGGCTAGTTTTTAGTTTTCATTATTCTTATTTAGTTAGTTCCTAAGGCTAGTTGTCTTCTTCATTTCCTTGCTTAAAAAAAGGGGGGGGGGGGGGAGAAAAATATTGATAACAGTATGAGGAAAAAAAAAAGAAAAAAAAAAGATAAAATTAAAACACTTAATACAAAATAAAACAGACAAACAGATAATTGTGGGGTAAAATCACAAAAACCCCATTTGCTACTTCTATAGGACATCTCCCTGATAGTGGGTTGATACTATATCTATGTATTATACATATTTTATGCTCCTTATAGAACTGTAATCCTCGATTAATGAGTTGACACTATATTTATGTATTATACTATTTCAGCTCTTATACAATTGTTGCATCGTCACTTTTGCATTCCCCGGCACCCTTACTTTATCTCGACAACGGGTCATCCTGCGTTGGGATGTTCTTCTCAAAGATGTTAAAAACATTGCCTCTAAACAAATATTTGCTAGATGGCAAGGAATTTTATCTGCATTTGATTTTAAAATTGAACATATCAAAGGAAGCTTATAAAGTCTCTCCTTGACTTCCTTACTCGCAAATTTTTGCAGACAAAATGTGAGGCCTAACTTCAGAGGATATTCTTCTGAAGGAAGAGGTGATGGTAGACGCCCCACTTGAAGGAAGAGGTGGTGGTAGACAAAATTTGCAATCCCTTGGTAATCATAATTCTGGAAATAAAGATAAAGGTGAATCGCAAGGTTATACTACTCAGGTCCCAGAAAGGATTATATCCTATGCAGAATTCCATGACAAGGTTAATGCCTAGCCTACACTTGTTTTAAATAACAACGAAGAGGCAGTTAAATCTCCAGGTGATGTGGCTACACATTATTTTGACACCACTTGTGGTTGGTTTTATCCCAAAACAGCCACAGGCAACTCAAGAAGTTACTATGAGTATATCCTCATAGAAAGTGGCTCAGTTGTAATTGAGCATTGTAAGGCTGGTTGTAATTATCCTACTTTCTCAAAAATGTTCATCCACAAGGTTCTCTCTTCGTATGATTGGGGAGTTGACCCTACCAAAGAAATAAAGTTAATTTATACAATTTCTATGATTACCAAGGGATTGCAGATTCTACAATTTCTATGATTACCAAAAAGCATGGGATAAATTACTTCTAATGCAGAACTCATTGTTTAAACACACTTGGTATTTGCAATATGTAAAGAATTTTAATTTCGGTATCCTTCCATGGTTTTATGCTTGGGTACTAAAATTCTTCCCGCTATCCTAACCTCTTCTCGACAACGGGTCATCCTACGTTGGGATTAGGAAGGGAGAAAAGGACAAACTAAATTCAATTCAACTCATTTTAAGCCGTCGTAATGCCGAAATTTAAAAATCACACAAATCACCTATGGAGTTAAAATCTCATACTTTTTAACTCATGATTTCAAAAACACTTCTCAAACTATTTTTTGGGCACACTTTCAAAACATCACTTCTGGTTTTGTTGCCTCACCTTGAGGTTAACAGGAGAATCACACTTTACTTCTGGTTTTGTCAATCTAGACAGGAAACTGCACCTTACTTCTGGTCTTATTAACTCACATCGAGGAAAACAGGAAAACCAAACTCACTTCACTTTTTTAGAATTCCTCCCTTAACCGGGAGAACTACGCACGACTTGATTCTCACCGAAGAGATACGTATGCAGCCCATGAGGGGTTCGGTCGTACCAAACAAAAACCCATTTTTTTTCCTGATATAATTTTATTTTTGCTTAATTTAAAAGTCAATATGACACCAAAGTAGCTAGGTAACCCTTTTGAGGGATGTTTAGGGGTGCCTAACACCTTCCCCTAACATAATCGAGCCTTCAAACCCTTTCTTTGGAAAAGCAGATCATTTTTACAGAGTCACACATTTTAAAAGGGGCCTTTTATTTTACTTCAAAAATACTATAGACGGCCTACACGTCTTTAAATTAGTTAGGTGGCGACTCTGTAAAATTGAACAAATTCCCTTATACTTTAGGAAAAAAGATCTTTTTCAAAACCCACATCCTACACTTTCCGTCCCGCCCGGGCCATTTTTGGGGTGCAATAGGAGGTAGTGGTCTTTTAGAGAGAGAAGATAGGGTGGAATGAGAGAAATTAAAGACCATGCACCTTGGTCTGCGAGCAAGTGTCTGTCACATGTCCCTGCTCTTTTGTCTCGGGCAGCTAATATAGAAACACAGGTGAAGTTATTGCCATGAGAGGGTTGCTGAGTTGCTATGCAACGTATTGCTAGTACTACCCCTACCCCCATGCCACGTGTCATGTAAGAGACAAGCAGACTTGGGATCAGCTTTAAGGCTCATATCACGTGATATAACCCTAGTATAGTAGTATCAAAGTTTAGATCAAAAGCATGTGCTGGATTTGCCTAAAAACTGAGGAGGACCCACTCTTTGGTCAATTAAATGACCAGCATGCAAGGCCTCAACAAAATTATTTTAAACAAAAGTAAGATTTCATGGTCATAACATTGAGAAAGGAACAATAATCCCGATTGATAAAGCAATTGCTTTTGCTGATAAATTTCCCAATGAAATTAAAGACAAGACTCAACTACAAAGATTTTTGGGAAGTTTAAATTATATTGCTGAGTATTACAAGGATCTTTATAAGGATTCTGCAATCTTGTATGAAAGACTAAAAAAGATTCCTCCAGCATGGACTTCTAAGCATTACTGAAGCAGTAAAGAGGATTAAGGCCAAAGCTAAAGTTTTACCATGTCTTTGCCTACCTCTTCCTAAAGCTTTTAAAATTGTTGAAATAGATGCTTCAGATATTGGTTATGGTGGAATTCTTAAACAAAGAGTTAATAACTCTGAACAACTTGTTAGATTTACTACTGGAGCTTGGAAACCAGCTCAAAGAAATTATTTAACTATTAAGAATAAAATCCTGGCAATTGAGTATGTGTTACTAAATTTGAAAGTGATCTACTCAACCAACAATTTCTGGACTAAAGTTAATCGAAAATGGGTAAAAGTACAAAACTAACTTTAACCAAAAAAGTGACTGTTTAAGTTTAGTCCAGACTACAGGGGTATTAGCAATACAATTTACAGTGCAGGGGTAACTGATAAAAGGCCCAACAGAGAGAGAGAGAGAGAGAGTCATGGGGAAAAAACAAAGTATCACAATCAAAGAGCAGTTCATGAGGACAACAAAAAAATATTCCCTGAGCCTGCATTTCCAATAAAGCTTAGATATATATATATATATAAAGACTGATGCGTACAGGATAAAAGTTTCACAGCCTAGCTTCACTTTTGGGCTACATCTCAAGCTTTCTAAACCAATCCACGTGAGAGTGAGAGAAAGCTTAAAGAGAGAGAAAAAGCAAGCTCCAAAATCTTTCCCAGAAATCGCTCCATTCTTTCTCCTGGAAGCGAAGAAGGTAAAATTAGGCAAGTGCTCATGAACCCTAATTGTGTAACTTCGATCAGTGAATGTAAGTAAGGTTAAGATGATAGAGAGGTGGCCGGAGGAAAAATTAATGAGAGAGAGAGAGAGCTGGTGGTATGTGGTGGTCGTGGTGTTTGGAGAGAGGGAGGTGTAGACACCCGATTTTTGCTCAGTCCCAAGAAAACTGGATCGCAAGCCTCCATCGAATCCGGCATATGTGAAGAGCATGTCAACAAAAGATCCCTGCACTTCGAATCGGCGAAATCAGACCACATACGAAGAAATTATCACATTTTTAAGTTTCAAAAAATTTGGGATTTGTAAAAGAGGGGACAGATTTACTTTTTCGGCATTCCGAATATTGGAGCATGCATTTTTCGTGCCACAATTGAAGTATATGTGAAAACCGACGAATGCCTAAAATTTCATCGCAATGCGACACCGGATCTGAAAAAGTTACTTTATCGGGCTTTGACTTCAAATGGGGAAATTCTGTTCTATCACAAGACAGCTCTCGGAGGCTTAGGACTTGTGCCAAAAATTCACATTTGACAACATGAAGAACTGTCAGAAATTTTATTGCAAACCGACGAAGAAATTCAAAAAATCGCGGTAAGGATGCTCACTGATGTGTCAATTTAAACTGTTAAAACATCGAAAAACTCTGTTCTTTGAGTTTGGAGCATCTGTGCTACTACAATTGGACTGGGCCAAAATATTTTGCATATCGAGACAGAGGGATCCCTGAAATCTCGTCTCATTCTGACTCCGGATTATGAAAAAGGCACTTTATCAGGTAGTTTTTGCGCAAATTGATACAAAAAGCCTGCCAAACAGCATCAGAAAAATCCAATTTTTGCACCAAAATTCCACGTTTATTGAGGGGACTCGACGATCGAAATCTCGGCCGCGTTGCAGTCCAGGAATCGGAAGGTGCAGGCGCATGTACAAATTATCTTTTTTTTAATTGTTTAATACATTTTTCTTACTTAAAAAAAAAGTTATTGAACTGGCACCCCCTTTCCCGCTGACAAGGGTTTGGAGGGGGTGTCTTCTTTTCTTTTCTTTTTTTTTTTTTTTTTATCTTTATAGTTTATATACTTAGATACATATACATAAAGGGAGGAGGAAAAAAAAGAGGAAGTTCAGTAGAAAGAAAAAAAAAGAGAGATCAAAGAGAGGGAGAGATAGGACTGTAAAAAAAAAAAAAAAAAAAAAAAAAGAGAGAGAGATCAAAAGAAAGAGAAAGGGAGAAAAAGATTAGAAAATAACATAAGAAAAGGGGCATCCCCTCCTCCGGCCACCACCCTCCTCCTGCCACCACCTTCCTCTGACGTCCCTTCTCCTCCTGCCACCACCTTCCTCCTGCCACCACCCTCCTCCGGCGCCCCTTCTCCTCCTGCCACCACCTCACAAGTGGTCTTTTTCTTTTTTTCTTCTTTTCTTTCTTTCTTGTTTCATTTTGTTGCCTTCTTTTTTCTAATTATTTTGTTTTCTTCACCTTTTTTTTTTTCCTTCTAAAACTAGTTTTGCAAAAAAAAAAAAAAAGAGAGATATACATACCTAGGATTTAGGAGGTTGTTATTTCCGAAAAAAAAAAAGAAAAAGAAAAATAACTAGTTGATTTTAGTTTTAGTACCTTCTCCTTTTTAGTTCCTAAGTTTCTTTTGATTTGGTTTTCTTTTTCTGTTTTTTTTGTTCATTCTTAAGAGCTAGTTTTTTTTTTTTAACATGTTGAGTTTAGTTCTTATTTTCTTTTCTCTTTAGTTCCTCTGACTGTTGTAGTTTAGTTTTCATCTCATTTTCATTTTTACTATCGAAGGCTAGTTTTTGGTTTTCTTTTTTCTTATTTAGTTAGTTCCTAAGGCTAGTTGTCTTCTTCATTTCCTTACTTAAAAAAAAGGGGGGGAAAGAAAATTAATGATAACAGTATAAGAATAAAAAAAGAAAAAGAAAAAATAAAAACAGTTAATACAAAATAAAACAGACAAAGAGATAATTGTGGGTTAAAATCACAAAAACCCCATTTGTTGCTTGTAGAGGACTGCTCCCCTGCTAGTGGGTTGATACGATATCTATGTATTATACATATTTTCTGCTCCTTATAGAACTGTATTCCTCGATTAACGGGTTGACACTATAATTATGTATTATACTATTTCAGCTCTTATACAACTGTTGCATCATTACTTTTGCATTCCCCGATACCCTTACTTTCTCTCGACAGTGGGTCATCCTGCATTGGGATTAGGTAGGGAGAAAAGGACAAACTAAATGCATTCCTCGGTTTCCTAACCTTTTCTCAACAACAAGCAATTGGAGTTGGGATTCGGAAGGGAGAAATGTTGATTAAAATTCTTCCCCGGTATCCTAACCTCTTCTCGACAACGGGTTATCCTGCGTTGGGATTAGGAAGGGAGAAAAGGACAAACTTAATTCAATTCAACTCATTTTATGTCGTCGTAATGCCGAAATTTTAAAATCACATAAGTCACTTATGGAATTAAAATCCCATACTTTTCAACCCATGCTTTCAAAAACACTTTTCAAAATATTTTCTGGGCACACTTTCAAAACATTACTTCTGGTTTTGTTGCCTTACCCTGAGGTTAACAGGAGAATCACACTTTACTTCCGGTTTTCTCAATCTAGACAGGAAAACCGCACCTTACTTCTGGTCTTATTACCTCACATCGAGGAAAACAGGAAAACCAAACCCACTTCACTTTTTTTAAATTCCTCCCTTAACCAATGAACTACGCACGACTTGATTCTCACCGAACAGATACGTAGGCAGCCACGAGGGGTTCGATCGCACCAAACAAAAATCCATTTTTTTTCCTGATACATTTTTATTTTTGCATAATTTAAAAGTCGATATGACACCAAAGTAGCGTGGTAACCCTTTTGAGGGATGTGTAGGGGTGCCTAACACCTTCCCCTAACATAATCGAGCCTTCGAACCCTTTCTTTGGAAAAGCATATCATTTTTACAGAGTCACACATTTTAAAAGGGGCCTCTTTTTAGTTCAAAAATACTTTATATGGCCTACACATCTTTAAATTAGTTAGTTGGTGACTCTGTAAAATTGAACAAAGGCCCATCCACTTAAAAAATAAAAAATAAAAAAAAAATCATTTTCAAAACCCACAACCTATACTTTCCATCCCACCAGGGCCATTTTTGGGGTGCGACAGGAGGGGGTGGTCTTTTAGAGAGAGAAGATAGGGTAGAATGAGAGAAATTAAAGGCCATGCACCTTGGTCTGCGAGCAAGTGTCTGCCACACGTCCCTGCTCTTTTGTCTGGGGCAGCTAATATAGAAACACAGGTGAAGTAAGGGAATTGTTATTGCCACTCCATCATTGAACTAAGGCACTCCATGGTACTACTCTCAGAGCATGTGGTACTATATATGCAATGCACGACATGCATGGTACCACATACTTTAAGAGTAATACCATAGAGTGCATTGGTTCAATGATGGAGTGGAAATAACATCACCCGTGAAGTAATTGCCATGAGAGGGCTGCTGAGTTGCTATGCAACATATCGCTAGTACTACCCCTCCCCCCGCCCATGCCACATGTCATGTAAGAGACAAGCAGACTTGGGATCAACTTTAAGGCTCATAGCCTGTTTGTCTGTGCTTATGCTTATGCAATCTTGATCCTGGTTAGTAGAACTGCTTAAAAGTAGAACTGCTTATTATGGTTTGAGTGTTTGGTTAATATGCTGTGAATTGATCAAATATAGAGATAATCTTAAAAAGCACCCCCCACCTGCTTATTGTCAAACTGCTTTTTGGACCAAATCTGCTTATATTTTTGCTGAAACAAACAGATCAATAAACAGTTTGGGCCACCAAAACTACTTAAAATGAACAAATAAGCAATGACAAACAGCCTCATAGTAGTATCAAAGTTTAGATCAGAAACATGTGCTGGATTTGCCTAAAAGATGAGGAGGACCCACTCTTTTGTCAATTAAATGACCAGAACGCATAAAATGACCAAGGCTGTCAGCACGAGCCTCGGAGGACCCATCAGATGTAACGTGTCATACCACCTTCGATATCAATATTTTGGAGGGAAAATTTAGCATACACCTCCTAAAAAGGGGTTGATGTCAATCCCACAATTTGTGGCTCACAATCAGCCACATTAATAAAATTATTAAAAATATATATTAAAATTAATTATGAGAAACATGGCTCAGTTAGGAGGAATGTGGCTCTATTGTTATGAAAAATGTGGTTCAAGTTATGAGGGGTTGACATCTACCCCTTTTCTAAGGGGGTGCATTGTAGTTTGACCCCATTTTGTATAGCTTGCATGTGAGACTGGTTAACGGGATCAAGGGCTCCTTAAATGGTGTTCAGTTTTACAACCATGCACAGTAGTACTAAATTCAGCTTTGGAGCTGACATGCTATGCAAAGCCATAGATGGCATTTTCTTTGTAACAATAGACAAAGTCTCAACTTACCCAATTGTAGCTAGCTTTTTTAAAATTTAAACATTGAATAGCAAAGTATTCACAATTTTTTTTCCCTCCATATGCCAGTTGTAATTCCCTTTTCGGTAAACGGTTTGCATAATTACTAGTACTTGCTCGTGCCCAAAAAATGATAAAAAGAAGCTATGGTCAGCCAAAATTAAGATTAGTACCAACGACCTAGCCATCAGAATGCACCATTAGAATATCAAAATATTATGAATGTTATTTTCAATCCCTATTCTAATTTCTGTATTGTTTATATTGATGATGTTTTAATATTTTCGTCATCAATAGAAAAACATTGGAAACACTTGGATACATTTTATAAAATTATCCAAAGAAATGGATTAGTTGTTTCTGCTAAGAAAATAAAATTATTTCAAACAAAAGTAAGATTTTTTGGACAAAACATTGAGAAAGGAACAATAATCCCGATTGATAAAGCAATTGCTTTTGCTGACAAATTTTCCAATGAAATTAAAGGCAAGACTCAGCTACAAAGATTTTTTGGGAAGTTTAAATTATATTGCTGAATATTACAAGGATCTTTATAAGGATTCTGCATTCTTGTATGAAAGACTAAAAAAGATTCCTCCAGCATGAACTTCTAAGCATACTGAAGCAGTAAAGAGGATTAACGCCAAAGCTAAAGTTTTACCATGTCTTTGCCTACCTCTTCTTAATGCTTTTAAAATTGTTGAAACAGAAATTGGTTATGGTGGAATTCTTAAACAAAGAGTTAATAACTCCGAACAACTTGTTAGATTTACTTCTAGAGCTTGGAAACCAGCTCAAAGAAATTATTCAACTATTAATAAAAAAATCCTAGCAATTGAGTATGTGTTACTAAATTTGAAAGTAATCTACTCAACCAAGAATTTATGATAAGAGTAGATTGTCAAACTGCTAAGGATATTCTTCTCAAAGATGTTAAAAACATTGCCTCTAAACAAATATTTGCTAGATGGCAAGGAATTGTATCTGCATTTGATTTTAAAATTGAATATATCAAAGGAAGCTCAAACTCTCTCCCTGACTTCCTTACTCGCGAATTCCTTGCATAGGTATATATATATATATATATGTGTGTGTGTGTGTGTGCATACATGTTGCAAGTAAACAGAATTAAAATTGATTCAATTGAATAAAAAATGAAGTACAAGACTAAAACGGAAGTGAGGAGAGAAAGAGAGACCCTTGTTGGTCTGATGAGTGGTATCAAGGATTTGGACGGCCAACTTATCAGCGAAGTAGACTTTCCGGGGGCTGAATTCAAGTCGTCATTGCCGTCCATTGTCAACTCGAGCTGCTCTTCTTCTCCTTCCAAGAGCGATATAGTCTCCTCTTCCAATATGCGCGTTACAAAGAATTGGCTTTCTTGGAAGCAACATATTTATCCAACTGGCAGGCATCAGCTGACTCCACAAGCTCATCATAGAGTCTTTGTAGTTCTCTCAGAGTGCCTACCTGAAAAAGAACTGGTTAAATATCTCTGACCAAGAAAACCAGGATTTCTATAACAGATTTTGTTCAGAAATCAGTTCAAAAATTTAGGCATAACTTCTTTAGCAATTCACAGCTACTTCTCTTGCTTGAAAAAAACGAATCTTTCTTTAATTTGGTCCTTAACAACAATTTAAGTAATTCCAAATGGCACCCTAGTAATCCATCATTTGATGCTAACCGACAAATTAGCTTAAACTATTTATCCTAGCCAGTACTCAAATAAAACAAGCGATTTAATGGGGACAACAGTAAGTTTCCATTTTTGCAACCTGTAAATACAAACTTGAAATCCATTACGGATTAGAAGCTTAAACCATATTGGCTGTTGAAAATTTAGTAGATCATATCAATTTTTCTAGTTTCAGAAAACTGTATGTATGTCTATGTTTAGATATCCACATCAAGATAAGCATTTGGGTAAATGCACCTATAATTAACTACGTAGTTTTCCTTCCAAAGTTCATAAGAATACATTTGGAATCAAATTAAAATTTAGAAATACATGACAACTATCACCATCTGCAAGTTCACCTTCAGCAATTCTACACTCATATTCAACCATCCGCAAGTTCACCTTCGACAATTCTACGCTCATATTCGACCAGAGGGCCCGTTCTGCTCGCTTCTGTGATGGAGGGGGTTAGTGCTGCTATTCAAAGTGTCAAGATATGAGATTGTGTTAGCACCTTGTAGATCATGATTTGAATCAAATGAGCACAAAACATAATATCACTCAAAAACAATACAGAAGGTTTTCTATATTTTGTTAAAGAAAAACATCATAAATCGATGAATATTCTAAAACCCATATTATAATTACTTTTTTGACATCATTATTATTATTATAGACGAACATTTGTATACCCAAGGTGTCATTATAATGGATTCTGTGTGGATAATTTACCTTTTCCCCAGCTAGGCAACCCTTTATTAAAAAGAAAAACATTAAGTAATCACCGAAAGGCATTCAGGGTTCTTCTTTAATTACTTTTCTAAACAATTCCTTGCAAAAACTCTTGTTATTGTGGTAATTTGTCTTACGCATGAGTACTACAGTAATGTTTATATTTCATAAATTGCCGCTAATGTAACAAAGACTAATGTACCGTTTATGTGCCAAAGTGTAACAATTGATTTTCTAAATGCATATTTTATTTTTCCAACTTATTGTAAGCAATTTGGGTTGAATAGTGAATCAGCATATAGAATAGTGGAATAAATAAACGTGCACGGCTAAGAAGCAAATGACGACTAATTAGCCTCAAAACCAACCAAACCATACACATGTACCTAACTCAAATGCTGTCCAGAATAAACTTTTTAACATTGTAAAGACTTCTATGTCTAAAGCAAATGCATATTGTGATCAACTTACATTCACTATGGAAACACCGGTTTTCAGCTTTTTTGTGAAGCTTCAAGCACCACTCATTAAGCCGAATCGAGCTCCTTGCTGAAGCACAATTAAAACATTAATTGTGCAAGTAATGAAATCCCATCTTTAAACACCTTCATTAATGTAGAAAACCAATTTTAAAACAAGAGTTATGTAGCACATGATGTGAATTCGGGTTAAGTTAAACTAAAACTCAAATTTGGTATGTGAGGTACAATCCACATCGATTATGAAAGATGACAAAATTCTTTTTTCTATAAGACAAAAGCTAGCAACAGATGATGTCACAGCCCGGTTCCACAATAGCGGAACCGGAGCCCGTGGCACGCCACCGAGGCTAAACCAATTCATTAACGTTCCCAAAATTAGGTTTGAAGAACACACGCAGCGGAAAAACAAAACACATTTTTAAAAGCAGAGGTTCAGTCGACTGGGTCGGGACCCTCAGTCGACTGAAGCAAGCAGAACAAAATAAACACATTAACCTTCAGAGGTCCAGTCGACTGAGGCCTGGCCCAGTCGACTGCTTTTACCAAAATAAGGAAAGAAAACTGGACTGCACTGTCCCGTCGACTGCTCCTCTGACAGCAGCCAAAACTGCAGAATTTCAAGTTGAAAAGTTTCCTAACTTTCACCAATGATTAACCACTCAATCCAAACTCAACCCAAAGTAATTCTAGCTATATTAAAACATTTCTAAAGCAGGAATACAACATGTCACTAACTATTACAACGGTTTAAAATCCATTCTAACATACCAAATTAAACATAAGTTAAAACGATAAAAATTCTTATTACAACATCCTATTGTCCCAAAACTACAAAGTTAACAATCAAGTTGCCTTCCAAAAGAACTCCCAACCCACGTACTCACTTCTGCGATTCCTCGCCAGCATTTACACCTGAAATGGTTATTTGAATAACCACAGATATTTCGATTTGTTTAAGCTAAAGCTTAGTGAATAAATCAACATATGTACATGAATGATAAACATGTATGCATTCACATCTCTACATTTCATACTAGTCGCCGGAGACTCACGTGCCCGTCCATACTCCCAATCCGCGACTCCTCGCCAATAAGTCCACGCGAAAGGGTAAGACCCACGATTCTTCTCTTCAATCGTGCGACCTTAATGCCTATATCGGCTCCACAAAATGGCACGGTGACCACATGCTCCTTCTGACCCAAATAAGCAACTTAACATGCTCAAATACATATCACCATACTCGCGGTAATCAAAACATATCACCATGCTATTGGGCCTACTTATCAATATAAATGCCCAATATGAACTACACAAGATATCTCTAAGAATTAATACATGCTATTCACACAAAACATGAATACATGTCAAAAATCATTCCAAAACATAGTTGAATCACTCACCTCCAAATAACGCTCCTAAACTACGATCCAAAGAAAACCCGTGCACAAAGAACGTGCAGAAGTCCGTCTAGTACAATTCCTATGGATCAAAATTCAATTTATCAACTTTTATGAAAAATTCTAGAAAATAACTTTTCGAAAAACTTAGCCAAACAGGCCCTAATAGGTATCAAAACGAAGCTCTTACCTCGAGGAGTTCGAATATGAAATCTGGGAGAAAACAGACTGACGGAAGGTCGTCGTTTGGCGTCGCAAAGCTCTAAGCAACTAAATCTCCCTCTAGCCCCCTTTTGGCCTCCTTTTGGAAATTAGGTCAAGAACTTATGAAAAACCTAAAGTCATCACTTCCTATATATAGGCAAGACTATTGGGAATTTACGTTTACCTCCCCACGAGTTTTCAAAACTCCTAATCAGTCTCTGAAACTTTCTATACAGCTTATTCTTAGTTTTATAAGTGAAACTTCAAAATTATAAAAGTTTTCGACTAAGTTTCGTTTGGTGGCTAAAACGCGAATTTTTACATGACGTTTCCGAAGTTGCTAATTAGCCTACCAAATTAATAGCGTGTTCATTCGTTCTCACCAGGATACTAAATCTAACAACAGAAATATATTCTAACCCAGAAAATAATACAGATATTGAAATACGCAGGTAAACATTTATTTTCAGATAAACATTTAAAGTATTCCACAGTGACCGTCTCATACTCGGAGAGACTTCACAAACAATAAATCCTCAATCACAATAGTTTCAAAGGGTTCTCTAATACAGACATCCAAATCAACTCGTGAGTCAAAACTCACTCAACCAAGTGTCATAAGACACGCCACATCACATTATCATGCATGACAATGTAATGCAAATGCAATAACACAAATGTGGGTATTATAGATGAAAACAAAGAATTCTCAATAATTACAAGAAGAGCTGCTAGTTTAAGAGTGTGTGTGTGTATGTGTGTGTGTGTGTGTGTGAGAGAGAGAGAGAGAGACAGAGAGAGAGAGAGAAGGGGCTGAGAGATTTTGATTGTCTCCTAGAAAAGTGTCTACATTTTTGCCTAAAAAAGCCTGGTGAGATTGAAACTTCAAAAATAAAAGTTGGTGAACCAAAGAGTGATAATTTGAACAATGCATTTTGTGCGTAAGATGATGGTGAATTTTGTACTGGTAGGGTAATAAAAATAGAAACAAATCATGTTGACTTTGCTTGTAATATTGTATAGACAGAGAGGTAAAATGCAAAAATGTTTGCTTATACTTTAAATACATGTGTTTTGTATGAAATGAGAGGAGAAACAATCGACCAATTTGAAAGGGCAATGGATTCGCCCATTAGTAGCACCTACAACAATCAGTGAAGTCAAACCCTTGAAACTTAGTTAGAGAACACATGTACTTCACAAATCAAAAAATATTTGTCAACCAAAGAATCCATGTCACCAAACCATTGACCTATTTAGCAAATGACAACCATACTATATAACAAAGGAGTAAAGCGTTCTGATGAGAGTCAATATGCAATGAACAGCAACATCAAACCCCAGAATTTTAGTTTTGATAATATATGATTTACTTTCCTAATAGAAATTCTGGCTCTCTTTGTAAGAATACATGTGTCAAGCACAAGACACAAATACAGAATGATTGCTCCTTAAAATGAAGCAAATCGTATGCGATCACAATTTTTTATTTCAAAATTCCCAATAAGATTATAACTATTTATGTATTCAACACACATGACTGAACCCTTATTGCAAATATTCAACAAACTTGTTGCTACCTTAAAGAGAACATATCATAAACATATGAACATGTTATTAGTAGTTAAAAGTTTTTAAAAAAATATCCAAACACAAGTTGCCACGATCTTTATAATAGTAAACCTAAGTTATTTATCAACAATAAAATAAAATTCCAATACTGAATGATTTCTTATTGCAAGAAACTAACCTTTCAACCTTCCTAGCAGAGGTAGTATCTCACATAGTGGGATACCCTTTTGAGACTTCCCCAATAATTCAAAGTCAAGTTCTCTTGCTGCAATCATCTCGAGTTGTCCCCTTTTTCAATATAATATAAAAGTGATATATTAACAAAATACAAGTAAATCAATCTTTAAAAAAAAAAAGCCGAAGCAACACATTCACATATCACCGCATTTGATCTTCAAACATTGATATGGTCTAGTCAGTTCTACAACAATATGGAATTGGTAACACTAATCCAATAAAAATGGGCAATCTAACAATTTAAGCACTCTAGGCACTGAATTTCCTTTTACCTGGTTCCTTATCCTTTCTACCCTCACATAACTGACTTTAATAATCACAATGTCCCAAAAACAAGTACCACAACACAGTTATACCAAAATTGGAATATGATGGTTTTGTCATTACCAAGTATTGAAGTTTTTCACATTTGCCTATATGCATATGATTGACTAGGTATCTTTGGGATGGCAATTCAATTTAATTCATATTGATGCTGTTTTCAAGCAAGTTCAAATATCCTCTTATGATCAGAGGTAATTAGCTATGACAATGGGGATTTGCTGCGTGTTTTCTAGAAAGGACCAACAGATATATTTCCTAATCAAAATGCCATATGGGTTAGGTTTTAAAATAATCAACTTTTGGAATAATGAGCTAAAGAAAGAGTAAATGCTACTAATGTAACTAAAACTAAGGAAAATAGAAGGGACATTTCATAGAAAAATAGGGCAAGGTCACTCCAATACATGTCTAGCAAGTAATTGGGTTACTTTTGAACATCAAATCTGTCAGAACCAGAATTGAAAACTAACCATGACAAAGTGTAGCAATAAATAAACAATAAATCATAAGTCAGTGCCTAGAACTTCACAAACCTTGCATCTTGTGCAAAACTCATGGACAAAGCGTTGGAAGAGCACTATGCGGATTAAAATTTCATCGTTTCTCTGCTGAAAATGGATTTTCTATGTCAAAACCACATCGGAAAATTGCAGTAGTGTCTCAACCTGGGGAAATTAATAGCATAAACATTGAAAAAAGAAAAGAAAATAAGAAATCAACTTGAACAAATGTAAGAATGAGCAGTATTTCCTATTAATATACATTTAGATCCTCTCTAATACACGTACATCATCCTTTTCTTTTTCTTTTATTTTTTAAAACGTATGACTTCAAAACTAAATATATGAGCCCCAAAAAGTTGGTAAATAGACATAACATTCGAACCCAAGATAAAAACACATACCATTTAATACAATCGCCTCTTCCTGTCCACCATCTACAAACAAGCAAGAGAATTATAGAAATATTAATGAGTAAAATCCAGAAATGAAATATTTGTAGTTAACGTGCATTTTTCACCCATAAACTACATATTAATTTATAATTTGGTCCCTCATATTTCACTTATAATCATGTTTCCACAGCACAATCTAGGGATTCTCTCTCTCTCTCTCTCTCTCTCTCTCTCTCTCTCTCTCTCACACACACACACACACACAAACACATACACACACATACACACACACACACACAAGGGACTAAGCAAGAGCTTCCAAAATTAGAGTTTTATGCATCCAAAATCAGATTTAACCACCAAAACCGCATCACAGAACCAAAAAAAAACCTTGAAAGCCTTGGCAACAAAAATCAGATGTGTCCCAAACCACATTATGTTTTGGAGGATTCTCATGTCAGCTATACATCAATGACTACTCAAAAATCAGGTTGCACTGTACTATCTGCATAGCCATACACTTGTTTCCCCCTTTACTTCCGAAAGAAGAACACAAAGTTTTAGAGACGCCAATAATTCAACATCTTGAACCATGAAAGAAGAACACAAAGTTTTAGAGACTCCAATAATTCAACATCTTGAACCATCAAAGGGCCTGTTTATCAAAGTTTTGGATTCAAAAACGAGATCACTCAAGCTCATTGTTTGTGCAAGGTAAGCGCTAAAAACATCATTTAAGCTATTGTTTGTAATTTTACCCCAAAAATACGAGAATCTATACTCAAATGCTTAGATTATCCCAAAAAGCATGGAATATAAAGAAGCTTATCGTGTGCGACTGCGCATGGTTGTGTCTAGCAACATAGAAAACAAAGCACCACATAACGGCCTCAGATCATAATATTCATCTACAAAACCGGGAAAACAATAAAAGGAATATAATACAAGTCTACATAAATAAATGACCATATATAATGTAGCTATAAACTCTGTTAAGTTTGTTGTCAATAAACAACCAAAAGAAATAGGAGAATCAGAATAATTACACAATAGATTATGAATAACAGAATACGCACTTGGATCAAAAATTTTATTTATAAGATTTTTTTAATACCAACTTTGATAACTAATGCACTTTCCATAACTATTCATTAACTTATTCAGAAAGTTGTAATGGGCTATTTTCTTTTCAAAATGCACCCTTTTTACTCTTCATAGCTTCTGCAAGGTAAATGCTACAAATATTACACTTATGCCATGGTTTGTAATTTTACCCCAAAAATACAAAAATCTACACTAAAGGTCAAAATTGAAGAAATACAACACATAAAATTGCCTTTGATCATTAACCCCGATGAAATCCCTCACAAAATCCATCAACCAAACAAAGCCTAAAGGAAACATTTGTTCAGTGTTTAGAAATAACAGAACATCATGTTCAATAAGAATTAATGCAATTTGGTTAAACTAAGGGAGTTTTAAAGGTATCTTAGCTAGCTTGGGAAAATTTGTCTGCCAATATTAAAGAGACTAAAAAAATACATAGAGTGGTTAGGCTAAAAGCATAATTAATCTAATATAAGTATTATCTATATAGTAGTTCCACTTATACAAGAATACAATTGGATTAAAAAGAGTGTAAACCGTTACTTCTAATAGCAAACATATAACTTGCAATTACTCACCGAGATGACGAATTAGAGTCTCGTTGATGCCGCCACAACAACGGACCAAATGGATCCTTATGTGTGCATGGCGCCATTTGAGTTGCATAGAGAGACAAATCCATTTAAAAACCCTCTCTAAACAACCTTACTGAAGTTCCTTTATACCTACTCTACATTCCAGTTAAACACACAGCCAAAGCCCACAAGTAGATTTGGTACATTATTATGAATTGATGAACAACTAAAAGCAGATACAATCAAATGAAATACAGAAACGTCTAATATAGAGCTATGAATAATGAATGGAGTACCAAGTTAAAGAATTTGAAAGACATCCATATTTATACCCAATTGACCATTCTTCAAATACTGAAAGTAAAAGGAAGTAGTGAGAAATGGAATTGGAGAAACTTATGAACAACTCACACAACGCTATGCTTTTACCTTTATCATTTGTAGCACAACTTACTGGATGATCTAAGACAGACCACAACTATTGTCAATGGTGGGAATGCTCGCAATTTATCATGTTTGTATCCTGCAGAAGTATACCCAAACATAACATATGAAAATAACCCGACAAGTTATTACACTCTAATCAACCATATTCGATAAAATGGTGGGAATGCTACGTTTGGTTGCAAAGATACTTGAGTAACCCAAAATAATAACATCAACATTCTAGCTCAAACAAATCGAAATATTCAAGCTCTAATTTTCCACCCCCTTTTCATTTTGTGGCGAACCAAACAAAGGAAAAATTAGAAACTAAATTAAAACAATCATAATAACACAAGAGGCATATAACCAAAATAAGTACATGCTCTTAATCAACAGAAACTGAAATCGACTCAAACGAAATCCAAATAAAGAATTACTGAACTATTGACATCTTAAAAGGAGCTGAATACAGAAGTGGCGACAAAATTTCTCAAAGTGGAAAAAAAAAAAAAACAAGGAAAATCATTATTTGAAATGAATTGAAGAAGCACTCCTTTGCCTTCTCTTCACCAAGTTTTCTACTCTATTCAATCTTAGTGTGTGTAATATCATTTACCTCTAAAAGCACTATACTTTAGTAATCTTCATAACACTAAACAATATATATATATATATATATTTTGGTTTTGGGTTTACTGATGTTTGAAATTATTTTCCTCTTTTCTCATTTGTTCGGGATAAAGGATTTCAAGCCAATAACAAGGGTTTTACAGTCTCAAACTTTCAAATACTTCTATTGAGTTTTTACATACCCATTTCTATCTTTTAGTTTAAGGCTTTTAGCTCTTTATAATGTGTTGTTAATATGGTCAATATTTTGTATTTACTGTATAGCATGTTCATAGGAATGTAACGTAGGTTTTTTATTTTCCTTCTTAGAGTTTCCTCTTTTAGCTCTCTTTGTATTTTTGTATAAATTGGGTCTCTCATTGAGAGAAAGAAATATAGAAATCTTTTACCATCTCCTCTGACATGGTATCAGAGCAGAGAAAATTTAGTCTCTGATTTCTTTTCTCTTCTCTTCTCGTCTCGGCGACCACTCACAGGTCGTAGCCTTTTGTGGCATCTCAAAATTCTTCGTGGCATCTCAGATCAGCAGCCTTTGCTGCGTCTCACCTTGAAACAGCTGTCTTGCTGTGTCTCGCCTAGGCATTCCAGGCCTTTCTCTTAGCTTGAGCAGCCACAGACCCAAAGTTTTTTTTTAAATTACAGAACTATCTGAAAATTTCATCCTCTTTAAAAAAATATATATATATAAATTTTGTTTTTCTCTAACTATAATAGGTGATCAAAATGGAACCAAAGATCCTCACTTCTTGGGCTCAAGGACGAGCACTAAATTGAAGGGTTCCAATTACCTTCAATGGTCTCGTGCCGTCACTGTTTTTTTTAAGGCACGAGACAAAGCATCTTATCTCACGGCCACCAAACCCTCTGCCACAACCAAAGTTGCTTTATGGGAGCGGGAAGACGCGCAAATCATGACTTGGTTATGGAATAGTTTGGAGCCTGAGGTCTTCAATAATGTTTCTTGTCTGGAATCTTCTAAGGATATTTGGAATACTCTTAAGGAGTTGTATTCCTCCAAGCATAATCTTTCTCGGATTTATCAGCTCTATCAAGACATCTTTACGCTTCAGCAAGGTGATCGTTCAGTTGAAGAGTACTTTTCTGTTCTTAAGGGTATGTGGGACGAACTCAATGTTTATCAGCCGTTGACTACTGACTTGAAGACTCAACAGCAACATCAGGAAGAATTTCGGGTTGCTAAATTTCTCTCCGGTCTTAAGCCAGAATTCAACACCATTAGTTCTCAGATTCTTTCTGGGAAAAATGTCCCCACTCTTAGTGAGACTTTTGCTCGGGTTAGGCGTGCCTCTATTCACTCTTCTGCACCTGCGAAGGATGATCGTTCTGCTTTAGCAGCCTCTGTTGGGCACTTTGACACACCTATTAGAGCCCATCGTGGCCATGATGCTGGTCGCGGTGGTGGTGGTTCCAATAATTATCGCGGTGGTCGTCGTGGTGGCCGCGGTGGTCATGGCACCAAGAATTGCACTCATTGTGGTGGAAATAACCACACCATTGAATTCTGTTGGCAACTTCATGGTAAACCCGCTTGGGCAAATCAGGCTGCTGGTGATGGTGTCCACCCTGTTTCCGCTTTTGAAGAGCAAGTTGTTATGACTAAGTCTGAGTATGATTCTATTCTTCAGCGAGTCAATGCCTCCTCCTCGTCCTCGTCCACAACCAATCTAGTTGCTTCAGGTAACGCATGTCTTCCTCATCTAGTCTCCCTTGGGTCATTGATTCAGGGGCCTCTGATCATATGACTGGTATTTCGTCTCTTCTTTCAAATTTTTCTTCTATTCCATCCCCTTTATTTGTCATAATAGCTAATGGCACCAAAACACCGGTTCACAGAATTGGTACTGTTAGCACTCATACTCTTGATCTCTCATCTGTGTTATATATACCTAACTTTCCTTTTAATCTATTATCTGTGCCCAAGCTCACCAATTCTTTAAACTGTTCAGTAACCTTTTATCCCACTCATTGTGTCTTTCAGGATCTTAAGACGAAGAGGACGATTGGTGGGGGATTTGAGAAGGATGGACTTTACTTTTTCCAGCCGTCTTCTACTCTGGATCGATCAGCTCTTCATTCTACCACTTCACCATATCAGTGGCATTGTCGTCTAGGGCATCCATCGTCACTTAGTCTTCGGCATTTAGTTCCATCTTTACCTAGTTTTTCTGGTTTTAATTGTGAGACTTGTGAACTTAGTAAGCATCGTAGAGCTACTTTTAAACTTAGAAATAATGAACCATGTTTAAATCCTTTTGAGCTGGTTCACTCTGATGTTTGGGGTCCAGCTCGCACAACTGGTTTATGTGGAGCTCGTTACTTTGTTACTTTTATTGATGATCATTCTCGTTTAACATGGGTATATGTGCTTAAAGATAGATCTCAGTTGTTTAATGCATTTCAAACCTTTTATGCTAAAATTTCAAATCAATTTAATGCCAAGCTTCTTGCTTTTCGAACTGATAATGCCCTTGAATATAGCAAATTTAGTTCATTTCAACAATTTCTTGAATCTAAAGGTATCATACATCAAACATCTTGTGTTCATATTGCTGCACAAAATGGAATTGCCGAGAGAAAAAATGGGCCCATTCTTGCTATTGCCCGTGCTCTGATGATCCAAATGCATGTTCCTAAGCCTTTTTGGGGGGATGCAGTTCTTACTGCTACATATCTTTTAAATAGAATGCCTTCACGGGTTCTTAAAGGCAAGTCCCCCTTTCAAATGTTATTCCCTAGCAAAAACCCGTTTCTCTTCCCCTAAAAGTGTTTGGATGTGTTTGTTTTGTCCATAATCTAACTCCTGGTCGTGACAAACTTGATCCCCGTGCCCACAAATGCATATTTCTTGGTTATTCTCGTACCCAAAAAGGATACAGGTGCTATAGTCCTACCTTACTTAAGCACTTTGTAAGTGCTGATGTGACCTTCTTTGAGGATATTTCATACTTTTCTCCCGAGGGAGGTCAGCTACAAGAACCTTTTATCTCTACACCTGTAATCCCCACTGTTGTCCCAGTTCTCACCCCTATCTCTCAGGCTAATGTTCCTCGTCGATCACGGAGTGTCTCTCGACGGCGGCCACAGAGTGTATCTTGGGTACCTGCACCTGTGGGGTCCTCTCCACCACTTCCCCCATCTGCCTCAACGTCTGCAGATCCAGCTCTTCCTCCTTCTGGCTCAGATCTTGATCTTCCTATTGCAGTCCGTAAAAGTAAGCGTGCATGTACTAATCATCCAATATCCAATTTTGTTTCTCTTGATCATTTGTCTCCTTCCTTTAAGACTTTCTCTTTATTTGTATCATCTACTGCTATTCCTAAGTCTTACAGGGAGGCTCTTTCTCATTCGGGCTGGAAAACTACTATGGAGGAGAAAATGCATGCTTTAGAATTGAACCACACTTGGGATCTTATTCCAACACCTGCTGGGGCACAAGTGGTTGGGTGTCGTTGGGTGTTCACTATCAAATAGAATCCTGATGGTACTGTTGATCGTTTGAAAGCTCGTTTGGTTGCCAGAGGATTCACTCAGACTTATGGTATTGACTACACTGAGACCTTCTCTCCGGTTGCCAAGCTGAATTCTGTGCGCATTATTATTTCACTTGCTGCATCTCTTGATTGGCCTCTTCATCAGCTTGATGTAAAAAATGCCTCTCCATGGTGATCTTACGGAGACAGTGTACATGGTTCAACCACCCGGATTTGAGTCCAAGGGGGAGTGTGTTTGTCATCTTAAGAAGTCTATTTATGGACTCAAACAATCTCCACGGGCATGGTTTGACAAGTTTAGTAAAGCAGTTATTGCACATGGCATGACTCGCAGTCAAGCTGATCATTCGGTCTTCTTAAGAAGACAAGTATCGGTATTGTCATATTGGTTGTTTATGTAGATGATATTTTCATCACAGGGAGTGATACGAAAGGCATCCAAACTCTGATTCATCATCTTAACTTGAACTTTCATACCAAAGATTTGGGTAAGCTTCGTTATTTCCTTGGCATTGAGGTAGCAAGGTCAAAAGCAGGTATCAGTCTATCTCAAAGGAAATACACTCTTGATATTTTGGAAGAAACAGGTTATCTCGGCTCCAAACCTGTTGCTACTCCCATGGATGTGAATCTGAAGTTGTTACCAGACATGGGTAATCTTATTGATGATCCAGAAATTTATAGGAGGCTTGTGGGTAAACTTATTTACCTAACTATCACTCGACCTGACATCTCTTATGCAGTTAGTATTGTGAGTCAGTTCATGACCAGCCCTCGAGTTCCTCATATGGATGCTGTTATACGCATCTTGAAATATCTCAAAAATGCCCCAAGGCGTGGGCTTCTTTACCGTGCTTCAGGTCATCTTCGTATTGAGGGATATACTGATGCTGATTGGGCGGGATCACCGTGTGATAGAAAATCCACTACCGGTTTTTGTACCTTTATTGGAGGCAATCTTGTTACTTGGAGAAGTAAGAAACAAAATGTGGTGGCTCGCTCTAGTTCTGAGACTGAGTATCGTGCTATGGCCCACACAGCTTGTGAACTTAGTTGGTTGAGAACTCTCTTACAAGAGTTTGGTTTCCCTTCTCAAAACCCAACCCCTCTCTACTGTGATAATCAAGCCGCTATCCATATTGTAAGTAATCCCGTCTTTCATGAGAGGACCAAGCATATTGAGGTTGATTGTCACTTCATCTGATCAAAGGTGGAGTCTAAAGAAATCATTACTCCTTTTGTTCCATCAAGCTGTCAGTTAGCAGACATCTTCACCAAAGCTCTTCCCAAAAGTGCTATTGATTCTATATGCGACAAGCTGGGATTGATTGACATCTACTCACCAGCTTGAGGGGGAGTGTTGTTAATATGGTCAATATTTTGTATTTACTGTATAGCATGTTCATAGGAATGTAACGTAGGTTTTTTATTTTCCTTCTTAGAGTTTCCTCTTTTAGTTCTCTTTGTATTTTGTATAAATTGGGTCTCTCATTGAGAGAAAGAAACATAGAAATCTTTTACCATCTCCTTTGACATAATGTATATGTCACTCCATTTTCAAAGTCTCAATCAGGTCCCATTCAAATTAATGCTTTCAATTTCTTTAAAAGATGAAGAGTCACCTCCAATTTGTTTCCTAATTGATTTTAATCAATTGGAACTTCATATGGATGTTCCTATGTTTTTTTTTTTTTTTTTAAAAAAACTTGCTAATTTAGTTTAGCCAATTCGAATTTGACAGATTTGTTTTTTAGTTGCCTTCCTTACAAGTACATGGATTCTAGGGCTGAAACACCCACACATACACACACATACACACACACAGAGATAGATAGATAGAGAGAGAGAGAGAGAGAGAGAGAGAGAGAGAGAGAGAGAATTAGGGTTCCATGCATCCAAAATCAAATCTAACCACAAAAACACATCATAGAGGCAAGAAACCCTTAAAATCCTTACCTACATAAATCAGATTTGACCACAACAACCACATCACAGAGCCAAAAAAACCCACATCCAGGAGATTACTCACACTGTCCGGCTTGTGGTGACCGGTGGTTGGCGGTGCCGGCGATGGTGGTCAGTGGTGGCGGTCGGTGTGAGTGTGGAGAGAGAGAGAGAGAGAGGAGAAAACCCAGATCCAGGAGACCACGCGCATTGTCCGGCCTCTGATGACCGGTGGTTGGCGGCACCGGTGATGGTGGTCAGTGGTGGTAGTCGGTGTGAGTGTGGAGAGAGAGAAGAGGGGGGAGAGTGGGAGCGCAAGAGTGGAGAGAGAGTGAAAGTGAGAAGTTTAATTCTTTTGAAAAAGAACGGTCCAGATGAGGAGTGGGCTGGAAGATCACTAAGGTCTGATATACCCCTCAATAATAAGGAATTTTTTTTTTTGGTAGAAAGGAAAGAAAAACAAAAGCAGGCTAGCTTCCTCTGGGAAAACTAACACCTGTCAAGTCAACAAACAAAAACCTACTAAGCTCTTGGGGGGAGAGCTTAACAAAAAAAGGGGGGAATTCTGGTTCACCCCAACATTAGCAAGAAAATTAGCACATTGGTTCCCCTCTCTTTTGACATGTGAGAGGGTACCTTTACATCTATTGAGCAAAAAAATTTACAGTCTTCAATGACACATTTCAGAGGGTGGTTGTTATCATCCTTCGCTATCAGTTGGCATATCGTGGTTGAATCAGTTTCAATCGCAGCTCCTAAAATTTCTTGTTGGATGAGCAGTTGGTGTCCACTTCTGATGCTTTCAACTTCAGCTTGGAGGCTAGTGCAGTATCCGAGGTGACCGTAGTAGCCAATCCTCCAACATCCCTGGTCGTCGCGGATGAGTCCTCCGATTCCTCCTTTTCCTGGGTTGCCTTTACAACTTCCATCCGTGTTGAGTTCGAAAGTCCCTGTAATTGGAAGAGACCACCTAATAAGAAAATTAGAAATCGTTTGAGGGGGAGTCTCTCCCTCATGAAAGCTTTCTGAATATCAGCAACAAGGTTGCTAGCTATGATTGCCATTATATGGATTGGGACAGTATTCCCATTGAAGATAAAATTAGTCCGATCCTTCCAAAGGTACCAGATCCCTGCAATGAAGAGGTAATCAAGAGGCAGCAGGTTAGGAGGATTCAAAGCAGAGTCATGCATGTGCCTATATATCCATTAATGGATGTTGAGACCAAGATTGCTGTTCAGAATGACTCTAGGGAGAAAAAGAGTCCAAAAGGACCGAGCCTTAGGGCAATCCCTAAGGATATGAATGGAGTCTTCCTTCCAATGGTGGCACCTGTTACATGAAGCATTAGAAGTGATATTGCGGATAAGAAGTAGGTTTTTATGTGGAAGTCTATCTTGAATGCATTTCCCAACAAAATATCTCAGTTTATTAGGGATTTTCCATTTGCACAACAATCTCAAAATAGGATCCTTAGGAAAAGAGACATCCTCAGTGAGAAGCAAAACAATGAAGAGTAAATCAGTAAAATCACATTTCAAAAGTATGAATAGTGAACTTTGCTAAGCCACCTATATAATAGTTATTGATATTGATATACATAGATAGATATACATAAAGGGAGGAGGAGAACAAAAAAAAGAGGAGGAAGTTCAGTAGAAAGAAAAAAAGACAGATCAATGAGAGAGAGATAGGACTGTAAGAAAAAAGGAAACAAAAAAAGAGAGATCAAAAGAAAGAGAAAGGGAGAAAAAGATTAGGAAATAAAAGAAGAAAAGGGGCATCCCCTCCTCCAGCCACCACCCTCCTCCGGACACCACCTCACAGGTGGTCTTTTTCTTTTCTTTTTTTCTTTTCTTTGTTTCTTGTTTCATTTTGTTGCCTTCCTTTTTTTGATTATTTTGTTTTCTTCACCTATTTTTTTTCTTCTTTTCTTTTTCTTCTAAAACTAATTTTGCTTCACTTTTTTTTTTCTTCATTTCTTTTTCTTCTAAAACTAGTTTTGCAAAAAAAAAAAAAAAAGAGAGAGAGAGAGAGAGAGAGATGCATACCTAGGATTTAGGAGGTTGTTATTTCTGAAAAAAAAAAAGAAAAAGAAAAAGAACTAGTTGGTTTTAGTTTTAGTTGCTTCTCCGTTTTAGTTCCTAAGTTAGTTTCTTTTGATTTGGTTTTCTTTTTCTGTTTTTTATTTTTATTCATTCTTAAGAGCTAGTTTTTTTTTAACATGTTGATTTTAGTTCTTATTTTCTTTTCTCTTTAGTTCCTAAGACTGTTGTAGTTTAGTTTTCATCTCATTTTTCATTTTTACTATCTAAGGGTAGTTTTTAGTTTTTTTTTTCCTTATTTAGTTAGTTCCTAAGGCTAGTTGTCTTCTTCATTTCCTTGCTTAAAATAATAATAATAATAATAATAATAATAATGATAACAATATAAGAAAAAAAAAAGAAAAAGATAAAATAAAAACAGTTAATACAAAATAAAACAGACAAAGAGATAATTGTGGGGTAAAATCGCAAAAACCCCATTTGCTACTTGTAGAGGACTGCTCCCCTGATAGTGGGTTGATACTATATCTATGTATTATACATATTTTCTGCTCCTTATAGAACTGTATTCCTCGATTAACGAGTTGACACTATATTCATGTATTATACTATTTCAGCTCTTATACAACTGTTGCATCTTCACTTTTGCATTCTCCGGTACCCTTACTTTCTCTCTGACAATGGGTCATGCTGCATTGGGATTAGGTAGGGAGAAAATGGCAACTAGACAAACTAAATGCATTCCCTCAGTATCCTAACCTTTTCTCAACAACAAACATTTGGAGTTGAGATTTGGAAGGGAGAAAGGTTAATTAAAATTCTTCCCCGGTATCCTAACTTCTTCTCGACAACAATCATCCTGCATTGGGATTAGGAAGGGAGAAAAGAACAAACTAAATTCAATTCAACTCATTTTAAGCTGTTATAATGCCAAAATTTTAAAATCACACAAATCACTTATGGAATTAAATCCCATACTTTTCAACCCACGCTTTCAAAAACACTTTTCAAAATATTTTCTGGGCACACTTTCAAAACATCACTTCTGGTTTTGTTGCCTCACCCTGAGGTTAACAAGAGAATCACACTTTACTTCCGGTTTTGTCAATCTAGACAGGAAAACCGCACCTTACTTCTGGTCTTATTACCTCACATCGAGGAAAACAGGAAAACCAAACCCACTTCACTTTTTTTTAAATTCCTCCCTCAACCAGGAGAACTACGCATGACCTGATTCTCACCGAAGAGAGACGTAGGCAGCCCGCGAGGGGTTCGGTCACACCAAACAAAAACCATTTTTTTTCCTGATACAATTTTATTTTTGCTTTATTTAAAAGTGGATATGACACCAAAATAGCGTGGTAACCCTTTTGAGGGATGTTTAGGGTGCCTAACACCTTTCCCTAATATAATCGAGCCTTCGAACCCTTTCTTTGGAAAAGCATATCATTTTTACAGAGTCACACATTTTAAAGAGTGCCATTTATTTTACTTCAAAAATACTTTAGACGGTCTACACGTCTTTAAATCAGTTAGGTGGAGACTCTGTTAAATTGAACAAAGGCCCTTCCACTTAAAAAAAAAATTCATTTTCAAAACCCACATCCTACACTTTCCATCCCGCCAGGGCCATTTTTGGGGCGCGACATGAGGGGGTGGTCTTTTAGAGAGAGAAGATAGGGTAGAATGAGAGAAATTAAAGGCCATGCACCTTGGTCTGCGAGCAAGTGTTTGTCACACGTCCCTGCTCTTTTGTCTCGGGCCGCCAATATAGAAACACAAGTGAAGTTATTGCCATGAGAGGGTTGCTGAGTTGCTATACAACGTATAGCTAGTACTACCCCTACCCCCCCCCCCCCCATGCCACGTGTCATGTAAGAGACAAGCAGACTTGGGATCAACTTTAAGGCTCATATCACATGATATAACCCGAGTATAGTAGTATCAAAGTTTAGATCAGAAACATGTGTTGGATTTGCCTAAAAGCTGAGGAGGACCCACTCTTTTGTCCATTAAATGACCAGAACGCAAGGCCTCAACAAAATGACCAGGGCTGTCAGCACGAGGCCCGGAGGACCCACTAGCTTTACAACCATGCACTGCACAGTAGTGCTAAATTCAGCTTTGGAGCTGACATGCTATGCAAAGCCGTATATGGCATTTTCCTTGTAACAATAGACAAAGTCTCAACTTACCCAGTTGTAGCTAGCTTTTATAAAATTTAAACATTGGATAGCAAAGTATTCACAATTTTTTTCCTTCCATATGCCAATTGTAATTCCCTTTTCGGTTTACATAACTACTAGTACTTGCTCGTGCCCAAAAAATGATGAAAAGAAGCTATGGTTAGCCAAAATTAAGATTAGTACCATAGACTTAGCCATCAGAATGCACCATCAGAATATCAGATTATTATGAATGACATTTTTAATCCCTATTCTAATTTCTGTATTGTTGATATTGATGATTTTTCAAAATTTTCGTCATCAATAGAAAAACATTCGAAACACTTGGATACTTTTTATAAAATTATCCAAAGAAATGGATTAGTTAGTTCTGCTAAGAAAATAAAATTATTTCAAACAAAAGTAAGATTTCTTGGTCATAACATTGAGAAAGGAACAATAATCCCTATTGATAGAGCAATTGCTTTTGCTGATAAATTTTCCAATGAAATTAAAGACAAGACTCAGCTACAAGGATTTTTGGGAAGTTTAAATTATATTACTGAGTATTACAAGGATCTTTATAAGGATTCTGCAGTCTTGTATGAAAGACTAAAAAAGATTCCTCCAGCATGGACTTCTAAGCATACTGAAGCAGTAAAGAGGATTAAGGCCAAAGCTAAAGTTTTACCATGTCTTTACCTGCCTCTTCCTAAAGGTTTTAAAACTGTTGAAACATATGCTTCAGATATTGGTTATGGTGGAATTCTTAAACAAATATTTAATAACTCTGAACAACTTGTTAGATTTACTACTGGAGAATGGAAACCAACTCAAAGAAATTATTCAACTATTAAGAAAGAAATCCTAGCAATTGTTTTATGTGTTACTAAATTTGAAAGTGATCTACTCAACCAAGAATTTTTTATAAGAGTAGATTGTCAAGTTGCTAAGGATGTTCTTCTCAAAGATGTTAAAAACATTGCCTCTAAACAAATATTTGCTAGATGGTAAGGAATTTTATCTGCATTTGATTTTAAAATCGAATATATCAAATGAAGCTCAAACTCTCTCCTTGACTTCCTTACTCGCGAATTTTTGTAGACAAAACATGAGGCCTAACTTCAGAGGATATTCTTCTGAAGGAAGAGGTGGTGGTAGACGCCACACTCATCATAATTCTTGAAATAAAGATAAAGGTAAATCCCAAGGTTATACCGCTCAGGTCCCAGAAAGGATTATATCCTGTGCAGAATTCCATGACAAGGTTAAAGCCTGGCCTCTATTTGTTTTAAATAATAACAACGAGGCAGTTAAATCTCCAGGTGATGTGGCTGCACGTTATTTTGACACCACTGGTGGTTGTTTTTATCCCAAAATAGCCATAGGTAACTCAAGAATATACTATGAGAATATCCTCATAAAAAGTGGCTCAGTTATAATTGAGCATTATAAGACTGGTGGTAATCATCCTGCTTTCTCAAAAATGTTCATTCACAAGGTTCTCTCTTCACATGATTGGGGAATTGACCCTTGTTTGTACCACAAAATAATATTAAAAGTGGAGCCCACAAAATCTGAGAAAGAGCAATGCGTGAAGTACGTACGAAGGCAGGCTAATGGGAAAGTAGGCTGATGCAACATAACAGTGCCATTATCAAGGACTTAAGCCACGTCAGAGGCATGACTGTTATTGGCAGTTATGTTGAGTGAAATGAATGACACGTGTGATACAAAGTAGTAACAGGCATGGGTATGGATGAAACCCATTATTCCGAGATCATGGAGATAGTGGGTAGTTTCTCAGTGCAGTCGATTATCACTGCTATTACCTATTAAAAGGAACGAAAAAACAAGAAGAAGGGATCCCAGAGATCAAGAACACTTAGCATTTTCTTTACTTTTTGTCATGTATTTCCTTTGTCTTTAATTACCAGTTTATCTAGGAGTAGCTTTGTAATTAGACTTCGGTGAATGGTTCAATAGAATTCATGCTCTGTTTTCCTTTAAACTAGTTCCAGCTTTCTTCA
Source organism: Hydrangea macrophylla (assembly GCA_033977485.1). Classification (NCBI taxonomy): domain Eukaryota; kingdom Viridiplantae; phylum Streptophyta; class Magnoliopsida; order Cornales; family Hydrangeaceae; genus Hydrangea; species Hydrangea macrophylla. The sequence continues at coordinate 281,050 of CM066989.1, forward strand.
CATCCCAAGTCCTTAATCTTTGGTTAAGGCAAACTGAACCTATTTTAGAGAAATCTTGTTCCTCTGTTTCTCTATTCGTCTGATTCATCAAATCGTTCATTTCAAAGAGGATATTTGTCTGGCACGCCTGCATCTAATATTTTTCCATACAATTTTTGGCACGCTCGGTGGGACATTTGTGAAGAATTGAGAAAATTTATCATGCCACCAAGAAAGAACTTGTCAAAAGATAAAGGGGTCGCAACACTGCCAGAGATGGATGCGCCGACAGTGGAAGAAAATACTGAAGGGGAGGCCCATGGTAATACTAGTGATCAGTCTCACACAGGCAGTCACGAGTTGCTCTAACAACAGCCTGGAAATGTTGAGGCCACTACAAATGGGCCAGACCAACAAGCTCTGAAAGAATACGCATCAGCAATGCGTTTCAATTTGGACAGTGCGATGCATGATTGGCTTCGGGCCAATTCATAGCAAACATCCACAATTATAAAACCGTTTACGGACATGATGCAGAAGATGGGAGATCAGAGTACTAATAGTATTTACCGGTAGATGTCGTACATGACGGAAAAATTTGGTCCAGCGTCTTCTTTGAAAGGCAGCGCCCAAAAAGAGCCTGTGCAAATTCCTATAAATCAGGCTCCACAACTGAGTTATGGGAATGTGAAGGTTCTAGCCCAGCCTATAATGCCTGGTTTTTCAACTCATCCTGGATCAGGTATGTTTGACCATGCGTCAATTTTTAGTAACCAACCGGGACTAAATCAATTGGGGCAGAGTGTGGGGCTTATATGTAACACCCGCTCCCGTGATTAATTGTTAATCATGATTTAGGCATGCATTAGCATAATTTATTGGTGTTTATTACCACATGTTTAAGTGAGGTTTAACTCACTAGTTGATGGTGGGTGTCCAAATTGGGAACCCAAAGTTAGCCAATGTGGCAGTCCCAAATTGGGACATGAGTTGAGAAAGTTCCATTGTGATGGGACAAGATGGTGGAATCACCCTTATGTGCTTAAATGTTTATTAAGGCATATATGAGATATTTATATGTTGTTTAGAATATATTGTTTATTGTTAGGGATCAATTATGTGGTCATTTGGAGTACCTTGGTGAGGACGAAATGAACACGTTATATAATTAGTAGGCTAATTAGTAACTTCATAAAATTATATGGGACCACTTATGGGACCCATGCAAAACATAGACAAATACCTACTTAAGTTTGGAGGACTAAATAGTTAGTCATAAAACTAGTTAGGGGTGAAATTGCAAATAACCAGAAAATTGGTGGGTTTTATAATAAAAAGATAAAACCATATATGAGCTGGGAATTAAGAGGAGATCCATATCTCTTCTTCTTCAATTTTCAGTCGGTTAGAGAGGAAACGGAGACGGGGTTAGCCGGAGCTCTACGACGACGATTGACGGCGCGTTCGACTACCAATTTCGATTCCGAGACCGGATTTGGACTCGTAGAGGTGAGTTCTACGTTTTGGTACTGATTTTATTGAGTATAATCGTCGTAATTTTTGAGACCCAATTCGGAGCGGTAATCCGTAGTTTGTCGAATTCAAGTAGGATTTTAACCCGGAGTAGATTTGGGCTTCAATTTCACAACTAGGAACGAATTGCTAAGAGGTGAGTGGTTTCAATCTTGTTTTTGGATGAAAATCATGGTTATGTTCTTTGAATGTTGATAACATGCCTTTTTAGCTTAATTACATATGCTTAGCTATGATTTTGTGAAAAGCATGGTGATATGTTTATGTGAGCATGTTTAGTTGTCTATGTGGGTCAAAGGAAAGCTTGTATGAATCCGCCATGAGATTGTTCCGTGGTGACGACCACTTGTTGCCGACAATGGCATTAGACCGCACGTGTGTGGCGTGGGTCATTGACTTGTGCCGTGGACTATTGGGGGAGTCGCGGACTTGCAGGTAGTGGCGGAGAAATACTTGCTTATCCGGAGATCAATTTATTTGTTGAGTTGAATATAAACATGATATGTCATCCGTGTGCTTGATTGATATCTCTCACTAAGCATATAGCTTATATATTGTAGTGGTTATTGAATAACCATTGTAGGTGAGCACGACGGCGAGAATCCGGGGAGATGAGCTTGGGGTTCGTGGAGTCGAGGAAGCTTGTAAACGTTGTAGTTTCATGTATATAGTTGTTTTTGAGCTAAACTTGTGATTTTGGTGCAAAACTTGTGGGTTGTAATAGTTAACTTGAGTTTATGTTAAAACTTGGAGAGATATGTTCGTTTTGGTTTAATCGCTCCAAGACTTGTGTAAATTTGGTAATTGAAGCTTAGAATGTTGTTGGCATCCTCCATGCCTTGATAATGTAGTTTTGGGCATGTTTGAATGAAAATTTGGTTTAAAAACATGTTTTGGTTGATCATAGTAGCATTGGGAGTATTTGGAAACATGTTTTGGTTGATCATAGTAGCATTGGGAGTATTTGGGAGAGATTTGGTAGAGATTTGGGGAGCATGTGGGAGAGATTGCATTTCATATCTTGTTTATTGTATATGAACTTTTTAGAGTCTCTTGGGAATGTTTTGAAATGGTTTAGAAATGATTTTGAGGTGTTTTTGGAAGTCCCCATGAGGTTTGGTTTGATTATGGTAATGTTTGAGCATGTTTGAGCAGAGTTTTGACAGTAAAAATGACTTCTGCAGAGCCCGGATTGATCCGGGTTAAAGAAGGGATCGATCCGGCCTTTTTCGGGGACATTCTGATAGCAAAATCTCAAAATGGATCGATCCGGCTTTTGGAGCGGATCGATCCGCTCATAATTTTTGCTGCACTGTCGACCTTTACGGAAACGGACATGACTCTCTCTAGAAAACTCGGATTCGTGCATCGTTTTTTGCGTTGAAACCGGGACTCAAAAACCTATCTTTTGGTATATAATTTGCTATACCTTATTAATGACCATTTTGCCCTTGGGTTTGTTTTGTCTAACTTAAAGGTTGATTTGAGCGTGTTTTTCCTCCTTTTCACTTGTAACTTGTTGTTTGAAGGCCTTGGTGGCGTGCCACCTGTCTTGGGTTCACATGTGTGGATCCAGGGCGTGATATTATAGGTGCTCAACGGCCATCGAATGGTCCTAATATGAGCACTAACCCTGAATTCCAAGTCGGACAATGATGGTCCTAGTTCATCAACCTAGTTACTATGATGGTTCCCACCCACATTCTGCTATTTTTTCAATGGGAGGGTCCTCAACCCAGCCATTACTGCTAAACACAAGTCTACCTGTCCAAATCAGGACCCACATTGCAAGTTCATCCCATGTACAGACTTATCAAACTGGGAGGTGTTATCAGCCAATAGGGCAGACTGGGGGGAAGCAACAGTCAGCAGTGCAGACTGGGGGGCAACCTAGACCATCATTGGGACATATTGGAGGGTACCAACAACCGATAGCACCAACTGGAGTCCAATTTTAGCCACCTATAGTACACAATGGAATACCTGATTTTCAAATCCATCATCCTACTGGAAATAAGGTTGACAAAAACCCGTTCATGGCTGAAGCGCATGTCAATATGGTATTAGCTGATTTTACCAACATGACAAAGCCAGTTAAACAATAATGGTAGATTAAGAGTGCTTCTAAAATAGAAAGGGTGAAAAGTGAGATTTCAAGGCCTAGAGGTCAGTCTAGAATCCTCAACCCAGAAGCGTCACCATTCAAAACAAGGGCGGGAGTATATTACCATGCTTCTAATCCTTATGAGTCATACATTATGACAAGAAAGTCTTTACATAAACTAGCGGAGGCCAGCGAACAGCCAGTTCTCTGAATCAGTTGTGTAGAGAGGTTAGCAGTACCGCTCCGGAAACACGATAATGTGGCTGAAAGTGTTGAAAGAACCCTCAAAAGACAAAGCAATCAGGGTAGAGTGGTCTAACGACTAGGAGGTTTTCGGGTTACGATGAACAAGGATAGGCCTGACAAGGGTAAAGAGGTGATGATTCCCCAAACCAGTAAGCAGAGCAAGCCAAAAAGAGAAAAGAATTAGCATCCACTGACTCAAGCCAACGGTTCAGTCAGTCAAGGTCAAAAAAGAGGTTCGGCGCCAGCCACATATCCTAATACCAAGCCAAAAATGGTGTTGCCACCTGTACCACAAGATGGGTAGTGGATGTATGTCCAGCACCCTAAATTCCCTCAGTACCATGACCCATCATTTTTAACTCAAACCCAAAAAAGGCACATATTACGAAAAAAGGCTGCCCAGATGAAAAAAAAACGTTTATTCAAAGATTTGAAGGTAAGTCTAACCAATGGGTTCGTAAAATTGATGAAAACCTGAGGAATCGGGATGAAGACAAGACAAATGGTGCCATTAAAGAAATGGGGGATGATTTGTCAGAATTTGATGAGTATAATGCCAGCCCTCTGACAACGATAGTCCTGATCAGTCTGAGTTTGGAAGTTTGATTCAGGATGATAAGAATCCCTTGAGTGGACAGACTCAGACTGAAGCTGAGCAACCGGTAAACCTTTTAAGCTCTGACCACTTAGAAGATGAAGATAACCTCTCCCAATATGAGTTCGAGGTATTGGCTCAGGGTGGTGAAATTCCTATAAGCAATCAGATCCAGACTGATGACCAGTCAGGAGACATAAATATGGATCATGATGATGCATTCCAGATAGGACAATCATTGTTATCTTTCTATGACAACATGATCTACACAATGCCACAGGATTTTGTGTCCCTTGATTGACAGCCTGATGGGTTAGAAGGGGACGTTAATAATGATTCAGAGCCTATGGTGTGCATCACGAAAGAAGCGCAAACACTAAAGCCCGCTATTCATAATGTGCCAATTTTAGAATCAAAACAGAAAATGGCTATTGTGTTTGATAAGTCAAATGCTGGAATTGCCAAACACTTAAAACCATTATATGTCAATGCCAATTTAACGGTGTACCAGTGTCCAAGGTACTGGTAGCCTTGTATGTGTAACATAATACTTTCGGGAACATTGTGATTTATTAATAAACATGACCAGATTAGTAAATTGGATAATTTGGTCACTTAACGTCACAATTGAAGGCCGTTTCGTATAAATTGAAGTAAAACGACGATCCGAACAACTTTCGTATTTTACACTTTTCCTGAAAACGTCATCTTGACACTGTTTTCAACAATTTTCAGAATCTGCTGAACATCATCTATGTAAGAGCTGAAGTTTAATAATTAATTCGATTTAGAATTAATGAACGGAGACGCATGTTTTTCCTTGGAAATTTTATTCTGGACATTTTTTGTGTTTTAAGTTTTGTCTAATTCCAGTTCTTTGTTGGAGATAAATTCATTTTAATTAGTAGCACCTTGTTATTGGTTTCTATTATTGTGTTAGGTTCTATTTGTACATGATGGTAGGCCCACTAATGGTTTGCAGGTATCGGCCTACCATAGTTAAGAAAGGTAAGTATTTAGTTGTTTTAATTTGGGGAAGAAACTACTTGTCACCACATAAATAGAAACTACTCTATTGTCCAGATATGTGTGTGGAACTACCTGTCTTGGTCCGAGAAAGTTGTAATGTGGTTTGTAATCTATGGGTTTAAGTTAGATCCATAGACTTATGTTTTGTTTAACTCATACCAGTCATGTGACTGACCCGAGTGTTATGCATTCGGGTGCGTTTTTGTTTGAAACGTAGTCGGATGACATGTGCAGGATAGTATAGTTGGAGTTCATTGTGGAGCAGCTGATCTGTTTGTGAAGTTGAAGATATCTACTTTTCATTCTTTATGTATTATATGATGCTCTTTTATTTAGTTGGCATTGTGAGCCAAGGTTGAGAACTTGTATTAGGTGTAGTTATAGTTCTGTTGTATTATTGGACTTTGGGGGACGTTTGTAGCAGATTTGACCTAAGATAGTGTAGTGTTGAAAATTGTTCCGCTTATTGTTATTATAACTAGATTATTGTATTGTTAGTCAATGGAGGAAAATTATATTATTTCTATGTAAAGGGAAACGTTTGGTTTTCAATTTGTAATAAATGAGAATGGAGAAAGTTTTGAAACGTGGATTTATCTTGTAATATTTTTGGGAATGAGTCTGATGATAAATGAGTTTTGTTTAAAAAGAGATAATGTGGTTTATGAAAGTAATATAAATTCAATGTATCTTAAAATGGTCTTTTAAAATTGAGTGTGGGTTAGCAACCTTGGATTTTTGGACTGTTGAATATTGAACGGGGTATGCACTTGATTGGATATTTGGCTTTCCAAAAATCGGGGTGTGACAGTTTGGTATCAAAGCTTAAGGTTAGCTTAGCGAGTCTAAGTGATTCTTGGACTGTGGTTTATGGGTTGGTCAGAGCCTTAGGTTTGCGGATTTTTGGGATAGGGATTATGTGTTATTACGTGCTTCTATTGCTTTGTGCTGCTATGTGTTTGATGGTATTATGTGTTTTGTTCTACTATGTGCTTTGTAACGTGTTCGTCTTAAATGCATGTCATTTTCGGGATGACCTAATAGGAGCATACATGATATTGTTTAGATTCGCATGTTAGTGCATGCATATTTGGTTGTAACATTGGGGGCTTTATCAAGGGGAGTGTTATTTTGGCTCATGGAGTAGCAATGTGGATGACTATCTATGAGAAGGATTGTGAAAATCTTATTTGAAAGTTGGAGACAGAGATTGGATATCTGGACTTCTTATGTGATCAGATGGTTTTCTTATCTCTATTGATTATCTACTATTTTTCTGATGCGGAATCTTTTACTATTGGTATTCTGGATTTCTTATCTTCTGATGCGGATATCATCAACGGGTATTCTAGATTTCTTATGATTATGCTGCTGCTATTCTTATATATTGGAACTCTATTCTGTATGATTTCTCTGGAATAATTATCGACGATATTCTTTTCTCTATGATATATTATGATCCGGATGGTTATGGATTTATCTTCAACGGCAGTTTCATCTTCTCAATCTTATTATTAGCAAGGAGTTTTGGAAGAATGAGCATTCTCGGATACATTGGTTGATCAATGAGTATTGAGTATTCCAAGGAGTATTGGAGTGGGGGTAAATTGTTTCATTCATAATTTTATTCTTATATGTTGCATTATTATCTCTGTCTTAATTAGCTGCTAACATTTAACAATTGACTATATGAGGCTAAATGTATATACATGAGGGTTTCCTTGTTTGGATTATTCGCTCGATGTACTAGGCCTTGTATTGTTGAGAGTTAATTGTGAATCTGTGTTTTCTATTAGTTGGGTGTTTAACAATATTTATGAATAAGTATTTGTATTACCGTCGCTTCAAATTTCGGGACGAAATTTTCTTTAAGGAGGATAGAATGTAACAACCCTAATTTTATAAGTGGTTTTAGTAAATTTTATATTATTATTTTCAAGTATTAGACATTAACTATGTGTATGTATCTTAGTGACACCTAATAAAAATGTTGAAGTATCGTGTACGGGTCGTTAGTATGTTAAACAGTGTGCTTAACATAGAAATTTAGTGCCCAGGGTCATGGGTACTCATTGGGCTAATCATTTGTCACTTTAGAATGCATTTTCGGGCCCATATGATGTAATAACCTGCATTTCCATTTAATTTAAAATTCATGTCCATATTTAATTTATGTGTATTTGCATTGGCATATTTAAATTCAATTAGCATGGTCTGCTTTTACTTTAATTCCAGTCACTTGTTTGAAATATTAATTTCTTATCTAATTCACATTTAAAGTCTATTGGGGGCCAAACTGCAGTTTTACAAAAGTTAGTAATACCTGTATGGATTTCATAATCTGTATTTCAAAACGGTGAAAATAACTTCTATTAACTCAATCAGTATTTTTATAAAACCATAAAATCAATTCTTACGTTAAAATGAATTTCCTGTATTTTTGTGGTGACCACCGCGCCCCGAAAATACCAGTTTATGTTCAAAACTGTCCATGTTGTGTTTAACTTCCACAGATTTTGGAAGTGACCGATTTGGACATTTGCTTTATTTCCAATTATGGCAAGTGATGATTGCCTTGTGCCTTGTTTGGGAACATACAACTTATATGTGCAAATGTTGTGCCATAAGCCAAATTGCCAAACAACCAACACTTGACCCCTACACACCTACTTGCCCCTTCAAATCTGGTGGTGTAAATATATACGTATGTAATTGTGTGTGTATTTCTGCAGCCTTGTTAAATTGAAGACTAATTCATTTTGTTGAGTGAAGCTCGCAATACTTGGTCCCCAAGTTGTGAAGTTTGGTTATCTATATATACATCTCACTCTTCAACACACACACACATACTTTCACTCTGCTGTATGCAATCACATAGAGAAAAGAGTGAGTTTGAGAGTTAATTTCAGAAATTATTTAGAGAGGGAAAGCTTAAACTCCATAGCCAAAGCTTGGAGTTGGGTCCTTAATTGCTTAGTCTTTCTCAACAACTATTAATCTTCTTATCACAGTGAGTATTACTAACTCACTAAGAATGTAATTACATGTCTATTTACTGTGTGTTTGTTTAATTTTTTAAGACACCATGGTTGATCTCACATATGAACTCCATGGCTTGAAAATCAAGATTTCTCAATCTTAACTAAAATCTGTTTTTAGAGATGATTATGAATGATTATACACCACAAATGCTATGTTTGAAGTTTTAGAGCTTAGTTTATTCATATGGCAAAGTATATTGAAAATGAAGTTTTGACATGTTTTAGTTTTTCCTAAAATTAGAGAGCTATGGATCAAATGGTGTTAAGTTAATCATAGATTCTTAATCCTTGTTTAAAAACAAAGAGATCCATATATAACATGATAAACATACTTACAGATTTGAAATGGGTCAATTTTAGACCCTGTTTTCTGAAACAGAACAGTTCCTGCGGAGAAGATGAAGCCTCAGCTTCATCTCGCGCCACGATCGCGCGCGCGAGGAATCACGCGAGCGGCTTGCGCGAGCGACCTTTCGCGCGAGCGGCCCGCGCGCGCGAGGTAGGCGTCTCCAGGCAGACGTAAGAGTTTATATATATAAATGAAAAATTGGTTGGTCGCGCGAGCGAGGGTCGCGCGAGAACCCCTTCGCGCGAGCGATCCGCGCGCGCGACCTTGGCTTTCTCAGGCAGACAGAAAAGTTATATTATAAAAAGGAAAATGGGCATATCGCGCGAGCGGCCCGCGCGAGCGACACTTCGCGCGAGCGGCCCGCGCGCGCGAGTTCTGACAGTTTCTGTTTTTGCCTGTTTTGTGTTTAAGGTCTGTTTGGTTCAACTTTTTAGTACTGTTAAGGCTCTGTTTGGGAATTTAGTTGATCAGAACTCTATTTGGTTATGTTTGAATGATTAAAACATTGTAGTATGACTCATTAATCCCCGTACGCGTGTTGTTCCTTTAATTCAGCATTTTTCGTTTTCGTTTAAGTGCATACCATTCATGTGGGTCAGTGGTACATGCATAGGGGTGTCAGTCTGTGTGGAAAAGAGTAATGGTAGTGTGGAAATAGTATAAGTTTGTGTTTGTGGTCGTGGTTGTGGTTGTGGTTGTGGTTGTGGTTGAGTATGAGTTTGTGGTTGTGGTCGTGGTTGTGGTTGTGGTTGAGATTATGGAGAGGGTATCTTTGAAATGCGACGGTGGAAAATATGGACACTCCCTGACGCCCATGGAAGCGTTAAAGTGTGTGAAGCCGAACTCGGACATTCCCTGGCACCCATGGTAGTGCTAAAGTGTGGCCTACGGACACTCCCTGATAACTCGAGTCTGGATACTGTGTGAGGGGTTGCCCCGGTATTTGCATGGCGGTTAGGGTATTCAAAGTGTGAGGCATTGGACACTCCCTGGTACCCCGGACCAAAGTGTGAGGCAAACTGGACACTCCCTGGCGCCCCATTGCTAAAGTGTGGCTATCTGAGTGTTTCAAAGATACCAGGAGTAGGATAGTGGGTTGTTGTGGCTGTCGAGAGAAAAGAGTCGGCAAGATGAGTGTGGTGCATTGTTCTCATACACGGTCCCATCTGCGTAAATTTACCCTCTTTAATAATGTTGTGGTTGTTTTCTAAACGAGCTCTTTAATCATAATTATAAACTTGTGGATTTAATTTGGAATTGGAAAAAGGTAAGTTGGTATGTTTTACATTCAAAGTCATGTTTTTAAGACTCACCAGCTTCTTGAAGCTGACGACGTTGATGCGTCCTGGACATTCGTGTTCAGGTTTTTCAGGTTATAACCAGGAGGAATCGTACGACTATGCTAATTGAGAATGGCTGCTGTTGGGACGAGAAACTGTTTATTTACTATGTGTTTTAAGTTTTAAATTGCTTTGTTTTAAGGATGACTGTAACAGACTCTAAGTTACTGTTTTATTTTAAGGCGGTCTGTGCCTTAGTTGACCCCGTATCATAAGATGTAATAAGTTAGAAAATTTTTGTAAGCCTTGATTGCTTTACTCTGATTATTATGTTTTGTTGTTCGACGTTTGGGACGGAATCGATCCTTCAAACTGTCGCGACCTACGGGTCCATAAAGGAAATTAAACGCTTTCCTTATTTATGCTACGTCGGGGCGTGACATATGAAGCCTTTTTGTGAGGCCCTTAGACAAAAAAACGGGATTTACATGTTATGTGTGTGTATCATATTTATACACATAATATAATATTATATTAGGGTTAGTTTTTTTTTTTTTAACACAAAAGAGATAGAATCCCTTTGTTAGCCGCAAGAGAGAGAGAGAGAGAGAGAGAGAGAGAGAGAGAGAGAAGAAGAAGAAGAAGAAGAAAGGAGAAGGGTCTCGGGTCCGTGGTCTCGTGTGGAATCGCGGAACGTCATTGTTGTCGATTTCTTTGATCGAACGAGGTGAGTTAAATTTTGTGTATCCGAGTATATATATATATATATACACATATGTATATATGTATACGGGAGTAATTAAATTAGTACATGTTTAATTTAATTGTTAGGATTAAATCTTTGTAATGGATACACGTTGTTATTGTTGAAGTAATCTAGATATTTTCTTTCCCCTTCGTGTGACTTTGCGATCATGACATTAGGGTATTCGAAAGGGTTAGGTGAATAGTTAGCTTGATAAAAATCATATGTGAAATATTCATGGTTATTAAGAAATATGTGTGAAATTCGTTTTTTTTATTCACACAGTTGCAGAAACTTTAGAAAATTATTATAAAATCGTGGCTTTGAATTTGTACATTCTGTCCACGCATCTAATGTAAAATGTGCTTCTGCACGTTTTTCGTCTAATGGTGTTTTTCCTGATTCTGCACCGTTTGGGCAGAAATTGAAGATTTCAGTAGCAGTTTTTAGTGTATTAAAATGAACGAAATTGGGGAAATATGATTCGTTGTGTTTTTTTTTTATTCGTTCGTATGACTTAACGAAGATTACTTGGAGATACATGAATTCTCATATAATGTTGAGCTATGAAAAACAAAATAGGTGATAGTCATTAACGTTGAGTTCTATTAAATTTTATAATTTCGAGAATGCAAAAAAAATAAAAATGGTTTCAAGTTCCTTACTGTTCACCGCTCCCAGTTGTGATATGTTTTTTTTGGTAGCTCGACTTGCTGAGTGTACCTTTTTGCCAGTGGCTTCGTGATCAAGCTGGCCTAAGCCTTATGCCCGGCTTATTTGTTAGACGTCTATTGCATACTGACTGGCCTTCTATGTGTATACTTGGTTTGGTTGATACCCCAACCAAACTGGCACCCGAGTGGATGTTGGTAGTATGTCCGGGCACACATGGGATATATGTGTGGGTGTACCATAGAGGGTAGCCAAGTGGTGAATCTAGGAAATTGAATAATGAATCGTTTATATAAGTAAGAGGATTATTGTCAATAAAATTCCCGATGAGTTAATGGATCTAAAATGTTGATTTCTTGGACTTCTGTTCTTTGCTTAAATATTTATTTTGGACGTGTAGTGAGTAAATTAGGATGTTAATTCTTGCGAGTTCTTAGTATAAGTAGTTCCGCATAATCTTGTGGTATTTGGTTATTATAGATCTTTGTGGTTGCAGGATGGTGGGTCCACTAATATTTTGCAGGTATTGACTCACCATGTGACGGAAAGTACATATTATTTTATTTAAATTCGGGTGAGAATTGCATGGCCACCACATTGAGGGAAACTACCGCTCGTCCCGATATGTAAAGTGGAACTACTCTCTTGCCGGAGTTAATGTTGTGAGTAGTAGTTAAAGGGTCAACGTGTGATCCTGAAGCTATGTGTGTGGTTTAACTCATACCAGTCATGTGACTGACCCGTTGAGTTTTTCTCGCGGGCGCGTTCTTGTTGGAGCGTAGCCGATCATAATTTGCAGGGCTAGTAGGGAGTTCGTGGCACCTGGTAGCAGGAGGCATGTGGAGTCTTGTGCTGTTTCTCTTTATTCGATTTTATTTTTATTCTAGAGAGTTTAGTAATAAGATTTCTGGCATTGTGGGTCATTTAACAATTTAAGATATTGTTTTAGTGAAGTGTTCTTTTTAGATATTTATTCTGTTTTGGAGTCGGATTGAAATCTTGGTTTGACTTTTATGGTTGGATGTTGATCGTTGCTTTAGCACATGTGAGTAATGATTTATTCGGTACAGACTGTGTGATGTTTTTATATTGCAAGCACCTTTGATAATTGGACAGCTGGATATTGGTTGAGGGTTCTCCCTTGATTAATAATTGGTTGTCTGAAAATTGGGGTGTGACAGTTGGGCTGGGTTTCTCCATGTTAGAGAGAGAGAGAGAGAGAGAGAGAGAGAGAGTGAGGCGCAAATGAGACTGAGAGAGAGGGTTTTAGGGTTTCTAAATACTAGCTTGTACTCGTACATCGGGTCGGGTTCGCCAGGTTATGCGAATCAAGATCTGACAACCGAAACCGAAAAAAAAAAAAACACTCCTTGCACCCATGACTTAGAAAGAAAAAAAAAAAACCTCGGGTGGATCGGGTCTACGGGTTGAGATGATCACCCTTATATGCGACACGTTACTTTTTTTGAAGTATCGGTACTTCCTAGGCTATGAGTAATGATAGGGGTACAATCCATTCTCATAACTCATTTACGACCATCTCTATCTCTCTCTTGAGTCTCTTGGGTGGCATTGTGGGATCTGGTTAAATTTTAATGGACTCCACGTGCCACTTAGGAGAGAGATAGAAATAGTTATAAATGAGTTGTAAGAATGAGTTGTACCCTTAACATGACTCATTTGGCTATAATTGGGTTAGGAGATGTCTGGAGCAACACAAATTTTTTTGTTTTGTTTTTATGAGAACACACAATATAAGCTATTCAAATACAAATTCTAATCCAAACGAAGTTCTCTAAAATTGAAGTATGCCAAAATTCATCCACGGGGAAAGTAAAAAATGGGCCAAAACTTAGGAAAAATTTAGTGTATTGAATATGGCAGACTAATGTTTCTTTTTTTTTTTTTTTAAATATGGGGAAGGGATGAGGTTCGAACCCCTAATCAATGCATTGGAGGGGACTTATAAATGCCAAGCTTTTTGCCACTTGAGCCAAACCAATACGACAGACTAATGTTTCTGGTCTCGCCCTTCGTGGCAAGAACGTTACCCTAATATTATCCTATTATCGATTTCCTTCAATCAGTTAAGGTTTTATTACTTAAATACTTGTTTTTGTAATTGAATTCTTTTTTTTTTTTTTAATTTTTTTTATGCTAAAACATCAATTCGTATCATTAAAACAAGCACAAGTACAGGAAACAAAAAATGATTATCCTACAACACATGAATAACTTTTGGCCAACAACAATAAAAACAAGTAAGGGACAAGACTCCCTCCTCATGTGGAAAAAAAAAAAAAAAGGAAAACACGTAGCTTACAAAATAAGAAGTGGAGTGAGAGAAAGATGTTGGGTGAGTGAAGTGCCCACAATTAATCCTAGCCATTAACTTATCACATGCATTTAATCCTAGCCACTAAACTGATCACTCACATATATTTATGTGGGACCCATACCGCCCTAGTTTATTATATAAATTTGAAAAAAGTGGTTTTAAAAAATAAGGTGATTTATTTTTATTTAAAAGAAAAAAAAAATCATAGTTATAATCATTTGACCAAATTACAATATTTTGCACCAAAAGCAGTGACTAAGTGTTTGCAACTTGGATGTATCCTAAGCCTTCGTAGAAAATCCTATAGTATTTTTACTGCTTTGAATTATTAAAAGACTAAAATTGTAATGTTTCTTTTTTCTATAGGATTGTATCAATTTGTATATCAGTGTAAATCTGATCTATACTTAAAATATTCGTAGTGATTTTTAGTGATCTTAATTTTAATAAAGTATCTTTAGAATTTGAAAAAATTAAAGTTAGTAATTTGCAATTTTTAACCATAATGTCTAAACAATTATAAATTATAAATCTAATAAGAAATACTAAAAGCGGAGGACTTTATTCGGAGTGGACTCAATGCTGACACGTGACAGTCTTTTTAGAGAATTGCTTTTAACTATTCAAGAAAACATATCGTCTATCCCTCATTCACAGTTACCCCTCTTGATATCGTATTCTCTTCCTAACAGTTTTTTAGAGACTGCTTTAACTGTTCAAGAAAACCTATCGTCTCCCTCATTCAAACAATCAGCCGTGCCTCTTCATCTTCCACTTCCTCTTGGGATTCAAATAACCTAAACCTCTCTCTCTCTCAAACCAAATGGGAGAAGAGGGGGTTTCTCCAGATTGGGAAGAAGTTTCTAGAGACACTCGATCGAATCATTGTCGTTGAACCTTCTAATTTGGATTGTTCGTGATTTTAAAATTCTAAAACGATGATCCACGATTGGGGGTTGTTTATTTGTTTAATTTTTTTCCCCTGTTTTTCGTCCCTCTGTGTGATTCTTTCAGATCTCGCATGTTTTAACTGCAATTTCAAACTCCCATCAACTTCCATTCGAAAAAAGTGATGTACCCACATCATGTGGAAAAGTTTATGTTGCACCATGGGGCAAATAAAATTTTCAAACGAATACAAATAGAATTGTAAAAGTTAAAAGACCAAATTACAATAATTGAAAGATAACGGACCAAACTACATCATGTGGAAAAGTTTATATTGCGGCAAATAAAATTTTCAAACGAATACAAATAGAATTGTAAAAGTTAAAGAACCAAATTACAATAATTGAAAGATAACGGACCAAACTACAAATGATGTATTGTTTAGGATTGCATAATCTATTTTATGCTTACTTCTGCCAAATAAAATTTTGTAATGTGGCAACTAATAAAAAAAATGACAGAAGGGAGATGATTGAAGGATTGTCCTTGGGCTTCTTATGGTTTGCAAATTGGTGGCTTCTTATGGTTTGCATATTGGTTTAAGGAATAGAAAAAGGGAAATGAAAACAACATAGAAAACTAGTTCCCTTAACATTAAAAGTTAGAAATTTACAAAATATCATTGTTATCAAGAACAAGAGAGAAATGTTACTCACAAAATTCAAAATTTCAATGTATGTCTTACTATAGTTTTTTCCTTCCAATTTTCCACAGTAACCAAATGAATTAGTTGACAAATACCCAACAAAGCCTTTAGACATCTCATTCTTCAATCTATGATGGTCGTTTGTTTCCCCCATCGTGTTAGGGGTTGAACTGAGAGATTAATTCCGGATCTGGGTCCGCAGTTTATTGGCCTACTAAACAAACACACGGGAATCAATCACAAACAAAACAGTAGTTCGGCCATGAAGTGCTAACCAAATAATGCCAGGGCCTCCCATTTGTTCACATTTCTAATCAGAAAGCACAGGAAAAAAAAAAAAAAAAACCCAAACAAAACAAAGAGAATTGTTTTTTTCTTTCCATTAGCTGGAAAATTTGTGCTGGAACACTTGAAAGATGGGGGGCTGAATCACAAATCTGAAAAGAAGCATAACAATCAATAACCTAGGTGTTTCTCTCCTCCAAAATGCCAAAAAGAAAAAAAGAGAGCATTTATTTCATCCATTTGGAAACAGCTAAGGCCAGAGAGAGAGACAGAGAGACAAAGAGAGTCACCACTACTACTTCACAGTCACGATCTTGATGACAGATGCAGTTCCAACGCGGTGTAGGGCAACAACAGAGTCTCCCTCCTTGCAGAGTCCCTTCCATTTGGCATGTTGCAACGCAAACTCAAGTGCCTCTTCTGTGGACTCCGCATGAGAAGCCCTAGCAGATCCTGCACATAAAACCGGAACCAAACCCCTAAAAATAAGGCTATGCCTAGCAGGAGATTCATCACTGCATGACCAATCAAATGAATCAGTCTTGATCTCAGGGACAACAGCCGACAATATTGGCATCCCTGGCCTGTATTTTGCAACCAGTTTTGCAGTACTTCCTCCTCTTGTTAGGACCAAAATAAGAGTTGCTTTTGCTGAGTTTGCTGTACGTACTGCTGAAGATGCAAGGCTCTCTAACGGGCTCATGGGTACTGGCGCATTTGCCATGATCCTCTTAAACACATCCCCATAGTCTATTGTGCTTTCAGCTTCCACACAAATCTTGGCCATAGTTCGAACTGCGAGTTCTGGATAAGCTCCAGCAGCTGTTTCACCACTCAGCATCACACAGTCTGTCCCATCAAGAACAGCGTTGGCAACATCAGTGGCTTCTGCTCGAGTTGGCCGTGGGGATTTGATCATCGACTCCAACATCTGGGTTGCTGTGACAACAGGCTTTCCTTGGATGTTGCACTTGTAGATCATCACCTTCTGCGCTAAAAAAATCTTTTCTATTGGAATTTCCATCCCCAGGTCACCTCGTGCCACCATAAAGGCGTCTGAGTTTGCAAGGATCTCATCCAAATTTGCCACCCCTTCTTGATTTTCAACCTAGAAAAATGGGACAATTTAATAGAGAGCGACTACCCCGAAAAACCCCAACCCCTATGATATCCAGAGGAAATAAATGATGCCATTCAATTAATAAATAGCATTTGTACTCTAGATTAGTCAATAGAATGCTAATTTCAGAAGTCTCGACAGAATGCTAAATTCAGAAGGCTTAATACATTAAATGATTCGTTAGCAGCTTAGCAAATAGTACCTTTGACATGAGAAGGATATTCTTCGAGTGTTCTCCCAGCAACTTCCGAACCTCCACCAGGTCTGAACCTTTGCGAACAAAAGACAGAGCAATCATGTCAATCTTATTAGGAACCCCCCACTTCAGAATATCTTCCTTGTCCTTCTCTGTCAAAGTTGGAAGATCCACAATAACACCTGGGAGGTTGACATTCTTCCTCTCACCAAGGACTGCCGTGTTCTCACACCGGCATTGCACCAAACCCGATTCTTTGTCGCAAGAGAGAACAGTGAATGAGATTGTTCCATCTGCACAAAGTATCACGCTATTGGGCTTTGCATCCACAGCTAACTTTTTGTAGCTCATGCAAATCATGTTCTCATCACCCTTTATGCTATAATCAGTTGAAATGGTGATCTCTTGACCCTGTTTCAATTGGACGGGCTTACCATCTTTCAGGAACCCAGTTCTAATCTCCGGACCCTGAGACATCACAAACAAAGTGAATAGTTAGCAATATTCACACGTCTAGGTTCTTGACAGAAGTACAAAAATAACCGTACAATACAGATAAGAAATACTGTAGTCCTCCAACACAGTGAGAAGCACCTTCCTTCATTTCTTTCTGAAGGCTGCTTTCAGAAAATAGATACCGTGCTTGCTCTTTCTCAAATCATTCAAACACTTAAAATGACACAGCTAGCAAATCACAAATCAAAGGCAGTTCAGTTCATAGGAATCATAACAATGGAATCTCATTCTTTCCCTTTGAACTTCAGAAAGTTCACCAGTTTGGATGGGTCCACTACTTATGAGCTAAAATCATGGTTGGAAAGCACTAAAATCAATAATAGGTAATTTAAGGAATACAAAGCCAACACACTATGATTGGGGTCAACTAGAAGTGGTGGTCCTGCTCACCAAAGGTGCATTAGGAAATAGGCTAGAGAAAAATCTAATCTTAGAGTCTTGGACATTTTTGCACAACATAATTGCACTCAAACTTGAATAAGCGATATTCCGCTCATCTTGGGCTCATACCATTGAAGAAATCAATTTGTAAATTCAACTCAAAAAAGGTGAGGATGATGCTTGTATTTTTGTTAATTTTTCCAATCTTAGTAAGATTTACACCCACACATCTTTGCCTGTCCCAAAGAAAATTGTTGGACCATTGTAGATTGCACATCATTTGATGGAAAATAGACTGATATTCTACAATGCAATCTATTCTTGGAATATGGAAACCATGTCACTATAAGTGTGAAAGAAATTACATTGCAATTTCAAGAAAAGCTAAATATGTTCCACACCATTAGATATGAAATAAAATGGTGAAAGCCTTTTCTCTTTAGTAACCTATATGGTGATGAACTTCTGCTTTAGATGCTTTTCTAAAACAAAATGGGCCACACAAATTCCAGGGAATGACAAAGAATTCCTCAAAAAATTACAAGGTTGCAGATTTTTAATTAGCATTCTTTCCTTTATTTCAGTACACTGCAATATTGCATATATAGAACTGAAACCAAAGAGAGTTTATCTACTCCAATCAAAAAAAATATCCCCATTTTTAATATCAACAGTTGAAAGGCAAAACAAAAATTGGTCATGATGATAAACAAGAGAGCACAAGCAACATCATCTGAACCATGACAAAGTGATCTGTCGATATCAACTCAATCTGTAACACTCCTTATAGTATAAAACACATTAACAGAGACCTTATAGTATAAAACACATTAACAAAGTGTCCGGGGAGTGGGACATCAGCATCCTTTTCCCCCTTTTATCGTTTAAGGTTTATCATTTATGGATAGAGAAATCCACGTTTCTTTTTTCTTTTTTCTTTCGTTGAATTTTCATTTGGCGGATTATATCAACAAGAACAAGTTAAGAATATCTATATATATATATATATATATACAGAACACTTCTAGTAAGGACGCCACTACTTTATTAAGTTAAGGACTTATGTTTTTAGCCGTTAGATCGAGTTTTCATATTAAGGATACTGTTGGCTGGCATTTCATTTATTAAAGTGATGATTTAACGGCAGAGACAGAGTCATTAACTTAATAAAGCAAGGCGTGTTTACTAGAATTGTTATGTATAGATATCTATCAACAGAAAAAATAAAGGGCAACAAAAAATAACAGGGTGCAGCAAATAGTGTTAACAAAGAATTTTGGAATTCAAATAAGTTTTAATTGAAAGATACAAAGGCGTGATTGAACGAACATCAGAAGCTGAAATTACAGAAAGGTCAGACAATAAATAATCATCTAAAAAAGTCATAAATCCTCCTACCTACCTTGGTATCAAGCATGACAGCACAGAGGATGCCGGTGTTATCCATGGCAGTCCTGAGGTTGTCTAGGGTTTCCTGGTGGTAATCGTGTGATCCATGAGAGAAGTTGAATCGGGCGACGTTCATACCTGCAGTCAATAGCTTCTCGATCATCGGAACAGACCTCGATGCGGGCCCCAGGGTACACACTATCTTCGTCTTCGGCCTCTTCTCAATCTCTACTGCTTCCCTCTTCATCATCTCCATTTTCCTACTTACTTTCCTTTCTTCTTTTTCTTCCCCAATTCCCAAACACACACACACACAGAGAGAGAGAGAGAGAGAGAGAGAGAGGTTAATAGTAGTTTTCAATTTTGTCAATCACGGATGGATGATCGAGAAGACAGAGGTATTGGAGTTTTCAGTTTTGGCATAAAACTGAAAATTGGCCGATAGAGGCGTGCGTTTCTACCACCCCTATACAAGTCCAACTATGCCCTCGTGTACATTGAATGTTTTTTTTTTTTAAGTAAAGATTGGCCACACCCAAAGCGACTGACAGGAAAAAGATAGACACATCTCTCAAAAGTTGTCTTTAGAGGTGTCACAAGTATTATCTTTTTTTTTATGGGAGACTTGGGATAAGTACTCTAAGATTGGGCTAATTGGACTAAAGGACAAGCCATAATAAAAAATTAACACAATGACACACTCTAAAAAAACTTTTCCTCTCAAAGTCTTCTAAAATTTTAACTCTCTCTCTTAGTCCTATAAAATTTTAAATTTCACACTAAATGAAAAAATTGCTCATAGAACCCTAAGAGACCACCACCAACATCTCTCTTCTCTGTCTAACTTTCTCTCTCCTCGCCCTCCATAGCCACCACCACCACCATCTCTCTCCCTCCCCCTCCATAGCCACTGATCGGGAGAGAACTAATCCTAAATATACGCCTTAACGAACATTTGTTAGTACCTTTTTATCCTGTTTTTGTATATTTTTACTTTGTTTTCTAGTTTCTGACAGGTTTTGGAAGAAATCAACTAAACCAGGCTAAACAGGGTGAAAAGTCAGAAGTGAAGAAGCTGAAAAATCCAAGTCGCGCGCGCAATCCGCGCCCGCGAAAATCAGAGAATCGCTCGCGCGATCCGCTCGCGCGAGACCCCAGAATCGCTCGCGCGATCCGCGCGCGCGAAGGTCCAAATGTCGCGCTCGCGCGATATGCCCAAAAACCAATGTTGCGTATTTCAGTGTACTGAAGACTCCTGTGCAAACGAGACTGCTAAACGACGTCCAGACTGTAAATTACATGCGTTTCAGTTCGTTTCGGGTTAGGAAGCCTTCCAAAGCTTGTACAAACTCTATATAAACTCCAAATCTACTCAATTATGGGGTTGACAACTATTATACACATTCATATACAGCCATATACACACACTTCCAGCCATTGAAGGGAGGGAAGCAAGGAGAAGAAGAAGAAGACCAAGGATTTCCATGGCCTCCTCCATCAACTACTTGCCGATCTCTACTCCTATGGCAGCTTAGATCATTGATCTAGGGTTTCAATGAAGCCCTAGATGAGTAATAGGGTTTTATTTATGTTTTTATTTTAGTTTTATTATGTATGGATGACAGTCACATGTTCCGAGGATTTTTATAAATAAATCGTACTTACATTGATTAAATCATTGCTTTCAGAATTTATTCTTGTCTTAGATCTATTTTGACTGTGATGTGCTCAACGATCTATTCTTGCTGTGCTTGTTTAGGTTGTTTACATGTGATGGTGCTTTATTGATTCGTACTATCAAGTATCCGAATAGTCCATGCCTAGGTTAGACGGATTAGATCACAACCCTAGTTTAGTGTGAGATAATTCGTGCTATCCGCAGATGGATTATGTTGGTGCTTGAACCATGATTATCTTCTTGTCGGAGGAATTGGGCTTGTAGCTACAATTCCCCATATTCATCCAACGTAATAAGCTAAAGTAATTCATAAATATTCCTATTATGAAGCTAGTGGTGAATTTGTAATCCTAGGTTCCCTTAAATATTATTTTAAACAACTTTAATTGCTTTCATAGTTTAGATTTATTTTTATTGTTATTAGTTTAAATAAAAACCAAATCAAATCCGTTTTTCATAGTTAATTAGACTTAGGTTTTAAAATTAAGTCGCTGTAGTAATCAATCTCTGTGGGTTCGACCTTTACTTCCACACTGCAAATCTTTAGAAAAGTAAAGTATACTTTTTATATCTTGATGTTGACAACATCAGCCACCACCATCACAACTACAACCACCACCACCATAGCCACCATCTTCTCTCCTCCCCCTCCACCACCACCACCACCATCTTCTCTCTTCCTCCCTCCATAGCCACCACCACCATCACAACCACTACCACCGGAGCCCTCGTCGCCGAAGCAGTCGCCGTCGCCGTTGCCGTGGCCACTACCACCAACTCTCTTCTCTCTCTAACTTTCTCTCTCCTCCCCCTCCATAGTCGCCACCACCACTACCATCTCTCTTCTCTCTCTAACTTTCTCTCCTCCTCCCTCCATAGCCATTACCATCATAACCACCACCACCAGAGCCATCCTCGTCGTCACCGTCACCATCGCCGTCGTCGTTGCTGTCGCCACTACCACCAACTCTCTTCTCTCTCTAACTTTCTCTCTCCTCCCCCTCCATAGCCACCACCACCACCATTTCTCTCTCCTCCCCCTCCATTGCCACCACCACCGCTGGCCACTACCACCACCACCACCAACACCAACACAAATCTCCACGGCCAACTGATCTTAAGAAAAATTTCTCTTAATATGACTGATCTTAAGAGAAATTTCTCTTAAGATCAGAACTGTTGAATGAAGGTGAGATGGTAGATGATGGTCACTGGAGGTGCTAGTGGCGGTTGTCGGAAGTCGTATGAGGTCGCCAGAGGTGGAAGTGGTGGTGGACGGAGGTTAGGCATGGGTGGTGGAAATGGTGGATGGTCACCAGAGGAGCTAGTGGCAGTCGTCGGAGGTCGTTGGAGGTGGCCGAAGGTCGCCAGAGGTGGAAGTGGTAGTGGACGAAGGCTAGGCATGGGTAGTGGCAATGGTAGCTAGGGTTTGATAGTAAGGTTAGATGATGAAGATGATGATATTTTGGTCAAAAAAAAATTAAGAGTAAAAACCAAGTTGTTTTATTAAGTATTCTTCATTCCAATTTAGCTTGTCTTAATGCCATTTTCACCAATTCCACACACCCCCCCCCCCCCCCCCCCCCTTCTTTTTTAATATCCATTTGTTCTAGTAGTATTTTTCTTGAGCAACAAGATTCAAAAATTAACCAGGAGGGCCTAGCTCATTTGGTATGACCTCTCTATATTTAACCATGAGGTTCAAATCCCCTTAGGAGATTCATTTGCTTGCCTTCTATTGTTCGTCAGTCAGAATGAGTGGCTCTTGTTGGGCTTTGTTGTGGGTCATTGTGGAGCTTTGGGGTTGGGTTGGGGGTGTGTGTGTATGTCCTGTCATAATCCAGGTAAGTATAAAAAAAAGACATGGCACACTCATGTTTAACCATCGTGTGGCTATATACCGATAGTAAAATATAGTCATTGATCGCAAGGCCAAATGTCTTAGCGACTTAGCCTAGGTAGTGATATACCCAAAATGGTCTAACGGCTAATAACCCGACCTGACCAAGGTCCGTTACCTAAGGGCCTAATATTTCTGAGGTGCCCTGAGCACAACCAGGAGCTGGCAGGGCCCTACAGGGCCTCGCCGTGCCCTGGTATCGAATGAAGCTCGACCCCCAAGTCGGGGGAGCTCAGACTCTCATTCTACCAGCAGAACCCCCTAAGTCACATACAACTGGCTTGACCGCGAGCCCAACCTTGCTCGGGAGCTTAGAGGTCAAGCCCCACACGGTGTAGATCCATAAGACTCCTTAGTGAGGCCACCACTCAGAGGAGGTTTGACCTAAGGTTACATGGATAAGCATCAGTCATCAATTAAACCACTTAGGAAAGTGAATATATTGTAACGTGGAAGGACTCTTTATGCTATAAAAGAGTCCCCTACATCCCTAACAAGGGGATCCGATCGAAATCTCAACTAAGAGAACCTTAAACCTACGTTGCCAAGCCTCTACCAAGAAACCCTAATACCAACTTTGTACGGTCGACCCTTGGTAGCTCCAGTTGCCGTTGTTGGATCACCAAGGTTCTTGTAGTTTCTTATACATAGTGGGGTGCTCTGACATACCCGTGGAAGTAGACAACTTCATTAACAGCACCGAACCATATACAAATACACACACACATACATACACACACACGCACACTCTCTCTCTCTCTCTCTCTCTCTCTCTCTCTCTCTCTCTCTCTCTCTCTCTCTCTCTCTCTTATTTATTGCTCACACTTATTGCGACCCCAAATCCGGCATCATCAGTTTGGCGCCCTCTGTGGGAAACGACAGATTTTCTTCAAAAAAAAATCTTTTGACTGATGCAGATGGCTGGAAAGAAAGGTCGCAAGCCTGGGAAGAATGCAGCCCAGACAACCCTGAGGCCCTAAAAGACATGACGCGCAGATTACTGCTGCACTAGTGCAACTCCTAGAAGGACAGCGACAGACTCGACAATAACTCGACGCTTTACCGGCTAACCCGAACAACCACCTGCCTGTCAGGAACACCCCCGAGGGCGCATGCGACGACCTAGTGGCCACCAGAGCCAAACTTTATACGCGAGGCAATCCTGTTCATGGGGAGGACGCCCGTGATGTGATCAATGCCAAACGAGCAACCTGTCAAGAACAAACTGAGCGCTCAACTTGGGGGTTTGTCCAGGACGTCTAGGTTAAGAGCCGAGGTGATCTTAGGAACCAGATCAACCATAGCCAAGACCAAGGTCGTTACCGAGACAAAGAAGCCTCGTTTACCGACTCGACCTACCCACCAGATGGTGGACAAGGCGGAGTGCAGACTAGATCCGAGATCTAGAAAGGAGTATTGGCAACATGGCCAAGAACATCAGTGCTAATCAAGCTCATAGATTGACCGACACTGACACCGAGTCCCCGTTCACCTAGGCGATCAACAACTTCGTTGTCCACCACAAGTACAAACAACCCCAGATGGAATCCTACAATGGGAAGGGTAGCCCTATAGACCATGTCTGGGGCTACAAGTCCAGAATGATACTTCTCACCAGTACCGACGAGCTCTATTGCTTGGCCTTCTCTAGTACGTTGAAAGGTCCAGCCACCCAATGGTTTTACTTTGTCAAGCTCCAGAATAGCAAAAATATGGAAAATAAAATTCCTTTTTGGGTCTATAGGCAGTGACTGGTGAAGTCACATGATTATCCATAACACAAGATATAAATAGCAGAAATATAGACAGTAATAAAAATCTACGTTCAACATGTATATAACATAAGGTTACTAGTCTTATTACAACAACGTCAACAATATTCAAAAGGAACTTGTCACGTCCCGATGTAGCATAAATCAGGAAAGTGTTTCATTTCCTTTATGGACTCGTAGGTCGTGACAAGTGAGAGTAACCAATTGTCCCTGCAACAAATAACTTAAACAGCATTTCTAAAGAGAAGGATGCTAAAAAACATAAGCTCCCAAATTAAAACTTACTAAACTATTACATCAGTCATTAACTTAAGCACAAACCGCCTTATTCAAATATCTAATATAGAGTCTATTACATCTCTGGGATTTAAAACATAAGAAATATAAAATAGCCCTCCTGGAAAGTCTCCTGCCTCTAACTAGCATAGTCGAAATGCTCTGGTTGCTCCTGACCTGGAAAACCTGGACATAGAGTCCATGGTGCATCAATGTCGTCAGCTTATGCAAGCTGGTGAACAAATAATCAGATGCTCGCAATGTATATATGAGCATATATAACAACATTACAGTTTAAACTTTTAAAAGCAATGATTCAAGGTTCCAACTTCAACATAAATCACATGGGAATGTAGAAAGCAATTAAATATGTGATCGTGCATGAATAATGTATCATATCATCTTTCCGATTCTTTTCTCTCGACAAACTCGATTCAATCATACTGTTACCTCATATACCAGGAATAATATCCGAATCGTTACCTGGGTCGCACAACACATCGTCACCTTAGATGCCAGGAATAATATCCGATCGATAACTGAGTCGTACACTACACCGTCACCTCAGATACCAAGAATAATTTCTGATCGATATCTTGGTCGCACAATACATCGTCGCCTTAGATACCAGGAATAATATCCGATCGATATCCAAGTCGCACATTATACCATCACTTCGGATACCAGGAATAATATCCGATTGATATCCGAAACGCGCACCTCAAATACCAGGAATAATGTCCGATCGATATATGAGTTGTACACTACACCGTCGCCTCAGATACCAGGAATAATATTCGATCGATATCTGGGTCGCACAAGAGACCACTGCTCTATACTCTTTTCACACTTTCTCATACACCATGCATGTCGACTCAACCTCGACCCTATCATGCATGTCAATGTTCGTGAATCGTATCATTAATTATTAAGCACAAATCAGAGTATTCGTACGAACATGAAAAATGTACTTGTCTTGCTTATATTCCCTTTTCGCAGTATCATAACGATTTATATAGATCAATATAAATAAATCCATTTTTCTTTAATCTGATTTATAGAAATTGATTCTCTAATAAAACATTAAGGTACAATAGCTTACAGCGGCAGCTACCACTTTACGCAACAAATAAAATTCTCCTACAGCTACTGTTTTAAAGAGACAAATCATTCTGTCACAGAGGGGCGGGACCGATCGTGGTATTTCAGCGGGACCGGTCATGGTCGTGACCGATCGTGATAGTTATGCGGGACTAGTAATGGTCAGGACCGGTCCTGGTCATGAAGCGCGACCTGTCCTGGTCGTCTTCAACCTCAGGACTGTACAGGTGCAGAACTATATACGAGTTTTGCAAACTTAAGTGATACTGTAAGTGTAATATACCATTCTTTTTGTTTTTCCGCAAGGATTACGAATACGTGATCGATTTAAAATAATTCGGATTGTATCTCTCGATATTTGCAATTAAAGTAAGAGTGAAGTTCCCATAGCCTTCTGCAGACTTTCCCAAAATTCTGAGGTAAAACATGCATCACGGTCTGATACGATAGACACAGGTGCACCGTGCAGTGGCACCACTTGCTGTAGGTACATCCGACTTATCCTTTCTACTGGATAAGTCATACTATACGCGATAAATGTGCGGACTTCGTCAGACGATCCACAACTACCCCAAATCGTATCATGGTTCAGTTGTGACAGGGGTTGTCCGACCACGAAATCCATAGTTATGTGTTTCCATTTCCATCCTAGAATAGGTAAGGGTTGCAACAATCCCAAGGGTCTCTGATGTTCAACTTTTACTTATTGATAAGTCAAACATCTGAACACGAACTCGGCTACTTCTCGTTTCATTCCTTCCCACCAAAATTTCTCTTCAGATCTTTATACATCTGTGTTCCTCCTGGGTGTACTGTCAATCTCAATTTATGTGCTTCTTCAAGAATATATTTTCTCAAGTTTCTTGAATCTGGCACACACAATCTACCTCGACATCTGTATCCTCATCGGCCCCCAACCTTCCACTCTGTAGGGTCCTTTTTTGACATCTTGGCTAACCATACTTGGAATTTCTCGTCTTCCTTTTGTGACTCGATAATTCGACTCACAAGTGTTGGTTGTACTATGAGGCATCCAAAGTGTTGCTCGTCACTTCCCTCAGAAATTTGCATATCAAATTCAGTGATTGTCTCTAAGGCTTTCCATTTCCTTATCATCAATGAAGCAATCATCTCTCATGGTTTCTGACTTAGGGCGTCAGCGACTACATTAGCCTTACCAGGGTGGTACTCTAATGTAAAGTCATAATCCTTAATCAGTTCCATCCATCGTCGCTGCCTCATGTTCAGCTCTTTCTGAGGAAACAAATACTTAAAGCTTTTGTGGTCTGAGAATAAATCAAACTTTTCCCTATAGAGGTAATGTCTCCAGATCTTAAGCGCGAACACGATGGCTGTCAGTTCCAAATCATTAGTTGGGGTAATTTAAGTCATTTGGCTTCAACTGCCGTGAACCATAGGCGATAACCTTTCTATCTTGCATAAGGACACATTCCAGTCTTTTAATTCCATAAAAGCACGTTCATGCTTATCAGTCCATTCAAACTTCAAATCTTTCTTAGTTAACGGGGTAGTTTTCTTTGAGAATGCTTCCACAAATCTTCGATAGTAACTAGCCAGTCCCAGAAAACTTCTGACTTCCGTAGCATTGGTCGGCCGAGTCCAATTCACAACTGCATCGGTCTTTGATGAGTTAACCTCAATTCCTTGTTGAGAGATCACATGCCCGAGGAACTTAACTTTCTGAAGCCAGAATTCACACTTGCTGAATTTAGCATGCATGTGGTGATCCTTGAGAGTCTGCATTGTACTTCGCAGATGTTGTTCATGCTCTTCTTCTGACTTGGAATAGATCAAAATATCGTCGATAAAGACAATAACGAATTGATCCAAGTATGGCTTGAATACTCTGTTCATCAAATCCATAAACACAGCCGGAGCATTCGTCATCCCAAATGGCATCACTAAGAACTCATAGTGTCCGTACCTCATCCTGAAAGCAGTCTTAGGTATGTCCGCTTTTCGTACCCTCAACTGGTGATGCCTCGACCGTAGATCTATCTTGGAAAAGGTCGTAGCTCCTTGCAATTGATCAAACAGATCGTCTATCCGGGGTAAAGGATACTTATTCTTGATAGTAACCTTATTCAATTCTCGGTAGTCAATACACAATCGCATAGTTCCGTCCTTCTTCTTTACAAATAATAATGGTGCTACCCAGGGTGAAGTACTTGGACTAACAAAACCCAACTTCTCAAGTTCTTGAACTTGTTTCTTCAACTCTAGCAGTTCGGTAGGGGCCATCCTGTAGGGAACTTTGGTTCTAGGTCGAGTGCCTGGCACCAGTTCTACACAGAATTCTATGTCCCTCACAGGCGCTAATCCATAAATATCACAAAATACTTCCTTAAACTCCTTGGTCACTGGTATTGATGACACCGTCACTTCTGTACTGACAGCCTCAATGTTTGCTAGGCATCTAGTGAGGAACATATCACCCGAAGGGTTACATTGGAAATCAAAGGGTCGATTCCCATTGTCTGCAAATGTGAGCCCCTTCCTTGCATAATCCAGCTTCGCATGATTCTTTTCGAGCCAATCCATTCCCAGGATTATGTCAAACTCTTTCATTGACAGAACCACCAATCTTGCAGAGAGTTCACGGTCTCCTAACCGTACAGGACAATCCTTACATACATGTACCAATTTGACTATGGTCCCGAGTGGTGAGATAGCACTCAAAGCTTCATCTAAACGTTGCGGTACTAAACCCAATTTCTGAACAATCTTAACAGATATAAAGAAATGTGTAGCACCCGTGTCAAATAAAGCTTTAACATGAGAGTTAAACAAGGTTAGAGTACCTTTCACTATTTGTTTCTCGGGCGGTCCCTCTCATAAGCACCTTCTTCATAAACTGTTTCTTCATACCTAGAAGTCTCGGGGATAATAACATTTAGACAAGCTTGTCTTGGTTGGCTCGATGGTTCGTTCTTTCTTCCTCTAGGAGCCTTGCAATCCCTACTTATGTGACCCGGTATATCATAGTTGAAGCACACAATATCAGGACGACCCAACTTCTTAGGTGCTCTGCAGCTTCGAGCTCGGTGGCCAGGGACACCACAATTAAAAATACCATTGGTGTTCCCTTCCATTGCTTGTGGCGGATTATGCTACATTGACTGCTGAGGTTTCTTCCATCCATCCCAAGTTCTTTTTTGTCCTTTCAGGTAACCATGCTTATGTCTATGATAACTCTTCGACGAAGGTCGGGTTCTAACTGGCTTCAAATTCTGGCAAACATCATTTCCTAATCCGGTCACCAATAGTTCTGTATCCCCATCAAATCCCTCAACATCACTCAGGTGTCATATCAACAGCCATGTCTTTCTTAAGGGAAATGACTGGCATGACTGGTACAACTATAGGTGGAGTTATAACAGGTAGTAATTGTGGTCCATCCTGAGCAACAGTAGTTGTAAGATGAACTTGGATCATTTGGGCCTCCATGATATCACTTGATAAAGGAAACTATCATCTATCAGAACAATCTCGACAGAACAAACAGTTCACAACAATCGAAAGCAACGAAACGCGAAATGAAGTCAAACTTTCTTATCTTAACACTATCTTAACAAAAAATCCTGTGTGTCTTGGACAATTGGTCGAGCCATAACCTGTCACAACCCGATGTAGCATAAATCAGGAAAGTGTTTCATTTCCTTTATAGACTCATAGGTCCTGACAAGTGAGAGTAACCAATTGTCCCTGCAACAAATAACTTAAACAACATTTCTAAAGAGAAGGATACTAATAAACATAAGCTCCCAAATTAAAACTTACTAAACTATTACATTAGTCATTATCTTAGGCACAAACCGCCTTATTCAAATATCTAATATAGAGTCTATTACATCTCTAGGATTTAAAACATAAGAAATATAAAACAGCCCTCCTGGAAAGTCTCCTACCTCTAACTAGCATAGTCGAAATGCTCTGGTTGTTGCTGACCTGAAAAAACTGGACATAGAGTCCAGGGCGCATCAACGTTGTCAGCTTATGCAAGCTGGTGAGCAAAATAAACAGATGCTCGCAATGTATATATGAGCATATATAACAACATTATAGTTTAAACTTTTAAAAGCAATGATTCAAGGTTCCAACTTCAACATAAATCACATGGGGATATAGTAAGCAATTAAATATATGATCTGCATGAATAATGTATCATCTCATCTTTTTGACTCTTTTCTCTCGACAAACTCGATTCAATCATACTGTTACCTCAAATACCAGGAATAATATCCAAATCGATATCTGGGTCAAACAACACATCGTCGCATTAGATACCAGGAATAATATCCCATCGATGTCCAAATCGCACACCATACCATTGTTTTAGATACCAAGAATAATATTCGATCGATATCCAAAAAT
The DNA here is from genome assembly GCA_033977485.1 of Hydrangea macrophylla. NCBI lineage: Eukaryota > Viridiplantae > Streptophyta > Magnoliopsida > Cornales > Hydrangeaceae > Hydrangea > Hydrangea macrophylla. The sequence goes on from CM066989.1 coordinate 311,564, forward strand.
ACGCGCCTCAGATACCAGGAATAATATTCAATCGATATCTAAGTCGTACACTATACAGTCGCCTCAGATACCAGGAAAAATATCCAATCGATATCTGGGTCGTACAAGACATCGTCGCCTTAGATACCAGGAATAATATCCGATCGATATCCAAATCGCACACCATACCATCGCTTCGGATACCAAGAATAATATCCAATCGATATCGCGCGCCTCAGATACCAGGAATAATATTTGATTGATATCTGAGTCGTACACTACATTGTCGCCTCAGATACCATAAATAATATTCGATTGATATCTAGGTTGCACAAGAGAGCGCCGCTCTGTACTCTTTTCACACTCTCTCACACACCATGCATGTCGACTCAACCTCGACCCTATCATGCATGTCAATGTTCGTGAATCGTAACATCAATTATTAAGCACAAATCAGAGTATTCGTACGAACATGAAAAATGTACTTGTTTTGCTTATATTCCCTTTTTGTAGTATCATTAAGAATGGTGGACCGGACCAATTAGCTCTAAGATTGGACCGGGATCACTGGTAGATTACGATAAGTTGTGACAACAGAATGATGTATCTTGCTCGAAATGTTGTGTCCCTGAAATGCGGTGGACTGTGCATATGTTCTTAAATGATGGAGACAGACTGACGTGGTGTCTATGACATACGGTGGACTGTGAATATGTTCTTAAGAGCGGAGGATGGAGCATTGGTATATCCATAGAGTAATACTACCGAGTCTTTACACCAATCAGTAGAGTACTATCGGTCTTGAGTGATAAGATGAGTAATATTCCAATCAGGGTTTAACGAAGAGCTTGAATAAGAGAAGATATTATTAATGGAATTATAACTCATACTGTTTCAATAATCCGTAACGACTTCATAATTATGATACTTCGTTAGTTTTTCACTCACCCGGCTTTCATTTGTTGACGACATTTTATGCTATTGGATATTCCCATGTCCAGCCTTTTTCGTTTATGATAATACAGGGGAAGGACTTATGGGTGAAGACTTCTACGCTGGATGTGGCGATACTGTGGAGGGTTATCCCGATGGAGGACCGGCGGATGAAGACTACTACGCCGACGACTACGTCTATGCTAGCTGAAGACTAAGATTAGACTATAGTTACTTTATGTTTATGTTGTAGAATTCTATTTTCTTTGATGCTGCAGACTCTGTTGTAATAGCTTAGTAACCTTGCAATATATATATACACAATGCTGAACTTAGAATCGTTTATCCTGTCTTCATTTTCTGTTATTTAGATCTTGTATAATGGACAATCATGTGACTTCACTAGTCACGACCTATAGACTCAAAAAGGAATTTTGTTCTCTATTTTTGCTGCTCTGGGGTGTGATAGGATTTTTGGTATCAGAGCCAGGTTTTGTCATAATCCTACATATTTAGACTTTGAACCTTAAGATTTCTTGAGATAAGTTTCGATATTTAGTAGATGTTTTGTAGTTATCCGTATAAGGATTACTTTTGCTAGTAATGTGATAATATTTGTAATTCCTATATGGAGTTGTGAACTATCTTCTGCTATGCTCATATCTCTATGCCTATGAGTAGGAATGGCGTCTAAACGATAGATCCTTATTTAGGTACACTACACACGGAACACAAATGGCCGAATCTACAAAGCAGCAAGCCCGAGTAGGAGCACCTATTCCCCCAAGCATGGATCCGACTGGTGCATTCGAGGCATCTAAGCAACACATGGAGCACACCGACATCGACCACAACAACACCGCTAACCATCATGACAGCAACCACCACGACGCACCTCCCAAAAGGGTTAAAAGATTCCATCAAGGGCTCAACCCGCATCTTTGGCACCCTCAACCAGTCTTTCGAAGGATTAGTCAGGTCGGCAGTGAGTTTAGAGGACGCCTACCCAGTCCAGAGGCCACAACAGATGAACCGACCGCCTCCACCGAGGAACTTCTATCAGGGAAATCTCTCAACCCTGTCGCCGAGGAATGTTCAAGGATGGTATAATACTCATATTTTCGCTGTAATTGTAATATACATATTGCAATGAGATTCTATGTCATTTACCTTGTCTTTGGGAAATTTTGAGTACCAATTGATTGGAATGTTTCACCAATCGATTGCTTAGTGTTGTGTACCAATCGATTGAAACTTCCACCGATCGATTGCCAATGGCCGCCTTAATACAATTGATTGGCACTAACTGAACTTGATCCCCAAGCATTTCTACGAGAGTGACACCTCTTACTTGTTTGCATGCGTGTTTTGCCTATATATATCGCACATCAGAACATCAAAAATAGAGAAAATAAATTCTTTTTTGGGTCCATAGGCAGTGACTGGTGAAGTCACATGATTGTTCACACCACTTGAATGCAAGTTGAGCAAACTGGGTGAATTTGTAGCTGCCACATGACGAGCTGGGTGTTCTAGACCGGGGCAATCTTGCGAGTTACACCCCTACCCTAAGAATCGTTTTCAATTCATTTCGATTTTCTTGATTTTAACTAATTTTCAGAATCTTTAGCTTCTTAGGCAAGTGTTGAAGAGATACTAGGGATTTTGGTTTTCCCTCTCTCTCTCTCTCTCTCTCTCTCTCTCTCTCACTCTCTTACTTTGCTATATTAGCCAACCAAACAAAAAGCATAAAGCTCCAGTCTAAACCATAAATTTTATTCAAACTTGATCTTAATCTAAGCCATCAAAAAATTTACGTTCTAGTTTGAAATTATGCTTGCAAATATAAGCGACTACTATTACTTGCATAATTCATAGTAACAGTTGAAAAGAACAGGATTAACAATATCAAGATCTGTTAACTGATCTTCAATGAATACAAGGGCTCACCAAAGCCTCAACTCATTCATCTGCTCTTTTGTTTTTGTTTTTGTTTGGTTTTTTTTTTTTTTAATCCTTCGATTTCTTCTCTCCTTTCCATTTATAAGAGTCATTACACCCTCTCTCACCAAAAAATTAAAACAAAAATGTGACAACTCCTCATGAAGTCAAGGCCATACACTAAAACATTTAAGTTAGGGCCCTTCATAATATTGTTTGCATTCTCCTGATAATTGCAGCAAGGCTGCCTTGAATGTCTATGCAGCCTTCAGGTGGGAAACTGGCAATTCTCCAGACAAAAAGAGAAAAGAAGAATCAGTTTATATTAGCAATCAGCAAACTCTGGAACAATTATATGTGAACACATCCAACTGATCTAGAGTTCATCGTGTCCTCCAGGTTGTTTCCTGTTCATCAAGTCCAGTTTATCTTGCAGTTCCTGTGAGATGAGATTTCACAATTCCTTTATTAGAAGTTCAGTGCTGCAGGACCAAGTTAAAAAGTGCAAATTGAGTTTTAACTACTACCTTAAGTTTCTCTTCCAAGCATAGAGCTGGGGTAGATAACAATGCTACGTATCTGCAATGAGAAACTAGGGTTAGATGACAAGCCAAACACATCCACTGCAGAAAAAGAGAAAAAGGTTCTTACTCGCAACGGCTTGGCTCATCTACATCAGTAATTTCATTTTTCAGCCCACATCTTAACTTGACCTGTATAATTAGAAAGATTATTATCTTCACAAAGCAAGTTCATGGCTGCTAATAGCCTAATAGCTTTGTCCCATGATATCATAAGGACCTATGAAGGACGGACACAGACACCCCGACACGGGCACGTCGACACGACAAAATCGTAAAATATTGCACTTCGACACTGATGGGAAAGCGTCTGTGAAGTGTCGTGTCCATGTGTCGGACACGATACGACACGCGACACATTACCTTCTTAGATAAGAACTAGACAAATCATTTAAAACAAAACAGAACCATAATCAGTGGTTTCAAATGTGGAACAAGGAAAAGAGTAAAAATATGTCATCAAATTAGCGTACTTTGCTGAACAGGGCAATATTAGCTTGACCAATTTAAGGACATCAAAACATGCAAGAATCAGGGTGGTTTTTTTGGCTTCTACTTGAAGAAGGCTTATTTTTAGGTGCAAAGTTTCAAATTCACAGTAAACCAATGCATGAACCCCAGGAAATAAAATGATGGCCAGCACCTTCAAGCTCCTATCAGGTCCATTCCAGCATTTATCACCATTTGAGAATTGCATAATTTTGTACGAGTCCTCAAATTTCTCCCAACTCCTAGATTCAGAAAATGGAGATAAAATAACTGTCACACCTGTCAAACGCAAGAAATAAGAAAGTTCCAGTAGAACATATTGCACTGTGATTACCTTATTAACTAGGAATCAGCATAAATCTATTCCTAAATGTCGACATTTAGAGAATCAAATGCCAGAAAACAGTATTAACATGGTTATATGCATCAGGATGGGACTAATAATTTTCCCTTAAAATAAGGAAAATCTTTCCATCTGAGAAGTGACTAAAATACATAACATCAGCCTCTCATTTTCAGGACAATAAAACAAGTCACATGACTTATTTGGATGCTTGGACAGAAATGGCAATCAGGTTCATAAGCAGTCTGTATCTCCCAGTAAATTGGTTGAGGTATGGCCCAAAAATTTGTAGACAAAATTTGTAAGTTTTAAGAATTGTGTGTGTGAAGATTCGTGTGGAAAGCTATCGAATTATAGAAATTGGTGTATTCCATGTATTACTATGTGTTTATGTGTGTGTGTGCGCGCGCGAGATTAAGCTAATGAGCTAATTGGTAAATTTAATTGGTTAGACTAAATTAAGGTGCTTGTGCCTAACAAGCTATTAGGTGAATGAAATAAAGTGAGGTGCTTGTGTAAACACTAGCTAGTAGGTGAAGTTTGAGAGAAAGAAGAAAGGAAGAACAAGGGATAAAGAGAGAAGAAGAAGGGAAGGGGAGAGAAAGAAAGCTAAGACAAGTATTTTGAACCTAGAATTACCAGCTAATGGTGAGAAGATGCATAATCTATGGTTTACTTTTCATTTGATTGGTGTAAAATGAGACTAATAGAAGAGCATAACATACATGTCTATACATTGGAGAATCATGCAGGAGATTAAGGAAAAGTCTAAAAGTGCTCTCTTGATTGTTCTAGCAAAGTTTTTTTTTATTTTTTTGGTCAGATCCCAGCAAAGTGAGTAACCTCTATTTTCTTTGAAAATATGTTTTTTAACTGATGAAGTAATTGATCTACTATGATTCAATGCTTGATAAAGAGATTTGAGATGGATTGAGCTAGTATATGTTGAACTCTTATAGTAGTTTAGTAAATGTATTTCTATGTGGTGAAAGTGGTTTATTAAGTGATCAAAGATGATATATGTTCACTTAATTGTGTCGTTGTTAAGTGATGATAATATGTTATTTTGGTTATAACTGATGTGTTGATGTTAAAGTATTGTTATACTAAACCAAACCAAGCATTGTGTCCCAATTAATTGGGGTCGGCTATATGAATCATTTTTCTCCATTCTGCACGATCAAGAGCTATATGCTCATTTAAATTATACATACATATATATATATATATATATATTCATATCTTGTTGCACTGCATACTCCCAGGTCAGTCTAGGTCTGCCCCTCCCTCTAACCATTCCAGGCAGGCAGGCACTACGATCCTATCACTCTTTCGCACAAGTGCATCTACAGGTCTTTGTTGCACATGGCCGAACCATCTAAGTCAATTCTCCCTCAACTTATCCTCAATTTGTGACACTCCTACAATCTCTCGAATGTACACATTTCTAATTCTATCTTTCTTAGTCTTACCACACATCCATCTTAGCATCCTCATCTCAGCTAAGCACACTTTGCTAATATGTTGTTTCTTAGCTGTCCAACACTCTGTCCCGTAGAGCATAACTGGCCTAATAGTTGTCCTCTAAAATTTTCCTTTCAATTTTTCTAGTATTCTCTGGTCACATAATACTCCAGAAGCGTTCCTCCACTTAAACCAGCCTACTTTAATTCTATGGGTCACGTCATCACCAATCTCTCCATCTCTACTGATCATTGAACCTAGATAGCGAAAGTGTTCCCTCTTTGGGATCTCCTGATCTTCGATCTTCACTGCTTCGTTGCCTCTACTTCCACTGTTACTAAAACTACATTCCATGTATTCTGTTTTTGTACTACTTATCTTTAGCCTCTTTGTCTCCAGTGCTTCTCTCCAAGCTTCCAGTTTAGTGTTGATTCCCCCTTTAGTCTCATCAACCAAGACAATATCATCTGCGAACAACATACACCATGGGACCTCATCTTGGATGTGTCTAGTCAATTCATCCATAATTAGGACGAATAAATAAGGGCTCAAGGCCGACCCTTGGTGCAGGCCTATGATAATTGATAATTCGCTTGTTTCTCCGGCCGGTGATCGAATTATTGTTGTACTAAATGAGAATATCGTCCTTTATAGAGGAGGAGAAAGAGGGATGTCAAAGAACTCCTTGGTGGAGTGTTGAAATGGTTCTAGAGAGAGCAAGAAATGGGAAAAGGATACATGAGTAGTTGCATTGTTGTAAGAAGAAACGAAAGAGAAATTAATTAATCCTATACATGCTTATATGATGTATCTTACATTCATGGTCATAGTTAATTGCCTGTCATAATTATATATCAAAGAATATGTTGTTCATTGGATTTTGTAACTCATTCGCTATTTAAAAAACCAATTTTGTTTATGAAGATTTTGAGAAAAAAACTAGCGGAGAAATGGAGTTTAAACTCATAACTCACTATGTCTTTATGTAAATGTGCAATGGAATGTAATAATATAGTGTAATATGCTTTGAGATGAGTCATAGGGTAAGAATTTGATATAATAATGGATTTGACGTAATGTGTAACTAATGAGTGACAAAAAAAAGGGATGAATGTACTTCTATGATGTAAAGATATCAAAGACATGAAGTGAAGTGCATGAAATGGCTCAATATAGCCTATGTAATATAAATGTAGTATTGTGTTTTAAGAAGTAAAGAAGTTTAATGTATCGCATTTAAGGGGTGCTAGTAATCCTTTGATAAAAGAAGTAAGAAAAGTAAGCAAAATGAATGAAGTATGATCTCTTAGCAAAAAAAAGAATGAAATATGATCAATTCAATCAACATAAATGGTATTTGTTAAACAACCATGTACACTAAAAGCTTAAGCTGTTAGAGAGGGTGTAACTGATGTACTTATAATTTTATACTCTCAACACTCCCCCCTCACGTGTGGCCAGACTTTCTTTGATAAGGGCCAAACACGTGGAAATTATAGAAATCGGGGTGACGACGAGGATTGCACTCAGGACCTTTGCATGATACCATGTCAACAATCATCTACTCTAAAAGCTTAAGTTGTTAGCAAGGGCAAAGCTAATAGTGGGCTCCTCCCGGCTGTAGCCCCCCAAAATTTCTGTGATTTTTTTTTTCCTACATGTAATATTTTAGTCTAATTGTAGTTTAGTCCACCCTAATATTTGGCAAAATGCCTTATCCTTCCTACTTCTATTTTTAACCCAACCCAATATTGTTCAATCCAAACAAAACACTTTATATTAGTTCAATGGTAATCTAGCCCACCTCAAATATTTGGCCCAACTCCTTTTCTTAGTTCAACCCCTCTCAATTTTTTTCAAAAAAACATGTATAGTATATTGGCCCAATTGTCATCAACTCACCTAAAATATTTATCCCATCAATATTCCTTAGTACTTCTCAATTTAGGCTAATCAAAATTGTTTTACCATCCCTTAAACTTTACAGATTACGAGAAGCAATCAACTTTTATTATGGAATTTTAAAAAATAAAAAATAAAAAAAATATATGATATTTAAAAAATTCAACCTAAAATTAGGGATAAATAGAATAGACCTAAAAAAATTTTGTCTCGGGGGCGCTGCCCCTACCCGCGTATACGTTCATCATTGAATACAAGTCCATCCAAGCCCAGCTCACCTTAGATAAAAAATCTTGGCTTATATCTTAACAGTATTTAATGGGTTTAAAGGATCATTGAGAGGGATTTCTTTGAAGGAAAGATAAATAGTTGAAAAAATAATTAGTAGGTTAAAGAAATATTTCAATGCATCATAACGCTTCCTTTTCATTTAGTGAAAATGAGCATGCGTTTGAGTAAGGCCTCAGTGGCATGTCACGTGTCCTTACACTTAATAAAGAAAGAACCAGGGATGCCATAAATTTGGAGAAGAAAATAAATTATACAAGATGTGTACCCTAAACGAGTTGTACTGTGGCCCTCCACCTGCGAAGCTTGTTTGAATGGGCAGACTTTATAAACATACCTGAAGCAAGAATATTCAGTGCCAAAGGAAAGAGAATGAGAAAATTATAATTTTCATACAAGTCTGAACCCAAGTACAAGATAATAAGTAACAAAACTTTCATAACTTGTTCTGTGTGGTCTCAAAACATCTATCGTAAAATGAGTAGAACTCCTTCTCCGGTCCTGTAAATATAAAGTTTAAACTCAGTATAGGGAAACCAAATTAACAGTTGTGTGTGTATTTTGCTCAAATGAAAGTAGAAACACAGCACAAGTACGCGCAGCGGCTTTCAGTTTACTCACCAAAATCATGTTTTAGCTTTTTCTCCAAGCTTGATATTCTTGACTGTATCTTAGACAACTTGGTACTTAAATCATCATATTCCTTGCGGACATGAGCAGCCTCTGCAGAAGCCAAATGCAATGGACAACATATCTAAATGTACTTTTGAACTATGTTACATTGACATGGGTAAGGGTACAAGATCTGAGTCCGACACCCGTACCCAAAATCGGACACTAGGATCTTCCATAACTGAAGTTGAAAAATTAAGAATAAGCTCAAAAAAGAGAGCAAAGAAGGGGTTTCGGGCATTTCATATGAAGAGAGAGACATAAACTCCTTAATTAAAATTTAATATTTTCAACATTATTAAGAAATGTAATGACGTCTTACAATTTTATAAGAATATAATAACTTTTTATATGTTTAAGACGCATCCGCGTACCCATATCCATCTTTTGGTACTTTTCAAGTTGAGTTTTCGTATCCTAAGGTTTAGAGTTTAGAGAGGTCTGACACCCACACCCACACCCACACCCACACCAAGTATGTGTAGCCGAGTCCATGTAACATAGCTTTTGAATCTTCAACCACTAAAAGAATATAATAAGGGACAATAGAATTTCACTCGCTACCTGATATATTCACTGGAGTCTGGAAAACATTTACAGCTTGTAGTATGTTCCGCACAGTTTGTTGTATCTTCTTCAACCAAGATGGGTTACTAGTGGTTGTTATATCTGAACATGCAGACAGTGGTTAAAACATAAAGACTTAATTAAGAACGAAACTGTAGTTTCAGCTGCAGAGAAAAGCATTGACCATTTGTACAAGCAGCTACTAACCTGACAAGTCTAATTCGTCATCTGACTCAAGTTTGTACGAAGAACTAGATTCATCATGATCCTCCTCCCCAAAATCTTCCGTCAGGTCTTCTGAGTGGCCATCGTCATATCTTTGGCTGTCATCCTCGGTTTCAGAATCATAGGCTTCGTATTCCTCTTCAGGGGCATCTTTTGGTTTCTCTTCATGGTTTCCATTGTCATCTTTTGCAGAATCAACTTCCCCAGTTTGCTGCCCAGTATTTTCTCCAGTCCAACGAGAAGCAACAAGACGTCCCAATTCCTCCCTTGACAATGACTCAGTATTTTCAGATGCATCTTTTTCCTGCAAAAAACATTACAAAACAACCACCTAAGTTTAAGACAATGTATAAGAAAGTTAGTCAAGGATGCCAAGTGACAAGTGTGAAATGTCAAAACATTTAGTACTCAGATAAAGTAGAAAGATAAGAAACATAAATTTATGATTTCGGATGAGAATGCATTTCTCCAAATGGCAAAAAAATGTAGGGTAAATAATTTGGTAATTTGTTTCAGTTTACAAAAATATCAAGATGGAATTTGCTCATAAGATATTTGTTGGTGAATATCAATGTTAAATTTTAGTAAATTTTTTGAACACGGTCAATGTTTGATATTAGGCTTCTCGAGATCATTCTAAAATCTCAGACTCAATTAAGTCAAGTGAATCAATTACAACAGTTTACATGTTTATGGATATATGATGTCATAACTCAAAAACGTATAAATAGTACAATGGAACAATAAAAAATATAGTCCATGTTAAGGTGATAAGGACTATAGTCAATTGATAAAGAGGATTAAGTGCATTCAGAAGAATTACGTGATTTCAAATGTAGTCGAAGAAACAAGTAGACTGTAAATAGAAGAGAAAACTTCCATATCCTCATTCCTCAAACTAGTTTCGCCAATCCAAATTGCAGTGCTTAAATGTTTGTACTTGATTGTGGCTTTGCATTTATTCTTTCCAGGTGGAAACAAAAAATTAATCCCCAAGGTATAGGTTACACCTCCAATTAGTCATTAGATGGGCCAGAGGCAAAAAGAAAAAGTTGCAGCAAGTGATAGCCTATTCTTACAACTTGCTTGCTCCCACGCACACACAACAAAGAAAGAGTAAAAAATACAACTCATGGAGCATTTCAGCAAGGCCATTTGTGCACGAGTTTCCTTCCCCAAGTGTATGGCTCAATTTGCACTCTCAACTCTTTTGACCTATGAAGCACGAACACGGACACGACGACACGACAAAATCCTAAAAACTGGCAAGTCGACACACCAGGAAAAGTGTCCGTTAAGCGTCGTGTCCGTGTGTCGGACACAATACGACACGCGACACATTACCTTCTTAGAAATGTAGGTGCTTCCTAGCTTTTGACTGAGCAAGGACAATTCTGAATCAGGTGTCAATAAATTTCATACACGCAATAAAGGGTAAGACCTTGCCTAGTACCTTGGCATTGAGCTTGAAGACTAGCAATGTCTGTTTGGCATTTGCTAAAAAGCTCAAACTCCACCTGTGGTGGTTTGTTATAAATGAAAAGCATGGGCTACTGAACTGATGCAAAAGAGAATTCTGGGCCTAAAACTGAATTTATTACATCTGCTCCAAATGTGACATACTGCTACTGAGAAGAAAAGGGCGCAATCAAAGCTGCAGGGACATTTGCAGTTTGAAAGGTTAAGGAAAACATTTAATAATGGTTCAAAGTAAAAATATGCCGGAATGTGAGTGACCTTGGCCTTTTGTTCTGCCACTCAGAAATGAAGCTTCAGCCAACTACTTAGAGCGCTCTCTCTCTCTCTCTCTCTCTCTCTCTCTCTCTCTGAGTTACCTTGGCCTTCTGTTCTGTCGCTCAGAAATGAAGCTTCAGCCAACTACTTAGAGCTCTCTCTCTCTCTCTCTGAGTGACCTTGGCCTTCTGTTCTGCCGCTCAGAAATGAAGCTTCAGCCAACTAATTAGAGCTCTCTCTCTCTCTCTCTCTCTCTCTCTCTCTCTCTCTCTCTCTCTCTCTCTCTCTCTCTCTCTCTCTCTCTCTCTCTCTCTCTCTCTCTCTCTCTCTCGCTGAGTCGCTGTGTCTTCGGGAAAGATGTTGCTTCTGGGTCCTTTTTGTCTTGATGCTGTGTCTAATCTTTTTGCTACTGGATCTCTCTTCTTTGGCTGCGTCTCCGTGTCTTCGGGAAAGATATCTTGATGTTGTGCCTTGTCTTTTTGCTACTGTGTCTGTGACTTTGTGTCCTCTCTCTCTCTCTCGCTCTGTGTTTTCTTCGTTTCTGTACTTATGGTCTGGGTCTGCATCTTCTTCTTTTTCTTTTTTGGTTCTGCCCTTTTTTTGTTATGCCTTCTTTAAGTTGCTGTCTATGGTCTGGCTTCTTTTTTTCTTTTTTGGCTGTATCTGCTTTCTTTCTTTTTTTTACTGTGTATGCAAAGTTTCTGCTGATCTGATGTTTCTTTTTTATTCTGTTTTTTTTTTCTTCTTTTTTTTTTTTCCTAATTTGCCTGCTGCTGCTTTTTTCTTTTTCAGTGTATCTTCTTTCATTTTTGTTTATGGCGCTAAATAATATAATAGTTTTACCTTTTAGCAGTGCTCTAAAAACCGGCCTAGGCGGTGCCCCGCCGCCTGGATTTTCTCCTAGGCAATTGGAAAATCGCCCAACATATTAGGCGGGGGTCTAGGCAAGATTAGAAGGGTCTAGGCAGGGCTAGGCGCGCTAGTGTGAGATTGTAATTTTGTTAAAATAAGAAGGGAAAAAAATTTATTCTCACGATTACGTCTAACATTAGTGTATGTATGTACACTTAATGTTTAACTTAATTATTAATAGATCCCTAATAGTATTTTAAATATTAAAAATCATCTCATAATGTTGGCTTATTTCCAAAAAAACACCACAAAACCTTTATATAGATCTATTATTTGGACCCCAAATCTATAATTATTCTTAAATAACACCACATAACTTGTATATATATCTATTATATAATTAATTTTATTGAGAAAAAAAATCCGCCTAGGCCCCTAGGAGCTAGGCCCCCCTCAGTCGCCCGACTAGCGCCTAGCGATGTTTAGAACATTGCTTGTTAGTTGTTAAAGGGTAAATATGTATATGTGTAATATAGTGCAGAGTGAGCATGTGGCTGTCTCACGTCAGTTAAATGTCAGTAGTATAGGTTGGCCTAAAGCCTATAAATAGGCTCCTTGTATTCTTATTTCATTATGTTGAATATATAGAGAGATTCCCATCACCACTTTTATCTTTTCATGGCATCAGAGCCTCCAGACTTTGGGATTGTTCATCGTTCTTCACCGGCTTCGTCGTGATCGAGAAGTTCTGTTATCTTTTTATGTTTTTCGAAAATTATCTTCGTGATCTTGCAAGCAAAGAGAGAGAGAGAGAGAGAGAGAGAGAGAGAGAGGAAAAAATAAAAACACCAACAGTAACAGCCGTCATTGTTCGTCGACCTTTCATCTAAATAGATCTAGTGCTGTTCAGCCCTATTTGAGATCTAGTTTTAGATTTCACTCCTTTGGTTCCAGATTATGGAGTCCAAATCTATCACCCAACTCAACAATCATAAGATGAATGGCAATAACTTCCCCCAATGGTCCAATGCGATTACCATGTCTCTTACTAGCTTAGGCCACCATGCGCATCTTACCGAATCCCCTCCTACCGCTGATGAAAAGGCCATTAAGGCATGGAAACAATTTGATGCTCAGCTTGTTACACTGATGTGGAATTCTATGGAACCGGAAGTTGTCGATTTATCCAATCACTTCAGGTTACACTGATGTGGAATTCTATGGAACCGGAAGTTGTCGATTTATGCAATCACTTGAGCTCTATTAAGGCACTTTGGGAGTATCTCCACCTTTTTTACTCTAGTAACTTAACACGGATGTATGATTTGTCCTCTGAGTATTTCAAGCTCGAGCAGAATGACTTGTCTATTACCGATTATTTTGTTTTTGAATGGTTCTCTTCTTGAGGAGGTTTACATGGAGCAACCACCTGGGTTTGTTGCTCAGGAGGAGTCTAGTCTGCTTTGCAAATTAAAAAGGTCTCCCTATGGTTTGAAGCAGTCTCCTCGTACTTGGTTTGGCAAGGTTTAGTGATGTGGTTGTTGAGTTTGGTCTACAGAGATGTGGTGTTGACCATTCTATTTCTATAGACACTATGTAGCGGGGAAGATCCTGTGGTTGTTTTTGTTGATGATATCATCATTACTGGTGACGACTCTAAGGGTATTTAGGAGTTAAAATCTTTCTTGCAAGTCAAGTTTCAGACCAAAGACTTGGGCAGCTTAGGTATTGTTGAGTGTTATTTTCATATATTATGTGATGAGGTCTATTTTATATTTTTCAGTATTGTTAGGGATTATAATGTAATTGATGTATTAGTCTTGTTGGAATATTTTATATTCCCAGTTATCTTGGGATGTATTTTAGGAATAAATATCTTGATTTGATCCTATGTATCTTGATTTGATCCTATGTATTTTAGGATAGATTCGATCTTATCTTCTCTTTCCTTTTTCTCTTCTCTCTTTTTTTGTATATATACTATAACAATATTGAGAAATAAAGTATTCAATTTCTCCATCTCTACGTTCTTCTTGGTATCAGAGCAAGGTTCAAAACCCTAGCCACTACCCTCCTCCTTCCATCGCACACCCAACACCAACACAGCCGCACACCCAACACTACCACACCCACCTCGCCACACCTCAGGCCACCCCCACACCCCTCGGCGCACCACCCAGCAGCCTCACCACACCTCGGCGCACCCCCAGACTCTCGGTTCTCTTTGGTTAGCTTCGGCTAACCCTTGCGCAGCCCGTAAGCTGCGCCTTGCCCCTTCTGTGAGTCTTGTGATGATCTAGAGCCCTTCACGTGCTCTCTTTCCAGTTTTTTGGGCTACCTGTATCTAGGTAGTCCCTATCTGCCAGCAGTCTTTCATACTCCCTTCATGTGCCTTGCTGCTGTTCTTATTTTTTGGTTGTTTATAATCTGCTATAATGACCAAGGATACGGATATTGCTCGGCCTTCTACGGGGTCACAATTGCGTACAGATCTCTTTCTGTCTCTGACTCCACATGCTCCTGCACAAAGGGTTACTACTGTTCTGTTGGATAGACAAAATTTTGCTGCATGGTCTCATTCTCTTCGACTCTTCTTGGGTGCCAAAGGCAAGTCTAGTTGGCTTCATGGTACTACACCCAAGCCTGCTCACACAGATTCAACTTTTGATCAGTGGAATATGGATAACTGCTCTATCTTCGGTTGGTTATTTAATTCTATGGAGCCTCGTATTTATCACATGTTTATGTATCACACTTCGGTTCATGGATTGCGGAATGCCTTGACCCAGATGTATGCGCATAAGCGTAATGAGTCCCGTATCTACCAACTTCATCGTGAAGTTTCTTAGTCCTCTAGGGATTCTCTCTAGCTGAGTGCCTCTGATTATTTTGGTTATCTCCAGTCTCGCTGGGAGGAGTTGGCTCAGTATGAGCCCCTTGGTGATATTCCTGCTGAAGCTGCTACTACTATTGTCCAGCGCCTTGATCGTCTGCACACTTACCAGTTTCTGATGGGTTTGAAATCTGAATTCGAATCTCTTCATACTCAGATTTTGAACACATCACCTATGCCTTCACTTTACGAAGCGTTTGCTATTGTTGATGGTGATGAGCGTCGTCGAAAATTGATTCAGGCTTCTACTATTCCGTTTCTGATTCTCCTACTATTCCTGATCAGATAGCCTTTGCTGCTCACACTGGGCCTCGTCCCAGTAATAGGAAACCTCCGGCTTGTAAGCATTGTAATGTTGTTGGTCATACCAAAGATCATTGTTTCCAACTTCATCCTGAGTTGAAACAGTATGCTCGGCCCCGCAATCCTGGCCCGACCCGCTTCGCTGCTATCACTGAGACCAGTCCTGATCCCAGTGTTCCTAATATTCGTCAGCTTCACTAGAATCAGAGTATGCTTCAAACTCAGCTTGGCCAGATTCAGAGCCAACTTGGCTCCCTTCTTCAGCAACATCAGTCTGGCTCTTCTTCCATGGCTGTCATTGCTACAGGTACTTCCACTACTTTACATGTTAAGACTGGAACTCCAAGGTGGGTTCTGGACTCGGAAGCCAATGATCACATGACTGGTGAGTTCTCTCTTTTTTCGTCCCCTCTTACACCTGTTAACCACACTGTGAGTATTGCTGATGGTTCCATCACTAGAGTTCAAAGTAAGAATAATGTTTGCTTGTCTCCCACGATTACCTTGTCCTCTGTTCTTCATGTACCTCAGTTGTCTTTTAATCTTTTATCGGTTAGTCGCCTTGCAAAGAGTTATAATTGTGCTGTCATTTTCTTACCTAATCGTTGTCTCTTGCAGGACCTGACTTCGAAGAAGATTTTTGGTACGGGCCATGAGCGTGATGGACACTACTTCGTTGGGGAACCGCCACCACCACTTGTCTTCTAGTTTACAAGCGTCTGTTTTACCTAGTTCTGCTTCTAGTTCTTTCTCAAATAAAACTTTAGTTTGTGGCATGCCCGACTAGGACATGCTAATTTTCAATATTTGTGTTTACTTTTTTCGTAATTAATGCCTGTAAGACTCATAAATTTCATTGTGTGGTGTGTGAACTTTCTAAGCATACTGCTTATATTCCTCGTATGTCTCGTGCTCCTAGTGCTTTTGATATTATACATTCTGATGTGTGGGACCATCTCCTATTATTGCCTTAAATGGGTATCGCTATTATGTTACGTTCATTGATGACTATTCACGTTGTACATGGGTTTATCTCCTTAAGAAAAAATTTGAAGTTTTTCCATTATTTATTCAATTTTTACAAATGGTTAAAACTCAATTCTAAATTGTTGTTCGTACCCTTCGCTCTGACAATGGCCGTGAATATGTTTCTAATGATTTTTGTTCTGAACTCAATATAAAGGGTATCCTCCAACAACTAACTTGTACTTATACCCTCGAACAGAGTGGTGTGGCAGAACGAAAGAACCGTCACATTATGTCTGTGGTCCAGTATCTCGTTCGTGGTATGGACTATGGAGGTACCTAAATATTTTTGGCACTTCGCAGTTCTCACAGCTACATATCTTATTCATCGAACTCCCAGTCGTATTCTGGATGGTAGAGCTCCTTTGCATGTTCTTCAGCCCGATTGTACTCTTTTTCATGTGTTACCACGTGTCTTTGACTGCACGTGCTTTGTTCATAATCGCAGCCCTCTTCGCACTAAACTTGATGATAAGGCTATTCGTTGTGTCATTCTTGGGTATTCTCCTTTATCTAAAGGTTATAGGTGTTATGATCCCGTTACTCATCGATTTTACACTTCCATGGATGTTACATTTCTAGAGGATGTTTCTTACTTTACAGGTTCCATTCGTTCCCTTGTGCCTCAGGAGACGTCCGTTGAACCTGACGAGCTACCTCGTCTTGTTCCTGTCTTTGATTCTTCCTCTCCTGAGGTTGATAATGAGGATTCCCTCCCACCAATTATCACATCTTCTCCTGAATTTCATTACTCCCGGCGTCCGCAGGCTCATGCTCCGCCTCAAAATGCTTCTCCGGATCCAGGTCCTGCTTCTCCTGCACCGAATAAGACGATCCACCAGAATTTCTCGCCCAGTAAATTGGTAGGGTTATTCTTGCTCTACTCATCACCCTATTTCCCAGTATGTCTCATATTCAGCTCTTTCACAACCCTATCAAGCTTTTCTTAGTCAGGTTGATTCGGTTTCAATCCCCAGATCTGTGTCTAAGGCTCTCCAAAATCCATCTTGGGTTCAGGCCATGCAAGCAGGAATGGATGCCCTTCAGCATAACCACACTTGGGATCTTGTCTCTCTTCCTCCGAGGGAAAAGACAGTTGGGTGCAAATGGGTCTTCACAGTCAAGTACCTTCCGGATGGGTTCTATTGATAGCTATAAGGCTCGCCTGGTTGCAAAAGGGTTTACTCAGATCCCAGGAAAGGATTTCAATGCCACTTTTGCTCCTATGGCTAAACTTACTAGTGTTCGGCTTATTGTTTCTTTGGTTGCTTCTCATTCTTGGCTCCTTCATCAACTTGACTTGAAAAAAGCATTTTTAAATGGAGACCTCCAGGAGGTCATTTATATGGATCCCCCTCCGGGTTTTCGGGCTGAGGGGGAGTATTCTGGGAAAGTTTGTCGACTACGAAAGTCACTTCATGGGTTAAAGCAGTCTCCTTGGGTGTGGTTCAGTTGTTTTAGTGATATTAATTCTATTGGATTCACTAGGTGTCACTCCGATCGCACCTGCTTTATTCGTCGTCGTCCAGATGGTCGGTGTATCATTTTATCAGTTTACGTTGATGACATTATTATTACTGGCGATGATACTGCAGGAATTACAAGGGTGAAAAAAAAACTTGGGAGTGGCATTTGATGTCAAAGACTTAGGGCCTCTCAGGTATTTCGTTGGTATTGAGATTGCCCGGTCTCATCATGGGATCTCAATGAACCAAAGGAAATATATCTTGGATCTCCTCAGTGATACTGGTATGACGGGTTGTCGCCCTGCTTCCACACCCATGGATCCGAATATCAAAATATCTTCTAAGTCAGGAGAGTTATTATCTGATTCAGCTTCTTATCAACATCTTGTTGGTCGTCTCATTTATTTGACCAATACTAGACCTGATATTGCCTTTGTTGTAAGCATTGTTAGTCAGTTCATGCATAGCCCCCGCACCTCTCATATGGATGTTCATATTCTGAGGTACCTTAAAACTTGCCCAAGTCTGGGTTTTTTCTTTGCTGCAGGAACACAATCTGGGGTCACGTGTTTCACAAATGCAGACTATGCTGGTTCCAAGAGTGATAGGCGTTCTACTTCGGGATTTTGTACGTTCCATGGTAAACACCTTATTTCTTGGAAAAGCAAGAAACAAGATGTCGTTTCAAGATCATCGGCTGAAGCTGAATATCGTGATATGGCACAAGGTACCTGTGAGCTTCTTTGGCTTCGGTCTCTTCTACGAGAATTAGGGTTTCCAGTTTCTGAGCCCTCTACGTTGTTTTGCGATAATAAGTCCGCTATAATGCTTGCTTCTGACTCTGTTCTCCATGAGCGTACTAAGTATATTGAGGTTGATATCCACTTTATTCGTGAGAAAGTTCGTTCTGGTATTATCTCTCCGTGCTTTGTTCCCTCCTCAGATCAGATGTGCTCACAAAGTCTGTTGGACCATCTCTCTTGAAGTAATCTATTGTCAAGTTTGGACTCGTGAATGCCTTCGCTCCAGCTTGAGGGGGAGTGTTGGAATATTTTTATATTCCCAGTTATCTTAGGATGTATTTTAGGAATAAATATCTCGATTTGATCCTATGCATTTTAGGATAGATTCGATCTTATCTTCTCTTTCCTTTTTCTCTTCTCTCTTTTCTTGTATATATACTGTAACAATATTGAGAAATAAAGTATTCAATATCTCCATCTCTACTTTCTTCTAGTCTCATAGTGGTTAATATAATAAGAGAGAGTAGTGGTGTTCAAACAAACCGCTCAACTGAACCGACCGACCGAACCAAACCGATATAGTCGGTGTTTTGGTCCGTCGGTCGGTGTTCGGTTTCAGCTGCTACAAAATCCCAGCATCGTTCGGTGTGCGGTTGGTCGTCTAATTAGACCAAAACCGACCGAAACCGACCGAATGCATATACAATATACATATACTTGGATAGGCTAATGACTAAAATAATATACATAGGTTCATGTGTAAGCTGACTTGTCTTTGGATTCACGTGAAAGTGGACTGACAACAAACATGGGGAACATACAATATATATATATATATATTTTTTATAATATAATAAAAGCAAGGGAGTACATACTACATATATAGGGATAATCATTTGTGAGCTAGCTTGGAGCCACGTGAAAGTAACTGTCAAAAAAAGGATGGAAAGTTTTTGGGAACATAAAAATGATACAATATAGATATACATCAGTTTCTCTCATTTTTTTTACTAGCATTCAGTTTCTCGCTCATCTCACTTCTCTCTATGCGAACTAGTAAGTCTAGCATCATCCAACAAACCCTAACTAAATCGTCCGCCACCTCAACCCTCCGCCTCCACAATCAACCACTACCACCACCACGACAGATCTATCGCCACCACGATCTGCCACCGCCACCACTCGCAACCTCCACCACACAAGATTCTCTCTCTCTCTCTCTCTCTCTCTCTCTCTCTCTCTCTCTCTCTCTCACAGATCTGTGGTGATGATTTAATTTCCTTGAAAGAGTTTTTTGTTCATTCGAACATTTGATTTTGTTCAGATCTGCCACCGCCACAACTCGCAGCCTCCACCACAGAACATACTCTCTCTCTCTCAGATCTGTGGAGTGATGAATTTTTTTCTTTGAAAGAGTGTTTTGTTCATTTGAACATTTGATTTGTAATGTTAAACCTTTCCTTTTTTTTTTTTGGGTCAAAGATTTGTAGGACATGATTTGGGTAATGTCAACACCAAACCCCTCTAATACATTTTTTTTTTTTGGTTCTTACCTTGTCCCCCCGAGCCGACCGTAACCGACCGAAAAAACCGATACCCTGAAACCGATCACAACCGACTATGAGTTGTTCAGTTTCGTTTGCTGAATTACCAAAACCAAAGTTTTGGTTCGGTTGAAATTATGCCTTCAAACCGACCGAAACCGACCGATGTTCAGCCCTAAGAGAGAGGGACAATTGTTCTCTTGATGCTTTCTAAAATATTTCTCATCATGGTATCAGAGCCACCCTAGATAGCGCTTACACCAAAAAAACCACCTCAACACCACCAGCCGCAGCCAATCCTGACCACCACCACCACCACCACCAGTCACAGCCACCACAAACCCTGCGCCGAGCTCTAGGGCACCCCCAGCCCTAGCCGCTACACACCCAAGACCTCCCTCGGCCTCGCCGAACCCCACCACACCACCCCTAGCCTAGGCGACAACCCCCTCCTCCCTCCTACCTCTGGCCGAAAGCCTCTAAGGCACCCACACAGCCATTCTAGACTGAGTTCTCCTCTCTTCTCAGTCTTCAAACCTTAGTTTTCTTCCTTTAACTCAGATCTGGGTTCTACCACAGTGTTGATTTGAGTACAACCTTTCGTAGCTTCTGTTTTTTTTTAGGTCATATATGGACCAAAGATTTGCTGATTGCACTTGTATAGTGCATGTGATTGCTAGGCTTGCCTTGGTTGCTGTGTGCATTCGGTCCGTCTAAGATTTGACAAAACTATGGCGAAAGATGATTTGGTTTCTGAAAAATCTCCAGTCGATGTTATGAGTTCTCGTACAGGTAATGAAAGACTACTATCCATTACCGAGAACCCGGGTTCCAAAATCACCACCGACTTGTTCAATGGTGAAAACTACTTGTCTTGGTCCCAGACTCCCAGTCGGCTTCGTTCTGGCTTCGCAGTCGAGGAAAATTCGGATATGTGAATGGCACACTCAAGGCCCCTAGCCTTGAAGATCCCACCTATGCAAAATGGGAAGCAGATAATTATCTGACTATAACATGGCTCATTCATTCGATGGAGGCCCAGATTGCAAATTTCTCTCTATGGAGACAGCTCAGGATATTTGGGATACCCTGGCACATACTTATTCTCAGACTGGTAATGTGGCACAGGTATATGAGCTTCGACGTTGTATTGAAGCTGAGGTGCAGGATGATCATTCCACTATTAAGTATTACACTTCCTTATGTCCTCAGTGGAAGAGGCTGGATCATTTGAAGAGTTGCCGTCCTGTGTCTCCCACCGATGCTGCTAGCTTCACGGAATATATTGAGAGTGAAGGTATCTTTAAATTTTTGGTTGGCCTCAACCTGGAGTTTAATCAGGCAAGGAGCAGCATTCTTGGGACGGATCTGTTGCCCTCACTCCGAGAAGAGTTTGCTTATGTTCAGCAAGAAGAGAGTCGTCGATCCACTCTGCTTCCACCACCCACTACCACTGATCGGTCCGCCTTGGCTTCCTCTAGTCAGAAAGGGGGAAAGGGTCCTAATCTACCCAAGGATTATACTTCTGAGAGTACCGAGGATAAGAGTAAACAGTTTTGTGATCACTGCAACTGACCCTATCACACTCGTGAGACATGAGCCTCCACGGCCGTCCTCCTTTCCCAAAAGGACGATGCGGTAGACATGGTGGAGAACACAGTGGTGGTAGAGGAAGGGGACATCGGGCTCAATTATCTATTGGGCCAGACTCCAGCCATCTCGAGCCGTTATCACACTCGTGAGACATGTTGGCGCCTCCACGGCCGTCCTCCTTTCCCAAAAGGACGATGCGGTGGACATGGTGGAGAACACAGTGGTGGTAGAGGAAGGGGACATCGGGCTCAATTATCTATTGGGCCAGACTCCAGCCATCTCGAGCCGTTATCGTCCTATTCACCTGCTACTGGGGGCATTAGTAGTGTAGCTGTGGAGACGCTAAGGCGTATTATGGCACAGTTGGACACTCCCATGAGTTCATCTACATCTTTTGCTCATGCAGGTAATTTTGTTAATTGTACTAGTACTTTACATGCAAACTCTCAACAACCAAGGATTATTGATTCAGGAGCTTCCGACCACATGACTGGTATGTCCAATGTTTTCTCTACTTACACTCCTTGTTCAGGCAAAGACAAAGTTAGCACTGCTGATGGAACCCTTTCTCCTATTTCTGGTAAAGGTGTCATTTATGCATCTAAGTCCTTGCCTTTGTCATTTGTTCTTCATGTTCCAAAATTTTCAACTAATCTTCTTTCCATTAGTCGTGTTACTCGGGATCTTAATTGTTGTGTTAGCTTTTTCCATCTTACTGTGTTTTCAGGACCTCTCCACCAAGAAGACGATTGGCAATGGTAGGGAGAAAAATGGCCTTTACTTTTTGTTGCCCAACGAAGCTTCAAGTGAAAGTTTGAATAAGATTGTTCATCATTCCTTGAGGGAGACTATTCCTAAAGAGGCTTGGTTGTGGCACCAGAGGCTGGGGCATCCTTCGTTTTCTTTGTTTCCTTCTTTAATAAATAATAAGAGTGTTTCTGATTTTTTTGTGAAGCTTGTGAATTTGGCAAACATCATCGTGCCACTTTTAATTTGAGTTTAAATAAAAGTGCTACTCCTTTTTCTATTATTCATACTGATGTTTGGGGTCCTTCTCCAATTTCTTCTTTTAATGGCTATAAGTGGTTTGTTTCTTTTATTGATGACTATTCTCGCACCACTTCGGTATACCTAATAAAAGAAAAGAGTGAAGTGTTTTCAATTTTTAAAACATTTCACAAAATGATATGTACTCAATTCAATATTGTGGTCAAAATTGTTCGTTCTGATAAAAAGGTGGAGAGTATATAGATGGTGGTCTTCAGGACTATTTTTCTGAGCATGGTATGATTCACCAAACATTCTGCACCAATGCTCCACAATAGAATGGAGTAGCGGAAAGAAAAAATCGTCATCTTTTAAAAACTGCTAGGTCTATGTTGTTTGCTATGCAGGTTCCTAAGTCGTATTGGGGGGATGCCGTCTTAACGGCTGCCTATCGCATAAATCGCTTACCCACTCATGTTTAGGGTAAGAAAGCTCCCATTGAGGTCCTCCTTAATCCGTCTTCTCTCTTTGTTATTCCTCCAAAAGTGTTCGGTTGTATTTGCTTTGTTCACAACCATTCTCCAGCTCGAAAAAAATTAGACCCTCGAGCTCTACAGTGTGTTTTCCTTGGTTATTCACCAACACATAAAGGTTACAAGTGTTATCATCCTCCTTCCCGGAAGTGGTTGGTCTCTATGGATGTCACCTTTCATGAGACTCAGTCTTACTTTCAGCCTTCTCAGCCACCTCTTCAGGGGGAGAGAGTGAGAGAGGAAGAGGTACCTGGGGTGATTGTTGAAAATGACACAATAGGTGAAGTTGAAAATGAGGGATTGAGAGAAGGGGAAAGTAAAACAGAGGATAAAGGAAAAGAACCTAGAGTGAGTAGGGATGAGGAGGAAAATAGACAAAAGAATGACGAGGGAGATGAAGAGGGTAGAGGACAAACAAAAAAAAGGGAAAGAGCTATTGACACATTCAAAAAATAAGGAGAAGAAAAGATTTGGGGCTGCAGAAGTGGAAGCCATTCCTTCTCCCTCACAACAGCCAGTCTCTTCAGGTGGAGATGATCCAGGTATTTCTGGTCCTTCTACTCATAATACCCTTGACTCATCTAATGTTGTTGATGATTTAGACATTCCTATTGCTCATCGGAAGGGCGTTAGGACTTGTACTAAACACTCTCTCTCTAATTTTGTTTCATACTCTCGGTTGTCTCCTACTCATAAAGCGCTTGTATCCAAACTTGCATCTATTTCTATTCCTAACAATGTTCAGGAAGCTCTGATTGATCAAAAATGGAAATCAGCCATGGTTGAAGAGACGAATGCACTCCACAAAAATGGCACATGGGAATTAACAAAACTACCTCATGGGAAGAAGACAGTGTGGGCTGTAAGTGGGTATTCACTGTGAAATATAAAGCAGATGGAACACTTGAGCAATACAAGGCGACATTAGTGGCCAAGGGATTTTCTCAAACTTATGGAGTAGATTATCAGGAGACGTTTGCTCCTGTGGCCAAGATGAACTCGATCAGGATCTTGTTATCTCTTGCTGCAAATCTGGAGTGGCCATTGCATCAGTTCGATGTCAAGAATGCATTCTTACATGGTGATTTAGAGAAGGAGGTGTACATGGATGTTCCTCCAGGTTTCGAGGACACCAAGACAAAGGGGAAGGTGTGCCGTCTCAAAAAGTCTCTGTATGGGCTCAAGCAATCACCTAGAGCATGGTTCGATAGATTCTCACAGGCCATGACTAAGTATGGTTTCAAACAGAGCCAAGGTGATCACACTCTCTTTGTTAAGCACTCTTTAGCTGGTAAGGTCACTGCATTGATTGTTTATGTGGATGATACTGTTCTTTCTGGAAATGATTTAGAAGAGATGGGACGTCTAAAAGGATATTTAGCTAGAGAGTTTGAAATTAAAGATTTGGGAAGTTTGAAGTATTTCTTGGGTATCGAAGTTGCTCGATCCAAAGATGGAATATATCTGTCACAGAGACAATATGTTTTGGATTTGCTTAAAGAAACTGGGATGCTTGGAAGTAAGGCAATCGATACACCAATGGACCCAAATTTTAAACTAAGTGATGATCCAAGTGGAGAGTTAGTTGATAAAGGGAGGTATCAGAGGATGGTTGGCAAGCTGATTTATCTGTCACACACTAGACCGGATATTGCTTTTGTTGTAAGCGTCGTTGGCAGTTTATGCATTCACCAAAACAGATTCACCTTGATACTGTGTTTTGAATTTTGAGGTACCTCAGGACAGCACCAGGGAAGGGTTTGTACTTTGCCAAACGTGGTGACACTCAGGTGGAGGCTTATACATATGCAGACTGGGCTGGATCTATTACAGATAGGAGATCGATTACAGGGTACTGCTCCTTTGTTGGGTGTAACTTGGTTACTTGGAGGAGTAAAAAACAGTCGATAGTGGCTATGTCCAGTGTAGAGGCAAATTTTAGGGCAATGGCGCAAGGGGTGTGTGAGTTGTTGTGGATTTAGATCATTCTTTCTGATCTTGGCTTTGGGCCTCAAGAGACTATGAAATAGTATTGTGACAAGAAGGCAGCTATTGACATAGCTCATAATCCAGTACAGCATGATAGGACTAAGCATGTTGAGATAGATCGACATTTTATCAAAGAGAAGTTGAACAGTGGTAGTATATGCACTCCTTTTGTGAAGTCTGGGAACCAGTTGGCTAATGTCCTTACTAAGAGTCTTGCTACTAGACCTTTTCACTTTATTCTTAGCAAGCTGGGCATGAGAGATATCTTTGCACCAGCTTGAGGGGGAGTGTTGAGTGTTATTTTCTTATATTATGTGAGGGGGTCTATTTTATGTTTTTTTAGTATTGTTAGGGTTTATAATGTAATTGGTGTATTAGTCTCATAGTGGTTAATAGAATAAGAGAGAGGGACAATTGTTCTCTCGATGCTTTCTAAAATATTTCTCATCAGGTATTTCTTAGGCATTGAGGTGGTCACGTCCAGTGAAGGGATCTGCTTATCTCAGAGAAAATATGTTCTTGATTTGTTGTCTAAGACAGGAATGTTGGGATCAAAACCTTTGGATACTCCTATGGATCCCAATTCCAAATTATTGCCGGCTTAGGGGGCGCTACTTGATGATCCAGTACAGTATAGACGCTTAGTTGGGAAACTTAATTACCTAACTGTCACAAGACCTGATGTTGCCTTCGCAGTTAGTGTAATCAGCCAGTTTATGGATTCTCCTCGAACTACACATTAGGTGCAGTGATACGAGTCTTGAGGTACCTCAAGGAGGGCCCAGGCCGTGGTTTGTTGTATAAGGATCATGTTCACATACGAGCTGAGAGCTACACAGATGCAGATTGGGCCGGATCTCCTAGTGATAGAAGGTCTACTACAGAGTATTGTGTCCTTGTTGGTGGAAATCTTGTGTCATCGAAAAGCAAGAAACAAACCATTGTTGCCAGATCTAGTGCTGAGTCAGAATATAGGGCTATGGCGCATACTACTTGTGAGTTCGTATGGATGAAGCATTTGTTGGAGGAACTTGGGCATACTTAGTCCGAGCCTATGAACCTATTTTGTGACAACCACGTAGCTGTTCATATTGTTTCTAATCCCGTGTTTCATTAGAGGACAAAACACATTGAAGTTGATTGCAAGGTTATTTAAGGCGCAAAGGTCTCCTGGAGCCTAGGCGCGAGGCGCACTCTAAGGCGCGCGCCCGAGCGAAGCGAGCGCAAAAATACATAAATATGTATATAAATTTATATGGTATAGCAGCCTTGGTTCACTCTTTTAACATATACTAGTATTTTCTATATGGTTTTTTTAAATTTTCTAGTATTTTCTACCTAGTATTTTCTAACTTCGAAAATCTGTTTTCATGTATTTTTGTATGGAAAAAGATTAACACATTACAATACAATACAAAATAAGAGAAGAAGAAAAAGAAAGAAAATTTGAAAAAAAAAAAAAAATATATATATATATATATAAAGAAGCTGAACCAACTATCAAGAAAAAAAAAAAGCAGGGAAGAAGAAGAAGGTATTATTTTCAGATTGAAAGAATAGTAGTACTCCACTCAAATACAATTAAAATAAGAGGTGTGAAATAACAAATAAGAGGTATTATTTCAAGTACAATAAAAATTCAAATTGAAAGAATAGTAGTACTCCACTCACTGCATTTATTTTCAAAAACAAAAAGAGAGGGGGGGGGGGGGGGGGGGGGGGAGAGAGAGAGAGAGAGAGAGAGAGAGGAGAAGAAGAAGAAGAAGAAAAAGACGAAGTAGACCAAGACCAAGACAGTCGAAGAAGAAGAAGAAAGAAAGAGAAGAAAAACGTACCTGGGAGGTGCAGATGCCGGCGATGATGATTCCGGCGACCTGCGATGGCTGATGAAGGGACATGCAATCTCTTTTTTTTTTTTTTTTTTTTTTCTCTTCTCCTTTCCGATTTTCAACTTCTCATAGCCTTTCAACTTCTCCTTTCGGATGAAGGGATAGCCTTTCGCAGCTCTTTTTCTTCTTTCTTTTCTTCTTCTTTTTTTTTTTTTTTTGGTTTGCAACTGATAGGGCTTGGGGGATTTGGGGCTAAAAGTTTTGATTGGGTCTCCCTTCTTCTAGGCGTGCGCCTCATGCGCCCGGCGCCTCGAGCCAAGGCGCGCCTAGAATGCGCTTGGTTGAAGGGGCCTCGCCTTGCCTTAGGCGAGGCTCACTACTTGCGCCCACCTGCGCCTCGCGCCTAGGCGCGCCTTTCACAACAGAGGTTAATTGTCACTTTGTTCATGAGAAGCTCCTACAGAAAGTGATTAATACAGTTCATGTAAAATCTGCTGAACGGTTAGCAGATTTGTTTACTAAAGAGCATTGGGTGGGACACGTGTGAAATAAATTTGTAACAAGCTGGTGCATATGATATGTATGCTCCAGCTTGAGGGGGAGTGGTAAAGGGTATATATGTATATGTGTAATATAGTGCAGAGTGAGTATGTGGCAGTCCCACATCGGTTAAATGTCAATAGTATAGGGCCTAAAGCCTATAAATAGGCTCGCTGTATTCTTATTTCACTATGTTGAATATACACTGAGATATTCCCTTCACCACTTTTATCTTTCTTTTTTAATTTGCTATTATTTATCTTCAATTTTTTCTGACATAAAACTCAATAATCGAAAGGCTTAAGCCTTGCCTCAAGGGTGATGAAACGCCTCCCCTAGCACTTTTACCTTTTAAAACATTGATATCAATAGTATGTGCATGGAGAGCATAACAATGAGATATAGATAGCAAATGTCTTAATGATAAAACTGCTCTCCTACACTCTTTGAACTACACTGATACATAAACTTGATGTATTTCTTCTCCTTGCAACCACATACATTAGGAACCAAATGATTCTCATTTTTTACTTACTCAGAAGTCAGAAGCATAAAGAAAATCAAAAGTGTAATCTTATTTTTGAGAAGCAGAGAAGCATAGTCAATAATAAGTTTCATAGTTCTGTGAGCAACCAAAGTGTTAACAACCATCTACTCTGTAAGCTTAAGTTGTTAGTGAGGGTGTAACTTAAGTTTTTATACTCTCAACACACCCCTTCACATGTGGCTAGACTTTCTTTCATATGGGCCAAACGAGTAGAAATTTAGAAATCAGGGTGACGGAGAGGATTGAACTCATGACCTTTTCCACCATCTACTCTAAAAGCTTAAGCTGTTAGAGAGGATGTACCTTAAGTATTTATACTCTCCACACAAACATTGAGGCCCATAAGCCAGCTACCACTATCACACACCTCATGTGATGCAGTAAAAGGCACAGTTAAGACTAGTGTTTCAGGTATCCGAAATGCACTGTTATGACCAAATTTAAACTATGTCATATACGAACTGCAGTAAGTCATATTGGGTTCCGCAGCTTCCAGTTGAATGCCCTATACTCTATAGCTTGACACTTTCTATGAGCAGTTTTAAGATTGCTTATAACTTTGCAAACAAACTGAAACGGTAGACAATTCTCTTGCCAAATCATGCTAAAGGCTGATGCATTTAATTCAGTTATCAATAGCTAGTTCTGAAATTGAGGTAAGGGTAAAATTAGATAGTGAAACTTCATTACCAATCCAATGGTGTTGTCAGGATGGCCGTCACTTCCAGCGGTGACATCAGTTTCATACGCAACTTGAGACTCTTCCTCTTTTGTTGCAGGTTGCTATATCAACACAAAAATATGTGCCCAACAGCATGTCAGGAGTTAAATGTTTAAGCCACACAAAACACCACATCAATGAGACTATTAGTACAAGGAAAACATACATCTGCAGACTCCTCAATCTCTGCTTCTGCTCCATTGCTTGGAGTTGGAGATACTACATTTCCAGAATCATCACCAACCCCTCCAGCTGATTCAACATAGTCGTGTGGCACATCCTATAAGAAGGCCGTACATGATAGAACTCAGGAAAAAAAAAAAAATCATTTGCAATACATCCCGAAATTGAAAACATTAATGACCAGACAAACATAAGATATCACAGAAATTATCCTTGCAATTGTCGCTGTCAAGCAGACAGATACATATTTAATATATGGGTGTGAGTATGTGACGATTAGCAAACTTCACATCCCACTTCGCAGTTGAGATGAAGAACAATTCCACATAGATATTTCAATAGCAATAAGTGTTGGTGAATTCCATTAGTCAAACACGAGGGCTGTAATCTTACTATTGCTACTTTTCATCAAAAGCCTTCGTGCGGGAAGAAAAAATAAAGCAGTACAAAGATACCAATCTTGACAATGTAAGGTCACTCACATAGGCTGGTAAGTGACTTAAAGCCATCGACCTAGGTAAGTCACCAACACTGTAAAGTACCTTCACATTATGTACAAATGCTTCCCAACTTTCTTTTCTTTTTTTTTTTTTTTGGTGGAGGGGAGTCTGTCTTGCCAACTTAGTTATACGAGACCCACAGGACAGTCTCTTAACAGAACTGTTTGTAGGTACTTGTTTTACCTTGCCACTCATATTGTACCATGTTCCATCCCCTTGGTAATTTATTTACAAAGTTGGGCAATCCATCAAAATGGCACGAAGGCCGCAGTGATCTCTATCCACCATGGAATTTCTTCCGAGGAATTAGCATTTGGGTGGGTTACTCACCCATGTGGAGAGAAGATTCACACTTCTCGCAGGAGAGATAGACTTTGGGATTCTTGGATGGCTTAAGGGAAAGGATCACCAAGGTTGGTCACGAAGGTTATTTTCCGCGAGGTAAACTACCTTGGTCAGGCTAGAAAAGGCTAGAGTTCCTCTGAAATTCTTCTAATTCTGTATGAAAGGAATATTCCTTATACAGCCTAAGGTTGACAAGTGACCAAGGTAGGCTTTTCATCCCGTGCTCTCCACATGACCCAATGGCTATAAATAGGAACAGTATTGCATGACACAGGCAAGACAGATCAGATATTCTCCTGAAATTCTGTGCACTCAAGAACTTGATTTGGGATAATCTCTTTGAGAATTGAGCCCATCATTATAGCACAGTCTTTTTGCCAGATTCCATCCCACTCCCCCTTTCTAGCTTGCTTTTCCTTACAACTCACCCATTTCTCCTCGAGATTCTTTTGCTACCCTTTTATAAATTTTCTGCTCCATAAAGAACTTCGCTACTTCCTAGATTTCCACACCCACATTTTTACGACTCCACTGGGGAGTGAAGTTTTGTGAAAGGATGGGGACTGGCAGGCGCAGGCAGGAGATCCAACAATTGAGCAAGATCAAGGGGCTAACCTTTCGTGCGACTCTCAGACTCCAGAAAGTCACTCCCCTCCTACCTTCACCGCGTGAGGGAGCTCTGGAGATGCTTTATTAGGAACGTTGCATAGCATGCACCAGTCCCATTAGGTTTTGCAACAAAGTCAACAACTCACCCTAAGAACAATGATGAGCCTTCAAAGAGGCAATAGTTCCATTCCATCCGTATCTACTGAGGATCCAACCCATCAGACTCAACACAACCTTTAAGGGGAAACTAACGCGGAAAGTAAAGAGGTAAACCCACTGCAACACCTACCAACACACACCAGTAAAGACTTTGCAACTACCAAGTGACTTGACTCTGCACATCCAAATAGAAATCCAGGCCATGATCAGAAATGAGTGATCGAGGTACTCGAGACCAGTGCATTGCGATTTCAGGCCCACTTACCCTGAATAAATTGTCTCTCACTCTCTGTCCTACCCAGAGGTGTACTGTCCAGCGAATTCTGACTCTTCGAAGGAGGAAACTCCTATGAGCACGTAGCACGGTTCATGGAAACTTTGGCGTACTTCAGACAAGATCATAGTTTGAGGATTAGGGTATCTCTAAGTCGCTAACGGACAAAGCCTAAATGTGGAAAACGGTGAAAAGTACAAGAGGTCATCAAAGAATTCCCCATTCAACTGACCATTTCCCAGCCACTGTTTAGCAGACACCCAATGCTTCTGCCACGCAAGGGAAGAGAAAAGGAAACCATAACGATCCCACAACTAATAAGGGGCGCGGCAATCCCCCTCCAGAGTTCCCTTGCAAGTTTAAGGAAGTGCGCATCGTCCTAAAGAAATTGGCTGGAGGACAAAGTCATAGAGTTACCCAAACTCATGAACCCGCCCCATGTGACAAAGGACAAATATTGCCCATATCACCAATAGAGCACCCAAATATGACTTATGTTGAAACATGTTATGATGGCACCGTACTACAACGAAATAATAGAGGAGATCGTGTCACGCCCCAAAACCCAATTGGTGTGGATTTAAGGCACATGACCGGCCACCGAGGCTTCATAACTTGTACAGAGACTAGCGGAAGCAACATAATTAAATTTATTTCAAATAAAGGACACGAAGACCATAATATTACAAATCGATCCAACCTTATTTACATAAAAATCCTAATGGCTAACTCGAGCCTTTGGATATAGACTTTGAGAATTCCATTGGAAAACTCATGTCATTTGACTTTATAACTAGTATTTCAAGTTTCTTATCCTTCTATCGGATCTTCCTCAACTAGGTCATCTCCCACCATATTTTACTACTCATCATCCTTATTACCTGAAAAGGGTTATGTTATTTGAAGTTATTGTAAATTCCATATTTAGAATCTTTGTATCGTATATATGTTTCATTCATTCCAGTGTTAATTACCACTATTCTACTTGATTATATATTAGTTCTATTAAGAACCTACGAGTCCCTATGTCGGATGATCCCTATTGGATCTACGAGTGGCTCCAAAGTTGGCCGACCCTCATTGGGTCAACGAGTGCTTCTCATCAGTAAGCTATTGCAGTATATGTATGCATATGTGTACGTGAATGAGTGGTTGGTAATCTGACCTCCTATGTATTCGTTAACCATGTCAGAATGTATTCTACTCTCGATATACCACTTATTATGTTTATTATCTCATTTACCATTGATATACAGATTTCTCTTTATGTTCATCATCCAAGGTTACGATTATTCACTGAGTCTTCTACTCATACTCTCCAAATCTTTCTAACCCCTTTCAGGTGATAAGGGTGATGAGGAGCAAAATATGGTGGGAGATGACCTGGTTGAGAAAGATCCAACAGAAGAATAAGAAACTTGAAATACTAGTTATAAAGTTAAATAACCCTTCTCAAAAAGTCTATATTCAAAGGCTCAAGTTAGCCAATAAGAATATTATGTAATAAGCTTGGAACGATTTGTAATATTATGGTCTTCATGGCCTTTATTTGGAATAAATTTAATTATGTTGCTTCCGCTAGTCTCTGTTCAGGTTATGAGGCCTCGGTGGCCCGTCATGTGCCTTAAATCCACCAATTGGGTTTTGGGGCATGACAGATCACCATGTACGAACCTCTGAAGCCGGACTTCTACGTTGATGTTGTCATTGATGTCACCACACGCATAGACATGTGAAACAACACGTTTTAATTTTTGCACATCGACACACGTTAGACAAACGTTGCAGAGGAGTGGAAAGGGGCCGGAGGGCATGGTGGCTCCTTTGAAAGTGTTTTTAAAAATTTTGAAGGTGTTTTTTGGTTAAGGTCAAAATTTGTAGTTAAAGTCTTAAAATATAATATATGGGAGATAAGGAATGGATTTATTTGAAATTTAGAAAATAAGAGTGGGCATGGCACAATATATTGCATAATTAATTGAAAGATCATAAATTTCTATTTATCATGTTGTAGTTGTGTCAACATCCTAGAGTTATTTGAATTGGATGCAATTCTCTTACGTCGTGATCAAGCTTGTTTTCATTTTACTGTAACTTTTTGCAGTCTACATACCATCTCATTGAGCTATACGTCCGAAACTGTGCAAATGACGTTGATTCTCTCTGATTCTCAATATCTTCATGACTAAAGAAGAAGATTTAGAATGTTTCAATGAACCATTGCTCTCTGAGCCAATGAAAATAAATAAATAAAGTTAAGATAGGCAACGGAAAGGGCTACCTATGACATTTCTGCGAAACTAGCTTAAAATTGATATAGGCACTGATAAGCGACTTGGATTCCATTGACCTAGATTGATTAGCATACACCGCATAAGCTTTATTCACATAATATAGAAAGGGTTTCTAATTTTGGGTCCGTTTGATAAAACTGAATATTAAGTACTGAAAATTTTATGCGGTTGAATTTGCAATACTGAAAACAGTTTCAAGTACTAAAATAGACTACGTTCAGTAGAAAATTTTCACTTAAAGTTTTTAGTGGGTTTTTGGTTGCTTTTTCACCACTTAATTGGGTTATCAAACATACCCTTAGTTTCATAAAGATACTACACTTTGGTTTGTACACAAATCAGTTTTTCAACAAAACGGTTTGAACATTCCCTTCTACGTCAAAAAGATTTTATCCTGCAATGGAGCATTCGATATAGATTCAAAAATGTTCAAATACTTTCTGATATGTCAAAAATATCAGGTCAAAGTCAAACTCTGCTGCCTCAACAATGAAGTACCAAAGCATCTGGTAGGGGCGCTCAATACACGACCTTCCCGGGCTGTCCAGCCCGGGACTGCCCGGTCCGGGCCCACAGCTCAGACATATAGTACGGGATAGTCCCCCAGTAGTCGCAGCCCGGGCGCGTCCCATAGCTTGCTCCTCAAGGCTCCAGACAGTTTCCTATCTCAGCTAGAAGTCTAATGGAAGGGGCAAGTTGTTTCCTAATCCACTTAGGAAACTTCCCTAATTCATGTAAATCAATTGTAATTAGATTGTGTTTCCTAATCTATCTAGTTGCCTTGTACGAGTGGTCTCTTGTATCTATAAAAGGAACCACTCGCCCCCATTGAAGGGGATCGCATTCTTGCTTTACTGAATAGCAGATACACAACACTAATATGCATATACCCGGCTGGTCTCTGGTAGTACCGCCCTCCTTGTTGGTTCACCAAAGGCCGCCGGTGATTTGTTAGTGCAAGTGCTCCGAAGCACACGTGGACGTAGGTCACCTAGTTAACGGGGCCGAACCACACTCAAATCTCTCTCATTTGATTCTTCTTATTCTTCTACCAATTTTTGGCATCATCAGCATAGCGCCGTCTGTGGGAAGCGACAGATTTCTCAAAGAACAAATCTCGTAGCTGATAATCATGACACCGAAGAAAAATAAGAAGACTGCTCAGCAGACGAATCAGGAAGACGCACCGGCTGACCAGTCAGCTGTTTCCATGACTCCTGAGCAGGTCACGGCCGCACTGGCACAACTTCTGGAGAGCCAACGACAAACTCAGCGGCAGATCGAAGCTTTACTAGCCCGACAGGACAAGCCTCAGCAAACCGAGGTTCGGGATGGGAACGACGACCCCGCTCGCGTCCCCGAGCCGACCCGACGAAGTGCCCGCAATGCACTGGCCTCTCAGGCGATTTGACAACCCAGGAACGATGTGGTCGGGATCCCATACGGACCCGGCAACGTGCCCGGGCTAGTCTGAACCGCAAGGGGTACGCCAGAGATATCATCAACAGTAGACGCGCTGGCAGAGGGGACGGGCAAGAGCGACAGACTCGAGAATCGGCCCAGGACCGTCCGGCCAAGAGCCGGAACGATCTTAGGCACACGATTAACCGTAGTCGTAGGCAAGCCCTGTCCCTAAGGACGGCGCACTTTGAGGAGGAGGCATCTTCGCCCGACCAGACCTATTGCAAAGGTTCAGAGCGAAAGACTGACCGGGAGGGCGTGGAGGCCCGGATTAATGACCTGGAAAAACAGATCGAGAAATTGAAGAAGCCAGGTCACCACCACACCAACACGGAGACTGAGTCGCCATTTGCCGAACGGGTAACAGGGTACACCATCCCAAGCAAATTTAAACAGCCTCATCTTGACTCATATGATGGCTCGGGGAGCCCGGTGGATCATGTTCGGACATACAAGGCTCAGATTGCGCTGGCGACCAACGCCGACGAGCTGCATTGCTTGGCCTTTCCAAGCACTCTGAGGAGCCCTGCAGCACAGTGGTTCCACTCCTTGAAGCCCCGATCGGTTAACGATTTTAAAAAACTCAGCAAGCTCTTTGTCAGCCAATTCGTGGGTATGCTCGGTAGACCACAGCAAGATCTCCAGTTACTTACCGTCAAGCAGCGGAAAGGAGAGTCCTTGAAGGACTAAGTTGATCGGTTCAACCAGCAGAAGCTCCAGATCCACGACTTGAACGAGGCAGTCGCAATCACTGCCTTCTGCTCGGGAGTTCAGAACACTAAGGTAGCCACGTCGTTCCACCATAACCGGCCGGCTACTTTGGTAGAACTCTAGGCGAGGGTGGGAAAGTATATCGATACCGAGCAGTTTCTGAAGTCCAAACGTGCGAGTCAAGCGGAGGACGGTTCCCCGAGGCCAAAGCGGACACACGAAGGCTCTCAAAAGGACTCGGGAAAGAAGCCGAAGTCGGATCAACCCCGAGGAGGTCGGGATCAAGCTCCGGTCGCATTCACACCGCTCTCACGACCCATCCACGAGGTTATGGTTGCGGTAGAGGCACAGAGGTTGCTCAAGCAGCCGACAAAGCTGAAAAGCCCGCCGGAGAAGAGGAACCGGGACAAATTTTGTCGTTACCGTCTGGGATCATGGCCACGATACCGAAGACTGCTTCAAGCTCAAGATTGCCATTGAAAAGCTCATCGAACAGGGTCATCTCGCCGAGTTCGTCACCCCAGACAGATGACCAAGGCCGGACGACCGAGCCCCCCAGCAGCAACAGCCCCTCGGTCAAATCAACGTGATCTCTGGAGGAACATCGGGCGGGAGGGACTCACAGCCAGCCAGAAAGAGGCATGCTCGGGCATCCCGAGCGGATGTCCTGCATGTCCAATCAGCCGGCTCCCCACCAACCAATGTCCTGACGTTCTCATCTGACGACGTAAAGGACCTGTATTGCCCCCATGATGATCAGCTGGTGGTGACGCTCCATAGCTAATTACATGGTGAAGAAAGTGTTGGTGGACACCGGCAGTTCCTCAGACATTCTATTTGCCTCGGCCTTCGATCAGTTCGGGATATCAAGGGACCAGCTCCGACAGGTGGCCACTCCCTTGGTAGGGTTCAACGGATCCAGCACGCAACCGCTCGGAATGATCGAATTGCCAGTTCTTATGGGGACCTACCCCCAACAGGTCTCCATACTTGCCAGTTTTGTGATAGTAGAAGCTCCATCCGCCTACAATATCATCCTGGGAAGGCCGACGCTCAACAAAGCCAAGGTGGCTGTGTCAACCTACAGCCTAATGATCAAATTCCCAACCCCCCAGGATCCGGGGAACTTGCGTGGAGATCAAGCAACCGCTCGGAGCTATTACGTCAGCTCCCTGCGTAGAGAGGCCGTCGCAGAAGCGTTTAACGTTCAGGAATTGGACTCGAGGGACGTGAAGGATGGAGTAGGCCCGGTAGAAGAGTTGGAGCAAGTGGTGCTGGACCCCCAGATTCCCGACCGGTCCGTCAGTGTTGGCACTCTCCTGGAACCAAGTCTCAGAGAAAAATTAATCCAGTTCCTGAGGAGAGCCAGGACGTCTTCGCCCGGTGCCATGAAGACATGCCTAGGATTGATCCTCGGGTCATGTCTCACCGTCTCAACATCGATCCGAACGCCCGACCGGTCAAGCAGAAGAGAAGAGGCATGGCTCTCGAAAGGCAGGAAGCTGTGCGCAAGGAAATCGGAAAACTTCTCAAGGCAAAATCCATTAGGGAAGTCCAGTATCCCGACTGGTTAGCCAACGTGGTGTTGGTCAAGAAGAGGAACGGAAAGTGGAGAATGTGTGCAGACTTCACTGATCTGAACAAAGCCTGTCCCAAGGATTGCTACCCGCTACCGAGGATAGACCTCCTGGTGGATTCCACAGCCGGCCACTCACTGCTCTCATTCATGGACGCCTACTCGGGATACAATCAGATCAACATGTACCCCGGTGACGAAGAGAAGACTTCTTTCATCACTGACCAGGGGACGTATTACTACAAGATGATGCCTTTCGGCCTTAAAAACGCCGGGGCAACTTATCAACGCCTGGTCAATCATATGTTCAAGGACCTGATCGGGAAAACAATAGAGGTATATGTAGACGACCTGCTAGTCAAAAGTCGGGACGAGTCCGACCATCTCGAGCACTTGGCCGAGGCCTTCAGCATCTTAATAAAATTCCGGATGAGGTTGAACCCGGCCAAATGCACATTTGGAGTCTCGTCCGGGAAGTTCCTGGGGCACCTAGTCAGCAGGCGGGGAATCGAAGTGAATCCAGAAAAAATCCGAGCTATCATCAATATGCGGTCACCCTGGTCAACAAAGGAAGTCCAAAGTTTGGCCGGACGGGTGGCAACACCGAACAGATTTGTATCCTGAGCTACCGACCGGTGCCTGCCGTTCTTCAAAATCCTCCGTAAAGCCTTCCAGTGGTCAGAAGAGTGCGAAGAGGCATTTCAGGAACTCAAGAAATACCTGACATCGCCTCCTCTGCTCTCAACGCCCATACCCAAGGAGGAACTGTACTTATACTTGGCGGTGTCACCATCGGCGGTTAGCTCGGCACTCATCCAGGAGGAGCACGAGATACAGATCCCGGTCTATTACACGAGCCGGGCACTCCAAGGCGCAGAAGCCGATACTCCCGCATCGAAAAGCTCGCCTTCGCCCTTGTCACCTCTGCCCGGAGACTCCGTCCTTCAGGCCCATGTCATTGTGGTGCTCACGGATCAGCCATTACGCCGGATTCTCAGCCGGCCTGAAACGTCCGAAAGGCTCATCAAGTGGGCATTAGAGTTGGAGGAATTTGAAGTGGTTTACAAGCCCCGAACGGCGAATAAAGGACAGGCCGTAGCAGATTTTCTGGTAGAGTTCACATACCCAGAAGATCCGGCCGAGGAGCTCACCCCGCCCGAATTACCGCCCCGACTACAACCTGGTATCCCTACCTGGGTACTCTATGTGGACGGGTCCTCTAACAAAGAAGGCAGTGGGGCAGGAATCATCCGGACCACACCTGATAGGATCAAGCTAGAGTACGCACTAAGGTTCGGTTTCCAGGCCTCCAATAACGAAGCCGAGTATGAAGCTTTGTTGGTCGGGTTGCAGTTAGCCAACTCGATGGGCGCGCAGCAAATCCAAGGATACAATGACTCCCAGCTCGTGGTCAATCAAGTCAATCAGGAGTATGAAGCCCGGGAAGACAATATGGTGGCCTACCTAGCCCTGGTTAGGTCAGTCGCCAAGCAGTTTGAAGGTTTCTCAATCAGACAGATCCCGAGAGAGGAGAACACAAGAGCCAACCGGTTAGCCCGCCTCGCCTCATCTTCTGAGTTGGACCTACCTGGGATAAGGGTAGAATACTTACCTGAGCCCAGTGTGGTCAACTCAGAAGGCTTGGAGGTTGACCCGGTCGCTTCAGGGCCCAGCTGGATGGATCCAATCATGATGTACCTCAGAACCGGTATTTTATCGGACGGGAAGGATGAAGCCCGTCGGGTTAAATACCGGGCGGCTCGATACCATCTCGCTGACGGCGTCCTCTACAAGAGGGGGTTCTCTATCCCCTATCTCCGACGCGTCCACCCTGCCCAGGTTCAGGGAATCTTGTGTGAAATACACGAGGGAGTATGCGGGAATCATGTTGGAAGACGGGCACTCTCCCGCAAGGCCCTGCTGCAAGGCTATTACTGGCCAACGATGGCCCGAGATTCCCAAGAGTACGTCAGGCGGTGTGACAAGTGCCAGCGGCATGCCCCTATGATCAACTGCCCGGGAGAACTCCAGACCCCAATCCTCAGCCCCTGGCCATTCGCCCAGTTGGACATCGACATAGTCGGACCCCTTCCCATGGCTAAGGGTCAGGTCAAGTTCGCTGTCATCGCTGTGGACTACTTCACTAAGTGGGCAGAAGTCGAGCCCTTGGCAACGATCACCGAGAAAAAGATGGAGAGTTTCGTCGGAAGAAACATTCTCAGCAGGTTCGGCATTCCCCGGGTATTGGTCAGCGACAATGGTAGGCAGTTCGACACCCCGGTATTCAGACAATTCTGCTCGGGCAGCTGATATGTACAAAAATATCAGGTCAAAGTCAAACTCTGCTGCCTCAACAATGAAGTACCAAAGCATCTGGTAGGGGCGCTCAATACCCGACCTTCCCGGGCTGTCCAGCCCGGGACCGACCGGTCCGGGCCCACAGCTCAGACATACGGTACGGAATAGTCCCCCAGTAGGCGCAGTCCGGGCGCGTCCCATAGCTTGCTCCTCAAGGCTCTAGACAGTTTCCTATCTCAGAGGAGACTAATGGAAGGGACAAGTTGTTTCCAAATCCACTTAGGAAACTTCCCTAATTTATGTAAATCAATTGTAATTAGATTGTGTTTCCTAATCTATCTAGTTGCCTTGTACGAGTGGTCTCTTGTATCTATAAAAGGAACCACTCGCCCCCATTAAAGGGGATCGCATTCTTGCTTTACTGAATAGCAGATACACAACACTGATACGCATATACCCGGCCGATCTCTGGTAGTACCGCCCTCCTTGTTGGTTCACCAAAGGCCGCCGGTGATTTGTTAGTGCAAGTGCTCCGACACACACGTGGACGTAGGTTACCTAGTTAACGGGGCCGAACCACACTCAAATCTCTCTCGTTTGATTCTTCTTACTCTTCTACCAATTTTTGGCATCATCACTTTCTTTTACTACAGAAAACATTGATTCAAGTCCTTGTATACCTCACAATGGATGCGAATAAACCTCCAATTTGCATATCTATACATCTTTAAGGACAAAGACATGTACACACTTCGAAAGATGGGTTTAAATGGAGCTTCAGATTTAGTTGTTGAAAAACAGTAAGCAAAAGAAACTAAAAGTGTGCTATGTGATCTCACAATCAGGAAAAAAAAAAATTATGAAGGAATTAAGTGAACAATTCGAGAACGAAAAATAGAGATTATATTAGATGCTTCCAGATGGAATTGGGATCACTAAAAAATTGAAAAATCCTACTTTTCAGTTCAGCAGGTTGCATGATTCTAAGCATGGTTGTGAAAACCGGACTAGATTGTGCGGTCGGATTGGTTGAACGTCGACCGGGCTACAAAACAGTCTGGTCTGG
Source organism: Hydrangea macrophylla (assembly GCA_033977485.1). NCBI lineage: Eukaryota > Viridiplantae > Streptophyta > Magnoliopsida > Cornales > Hydrangeaceae > Hydrangea > Hydrangea macrophylla. The sequence goes on from CM066989.1 coordinate 351,724, forward strand.
ACCACTAAGCCATTCTGAATAAAAACCCGTTCTGTTTTATAAGAACGGGACGGTTGAGGCAGGTCTTCAGAAAACCATTCACAATTTTGCGCATAGTTATTAAAGGCGCAAGGCGCACTTAGGCGCAAATGCCTCTCAGAGCTTAGGCACAAGGCGCAGAAAAAAGCGCGAGCCTGAGCAGGGCGAGGCGCATTTTAAAAGAGCTTATAAATCAAATACGCTTAAGCAATAAGAACTCAACAATTAACATATTACATATACATACAAATTGCCAAAACATTGAAGTAAGGTACATGTTGGCCTATTAAGGTGATAGGTCAACTAGTAAGTCATCTCCATGATGACTCACAAAATCGTCAACCTTAGAATAAAACAGTGAAGACCTAATCAAGTATGTACTGACCTAATGGATCTTAATAGGTCCAAAGGTAATAAGAGGTGGGGCAGAGTTGGGTCTAAAGTTAATACTAGTTGGGTATGACTAGTTTCATGCCTAATTAATTTATTGACGCATCCTTTCATTGAGGCGCGAGCTTTCCGCCTTGGGCTTTTATAAAGAGGCGCAAGAAGGGGCGCCTAGGCTGGGATTGTTTGAAGGGGCCTTGCCTAGGGCAAGGCGAGGCACAAAGGCTGAGCCCGCCTGAGCCTGAGCCTGAGCCTTAGGCGCACCTTTAACAACAGAGGTTTTGCGTACCGGCCGGTTCGTTAGACTAGAAGAAAAGATGAAGATTAAGGTCTAGAATCAGAGCAGATTGTTCATTTTTGGCATCCATCTTCAGTTGCTATTCCATTTTGACAGAGAGAAGATCAGATCTTAGAACTTAAAGTGAGATCTAAGTTCATTTGCATTCCGTTTTGGCATCCATCTTCATTTGTCCTTCATATTTGGTTAGAACTTAGAATGAGATCTGATCTTTCATCATCGGTTCGTTCTTCCCTTTTCCGCCGCCGTCACCTCGCCTGGCCATCGCCGTTCTCCTTGCAGTGCGCCACCATGATCTGTGAAGCGGTTGGGTTTGCAGATAAAAGTTATAAAACCCAGATTAATTCCTTAGCCTTTTTATTAAACCAAAAGTTCTTTTTAGAGAGAGAAATTAGGTTTTACAACTTCGTATAATATGAGGCAACCAGCTGGCATGATATGACCCTTAATTGCACGAAGCGGGAGCGGAGACGGGAGCGGGAGCGTGGAAGCGCGAAAACCTGAAAGAGTCAGAGGTTGGGAGCGTTTAGGAAGCGTTTATATATATATATATATTATGTCATATTTTTATTTTTTATTGGTGCCTCTTTTAGAAATAATAATTATAAATTTGGGGGTTAAATAGTAGTTGTATTTCAGTTATGTGGTGTTGCTTATAAATAAGTAACTTGACTTTCTACAAGGGATAGTATGCGGGTTTAAATTAAAAGGGGAAGTAAATTGACCTTCTACAAAGAAAAAACATTGATTGTATTCTTTTACCAGCTTTTGTAGATATTTTAACTTTGGAGAGAGAAGGTTAGTACTAAACTATAAAGTGTGTATGTTATATTATATATTTTGATTTGATTGAGGACCTGTGCTCTGGTAAACATTGATTAAAGAACGTAGGATTTTAAAAAACAGCCTTGCACAAGCCAAGACAAAAAAGACACTCACTGACTGGCCCAAGTGAAAGGAAAGAAAAGTAAAAAGAAACTGGGACCCACAGAAAAGAAAAGTAAAAAAACAGCCTTGCACAAGCCAAGACAAAAAAGACACTCACTGCCTGGCCCATGTGAAAGGAAAGAAAAGTAAAAAGAAACTGGGACCCACAGAGAAGAAAGAGAACATCAGTAGAGAAGAAGAGAACATCAGTCGTCTTCTCTTTTACCCCAAGATGCTAGGGTTTTGCTCAGTCCACAGGGGCGATGAGGTAGGTGCAGCGGGTCTTTTTTTCCTCTTTTTCTTTTCTTCCCCTCTTGTTCTTGGTATGTCGAATCTTCCTTCAAAGACTCGCGAATCAGTGGCCTGAGATTCGCGTTTCCCAAACGATTCTCTTTGAGAACCGCAGATTCGCGATTCTTGGTGAGATTCGCTGGGCAAAGTCACGATTCCTGCAACTAAGATATGACCAAATTAAAACCAAATCCTCATCTCAATGAGCCTTTTAAGTATTTCAATGATATTTTAAAATTTTTTAGTTTTGTATTATTAATATTGCTTACAAATATATTATTATATATTATGACGTCTCGGGTTGATTCCGGTTAACCCGATGGTTGAACCGGTAACCCCTGGCCCAGTTATTTTTACGATTCAATGAACGGTTCAGTTTTCAAAACATTGGTTCCAATCGATACAAGACTGCCGGTTAATTAAGCTTGATACTTAAATTTTCAGCAGGCATAGTTTGTGCCTGTTTTTAAAATTATGTGAATATGATTTGTACATGTTTCTGAGTTTATTATGACTTCCACATGCGTTGTGTCAAGACATAGAGTGTCAAGTATATTGTAATTTTTTGTTTTGTTATCCTTTACAAGAGTAAATAATATAGTTAAATTCCATTAGACTCTTGAGATTGATTGTATCGTATTTATGAAATTCGAAGTATCTATCATGCATAGGTATTATGAAAACTATGTAGCAGTCTAGTCAAATAATAGGATCACTTCCACTATCTTTTTTTTAATTCTATATGCATGTGTATTTTGTTCAAATGGTCCATAAACTGTCATTTTTACTTTAAGAAATATTTCCTGAGTTCTAAAAATAATAAGTCTTATATCTAGTGTATCATCGTGTATCGCATGTTTTCAATATGAGACGCTGCGACCGAGTTATCTCGAAGGCCTCCGAGTTGGCCATCTACACCGCGACTTTGAACCATGGCAGGTTGGCTTTCAACGATGAGCTAAAATGGACAGACTCCTCATGTATGTCATGAGCGGCAACTTTACTTTTCTAAAGAAAAAGATTCTGAGCGTTTTAGATTCTTGAGCTTTAACATGTTACAGACTAGAAGTTGTTCCTTAAAAAAAAAAAGGCAATAATAAGATACCAATTTAGGAGCATGACACTATATATTCCTCGCACTATGAAGTAAGCAAATAGTATGTTAACAGGCTATAAGATATAAGCACGTGATGGAAACAAAAGGGTACCCTTTTTCTAATCACCAAAGAGTATCACAAAGTCAAATTAACCAGAAATATTAACATGTGTGATTGTTCAAACACTTAAAAAGTAAGTATTCATATTTCCACTTGCCAACAATTTTTGCGTGACACATTAACAAATTCACCATTGCATTGGATATCGATATCATGCTTCTCAAACACACCAAATTTATTTTTGATTAAAAAAAAAAAAAGGCACACCAGGTATCAAGTTGGGTGGATATGCACAGCCACCTTTTCATGAACTCACATTTTCAACAAAATTTTATCACAAAACTACACGATGGAGAGCATTATGGAAGGAAGAGAGAGCTTTAATCTCCAATTAGATTATGATTTGGCATGAATGAGAAGCATTGGAGGGACATTATTCCAGTATTGGGCTTGCTGAAAGATGGAACTGAGAAAAGCTATTCTGATAGCAAGTGTAAATTGGTCCTGCCTCCGCAGATATCTTGATGTCAATGGCATTTTTATATATATACATATAAATATACGTACATATATTGCGTGTATGTGTGTGTGTGTGTGTGAGATTTAGGCATTGAAAACCCAACTAGATCTAGTCCAACCTGATCTGAAGGAGAGCTATCTCGCAGCCCAATCTTATCATCAATTGCACTCTCTGTTAGTTTTTCTCCTTGGCTCTCAGCTTCCTCTCCAGCTCTATTCGTTTCCATGTTGGCTACTTCCGCTTCCTTTCTCTCCTTTTCTTCTTTTTCTTTCCGTAATTGTTCTTTCTCTTCTTCCTTTTCAATCTGTTCCTTACGCTCTACATGGAAGGTGAAGCAAAAACAAAGAAGTCATATGGTCGGACAATTCACATTACCACAAAAATATCTGATCTCCCTGAAAAAGTTATGCACATCAATGGTCACAACCATTCTGGTACCCCGACAGCATCTTTTATCTACCTTGGGTTCAAGAACAGCGTACTCTACAACATTTTGACCTTTCTAAGAGACAATTATGAAATTCAACCCTTAATCATGTGGGCATTTCATTGAATATACCAAATAAGAATTTCGTTTGTTTTCCCTCATAACAGGCACCACCAAAACCAAAAAAAAAAAAAAGGAATAAAGGGAACATGTAGATCCTTACCAAAAGGAATAAGTAAAACTGAAATTTTCATTTTATGAGATTTGTGTAGTTAATAATCTAGTCATAGAAATTTTGAACATTAGAACCCATATCTCATTTTATTCAGTTTTAACCTAAGGGGGAATTCCACCTCTGAGAATGTCCCTTAACATACAAATTTTAACCTAAAATACCTTCTTATTCACAGATAAAAGATGTGGAATACGTGAGAAATGAACGTCTAATGCCCCAAGCGATGTCGGACGTAGATTAGCTCCTTGTATGGTTCTGGTCTCCCCATGTGATACCGTCTGTTTTTCCGTGCCATGTGGGTAACCTCTAGCACAGTACCACACCTCTGGCTGAGATAAGACACTGATATCATCTGTAACTCCCCATGCTGGTCCAATTACCTGAAGAAAGGACCTCGACCTACTACCAACATGACCTAAAATCTTAAACTCAAGTTATGAGTAACAAGCTTGTGGTGTCTTACAAGCTAACTAAACTATTGGTTCCCAACGGATGTGAGATATCACATCTCCCCCATTCAAACGCGTGAGAAACTCGTTAAATCACATGGCTCACAAAGGACAAAAACTTTCCTTGGTTGGCCAACGCATGACGCACCTCACCTCCCTTACGATCTCAGTCTTCTGACTCTTCTCACGGCATCTACCACATTAGTGCATCATGTATCCCCTCGTGGATAATGCAAGTAGAGTGAATCGACGAGACTAGAGTCGACTCTAATACCATTTGTAACTCCCCAAGCCTGTTGGCCTAGTAAATCGAAAAAAAAAATGTCTAGCAATATGGCCCAATAGCTTAAGCTCAGGTTGGTTGTAACAAACTTGTGGTCTATTATGGTCTCCTTTCTTCTTCCTTCCCCAGGCAATATGGGAGACAAACACGCCCCCTCCCTCTACAATCCCAGTATCGCCATGGGATCCACCATGTTTCTTCGCCAAGTGTTCACCACATAGGTAACGTTGAGCAAGGTACCACACTTTTGGTTGGGAGTCAATTCTAATACCTTTCAAGCAACATGGCCCACAAACTTACACTCAAGTTACTTTTTTTTTTTATTTGGACAAGTTACACTCAAGCTAATATTTGCAAGCCTCAAGTGCCTTATAAGCCGACGAAGTTATTGTTATGCAACCAATATGGATATCACAATACAATGGGTTGAATTTCTAGAGTCCAACTATGTAGATGAATATTAATTTTTTAGTCCTAAAACCATGCCTAAAATTTTTAGCTTCCCAAGGAGACCTCCAAAACTAAAACTACCAATGTGTGACACTTTACCATCAATAACAAGACCGCACATGATTATTGGATGATGCATGGTTGCATCAATCAAAATCTTAAACAAGGATATGAATAATAATAAATTTCAAGGATAGAAAAATCCAAGGTCAATGGTGGTAATCGAAAGGCACATGGATTCTTCTGAGTAGAACTTCTTAAATGACTAATGGAACATCAATTTACACCCTTGTTGCAAGAAGGCAACACTTGAGGAAAGCTCTTGAAACTCTCAAGGATTACGAAAGTTACCCATAAATCCTCCAATCCCAAAGATAATCATAGTTGCAGTAGTCAGAGGTTCTTGTACGATTCTTTCACAGGTTATATGTCACACTTGAGTCACTAAATCTACCAAAGGTGGACATTGTTTCCAGAATGGATGATAAATGAAATTGTGTATCAGAGACAATCCACCAGATTGTGCCTAAGTTACATGGACTCTTCTAAATAGGAGAAGTCCCGTGTCGACACGACTCTTTGCAGACATGGGTATGACACTTGGGTAGGATCCTTCTAGTGTAGTTTAGTGTAATTTTCAGCCAAGAAAGGCAAAGTACCCGTGTCGGATATGACAATCCATACCCGTGTCCTCCGGACACTTTGAAGAGTCTGTGTAACATAGGATTGTGCAACCCATGTTCACAAACACAATAAACAAAATAAAGGACAAAAACCACCTTTTTTAGATCGCTTATGTAGGTAGCTCTTCCCTCGATCAACTTGGATATTTATATGATTGTTTACAATCATTTCCTTCAACAATAGAATTTTCGTTATTTATGGAATTTAAAATGAGTAATGTGTAGCGAGATTGGAGATGTAAAAAAATCCCAAACAGAGGATAGGACTCCGATGATGACAACAACAAAAACAACAAAACTTGAGTTTAGTAAAAGAAGAGCCAGCTACACTCGAGATTCTCGACTATTCCATTTCCTGATGTTAGCAATGTACAACAGCCAAATAGGATCATTTTTTCTCAGGAGTCAGGACCTTTCATTTATTTGTTAATCAGGAGTTAGAATTAATTCTAGTTAATTTACTTCCACCATGTGGGGAGGAAAAAAAGCTTGTACTTAGCAACAAAATTTATTTTGTACATTGCGGCGGCTTCTGTTTTTCTCTTAGTGAGAGCTATGGATGTCGGTTTATATGGTTCGAATGAACCAATATTAAATTTTGAAACACCAGCTATTCAACCGAATCTTTGTGGCATTGGAAATAATCTATGTTACATGGGCTTGGCTAACAAGGTGCAGCGTCGACCTAGGTACGACACGGGATACGTGTCGGACCTACTTCGTACCTTGTCGGACATGGCCTGCTAGGTGACCCGTGTTTTGATTATCTTGGGAAGGTAAGTAGAAGAATATTCCACTATAAAATAATAATAATTATAATAATTATAATAATAATAATAATAATAACAGAAGCTTTGGTTTTTGTTTTTGTGAAATAAGGTTGTTAGTTTCGGTGGCTTGCCAGGTTCAACGGTTGAAAGTGCAGAGCACAAGCAGCAACCATGGAAATCTCACCCTAAAAAAAAAGGGAACAAGGAAATTGAAATGAAGGAGATGAAAGAGCTTTTCAAGATTAAACCATGAAAAATATGGATTTCAGTAGAGAAGAAAGGAAGTAAGATCAGGAAATATTTCAACAAACAAAGAAAGAAGAGCAACAATCGTTGAAGGCATCTTCACTTTCTGGCGCAATAGCCTTTACTCTAGAAGGAGATTTCAATACGTGCAATGACCGTCTTTATCCTTAGATCTCTGGATTCGTCTACCCCTCTCCTCTTCTTTTTATGAAAAGATGAACAGTGAGGACTATGTTGAGAGATGTTATATTCTTTTCGGTCTTACAATTAGTTTATGCTATTCCCTTCTCTAAGGCACTCTTGTAATTATGTTATTTTATTATTGATTAATAAAATGAGAGAGAACAACGTTAGTTCTCTCTAAGCTTTCTGAAAAACTCAACATGGTATCAGAGCTACCCTAATAGGGGACGCGATCCTCCCACCACCATAGCCGCAACCCACAAACATGACCTGAGCACTATTCATCGACACTGTTCACGTCACTATTCATCATATTGTTCACGTCACTGTTCATCGTTGCTGTTCATCACTACTGTTCATCGTTACTGTTGACAGTACTGTTCCCCCGAGAGTTATTTTTTCTCAACTGGCTTGATTTTTTTTTACCCCAGCTGGTACACTGGACTGATCCTTATCATCCTATATTCCTATCTTATTCAAGTTTTCTAAACCCTAGGGTGGACTCCATCATAATTGGGCTATTCTGATCGCAATCCGTTTTTCCTCTTCTTCGGTCCGTCTTCAGACCCTATGATTTGTCCATAGATTGGACAATAGCACCAAAGTGGTGCATGTGAATGCTAGGAGTGTCTTGATTTCATCATTGTTGGTTGTGCTTGTTTTTCTTTGATATGGCGAAGGACAATTTGACTCAAAAGACTACTGAAGCTACAAGTTCTCCTGCAGGTAATGAGAGAATCATTACCGAGAACCCTGGGTCCAAGATTACCACGGTGCTTCTGAATGGTGAGAATTATTTATCCTGGTCTCCGTCAGCCACATTTTGGCTCAAAGCACGTCTAAATTTGGTTATGTTAATGGCACACTCAAGGCTCCTAGCATTGCAGATCCTACTTATATAAAGTGGGAAGTGGACAATTTTTTGGTTATGAGTTGGCTTACACATTCTATGGAGCCCGAGATTGCTGATGGGTTCTTTGAGATGGAGACTGCCAAGGATATCTAGGATACACTTGCAGAGACCTATTCTCGTAAAGGGAATGTGGCTCAAATCTACGAGTTACGGAGAGCTATTGAAGCAGAAGTAAAGGGGGATCGCTCTACTTCGCAATATTTTACTGCATTGGGCACTCTTTGGAAACGCATTGATCATCTGACTACCCATCACCCAGTCTGTCCTATCGATGCTGCTAGCTTCAAGACTTACATTGAGAGTGAGAGGATATTTAAATTTTTAGCAGGCTTTAATCCCGAACTTGACCCGGTTCGAAGCAGGATTCTTGGCATGGAGCCACTTCCGAGTCTGAGGAAAGCTTTTGCTCATGTTCAGAATGAAGAGAGTCGCCGATCAGCCATGCTTCCTCAGTTCTCAGCTGACAGGTCTGCCTTGATTTCCTCTAGTCATCGTGGTGGTAAGACTCCTGTACCTCGTAATGATTGCAATACTGAAGTGGGCGATGACAAGGATAAGCTATGGTGTGACTATCGTAATCGTCCTAGACATACTCGAGATAAGTGTTGGAGCCTCCACGGTCGTCCTCCTATGTCAGGTGGTCGTGGGGGTCGTCGTGGTGGACGTGGTGGCCGAGGTAGTGGACCTCGTGCAGACTTATCTACTGGATTAGATTCGTCTCATCAAGAGGGGGTATCTACTCCAACTACTTCATCTGGATCTAGCACCATCAGCAATACCGATATGGAGACTCTATGACCTATAATGGCTCAGTTGGATCCTCCCACTAGTGCCTCGACTTCTTTTGCCCATAATGGTAATTGTGCTAATTTAACTAGTGCTTCATTTTTTACTTCTCAACAACCATGGATAGTTGATTCGGGAGCTTCCGATCATATGACTGGTCTTTCTAGTGTTTTCTCTACTTATAACCCATGTTCAGGGAAAGAAAAGGTTCAAACTGCAGATGGTACACCTTCCACTATTTTTGGTAAAGGTGGTGTTAATGTCTCTAGTGCACTTGCCTTAACCTCAGTTCTTCATGTTCCAAATTTTTCGACTAACTTAAATTCTATTAGTCGAATTACTCGAGATCTCAATTGTTGTGTAACTTTCTTCCCATCTCACTGTGTCTTTCAGGATCACTCCACGAAGAAGACGATTGGCAGTGGTAGAGAGGAGAATGGTCTTTATTTTCTGTTGCCTGATAGAGTTACAAATGGAAGTTAACGGAAGTTGCTCACACCACACAGAGAGAGACTTTTCCCTGAGACACATGGTTGTGGCACCAGAGATTAGGACATCCTTCTTTTTATTTGCTTCGTTTTTTATTTCCCTCTCTAGTTCCTAATAAAAATGTTAACATTTCTTGTGAAGTGTGTCAACTAGGAAAACACCATCGTCCTACTTTTAACTCGAGTATTAATAAAAGTACAATTTCATTTTCTATTATTCATACTGATGTTTGGGGGTCCTTCCCCTATCTCTACTTTGAATGTTATAAATGGTTTGTCACTTTTATAGATGATTGCACTCGCACGACGTGGGTTTATTTGATGAAAGAAAAAAGTGCTATTTTTTCTCTCTTTAAGTCTTTTCACAAGATGATTTGCACTCAGTTTAATATCGTTGTAAAGGTGGTTAGATCAGATAGAGGGGGGAAATATATCTATGGTGGTCTTACCCATTACTTCTCTGAACATGGTAAGATTCATCAAACATCGTGCATCAATACTCCTCAACAGAATGGAGTAGCTGAGCGAAAAAAACGTCACTTATTAGAGTCAGCTAGGTTAATGATGTTCTCGATACAAGTTCCTAAGTCGTATTGGGGTGAAGCAGTCCTTACTGCTGCATACCTTATCAATCGTCTTCCTACCCGTGTGCTTGGTAAGAAAGCCCCAGTTGAACTTCTTACTCGGTCATCTTCTCTTTTTCCTACTCCTCCGAAAGTCTTTGGTTGTGTCTGTTTTGTTCACAGTCACTCTCCCTCTCGTAATAAATTAGATCCACGTGCCCTTAAATGTGTCTTTTTCGGCTATTCTCCAACACAAAAAGGGCAAAAGTGTTATCATCCACCCTCTCGTAAGTGATTCGTGTCTATGGATGTTACCTTTGATGAATGTGTGTCCTACTTCCACGGTTCCCAGCCATCTCTTCAGGGGGAGAGCACGTCATGGGAAGAGAAGTCTGGAGCAACAGTTCCATTTATAGTGGGAGGAGATGAGGAGAGAGAAGAAAAATACGAAGTAGAAAAAGAAAAAAAATGAGAAAGAAGGAGAAAAAAATATAGAAGTGAAAGAGATAAGACGAAGGAGCTGTTGACTTATTCAAAAATAAGGGGAGAAAAATATTTGGGGCAACAGATCAGAGGATCATTTCTCCAATCCCACTACAATTGCCTTCTTCAATGGATGAAGATTCAGGTATCTCTACTTCTCCTGTGTCAACTACTCCTACTTCTCCTACCTCTCCTATTGCTACTACTCCTGTTTCTAATTCTCCCTTTCCAGATGAGTTAGACATTTCTATTGCTCTTCGCAAGGGCACTAGGGAGTGTACTAACCACCCCATTTCAAAATTTGTTTCCTACACCCGTTTGTCCCTGTCTTATAGGGCCTTTGTGTCCAAACTCGATTCTGTTTCTATCCCTAACCATGTACAGGAAGCTCTCGCTGATACTAAGTGGAAATTGGCTATGGTTGAAGAGATTAAAGCACTTAGAAAAAATGGCACATGGGAATTAGCAGAATTACCTCGTGCAAAAAGGACAGTTGGGTGTAAGTGGGTGTTCAAAGTGAAGCCAGATTGGTAACCAAAGGCTTCACTCAGACCTATGGGGTAGACTATCAGGAAACGTTTGCACCTGTAGCAAAGATGAACTCCATCAGAATATTGTTATCTTTAGCAGCCAACTGTGAGTGGCCTTTGCATCAGTTTGATATGAAGAATGCGTTCCTCCATGGAGACTTGGAAGATGAAGTCTACATGGACATTCCACCTGGGTTCAAGGATGACAAAACGAGAGGGAAGGTATGTCGCCTCAGGAAATCCTTATATGGTCTAAAACAGTCTCCCAGAGCTTGGTTTGATAGGTTCTCTCAAGCTATGATCAGGTATGGTTTCAAACAGAGCCAAGGTGATCATACTCTTTTTATTAAGCACTCATCAAAGGGGAAGGTGACTGCTTTAATTGTCTACGTAGACAATATTGTTCTCACAGGTAATAATTTTGAAGAGAGAAAGTGTTTGAAATCATACCTTGCTAAGGAATTTGAAATTAAAGATTTAGGAGACTTGAAATATTTCTTAGTAATTGAAGTAGCAAGATCCAAGGAAGGCATATTTATTTCACAGAGAAAGTATGTCCTAGATTTGCTTAAGGAGACAGGTATGCTTGGAAGCAAAGCAGTGGATACACCAATAGATCCAAATCTAAAACTTGGAGATGATCCCAATGGAGAACTGGTTGAAAAGGGGAGATACCAGAGGTTAGTAGGAAAATTAATTTATTTGCCACACCAGACCAGATATTGTGTTTGCTGTTAGTGTGGTTAGTCAATTTATGCATGATCCGAAGCAAATTCATCATGATGCGGTGTTTAGAATTATTAGATACTTGAAGTTAGCACTAGGAAAAGGGTTATGCTTTGCTAGACATGGACACACTTTAGTTGAGGCCTATTCTGATGCTGATTGGGCTGGGTCCATTACGGACAAAAGGTCAACCACTTCTGTCAACCACAGGTTACTGTACATTTGTGGGTAGAATTTTGGTTACGTGGAGGAGCAAGAAACAGTCAGTGGTAGCTAGGTCTAGTGCTGAAGCAAAATTCAAAGCTATGGCACAGGGAGTGTGTGAGCTGTTATGGGTCCAGATCATACTATCAGATCTTGGATTTGGACCAAATGATTCAATGAAGTTATACTGTGATAACAAGACTGCTATTGAAATTGCTCACAATCCGGTTCAACATGACCGCACGAAGCATGTAGAGTCGTTGAGATTGACAGGCATTTTATTAAAGAGAAGTTGAATAGTGGATGCATATGTACACCATTCGTGAGGTCTGGAGAACAATTAGTGGATGTTCTGACTAAAAGTCTTGTTGGTCGACCATTTCACTACATTCTTAGCAAGCTGGGCATGAGAAAAATCTTCGCACAAACTTGAGGGGGAGTGTTGAGAGATGTTTTATTATTTTCGGTCTTACTATTAGTTTATGCTATTCCCTTCTGTAAGGGCACTCTTGTAATTATGTTATTTTATTATTGATTAATAAAATGAGAGAGAGCAACGTTAGTTCTCTCTAAGCTTTCTGAAAAACTCAACAGACTATTCATGCTATTCCCTCTTTCACGTGAAATAGGAGTTCCCACACGCACCCCCCCCCCCCCCCCCCGGGAGCATTTTCTTTTTGTTGCAAAACGAGACTCTCTCTCTCTCTCTCTCTCTCTCTCTCTCTCTCTCTCTCTCTCATGCTAACGGCCAGGCGGCGGGCGCGGGAAGGGTTAAAAGCACGGAAAGTATTTGCACCATCACCTCACCATTGTCTTGACCATCTCACGGAATGTTTCGACTTTGGATCTTTCTAAAAACATCACCACGGCGGTGGAGGAATTACACATAAGGATTGAAGAAAAGGTTTCAAATATTGCCGCATCAAGCGGCTAAGGTGAATTGAGATGACCGAGTGAAATATGAGCTCTGAATACTTGCCCTTTTCCCAAAAAAAATAATATCGAGTTGTGCAGCATTTTTTTGTTAGTGTTGGATTGTTACACATCACCCGGGCATAGCCCCTGTCTGTACCTCTTATAAGCCTGGCCCCTGGGTAATCCTCCCCTCATAAGGCATTTTTTGAGGGTGAGTCAGCCCATTGATCTTTCTATTTGGTCAGACCTCTCTCCCCTTGTTGAGCATTCCCCTTGTTGTCCCACATCTCCCGGGTATAGCCCCCTTCTGTGTTTCTTATAAGCCTGGGTAATCCTCCCCTTCTAAGGTGTCTTTTGAGGGTGAGTCAGGCTCATTGGTCTTTCTATTGTTAGAAAACGAGATGATGGAAGCTATTTATTTTGGCTTTGCTGCCAAAAGATTTATACTCCCTATTCCAACTACCTAGTTAGGTTTTGGAGTAATACTCAGTTTCTCACTCTATCAATATTATAATCTAAGGAGAGAAATTGTTTTATTTCCAACTAGTTAGTTAGGTTTGGAGTAATTCTCACTCTATCAATATTATAATCTAAAGAGACAAGTTGTTTTCTAGACTCAAGGTCTTGTTATCATATATACGTTTTCAGAATACGCCCTATGTAGCACGAATACGATACGACACAGAGAGGCGATACGAAAAATCCCAAAAATGTAGGATACAAGTATGGCTAGGATACCTTGAATAAAATATATATATATATATATACATATACTTTAATATTTTAAGTAGAAAAAGAAAAAGAGGATTGAACATCAACATAACATATTCATCGATAGCAACTAGACTAGGTAGCACTGCCACTTCATTAAGTGGGTGTCGTTGTTTGCTCTTATTATTTTGCTTCGGGCGTGCCAAAGCTGTTGTAGCTCGATTGTGTGTGTGTGTTGGCAAACATAATTTTCCTAATACTTTGTGCGAGTGATGCACGATCTGACTTCTATCATATAGGGATTGTTAAAAACTAGTAGGAAAGTACCCTAGTTATAGGTTCTTTGACAGTATTGAAGAACACAATTCAAAAAGTGGTGAAAAATAATAATAAAACAAAGCTTTGAAAGTGGAAATATATTGCATTAAAGGAATTACAGGGAAATAAAATTACTTAAGAAAGTAGTGCAAAATACAGTAGGGAAAACTTAAGGGAAGCTCAAAAGCTACTAGAATGCAAAGGAAATAAAAAAGGAACTGAATGCTTTTGTTTGGAATGTTGTTGAAGAGAGTGTTGTGTATTTTGATCGAGCTGCTGGAGGAGTTCATCTGTTGAGGTTGGCTGTGTATATATAGAGGAAAATGAGAATTTTGGTCCAATGGGCATTTCTTGGGATGCCAAACGCCTTGGAACTCACAATTACCTTGGAACTCACCAAAATGGCTTGGCCAACCAACTTGTGACTCACGAATTGATCACAGCCATTAAGGCCGAATGAAGGAACGCCGAAGTGGTCATGGTATGAAATGAAGAATTTGATCGTGGTAGTTAGCATTCTTCAACAGTTGCTTTCATTTTTGGTGTGTTGATAAAGCATAGGACTATGTGCTCTTCTATTGTGGCTGAAATGGAGACAGCACATTTGGATGACATTAAAGGCAATGAGGAGTCTAACACTTTTTGTTAGACTTTTGATCAAAGAGCTGGGCCCCACCTCTTTTGGCTTGTTCAGCAAAAACATTGAAAATGGGTCATGGCCAAATCAAGTTGTTATCGGTACTAAGCCCGAAAAGCTGCTCAGCCCGATGACTTGGTGATCCAAAATAAACAAGACTAACTTAGGGAGCACATTTATTTGAGCACTTCTGACCAAGTGCTCCCAAATAAACGGTCATGTGACAAAATACATTTTTTGGGTGCAAACTGTCGTATGCGTATCGGACACATACACGTGTGGGACACGCCCGGATACGTCTCCAAAACGCCAAACCCCATGTCTGCATTTTATAATTTAAAGCTGAATTTCAGAGACGTCGGTGACACGGATGGGACACGGCTGTCCTTTTATATTATATGTTAGGGTTTTTCAAACTAGAGTTTTTCACTATGCATTTTTGCAATGCTAAAACAATATTGCTAAGTTGCAAGGTGCTACGGATGAATATGTAATGTTGATGTTCAATCCTCTTTTTCTTTTTTCTTTTTTTAAAATAGAATTGAAAAATAACTTTTTAGCTCAACGTATCCTAGCCCTAGCCGTCGTATCCGTATCCTACATTTCTGGGAATGGTCGTCCCCATTTCAGATCGAATCAATGTCACGTGGCTGTATCCGTGTTCGTGCTTAGGGGTGTCAATCGGGCCGAACTGAGCTGGGCTTGGGTCAGCCCGAATTAAGTTATTAAGTCCCAAGCCCGAGCTCGGCCCATTTGATAATATAGTCTCAAGCCCGAACTCGAACTCACTATGCTAGAGTGGGCTTCGGGCGGCCCAAAGTTAAGCTTTGGCTGATTGTTTCACTCAAACTAAGCCCAATTCATGATCCAAATAATAGCACTATTTAAACCAAATTCAGTAATTAACAGCTCCTGAACATCTAGATAGATCTGTATAAACCCTAGGAGGCTAAATGCCTAAATTTGTTGATTCAAATCAAGGTAAAACCCTCATCCTTAATCGAAACTGTGTGTGTGTGTATGTGCGAGAGAGAGGGGGGAAGAACATGCTTCGCGTTCAGAGAGAGAGAGAGAGAGATAGCAAATGGCGTTGCACTTTCGCAGCGTGTAGCGGCTGTGCTGAGACTTGTGAGCGTGACTGTGCTAGGACTTGCGAGTTGCGGCTGTTCAAATAGTGACTTCTTGAGGCAGAAAAGGAACAAAGATAAAAGACCCCTCTTACTCTGTTAGGGTTTTGGCTTTTAAAGCTTTTGGGCTTTTTTTTTAACCAACTGTAAGGCATAACACAAGACCCACAACTCCCATTTTAAATGCGTTAACCACAGGTAAGATATTATATATATATACATATATATATACAGTCAGGCTATAAAGAGGGCGCCCTTTCTTTATTAAAGAGAGGACCTCTGTTTTGGCCGTCGGATCGTGTTTTCATTAATGGCAGTTTTGTCATTTCACAGTTTTTTAACACAATCCAATGGCCAAAACAGAAGTCCTCTGTTTAATAAAGAGAGGTGGCCCTCTTTAGAGAATCTTTGTATACATATATATGTATATGTATCACATATATAAATAAACATACACAAATTGGACAGGCTGAGCTTATAATGGGCTGAACTTATAAAGGCCCAAGCTCGGCCCGAAAACCAAATCGGGCTTTAAATTTTGTCCAAGCTCGGCTCGGCTCACTCCCATTTAAAGCTAGGCCCAAAATTCATCGGGCTGAACAAGCGGGCTTGGGGCTTGCCCAGCCCAATTGACAGTCCTATCCGTGCTACATAGGGTGCCATATTGCATTTAGAACAGTGATTACAAACAATTGAGGTAGTTTTAAGAATATGTAAACACCTACTCGTTCTATTTCTTGTTTGACGTAGCCTCACAACTGTACCTAAATTCTGGATCCTTTATGGTCGAGTCCCCTTATCCTAAAAATTTGGGGTGTATTGATTCCGACTCCTGAATTCATACCCACACCCGACGCACGTACCTGAGTCTGGGTAGCTTAGCAAATAATATTTTATATTGAAATTTTGTATTGCTTTTGCTGTCAAATCACCAATTATACCAAAATAAAGGAGTAAAAGCCACCTTTTTCTAATCACTTATGTACTCTTCCCTTTCCCAAATCAACTTTTTCTAGCGGCTAGGCACATGCGTTGCGTGTGCAACTCGCGTTTTATTTGTTATTTATTCAACCAATAAAAAGTGTTTTGATTGGGTGGAGAACAATCATGACAATAAAGGAAAAACACAAACAACAAATAACAAATTTACCAAATAACAACACAAATGCAACATTACTTCAGAAAATATTAAATAAAAAGGACAGTAATTTAACGGAATTGATCAAATCCCTCCAAGAATTAAAAACAATTAAACAAACTAACCAAGAAACTCAAAATTCTCTCTTAACCCCTACCACCGGTCGCATAATAGCACGATCACCAGGTTGAGCCACCAGAGCCCGAGTGAATAACTCTCAGCTCCAAGAGTCCAACTTCAGTCATACCACCACCGTCCGGCCACTGGAAACCTCCTGTTCTCTTTCTTCTCCAGCGAACCCAGACTATGTCATATTCACGTGATTGGTGTCATGGGTCATATCAATGTTTCCTGGAACGTGGTTCGCCCCAGTACGTGGTACGGGTTCGGGTGCGTGGTACGACACATAGCTCGGCTCGCGGTACAGGGAGGGTAGTCTTAGTTGGTTCACTTTTTTTGTTCCTGGTTCGCTTAGGTTCAAACTTTTGGTTAGACAGGCACTTATGTGAAAAATTATGTATAAATCATTCCATGCCTTCACATAATGAAATTTCAAACACATAAACATAAGAAAATAAGATCAAATTAAGTCTCAAATGCAAATATCTTAGAAGGTAGAAGCTCTTAAATGAAAATAATGATTTATAAATTACTTCAACGAAAATTAAGCCTCAAATGAAAATACTATCAATTCTTTTTGTTTGGTTCGTGAAATTGAGGATCCAGATCCCCTAGGAACCACAATCAGGATCGCAAGATCCGAATCGTGGTTCCATGTGACCATGGATCAGATGTTGGCGATATTATCTTTTTCCCGTCTATTATGAGACCTCATTGGGAAAGGGCAACATATAAAAAGCACTTTGAATTGAGCAATTGGTGAACAATTTTCTCTATTTATCTTTTCAGACATGTAGAAGTTTTTTTTAACAATTTTTGGTCTTTTTGAACACTCAAATCAATTTGAATAGAGAATTGGTAACTTCTTATAACAGAGAAAAGTGAGTCACCAAAAGGATATATGGGTTATTTATCATCTTATCAGGGATGAGAGACATGGGATGTGGGAGTTATTTTATATTGCTTTTGTTTGGTTTGTGGAATGACATATATGTACCCTTGTTATTTTTTCCGGAAGGAAAATCTTAGATGGTTTTAATGTAAATATTTTTGGTAAAAAATAAAAACTCGGTACCCCAACCTTTAGCTTTATGTATCAGCACATATAGATATGATTGTTTACCATTTTGTCCGTCAACAAGACAGAAATTTCGTTATTTATGGAATTTAAATCAGTCATGTGTAGTGAAATAGGAGAGGTATAAAAATCCTTAATAGCGGGTAAGACTTCGATGATGACAACGACAAGAACAATAAAATTTCAGTGAAACAAAAGTAGAAAACTGTGGGAAAGGGTTGGAAACTGAATAATAAGAGAATAATACCCTTAAGCTGTTGAACAAGCCCATCAAGTACTTTCACCTCACTTTTTAGCTTTGACAGTTCTGACTCATCTTTGGCCACTGCTAGTTTTGCTTGTTCAACCTCCCACCTCCGCAATGTGATTCCCTCTTGATATGTCGCAATCTTTTTCTTCAACTTTTCTCTAGCTACTTTCCCAGCCTCCCAACATGTATTCAAGCACTTCACTTGGCCGTCATACTCATCACTCCCGTCGCAGCAATCTGCTCTTTGTACACAGTTCAAAAATCAATACTTAAAAAGAATATTTCAAGAATATGTGGGAAAACATTTTTTGGAAATATGTTGTGTAGCATGATTATCAAGACGATAACCAACAAATTCAAGGATTAAATAACTTGACTACTCCCAGTGATTGTCATACTATCACGTTAACAATCCAAAATTAGGAATATCAGTTCATACACTTGAAATTCAGGATTATGAAAGGATCAGGCATGAAATAGCTTGACTACTCCCAATGTACTAATACACAATAGCAAATAGTCACTTTCAGACATTTTATTTAAGCTGCAGGTTTATACTCGAGAACTTCTGCTGGCTGAATTTGTCACAAAGAATGAGCGCATAGGTGAATATCTGAAAGGTAAATTCACAGCAAAAATGCAAGCAATATGGGAGTCTTACCACAGATACCATCATTGACCCTAGAAGAATACAACGAAAGCGGAACATGTCCTGCATTTCGACAATAGAAGTTTCCATTGGGACATGCCGATGTTCCTGCAAACCCATAAGAGTAAGTTGGTCAACATATAAAACAATCAAGAAAGATACAAACCTGGATTTAAGTTTGAATAGTACTAAAAATCATAACAAGGAAATGCCTCAAAAAGAAACATCCATAAGTGAAGGGTTTTCACTTCCCTTTCGGATTTCTGATGACCAATACAGTCGAATATTTCATCGGAGGTGGTATCTACATAGTCACATACACACACGATACTGCTTGGCTGTAAAATAGAGTGTGACCGAGCGTGCCAGTACCTGTGTGCGAAGGCCCAAACGTGTAACCAAACTGAACCCTATAGCTGCAGGCCTGCTAACCAGGCGACTGTTGGAAAGTAGGGATGACCCTTCCCTTAAAAAGTCCAACTTCCTCCAAAGGGACTAGTTTGATCTAAGTGATCAACTATGAGAGTGTGAATTAACGGAAAGCTAAATTTGATCATGAGAAAGAAACAATTTCCATTAAAGTAGCGGAAATTACAAAGGAAAGCAAATTGAACTTGGAAATGAAAAATACATTAAATACGAAATGGAATTATAGCAAGGTGCGCTAAAACTAAGGCTGGCTTGGAATTTAAGTAGGAACAGAGTACTAAAGATTAACTAAGCATTCACTGCTAAAAGAAAAAAAGAATGCATAGGCTGAATTTTTTGCTGCGTGTCGAGGAGGCGGTCTTCCTTGTATGGTCTTGCTTCTTATCTTATAGATGTAAAAGTAACATCTCTAAACCACTCTCATGATAACCACCCATGCCTAACTTCCATTTAGATACCCACAACAAGATAACTTCTAAGAAGAAATAAGTAGCCACTAATTTTCACCAACTTAATCATCTGCCCAAATAACCAATGGGCCAAATAATTGGTCATAATGTGTAAAAATACCTATTTTTTTTTTTGGGGGTGGGGGGGGGGGGGGGGGGGGGGGGGGGGGGGAATCACTATTCGCACTCCATGGATGAACAAATGCACTCCATGGAATGCATTGTAGTACCATGGAGTGTATTAGTTGGATTTTCGAGTGGAAATAGCAAATCCCTTTTTGGGTGTAAACAGATTACACATAATAATAATAATAAAAATAATAATAATTATTATTATTATTATTATACATTTGGAAAACGGGGAGAGTGACGATACCTGGTTCATCAGTGCCATCAGGGCAGTCGCAGAAGTCGTCATTGAGCTGAGATTTTGTGAATTTCTTCGATCCGTCTCTGCATTTGATTGTGTCTGATGATGCCTTGTAATAATTCTCATCTGTTGAAAACAAATCTATTACAACAATTTTTACATACATTATAAGGAACACATACGTATAACCATATGCCCACACACACACCCATATATATATATATATAGATAATACATAGACAGCTTATCAAGAATGGTGTGAACCTTCAGGGGCAATTCCAAGTATGTCTTTGGACAGAATGGAGGCCGATCTATCAATGAACCCCATAATAAAAAGTAAATAAATAAATACTAAGAAGAGGTGTTGTGCTCGTATCTTCATCTTCTGCCCTCGACAAATCAATTACTAATATAGCTAAAATTAATATGAAAAGGAAGTTGCTGGTTTCCCAAACAAATCGAGCGTCTGCGTCGTTGTTCCTAAATATAATAGTTTTCTCACACACACACGCAGGGGAGAGTTAGAGGCGCATCGACACATCAGTTCACTCTTCTTTCTGTTTCTTCGTTAAACTACAGACCTGCCCCAAAAGGGTTTCTTGCAATTATAAAATAGGTAAATATCTCCTAACTCCCTCTCCCTCTCCCTCTCCCTCTCTCTCTCTCTCTCTCTCTCTCTCTTGACATTTGACCAGATCACATCACACTCATCTCCTCCACGTTTGGATATCACACTTACCTTACCTTACCTTACGAGTATCAGAATCCTTCCTTCTATTATGCTTAATTTTTTTTTTTTTTTTTTTCGTAGTGAGTGTCTCAAACGGACTAGTTACTAAGGACAACCCAGCCGATTACTTTGGGTGTGTTTGATAACCCAATTAAATGATGAAAATGAAAATTTTTAGCATTTAATTTTTTTCAGTGCATTTGATAATCAACCACTTAATTGAAAAAGCAGTCAAAAATTCACTGAAAACGTTAAGTGAAAATTTTCTACTGAAAATAATCACTGAATACAATCTGTTTTAGTTCTTAAAACACTGTTTTCAGTATTGCAAATACAAATCACTTAAAATTTTCAGTATTTAAATTCAACACTTAATTTTCAGTACTTAATTTTCAATTTTATCAAACACACCCTTTGTGTTGTTGGAGTTCTTGCTCTGGTTTTAATGGAGATTACTTTGTGAAATAAATTTTGGCATTAGCTTTTGATTTCATCAAAGATGAAGGTGGAGTGTGATGGAAAATTAGGTTTAAAAAATTTATTTAAACGCGCAGCAAAAAAACTAAGTTCGAAAACTTTTGGTATGCTCGGATCTACTACTCGTGAACTCTATAAATGCGTACAAGAGAGGATACGAGAATTATACCTTTAAGTCTTGAACACAATTCTCAAATCTTTAACTTCTAGCAGCCTCCACTAGATGGTCTTCACTCGTATGACTCCTATGGATGCTCCCGGAGAGACTAGGGTTGGTGGGAACCCTAATAGAGAGGATATAGAAGGTTTGAGAAGCCCTAAATAGTTTTAGCAGCTTCTGGTATAATAAAAAATGACCACTTCTTTTTCTGGACGCAGCTGCCCTATTTCTAGATTCCCAGAACCGACCTTACTTTTAATCAATCGAAGTGACTTCGATCGATCAAACCTTCGATCGATTGAAGAGCTTTCGATCGATCGAACCTGTCTTGACTTCAATCGATCGAACCTCTTTCGATCGATCGTAACTTATCCTGACAGCATCCTTATGTGCCTTTCCAAGCATCCTAGCGGAGCTAAGAGTGGGACCTCCTAGGTTCTTTATTGTTGGCTCAGACCAGCTGTTAATTCTCATGACCAAACTCTTCGATCAGCAAACTAATCAAGTGATCAGTTAACATTTACTCCACTATAAAAAGAAAACTGAACTCCAACGCAAAAGAACATATCCGAAGCGATGTCTAGACTTATATGGTGTACTAATGTCCCTCTACCGTCAGCATTCGTAATCATATTCAGGTAGTCGGATAACTGTTATTGTCAACCTGAATGATGATTACATCTTCCATTCCTTGAGTCTCATTCACCTCTCATGATTACCAAACATGTTGATAACTACTTATCAACAAGACTGTAGTTCTCAGTAATCAACTTGGTGACATTCTCAAGGGAATACTTACTCTTTATCAGAGGATAGATTCTATCTTGACAATACATATTCACAACCCTATGAACATGACCTACCCAAGATACCCAGGTGTTGATCTTTTATAGACCTTACTGATTGGTAAGTCAAAGCAGCCATGTCCGCAGTCTGTGTCCATAATCGTCTCAAGATTAAGAACATGTACCTTATACAAGTTATGAGTTCCTATTAACTGTTGATAGTATTGTGTGTCAATTGGAAAACTCAAGTCCATCAATGCACTATAAGCACTAGCATATTAACTAAGAGTTATAATCTAGTGATTGAGATTCATCACTCCATCCAATGGTAGTTAATCATACTACAGTGTAAACCCGATGAGATATCCAGTCTCATCATCCATTGTGACAATTTTTAAGTATCAAAGAATGGTAATTCGTATCTCACTTGTATGTATCTCATACACACACGGATTACTTACTATGATACTTAAGGATTAACAATCATCTCATGAAAGAAACATACACAATGAAATGTAAAGCTGATATCCATATATTCCAATGTCTCATACATAAAGTAATGGTTTGAGGGCACAAACCCAATAGAGTGGTGATGGTGGTCTGGTGGTATAACTCTACTATGGTGAAGAGTCTTTCGATTTTTTAACCATTTACTTGAATATCAAAATTTTTATAACAAAAAAGTATAAAGAGAATGTGAGGACAAAATGGTAAATGGACCGCTTTTTGTTAACCCAAGCAAACTCTGTTATCCGACAATGTCTGATAGGGGAGGTAAGTATGATATCTCAACCGTGAGATGTGGCGGGTGTGATCAGGTCAAAATAGGGGAGGTAGGTGATATTTACCCTTATAAAAGGGTAATGCTATTGCTACTCCATCATTGAACAAAGGCACTCCATGGTACCACTCTCAGAGCATGTGGTACCATGCATATCATGCATTGCTGTAATACCCTGTATTTTCGAGGGTATATATATCCCTAGTACCTTTCCTAACCCTTGGTGAGTTTGTGCGCCCAATCGATTGGACACTTTTCCCAATCGATTGCCATTAACCTAACCCCAATCGATTGGTCGTTTACCGGCCAATCGATTGGCATTTGCCGACCTAACCCCAATCGATTGCCACCTGGTCCCAATCGATTGGAAGTAGGTGAACGTGGCCTCCAAGTTTGGGTTGTATGGTTGTGATTATTTCCCCTTCCCTATATACCCCCTCCCCTATACATATATTTGTTTGTTGTGTGTGTGTTTGGGAGAGAGTGAGAGATATATACATACTCACTTATGTTTATATATATACATATCCTTATATATATACACACACACTCTCGGGTTAGAGAGAAATAGGAAGAAGAGAGAAGAAGAAGAGAAGAAGAGAAAGACAGACAAAGAGAGACAGAGAAGAAAGAGGAAGGGAGAGGACCACCATAGCCGCCGCCGCGGAGCTCGGGACGCCGCACTGGAACACCGGAGAGAGGTGAGTTTATTAACTCACTCAAAGGATTGTTTTTGGGATGTTTATGTGTGTTTAATATCGTGCATGAGAAGAATAGGAACCCCCAACATTTTTATATATAAAACCAACAGTTTCTAAGGAAGAAGACGGAGTGCAATCGATTGCCATTGGATCCAATCGATTGCATATTATCCCAATCAATTGCCATGGTTTCCAATCGATTGCTATGCCAATCGATTGTCATTGGTTCCAATCAATTACCTTGGTTGGTCATTCGATTGGGTAAGAGCAAAATGTTGTTTATCTGTTGTTATATGTTATGAGTCAGTTATGATATACCTGAGTTGTTATTAGTTGTTAGTTGTACCATGTATAATAGTGATATCTGGATATAAGAACGGTCAGTATGGTGTATGTCAGAATTAGACTTATATGATGTTGATGTTCATATTATAAGGTGAACTGTTTAACTGCCATATGTTGTTATTGTTGAACTGAAAAGTAGAATGTAACACAACAGCATGTTAATAACCAGTTAATGAATAGATATGATGAATACAGAGTATGTGGTAATTCCTGTATTTAGCGCATGAGCATTTCACGACATGTGGTCAGCATGCATGGGGTAGTGGTATGAAGAGATAAGAAAATACGATGAGAATTGGGATGTGTGCTACAATGTGGAATATGAGATATGTTTACTTTGGATCTGTGGGATAAATGGCTGACGAGTCGGGTGGACGTGGGACGGTTAGAGTTCCTAGTGCGCCTCTCAGTGTTGAAGACGTCCAGTGATGCGTATGCACTATTGAAGACGTCCAGTGTACCATTGACGATTACGTCTGGCTAGTGCCCTAATGTATACTTTGGAGGAAAAACAGGTTTAAAGTTATATTTAAACGCGCAGCGGAAAAGATTAAATTACAAAACTTAATTGGTAGCCCGGATCTACTACTCGTTAACTCTACAGATGCGCACAAGAGGGGACAAGAGAATATACCTTTGTGTCTTGAACCCAATTCTGAAATCTTTAACTTCTGGCAGCCTCCACTAGATGATCTTCACTCTTATGACTCCTATGGATGCTCGCAGGAGGGGCTAGGGTTGGTGGGAACCCTAATGGAGAGGAAAGAGTAGATTTGGGAACCTTAAAACAGTTTCTGCAGCTTCTGGTTTATTAAAAACGACGAAGATCGATTTCTGGACGCAGCTGCCCTATTTATAGATTCCCATAATTGACCTAACGTTCGACCGATCGAAGTGGCTTCGATCAATCGATCGAAACTTTGATCGATCGAACCATCTTCGAGCGATCAAACCTGTCTAGACTTCAATCGATCGAGACTACTTCGATCGATTGAACCTGTTTTGACATCATCCTCATTTGCCTTTCCAAGTATCCTGGCGGAGCTAAGAGTGGGACCTCCTAGGCTCTTTATTGTTGGCTCAGACCAGTTGTTAATTCCCATGATCAAACTCTTTGATCAGCAAGCTAACCAACTGGTCAGTTAACGTTTACTCCACTATAAAACTATAACTGAACTCCAATGCAAAAGAACATGTCCGAAGCGATAACTAGACTTGTATGTTGTACTAATGTCCCTCTACCTTCAGCATCCGCAATCATATTTAGGTAGTCGGATAACTGTTATTATCAACTTGAATCATGATTACTTCTTGTATTCCTTGAGTCCCATTCACCTCTCATGAGTTATCAACAAGACCGTAGTTCTCAGTAATCAACTTGGTGACATTCTCAAGGAAATGCTTACTCTAAATCAGAGGGTAGATTCTATCTTGACAATATATGTTCACAACCCTATGAACATGACATACCCAAGATACCCAGGTGTTGATCTTCTATAGACCTCACTGATTGGTAAGTCAAAGCAGCCATATCCACAGTCTGTGTTCATAATCGTCTCAAGATTGAGAACACGTACCTTATACAAGTTATGAGTTCCTATCGACTGTTGACAGCCTTAAGCATCAATGGGAAACCTCAGGTTCGTCAATGCACTGTAAGTTCATCAATGCACTATAAGCAATAGCATGTTAACTAAGAGTTACACTCTAGTGATTGAGATTCATCACTCCATCCAATGGTAGTTAATATGCTACAGTGTAGACCTGATGAGGTATCTAGTCTCATCATCCACTGCGACAAATTCTAAGTATCAAAGAATATTAATTTGTATCTCATTGTATGCATCTCATACATACACAAATTACTTACTGTAATACTTAAGGATTAAACAATCATCTCATGAAAGAAACATACACAATGAAATGTATAGCTGATATCCATATATTAAAATGCTAATGTCTCATTCATAAAGAAATGGTTTGAGGGCACAAACCCAACAAACTCCCACTTGCACTCACAACCATACAGGATTACATCTGAGACCTAGACTATCTAGATGACGATCAAAGACCTTATGTGGCAAGGCCTTTGTAAACGGATCAGCAAGATTGTTAGCGGTGGCAATCTTGGTGATAGTCACATCTCCACGTTGAACAATATCTCGGATAAGATGATATTTTCGCTCTACGTGCTTTCCCTTTCTGTGGTTCCTTGGCTCCTTGGACCGAGCCACTGCCCCACTATTATCGCAGTATAGCGTAATAGGTGACAGCGACACTAGTACCACCTCGATCTCCATAAGGAACTTCTTGAGCCAAACAACTTCCTTTGCGGCTTCACAAGCAGCCACATACTCAACTTCTGTAGTTGAGTCTGCAATGCATTTTTACTTAATGCTCCTCCAACTAACAACACCACCTCCCAAGGTAAAAAGATGTCCGGATGTCGACTTCCTCGAATCTTTATATGACATAAAGTTCGAGTCAGTGTATCCTACTGGAATTAACTCACTACCACCGTACATAAGTATGTAATCTTTAGTTCTTCTCAAGTACTTAAGAATGTGCTTAACGGTTGTCCAGTGCTGTGGACCAGGATTCGATTAATATCTACTAACCATGCCAACGGCAAAGCATATATCTAGTCTAGTACATAACATCGCATACATGAGACTTCCCACTACCGAAGCATAGGGAATTCCTGCCATGCAATTCCTCTCCTCTTGTGTCTTTGGACACTGGTCCTTGGAGAACGCTAAACCATGCCTGAAAGGTAACAAACCTTTCTTCGAATTATCCATTGAAAACCTAGTTAGCACTTTCTCGATATAACCAGCTTGAGATAATCCCATTACCTTTCGCTTACAATCCCGAAAGAGCTTTATTCCAAGAATATAGCTCGCCTTTCCTAGATCCTTCATATCGAAAGTATTGGCTAGCCAAACCTTGACCATTGGCAACGCCACTACATCAGTCCCAATGAGTAGAATGTCGTCAACGTAAAGCACAAGAAAAGCCACCACTTTTCCTTCACACTTCTTGTATACACAAGGATCATCCAGATTCTGTATGAAACCAAACGACTTGATCGCTTGGTCAAATCGGATGTTCCAACTTCTGGATGCCTGCTTAAGCCCATAAATGGACTTTTGCAACTTGTATACCAAGTTACCTTTCCGACCAGCTATGAACCCTTCTGGTTGTTGCATATAGATGTCCTCCTCAAGATTGCTATTCAAGAATGCAGTCTTAATGTCCATCTGCCAGATCTCATAATCTAGGCATGCAACAATGGATAAGAGTATTCTGATGGACTTGAGCATGGCAACCGACGAAAAGGTTTTCTCATAATTAATGCCCTCCCTCTGAGTATAACCTTTCGCTACAAGCCTAGCCTTAAAGGTCTCAACCATTCCATCAGATCCTCTTTTCCTCTTATAGACCCACTTACAACCAATGGGTTTAATATTGGTTGGAAGTTCTACAAGATCCCAGACCTAATTGGAATCCATAGATTCCAATTTAGTCTTCATAGCTTTAATCTAATGAGCTAAATCAACATCAGCCATTGCCTCTTCGTATGTGGCAGGATCAGACTCAGATTCTATGGAGACAGCTTCAAAAACTTCTCCTAAGTACATGTATATATCAGGCTGGCTGATAATCCTCCCACTACGATGAGGTACCAGTGCAGAAATGGGTGAAGAAGTGGTATTTTCTTAATTTACATCGTTATCAACTGTGGGTTGGACTGAGGGCTCTCCTTCTATCTCTCTCACATCTATCCTTCCCTTAGGTTTATGGTTCATGATATAGTCATCCTCCAAGAAAACAACATTCGTACTAATAAACACTTTCTGTTAGTAAGATGATTGTTCAATCAGGGATTCAGCGTCCCGACGTAAAGGTATATGCATGGGATGGATGCATAGGTTGCATGCATGGATTTAGTGAGTATATGATGAGATATTATACTATGATCTTTATCCTTGTCATTCCTTAACATGTTTCCTTAGGGCTGGCCATCCCAACCCGAGATCCGACCAACCCGACCCAACCCGAACGACTCGAAGGCATTTGAGTGGTTTTGGCGGATGGCCGGATGAGTCATGGTTTTCCCAAGCCACACCCGATTGCTTATGGTTTGGTTGTCGGTTTTTATAATCCAAACCCGACATCACCCGACCCGACCCGACCCGACCACATATTGAAAACTTAGAAAATACAATATATGTGGTGAAACTATGGAAGTCATTTTCAATTCTGTTTTTTGTATGTTGTATTAATTTGATGGTAGATTGTATAATTGTTTTTCATTTTTCTTTGCTTGTTAAGTTTATGTAGAATTTTTATTTATTAGTAAGTTAAATTGAATGTCTTCCTAAAAAGTTTGCAAGAAGGTGAAATGGTGAATAACAGGGCCATGCTTTGCAATTGGGTACAATAAACTCAGCGTTATCAGGGTGTAAAATTGATGAAAATAGGATATATATATATATTCTTTTTGTCGGGTTTCACCCGAAACCAACCCGAACCAGAAACCGACGGATTGGTTTCACCCGACTGAATGGATGGATGACGGATTCAAAACTCATAACCCGATGGGGTTCGGATGGATGATCGGGTGGGGGTCAAACCCGACTCACCCGAACCATGGCCTCCCCTATGTTTCCTGCTATCGTTGAATTCATGTATAGTTTAATGAGACCTCTGCTATGTCCGCGAGTGGCGTCATTGATAAAAGATTAATCGCATTTTAAGATACTGAATAGTAACTAGTAAGGAGTGTGTTTGATGTGCTCACTCAGCTTTGTATTCAAAGTTGTTGGCATTTGTGCCCTGGACATTCCAATGTCTAGAGCTTTGCAGGACTTGAGGACGGAAGACTGATGTTCCGTCAAACTTGGAGCTGAAGGTTTGAAGACGAAGACGTACTGCTTTGTAATAGTTAGTTTATATATTTGTTGTACTGCTGTTGTATTTTGTTATAGGCTTCAGACTATAAGCCAGCAGTTGTAATAGATTTAGTAGACTTTAATAATTGGTACTTGGTCATATGTTGCTTCCAAACCTTTTCTATTTCCGCTGTAGCCTCTGATTATGTTAATAAGATATGTTCTATGAATAGCATCCTCCCTATCGTGGTGTTTGTTAGTTTGAGTAGATGACAAAGCGGTTATTCACCAGTCACAGGCCTACGGGACCAAAAAGAAACTTGTTTTCTCTATTTTTGCTTTCTCTGGGGCATGACAGAATTTTTGGTATCAGTGCCTAGGTTTTAGTTGTTAACCGCTTGTCTTTTGTGATTAGAACCCGAGTTCTAAGTTAATACCGATGGCATAAGGATTAGCTAAGATGAGATAGAACTGTTATTTTGTCACATAGACAAGAGGTTAGAAGAATCTACCTTAGGATGTTTCTGTGGAGGGTAGTAATTGCTGGAGTGGATAAGAGATTGTTAGGATATTTAGTAGCAAAGTTCACGGAGAACTAGGCATCGAGAGTTAGTTGTGGTTGTGGAGATCATAAGTGTAGAGCCGTTGGATTTTAGAGACTGACGAATCCCTGAACGATCTCAGAACAGTCAGTATGGCCTAGAAGTAGAAAGAGGCTAAGAATAAGAGTATCTTGTTACCTAAAGCCACATGTTAGTTGAGTGGTCTCACATGTTAGTTGAACAGTACTCATAGTCTGGTACCTAAGAATAGAAATAGAACGTTTAGATTTGACGTTACACGCAGATGCTATAGTTTCGTGACCTTTGTCTTGAGTAGAGATACATTTGAGCATATATGTAGGTAAACTGACCTCTGTGGTTAACATTATTATTTATGTGAGGTATCCGTAGTGATGATGTGATCGTATTATATAGTGGTACTATATATTTGTTACCGCATGTTTTTGTCTGAGTTGTAAGATAGAATGCGACTGACCGAGTAGTTTTTCATTTGTAGGTAGAGACACTGAACACTACCAGCACTCAATATGGTTAGGACAACTCGAGGGAACCCGGGCCAGCTGAATGGAGTACCTGATGTAGTACCTCCCGAGATAGATCCCACAGGAATGGTCGGAGTTTTCATCCGTCGCATGGAACAAGTTATCAATCATGCTGATTGTGTCATCGGTAATGGAGCACTAGTACATCAAATGAGAGTCAAACTATTAAAAGGAATTTCGTGCTCTTCAACTAGAGACCTTTACCAAATTAACGGGAGCATTGCAAGCTGAGCAATGGATTCGCCAGATAGAATTGATATTTGAGACACTCGAATATACTGACACTGAGGAAAGACATTTGGCCATATTTCAACTGACATTCTTAGCAGCAGATTGGTAGGACGCAGTGAAAGCTACGATAGGTGAAGAAGCTATAGGGAAAATGACTTGCGAATCACGATTTCTAGAGAAGTACTTCCCAAAATTTGAGAAGAACAAAAGGGAAATGGAGTTCATACAATTAGTCCAAGGTAGTTTTACAATGCCGGAATATACAACTCAATTCGAGAGGCTATCATGATTTGCACCGCATATGATAAATACACCGAGGAAGAAGATCAAGAGATATCATCAAGGACTAGTTTCGCATATTCGTCATATGACTATAGGACATTTAGATCAATCTTTCGAAGCTTTGTAGAACTGGCAATGAAACTAGAGGATGACACTCAGATTAGTGAAGGTCAACGATTTGATCAAGCATTACCAGAGAATGACCAGTTTCTCCTAACGGATCAGAGAGAAGAGACAATCATATTATGTTGGCAGTTAACCAAGTCCAATAAGGAAACACAGAGAGAAGTTACACGGGCAACCGCCAGAAGCGCAAGAGATCAGGGAATGACAAGAAAGAATCAAAATAAACAACGATTCCAACACAACATAGGGAACGAGATATCTGCTATAATTGTGGAGTACCAGGACACCGTTCCCAAGAATGTGGAGCATTAAGGAAATCTAATGGACGTGGAATACAATTCTTCAACTGCGAAAAAGTTGCTCACGTTCGTAAGTTTTGTCCAGAACTAGAGACGCAACACAATGCTCCATCGTAACAAGTACCACGAGGACAAACTCGCCGAACAAATAATGGATCTTGCTATAGACAAAGATGATAGACAGAAGGTACAACCCTCAGTACCTATATTTTGTATTACATATGATCCCGATATTTCAAGAAGTTGGCATTCTTTTGATTGATTATAAGAGGATTAGCCTACACCATAAATTGTAGATACCCAAACAACTCATTTGGCACTGATCAATAGTCGTCTATGACAGTAGTTATCCAGGTGTAGATATAACACCAATTGCATCCCCGTATGACATCTTTTGCATCCCTACCTGACACCAATTGCATCCCCATACAACATCCTTTGCATCCTTATATGACATCATTTTCCTCCGTAAATGAAAGATTATGTCAACCGTTGGTAAGTTGGACAGAGACTAGAGATGAGGAATCTCAATTTTCTTGAGACGCTGCCTTGATAGGTGAGGACAACTAGAAGATTGCGAGTATACAAGAAGAGATACTAGTGACACAGAGACAACACCAAGATTGCAAAGGGTACCGTAGAAGATTAATTTTTGATACCGATTAAGCAGAGCAAGTATTCAACGGATAGTACGACCTTGAGAGATGATTATATCAATAGTACATGGGAATTCAGAGGCATGTGAGAAAGTTTAAATCACCAACTATGATGCCAAAGTCACAACACTTTCCAGTCAACATACTGAAGGATGATAATAACACGGGAGTTAACAAGGACGTCATGAACAACAGGAGACCGACTGAGGACGCTAACCATCATAACAAGGAGTCCAGAGATGGGAGACAGCCACCTGATGATATAGTAGAGACATCGTCAGCACAGTATAAAGCATCTTCAGAGACGGGAGTAGACAGCAACGCTTCGCTACGACTTAGACGATATTAGAACACTTGATCGGTGGAACCCTCACACCATAGAATTTGACCTGAGGAAGGAACCTCATGTGTTTGGAGACTAGCCATTTCAGATTTGTAAGATGATTAGATTGTGCTACCTAGAACCTTTTCCCGAAGTTCGACTTACGAATTTTATATGGTTAAACCCTGAGATTGGTAGCTCCCACCCTAGTACTTCTAGATCGTCGATATCTTTGTATCGCATGTTTAGAAAAACTAGTTGGCCACTGAGGTAATTCTTTATTTAAAATGAGAACTTGAGCATTTTTAGAGTATGTCTTCCGATATGGATTTCTTTTTTGTTATAGGGGCTACTGCTTCAGATTTCGAGGACAAAATCTTTTGATAAGTGGTGGATGATGTAATACCAAGTGTATATATCCCTAGTACCTTTCCTAACCCTTGGTGAGTTTGTGGAGCCAATCGATTGGACCCTTTTCCCAATCGATTGCCATTAACATAACCCCAATCGATTGGCCGTTTACCATTGATTGGCATTTTGCCGACCAAACCCCAATCGATTGCCACCTGGTCCCAATCGATTGGAAGTAGGTGAACGTGGCCTCCAAGTTTGGGTTTGTGTGGTTGTGATTGTTTCCCCTTCCCCATATATACCCCCGCCCCTATACATATATATGTTTGTTGTGTGTGTGTTTGGGAGAGAGTGAGAAATATATATATACTCACATATGTTTATATATATATACATATCCTTATATATATACACACACATACTCTTAGGTTAGAGAGAATGAGGAAGAAGACAGAAGAAGAAGAAGAGAAGAAGAGAAAGACAGACAGAGAGAGACAAAGAAGAAAGAGGAAGGGAAAGGACCACCATAGCCACCGCTGCGGAGCTCAGGGCGCCGTCACTGGAACGCCGGAGAGAGGTGAGTTTATTAACTCACTCAAAGGATTATTTTTGGGATGTTTTATGTGTGTTTAATAATGTGCATGAGAAGAACAGGAACCCCCAACGTTTTTATATATAAAACTAGCAGTTTCTAAGGAAGAAGATGGAGTCCAATCGATTGCCATTGGATCTAATTAATTAGATATTATCCCAAATGATTGCCATGGTTTCCAATCGATTGCCCTTTTGTCCAATTGATTGTCATTGGTTCCAATTGATTGCCTTGGTTGGTCAATCGATTGGGTAAGAGCAGAATGTTGTTTATCTGTTGTTATATGCTATGAGTCAGTTATGATATACATGAGTTGTTATTAGTTGTTAGTTGTACCATGTATAATACTGATATTTAGATATAAAAATGGTCAGTATGATGTATATCAGAATTAGACTTGTATGATGTTGATGTTCATATTATAAGGTGAACTGTTTAACTGCCATATGTTGTTATTATTGAACTGAATAGTATAATGGAACACAACAGCATGTTAATAACCAGTTAATGAATAGATATGATGAATACAAAGTATATGGTAATTCCTGTATCTAGCGCATGAGCATTTCACGACATGTGGTCAGCATGCATGGGGTTGTGGTATGAAGAGATAAGAGAATACGATGAGAATTAGGATGTGTGCTTCAATGTAGAATATAAGATATGTTTACTTTGGATCTGTGGGATCAAAGGCTGACGAGTCGGGTGGACGTGGGACGGTTAGAGTTCCTAGTGCGCCTCTCGCTGTTGAAGATGTCGAGTGATGCGTATGCACTATTGAAGACGTCCAATGTACCATTGACGATTTCGTCCGACTAGTGCCCTAATGTATACTCACCGTGTAGACAACCAGTGAGAATATACACATCGTAGAAGACGTCTATTGTGCCACTTCCATTGTTTATAGATAGGTGGTACCGTATAGACGATCGGTAACCCTATCAAGGGATTGTGGTACCTACTGCCTAGTCGGGTGATTCCGACTGGTATTATGGTATCAACGTATGACATCAGATTGGTATTATTGTATCGACATATGGATACGAATGAGAAAAAGAATATGGATACGAGTATGACTATAAATATAGGAATGGTTAGTAAGATGATTATTCAGTCAGGGATTCAGCGTCCTGACGTAAAGTTATATGCATAGGATGGATGCATGGGTTGCATGCATGGATTTATTGAATACATGATGAGATATTATACTATGATCTTTATCCTTATCATTCCTTAACATGTTTCCTGCTATCGTTGAATTCATGTATTGTTTAATGAGACCTCTACAATGTCCACGAGTGGTGTCATTGATAAGAGATTAACCGCATTTTAAGATGCTGAACAGTAACGGCTGAGGAGTGTGTTTGATGTGCTCACTCAACTTTGTATTCAAAGCTGATGGCGTTTGTGCCTTGGACATTCCAATGTCTAGAGCTTCGCAGGACTTGAGGACGGAAGATTGATGTTCCACCATACTTGGAGCTGAAGGTTTGAAGACGAAGACGTGCTGCTTTGTAATATTTAGTTTATATATCTGTTGTACTGCTGTTGTATTTGTTATAGGTTTTAGACTATAAGCCAGCTGTTGTACTAGATTTAGTAGACTTTAATAATTGGTACTTGGGCATATGTTGTTTCCCAACCTTTTATATTTCCGATGTAGCCTCTGATTATGCTATTAAGATATGTTCTATGAATAGCATCCTCCTTATCGTGGTGTTTGTTGGTTTAAGTAGATAACAATGCGGTTATTCACCAGTCATGGGCCTACGAGACCAAAAAGGAACTTGTTTTCTCTATTCTTCTTCTCCGGGGCATGATAGGAATTTTGGTATCAGTGCCTAGGTTGTAGTTGTTAACCGCTTGTCTTTTTTGATTAGAACCTGAGTTCTAAGTTAATATCGATGACATGAGGATTAGCTGAGATGAGATAGAACTGTTATTTTGTCAAGTAGACAAGAGGTTAGAAGAATCTACCTTAGGATGTTTCTGTGGAGGGTAGTAACTGCTGGAGCGGATAAGAGATTGTTAGGACAGTTAGTAGCTGAGTTCACGGAGAACAAGGCATCAAGAGTTAATTATGGTTGTGGAGATCATAAGTGTAGAGCCGTTGGATTTTAGAGACTGACGAATCCATGAGCGATCTCAGAATAGTCAGTATGACCTAGAAGCAGAAAGAGGCCAAGGATAAGAGTATCTTGTTACCTTGAGCCGCATGTTAGTTGAGCGGTCGCACATGTTAGTTGAGCAGTACACGTAGTCTGGAACCTGAGAATAGAAATAGAACGTTTAGATTTGGCGTTACACGTAGAGGCTGTAGTTTCGTGACCTTTGTTTTGAGTAGAGATACATTTGAGCATACCTGTAGGTAGACTGACCTCTGTGGTTAACATTATTATTTATGTGAGGTATTCGTATTGATGATGTGATCGTATTATATAGTGGTACTATATATTTGTTACCGCATGTTTTTGCCTGAGCTGTAAGATAGAATGCGACTGACCGAGTAGTTTTTCATTTGTAGGTAGAGACACTGAACACGACCATTACTCAATATGGTTAGGACAACTCGAGGGAACCCGGGCCAGCTGAATGGAGTACCTGATGTAGTACCTCCCGAGATAGATCCCACAGTAATGGTTAGAGTTTTCATCTGTCGCATGGAATAAGTTATCAATCATGCTGATCGTGTCATCGGCAATGGATCATCAGTACGTCAAACGAGAGTCAAGATGTTAAAGGAATTTTGTGCTCTTCAACTAGAGACCTTTACCGGATTAACAGGAGCATGGCAAGCTGAGCAATGGATTCGCCAGATAGAATTGATATTTGAGACACTCGAATGTACTGACACTGAGAAAAGACATTTGGCCATATTTCAACTGACATTCTCAGCAGCAGATTGGTGGGACGCAGTGAAAGCTACGATAGGTGAAGAAGCTGTAGGGAGAATGACTTGGGAATCATTCAAGACTCGATTTCTAGAGAAGTACTTCCCAAAATTTGAGAAGAACAAAAGGGAAATGGAGTTCATACAATTAGTCCAAGGTAGTTTTACAGTACCGGAATATACAAGTCAATTTGAGAGGCTATCACTATTTGCACCACATATGATCAATACACCGAGGAGGAAGATTAAGAGATATCATCAAGGACTAGTTCTGCATATTCGTCATATGACTATAGTACATTTAGATCAATCTTTCGAAGCTTTGGTAGAACTGACAACGAAACTAGAGGATGACACTCAGATTTGTGAAGGTCAACGATTTGATCAAGCATTACCAGAGAATGACCAGTTTCTCCCAACGGATCAGAGAGGAAGAGACAGTCAGATTATGTTGGCAGTTAGCCAAGTTTAACAAGAAAACACAGAGAGAAGTTACATGGGCAACCGCTAGAAGTGCAAGAGATTGGGGAACGACAAGAAAGAATCAAAACCAACAACGATTCCAACGCAACATAGGGAATGAGATATCTGCTACAATTATGGAGTACTAGGACACCATTCCCAAGAATGTGGAGCATCAAGGAAATCTAATGGATGTGAAATACGATGCTTCAATTGCGACAAAGTTGGCCACGTTCGTAAGTTTTGTCCAGAGCTAGAGACGCAACACAATGCTCCATTGCAACAAGTACCCCGAGGACGAACTCGCCGAACAAATAATGGATCTTGCCATAGACAAGGATGATAGACAGAAGGTATAACCCTCAACACCTACATTTTGTATTACATATGATCCCGATATTTTAGGATGTTGGCATTCTTTTGATTTATTGTAAGAGAATTAGCCTACACCATAAATTGTAGATACCCAAACAACTCATTTGGCACTGATCAATAGTCGTCTATGACAGTAGTTATCCAAGTGTAGATATAACACCAATTGCATCCCCATATGACATCTTTTGCATCCCTACCTTATGCCAATTGCATCCCCATACAACATCCTTTGCATCCTTATATGACATCATTGGCCTCCCTAAACGAAAGACTATGTCAACCGTTGGTAAGTTGGACAGAGACTAGAGATGAGGAATCTCAATTTCTTGAGACGCAGCCTTGACAGGTGAGGATAAACTAGAAGATTGCGAGTATACAAGAAGAGATACTAGTGACACAGAGACAACACCAAGATTGCAAAGGGTACCGCAGAAGATTGATTTTTGATACCGATTAAGTAGAACGATTATTCAACGAATAGTACAACCTCGAGAGATGATTATATCAATAGTACATGAGAATTTAGAGGCATGTGAAGAAGTTTAAATCACCAACTATGATGCAAAAGTCACAACACTTTCCAGTCAACATACTGAAGGATGATAATAACACGGGAGTTAACAAGGACGTCATGAACAACAGGAGATCGACTGAGGATGCTAACCATCATAACAAGGAGTCCAGAGATGGGAGACAGCCACCTGATGATATAGTAGAGACATCATCAGCACAGTATAAAGCATCTTCGGAGACGGGAGTAGATAGCAACGCTTCGCTATGACTTAGATGATATTAGAACACTTTATCGGTAGAACTCTCACACCATAGAATTTGACCTGAGGGAGGAACCTCATGTGTTTGGAGACTAGCCGTTTCAGATTTTGTAAGATGATTAGATTGTGCTACCTAGAACCTTTTCCCGAAGTTCGACTTACGAATTTCATATGGTTAAACCCTGAGATTGGTAGCTGCCACCCTAGTACTTCTAGATCGTCAATATCTTTGTATCGCATGTTTAGAACGTAACTAGTTGGCCGATGAGGTAATTCTTTATTTAAAATGAGAACTTGAGCATTTTTAGAGTATGTCTTCCGATATGGATTTCTTTTTGGTTATAGGGGCTACTGCTTCAGATTTCGAGGACCAAATATTTTGATAAGTGGTGGATGATGTAATACCCTGTATATATATCCCTAATCGATTGGACCATTTTCCCAATCAATTGCCATTAAGCTAACCCCAATCGATTGGTCGTTTACCAATCGATTGGCATTTTGCCCACCTAACCCCAATCGATTGCCTCCTGGTCCCATTCGATTGAAAGTAGGTGAACGTGACCTCCAAGTTTGGGTTGTATGGTTATGATTGTTTCCCCTTCCCTTTATATACCCCCTCCCCTATACATATACATGTTTGCTATGTATGTGTTTGGGAGAGAGTGAGAGATATATATTCTCACATATATTTATATATATACATATCCTTATATATACACACACACACACACACACACTCTCGGGTTAGAGAGAAAGAGGAAGAGAAGAGAAGAAGAAAAAGATAGATAGAGAGAGACAGAGAAGAAACAGGAAGGGAGAGGACCACCATAGCCGCCGCCGCGGAGCTCGGGTCGCCATCATCGGAATTCCAGAGAGAGGTTAGTTTATTCACTCACTCAAAGGATTGTTTTAGGATGTTTATGTGTGTTTAATAACGTGCATGAGAAGAACAGGAACCCCCAACGTTTTTATATATATAACCAGCAGTTTCTAAGGAAGAAGATGGAGTCCAATCGATTGCCATTGGATCCAATCGATTGGATATTATCCCAATCGATTGCCATGGTTTCCAATTGATTGCCCTTTTGTCGAATCGATTGTCATTGGTTCCAATCGATTGCCTTGGTTGGTCAATTGATTGGGTAAGAGCAGAATGTTGTTTATCTATTGTTATATGTTATGAGTCAGTTATGATATACTTAAGTTGTTATTAGTTGTTAGTTGTACCATGTATAATAGTGATATCTGGATATAAGAACGGTCAGTACGATGTATGTCAGAATTAGAGTTATATGATGTTGATGTTCATATAATAAGGTGAACTGTTTAAATGCCATATATTGTTATTGTTGAACTGAATAGTAGAATATAACACAACATCATGTTAATAATCGATTAATGAATAGATATGATGAATACAGAGTATGTGGTAATTCCTGTATCTAGGGCATAAGCATTTCACAACATGTGGTCAGTATGTATGGGGTAGTGGTATGAAGAGATAAGAGAATACGATGAGAATTGGGATATATGCTTCAATGTGGAATATGAGATATGTTTACTTTGGATCTGTGGGATTAAAGGCTGATGAGTCGGGTGGACGTGGGACGGTTAGAGTTCCTAGTGCGCCTCTCACTGTTGAAGACGTCCAGTGATGCGTATGCACTGTTGAAGACGTCCAGTGTACCATTGACGATTACGTCCGGCTAGTGCCCTAATGTATACTCACCGTGTAGACGACCAGTGAGAATATACACAACGTAGAAAATGTCCGTTGTGCCACTTCCATTGTTTACAGATAGGTGGTACCGTGTAGACGACCGGTTACCCTATCAAGGGATCGTGGGACCTACTACCTCGTCGGGTGATTCTGACTGGTATTATGGTATCAACGTATGGACATTAGATTGGTATTATTGTATCAATGTATGGATACGGATGAGAATGAGAATATGGATACGAGTATGACTATGAATATAGGAATGGTTAGTAAGATGATTGTTTAATCAGGGATTCTGCATCCCGACATAAAGGTATATGCATGGGATGGATGCATGGGTTGCATGCATGGATTTAGTGAATACATGATGAGATATTATACTATGATCTTTATCCTTGTCATTCCTTAACATGTTTCCTGCTATCGTTGAATTCATGTATAGTTTAATGAGACTTCTACTATGTTCGCGAGTGACGTAACTGATAAGAGATTAACCGTATTTTAAAATGCTGAACAGTAATGGGTGTGGAGTGTGTTTGATGTGCTCACTCAGCTTTGTATTCAAAGCTGATGGCGTTTGTGCCCTGGACATTCCAATGTCTAGAGTTTTGTAGGACTTGAGGACGGAAGACTGATGTTCCGCCAGACTTGGAGCTGAAGGTTTGAAGACGAACACATGCTGTTTTGTAATAGTTAGTTTATATATCTGTTGTATTGCTGTTGTATTTGTTATAGGCTTCAGACTATAAGCGAGCTGTTGTAATAGATTTAGTAGCCTTTAATAATTGGTACTTGGACATATGTTGTTTCTAAACCTTTTGTATTTCCGATGTAGCCTCTGATTATGTTAATAAGATATGTTCTATGAATAGCATCATCCCTATCGTGGTGTTTGTTGGTTTGAGTAGATGACAATGCATTTATTCACCAGTCACGGGCCCATGGGACCAAAAAGGAACTTGTTTTCTCTATTTTTGCTTTTCCGGGGCGTGACAATTGCATACATGGTACCACATGCTCTGAGAGTGGTACCATGGAGTGCCTTAGTTCAATGATGGAGTGGCATTAACATTTCCCATATAAAATTAGATAAGTTTCTCATTGTCTTGAAACTTGAAAGTGGTAAGGGTCTGTTTGGCCGTGCTTCTATTTATGCAATACAATAAATAAATAAATAAAAGGCATTTGGTGTAAAAGTTATCAAATGTAGCTTTTGGCCAATCACAATTTTTTTTATTGATTTACTTTTTTCGCAATTGAATCGCAGAACCTAATTTACCAAACAAATTTATTTTAGTTTTTAGATTTCTATTTTACTAATCTATATTGTTCTTTAAAGAGAAAGGGAGGCACCCCATATTTACATTATAACCACCGAGCTTTTGATGTATAAAATGCAAAAATATTGTACAAACTGTCATTGCAAAAATAAAAATTAAATCTGATATGTTTTTGCAAAAATGGGTGCCAAACAATACTACTTTAACACATGCATGGTGGTGAAGTTTTGAAACACAACCTGATTGGATACTTGAAACTCCATATGCGTAATGGTCTACCACGTGGACTGGTGGTTAAATTTTCGAATTTCAATTCTACTCATTAAACATTAGTGCCTGGTGGTTTAACATTGAGTTTCATTTCTCTTCATG
Source organism: Hydrangea macrophylla (assembly GCA_033977485.1). NCBI lineage: Eukaryota > Viridiplantae > Streptophyta > Magnoliopsida > Cornales > Hydrangeaceae > Hydrangea > Hydrangea macrophylla. The sequence continues at coordinate 392,645 of CM066989.1, forward strand.
AAAGAACCTTCCAACTTCAGAACTCTCAACGCTCAATCTCAATATTGACACAAAACCATTGAAGAATCAACAACCATTTTCAATGTTAAGTTTTCATATATTTTCATATTAGCAGGTTTGATTTTCATTGAACTCTCTGTATAATTTCTACACAATCACAGATACATATATACATACATACATACATACATACATACATACATACAGGATGGATATAATGTGTTGTGAATTTATGTATATTTTTTAATGGGAGTAACGATAAATTTTTGCATTCTTTTTCTTTGATGTCACGAAGTTTCACATCATCTGTAATACCTTGTATTTTTTAATGTATATCAATAAATAAAACTTGGTATTATTTCTGTAACACCTGTATGATCTTTACCCTTCTGTGGATAATTTTTGGGTACCAATCAATTGGCATGATTCCCAATCGATTGCCAATTTTGACTCCTAATCGATTGCCCATTTCCCAATCGATTGCAACCCTGCCGACCTGAAATACATGATGTGGACCCATCCCAATCGATTGCCCTTTTATCCAATCAATTGCCCCCTCATAAATATCTACATCCAATCGATTATCACTGGTGCTAATCGATTGCCATAGTGTAGAACTTTGTTTCCAAGTTTCTTTGTGTTTTGACACATGACACTTCATTTTTCTACATATATGAGCACATTTTGTCCCTTGGGACTTTGTTGGACAGTTCTTGAGAGAGAGAGAGAGAGAGTGATATATATCATATATACACACTTTCACACACACACACACACACACACACACACACAGACATATGTATATACACCCACCAATATACACACACACTCTCACTAGACAGAGGAGGAGGGAGAAGAAGAGAAGGAAAAAAAGAAGAAAGAAGAGGAAAAAGAAAGAAGAGACAGAGAGGTAGAGGAAAGAGAGAATGAGAAGTGGAGAGAGAAAGCTTGGAGCTTCCATAGCCAAACACACCCACACACTTCTAGGTGAGTTCCAACTCACTTGATCCATTCAATTTGATGTTTTACAAGTTTTAAAGAAGAAAAGACGTAGCAAAACGACTTCCCAACGTTTAATTCTGCTGGACTGAAATTCTGCTGGAGAAGACGAAGTCCCAATCGATTGCCATCTGGACCCAATCAATTGGTAGTTTTTCCAATCGATTGCCATAGTATGACTCCCAATTGATTGCCAAAGTTTGCAATTGATTGGTATTATTTTGGATGACTTTTCCCACAATCGATTGTTATGGTTTTTATCCCAATCGATTGGAAGTTACAAAACATGGATAGTTTATCTTATTTATTATATAAGCTGTTCAGTTGTTCCTATATCGTTTTATACTTCTGATATATGACTATAGGGTAATAAGGGATATGAGATACTAAAGAATAGTATGTTTATGATTAACGGAATAATATTTCAGTGTTAGATATTAAGTCGTTCATGAATGAGTTTGTTATCTGTTTCATTTCAATCAGAGTAGTCAGGCCACAATGGGATGTCATGTATCAGTCTTAGTACGGAACATAGATAGGTTTGCTAAGTTTTGGGACTTGTACGTGGGCGGACACTTGGTCATGATATGTCCTTAACAGGAGTGGGCAGTGTGAGTACCTGAACTAAGCTTGGGGCCTAGAAGGATTAAGTCCGCTTGATTGATCCCATTTCAAATCTTATGTCAACAACTATGAGTGAGGTTCACCACCCTTCATTAGCCTTCATCCGATCAGACCAATTTGAATTACTCGTATTTTGGATTCCATGGGACTTTTTATCCAACTCGAGGCAACAATTGATGCCCATGATCCATATCCAAGGCTATACGAGTGAGTAATCCATATATGTCCCACAAGGCTAAATTCGGAGAGATCCTCACTAATAGAGTCACCACTTGGTTTGATAAAGAAAATCGAGAAAACTAAATCTATCAAGTCTAGTGGATAGAGAGCACCGCCCATCTTCACCAAAGAACTCAGTTCGGGGGTTGAGGTATGAGAGATGAAGGAGCTAGATCGTGCTAAAACACTCCCTCTCGCCCCCGTCCGAAGACAGGCCTCTACTCAACTTTCAAGGTGTTTGACTAGACATTATGTGGACCGTTTCATTTACACTAGTGTAATTCTAATTTAAGTTATAAGCAACTAAAGAAATAAAAGCGTGCAAGAAACTGTACATATACATGTAATGCATTTGCTAAAGCAGTAATTTGGGACCAAACGTATTACTACGCTCCCCTATGCATGCGAAAGGAAATAAAATTAAGTTAAACGTGAAAATTGCACTCAAAAACCCTAGAAAAACATGAATTCTATGCACAAGTAATCATGTAAGGAATTTAGAATCTGTATTTTACCCACCTAATCATGCTTCTAGGTGATCCTAAGAAAGAAGCAAATAAGAGGGATGCTAGAAAACTTACCCGGGATAGCATAGCATTCCCAATCATTCCTAATTAACCACAGTTAGGACAACAATGCAATATATATAGAGAATATTCGATGAATATCCTACCATTCTAAGCATGGATTCATATATGAATGTTCAAACATGACTAGTAGGTGTAATAGTGTGCATGTGTAGCCTAATTAGGTGTTATCCCTAGTATGGATTACCTACTATTCTAAGTGAGGATAATCTGCAAGTGTATACATGTACATGGATATGAACTAATTAATTCATGGATAATAACTACTATGCATGGACGAACTAGAATAACCTAATTCATGGATAAAATTAAGCTACATGAATTAAACTACTATGCAAGTATTTAAAAAAAGCGTGGATAGCCTACTATCCCAATTAACATGAATTACAACATTATTCCTATGTAAATGCCCTAAATCTAGGCTCGTAGATCCAAATTAAGGTTTCATTACCCCGGGATCAGATATCCATTAATTGGATACCAACCCCATAGGCTCTGTCTACCACATCAGTACAGGTAGCCTAGGATAACTCAACTTTAGTAAGGATACTACAAACAAGGAAATTAAAACTATCCTAGAACTTTAAAGATCAATAACAAGAATAATGAAGAACGCGAAGAACAAGAAATTAAACCTAGAACTAGGAATAAAAAGATCTAAGCAATAAGTGAAGCAGCAAATTAAAAAGAAAGAAGAAGAACATACCCCAACAACTTCCCTCAGAATACTCCTCCGGCAGAGCTTCGCTGGCACCGTGGACTCCAAGACTCGATCTTAACTCTAAAAAAACTAATACTTCTCCCAAGGACTTTCTAGGAGTGCTTCGGAATCCTCCAGAGGGGTTTCCTTGGGCTCTCTAGTCCTTAGGATTTCAGGCGTGTTGGATGGGGAGGGGAGGACCCCCATTTATAGTTTGAGTTTTGGGTTGAAAAGTTTGTAGCTAAGAAATGTGGGACAAGAAAAACAAAAATTTTCATGTTTTCGGGCGTATTTATGCAGATTGGGGTCAAATCAAGGGTCCAGAATGCATCTGGAACATCTAAGAGCCATAATGACCCTCAAAGCTCTGGGGAGACACTCCGAGAGTGCAGCGCGGCACTCAGCTGAGAGCCACCATGGCTCTCAACCAGGAAGTTATGTTTTCTCTCCAGACTTCCCGGACTTCGTTCTCTCACCTCGGTTATCCTTTTTGGGATTGTGATATACCGTTGGAAAGGTGTATGAGTCTAGTTTCAGATGTTTTTGGTTTCATTCAAAGAGAGTTTTTATATTTTGATTTATGGTCAAAAGAGTAAGGCTGACTTCAAGAAGGAGCAAACTTGTAAGGTGTAAAAAGGGTAAAATTTATCCTAAGTGATTTTTTGGCCAATATGAGGGCTTGGGTCACTAATTTAATTTATTTTGGGAATATTTTTTTTAAGAATATTTTGTAAAGGGAGTTCTCAGGATCCCACCCCGAGGTCAAATTTTGCTCGGAAAAGGCAATTTTTTGTCATTTCATGTGGAAATGTTATCCTAAATTGGTTTTTGTTTCTAAATTGTGTTTCTATGTACCTAAGTATTCCCAAAGGTTATTCTAACGTATCTTAGAGACCTCGGTGCTTCACGGAGTTCTGCTTCATAACCGACAAATCTTGATTCTAGTCATCGAGTTTTTTTTAGGCAGGGCCCCTGCTGTCAAACGGACGAACCAAAATAGGGTGTCTATAGGCAGTTATGTCCTTAATAGTAGTGGGGGGGACCAAGTAGTCCTAAGATAGCCAGCTGATCCGTGATATGTCCTTAACAACAGTGGGCGATTATGTCCTTAACAGTAGTAGGCGGGAATCACTGGTAGACATCGCTAAGTCATGGCAATGGATTGATATGCTTTTGTTCAAGCATTATATCCCTAACAAGTAGTGGGCGGTTATGTCCTTAATAGCAGGGGATGGACTGACGTGGTTGATCGACGACGAATAGTTGCCGTTTATAGTCCTAAAAATACGCTTTGTTAGCCCATTTCATGTAGTTATTAAGTGATTTTTAATAAGTATTCTATATTTTGTAGATTTTGGAGCTTTAATATGAAAATGCTCAAAAATCCAACGATTAGTGGCTTTGGAAGTCATTCTGGGCTTAAAAGATGATTCCGGTGAAGGATGAATGCAGTAGTAGCCTCGGAAAATTGCATTTTTGACCAGGAATACTTCAGATTTGAGAAATTTCTCCTGACATATAAAATGTAAATCTTTGAGTTACGGACGCGTGGCCACAAACGGTGAGTCAATATGAGGTCCGAGTCAAAAGTTATCGCAATTCTACGATCGGTGCGCAGAGCAGCGGAAATCTGAGAAAAATCTGGAAAATGCCCAGGTCGCTGGAGCGACCCACGTGAGCGACCCGTTGAAAAAGTCAAATTCGCATATTTCGAGGTCCTGAAGAGCCCTATGCAATCCGAATTGGCTGAATACGTCCAGAAACGTAAAAACAGCTGTTTTAGTATGATTTGGCTTAGGAAAGCTTCCTAAATCATTCCAAACTCTATATAAATCCTATTCTAAATCAAACTTAAGGTTACAAATCAATATGCACTATTATACACATCAATATATAGCCATAATAGACATTATTTTCAGCCATTGAAGGGAGGAAAGCAAGGAGAAGAAGAAGAAGACCAAGGATTCCCATGGCTTCCTCCATCAACCTCTTGCTGTTCATCAATTCTATGGCAGCCTAAACTCTAGATCTAGGGTTTCAATGAAACCCTAGCCAAGTAATAGGATGTATTTTATGTTTTTATTTTAGTTTTATTATATATGGATGACAGTTACATGTTCCGAGGATTTTTATAAATAAATCGTGCTTCTATGAATTAAATCATTACTTTCAAAGTTTATTCTTGTCTTAGATCTATTTTGATTGTGATGTGCTCAATGATCTATGCTTGTTGTGCTTGTTTAGATTATTTACATGTAATGGTGCTTAAATTGAATTGTGCTATCAAGTATCCGAATAGTCCATGCCTAGATTAGATGGATTATATCACAACCCTAGTTTAGTGTGGGATAATTCATGCTAACCGAAGATGGATTATGTTGGTGCTTGAACCATAGTTATTTTCTTGACGGAGGAATTGGGCTTGTAGCTACAATTTTCCATTATCATCCAACTTAATAAGCTAAAGTAATTTGTAAATACCCTTATTATGAAGCTAGTGGTGGATTTGCAATCCTAGGTTCCCTTCAAATATCTTTAAAACAACTTTAATTGCTTTCGTAATTTAGACTTACTTTTATTTTTCTTAGTTTAAATAAAATAAAATCAAAATCTGTTTTTCTTAATTAATTGAATTTAGGTTTTAAAATTAAAGCACTGTAGTATTTCAATCTCTGTGGGTTCGACCTTTACTTTCACTACTATTAATCTTTAGAAAAGTAAAGTATACTTTTATATCTTGATATTGACAACATCAATTTTTGGCGCCGTTGCCGGGGATTGCAAATTATTACCTTTAGTTTTAAAATCTTAGTTTAGTTAATTCGTAAATATTAGATTAGGTTTTCTTTTCTTATTTTTCGTTTTATTTTGAGTTACTAACTTTTCTTTTATTTTGTAGTTTCTCGAGTCATCAAATTCTAACGTTTCCGGGAGGAATAGCTTAGCACATCAAAGGAGCTTACGCGAAAAAAATCTAAATAAAATAAAATAAATTACTTCTTTTGAAACTCGCTTTAAACCATTGTAAGTCAGGGCGCTGTGACGCACTATTTGCATTAGTTTAGGGTTAATTGCACTGCATTAGCTAGGAAACCCGGGGCGCTGGGCTTGACGCGGTCATTGCATTACAGGATAATATTCATGCATCACAGTAGTTGAGTGCTTGGTTATCTTAGTTGCGTGATTGCTATTTGTTACTCCCTCAGTCCCATTTTATGTGTCCATCTTTTCTTTTTGGGATGTCCCAAAATTGTTGTCTACTTTCCTAAATTAGTATACAAATTTTACTTAGTTTCCCAAACTACCCTTCCTTGCAATCAACACCAAAACAAAACAAAAAAAGAAAGTGCAATGATTATGGGCAATTGTGGAAAGTAGGTGTAGATTCTTTTTGTCCCCTTAAATAGTTGGATTCCCCAAGATGGACACATAAAATGAGACGGAGGTAGTATTTTTTTTTATTTGAGTCAGTTTTATTTTTTAGTTTATTTTCTTTTAGTTTATGTTTGGTACACGCTCAAGTAAACCGGAATTAAAACCTTGCGATCTTGAACTTGAACGTACATTAAGAATTAACAAGTATTCAAACATAACTTCTAGAACTAGGTTAAACATAGACGACGAATTAACTCCGAAACCATCGTCGTTGTTTGAGTTCGAAATACGTAGTACCCTTAAAAACCTAAAGAAACCACGCTTTATTAACATAAAACCTATTCCAATGGCCGACATTGGAAATAATCAAAACAATGGAAATAACAATAATAACCCTAATATACCGCCACCTCCTCCGCTTAAAGATTATTTTATTCCTACGACTTACACGCCTCAAGCAGGTATTGAATTACCGGAGGCGACGGCATCTCACTTTGAGATAAAGTCGTCTACCATCTCGCTACTTCCATCATTCCATGGCCGTATAAATGAAGACCCGTATCATCACTTAGGAGATTTCCAAGATATATGTTCTACTTTAAAAATCCAAAATTTCACTAATGATGAATTAAAATTGCGGCTCTTTCCATTCTCTTTAAAAGGTAAAGCTAAATATTGATTGGAGCCAAACACTATAAAAACATGGGAAGCATTACATACTGCATTTTTACAAAAGTTTTTCCCAATCACAAGAACTAATCAGATAAGAAAATCGATAACAAATTTTGTGATGCAAGATGGGGAAACACTTTATGACACGTGGGAAAAATTTAATGAATTATTACGTTCGTGTCCACATCATCAGGTTCTTAAGTGGCAGTTGGTACAGGTCTTTTACGAGGGACTTATTCCCTCTGTCCGTAACACTGTCGATGCCGTTTGTGTGGGTACCTTCCTATACAAAAGCACCGACGAGGCCTAGAGAATATTTGAAACTTTGAGTGAGAATTCGATGCATCAGGCGGTGTCGGTACGTTCTGAGGGATACCTTCAACCTAAGCGAGAGTTGCAAGTTGAGTCGAGTCAATCAATTGAAATACAAGAATTAAATAGAAAACTTGACCAACTTATGAGGATGGGAATTAGGTCCACTCCACCTTCTTCAGAAGTATGTGCATTATGTTCTGAACCGTCTCATAATATCTTTGCATGTCCTTCTGCATCTCAATTTTCAGAGTTTGTTGAGCAACACGTTAATTCTATGCAACAATTCCTACGGAATAATTATAATTCTATGTCGAACAATTTTTCTAATACTTATCGACCCCAATATCAACAAAGTCAATATCAACACCCACCTCCTAATCTGAACCATCCAAGGGATAACGCTTTTGAGGCTACGGTGTTGGCATCCCTTAAAAACATAGAAACTCAAATCCAAGCACAAGCACAAATAGTGCACTCTCATACATAATCCATTGCAAAGCTTGAGTCCCAAATGGGACAGATAGCTACTGCGGTGAGTCGTAGAAATGAGGGGAAGTTGCCTGCGCATACTATTCAAAATCCTAAGGGACAATACGAGAATGGGGGGTCGAGTGAGAGTGTGAACGCTGTTTCGACTAGGACGACTATTCGAGATGAGGAAGTTATTGAGATTCCGTATGAGGTTGAGAAAAATAAAAATATAAATTTGAATAAAGAAAAGGGTGAGGGTGTGGATAGAGTTAGAAAAGAAAAAGAACCGGTCCCAACTAATATTATTCCAAAACTACCTTTTCCACCAAACGTTGAGGGACCGTCACATTTGTCTAAGAAAGGGTCAAAAATGGAAGATATACTCGAGGTATTTAAACAAGTTAAAGTTAATATTCCATTCCTCGATGCTATTAAACAAATTCCCGCTTATGCTAAATGTCTTAAAGACCTATGCACTCAAAAACGTAAAATACAGAGTCATACTCCGAAAAAGGTCTTCCTCACAGAAAATGTAAGCTCAATTTTCCAACACGCTCCTCCAAAGTATAAGGATCCCGGAACACCTACGATTTCATGTGTCATAGGTGACACTGTCATTCATCGGGCTCTCCTTGACTTAGGAGCGAGTGTCAATCTCTTACCTTACCACGTCTACAAACAATTAGGATTAGGTGAACTTAAGCCTACGACCGCCACTACACAATTAGCGGATCGTTCTATTAAAATTCCTAGAGGAATCGTCGAAGACGTCTTAGTAAAAGTTGACAAATGTTACTATCCCGTCGATTTCATGGTTCTTGATACTGAACCCGTACTAGATGCTAGGAAACACACTCCTGTCATCTTAGGCCGTCCGTTCTTAGCCACGGCTAACGCACGTGTCAACTGTCGAACGGGGGTAATGAAAGTGTCATTTGGGAACATGAACTTAAAATTGAACGTCTTTAACGCTATTGATCAACCTCCCAAGGACGACGATGCTTATCTATGTGAGATGGAGAGTGGGGTGAGACGAACAATTGAACCTAATAATGTAATAAATGTGAGTGAGGAGAATAATATAGTGGAAAATGAGCGGATGAATTTGAATAGTACGGACCCTAATGACGAATTTACTCGACAGGTTAGGAATCGATTTGAACACGATAAAGGAGAGTCATCAAAGGAATTAATGAATAACGACCTTGTTTCGGCTTTCCACCGAAATATTCCTAACGCCCTAAAGGGTACAAACTCTGATTTACGGCCTCCATAAATCTTGAGCTAGAACGGTCTAGCTGAAGACGTAAAAGATAGCGCTTTTTGGGAGGCAACCCAAGCTTTAATCCGTTGGTTTTAATGATTTTTGCATGATTTTGGGTCATTTTGAGTCCTTTTAGAGTTTTCTGAACAGGTTCGGGAGTCGGCGTAAAATTATTTTGCACTTATTTACATTAAAATAAAGAAAAAGAGGAAAAGACCAAAGTCGCGAGCGCGACCCGCTAGCGCGATAGGTCGCTCGCGCGAGATTCCCCCTTAGACAAAATTTTTCCAATTTTTTACATATGAGTTCTCTGTTACATCTCGCGCCTAGAATCGCGCGCGCGAGGGGTTCACTCGCGCAGCCCGCTCGCGCGATTTTGGTACTTAGAAATTTTTCTAAATAAATTAATAACAAGGCCTCAGGGTAAACTCGCGGAGGGATTCGCGCGAGCGAGGGTCGCTCGCGCGATCCGCTCGCGCGAGGTGGGGATTTTTCACTGTTTCTTGTTGTTCTTTTACATTTTGTTTCCCAAACCTGGTCTGGTGTTTTTATTTGTTCTGTTCTTTATTTTCATAGTTTCGTTTATGTTTGTTTTTTTTTATTACTTTCATTAAGTCTTTTAATTCTAGTTAGTTTTTAATTCTGTTTTCGTTAATTAAAAAAATTATTAACAAAAAGAAACATAAAAAAAAAACAGATGTATTATATATTGGCTTTTATTATTATTTTTGTTTGTTTTCTTTTACCAAGAAGTAACAGGTAACATTGAACTTTATTGCCATATTCCAATGTGTTCACCTGTTCTATGCTTGTCAAGATCAAGGTATTATCGTTCCTTCTTTACGTACTTCCCTTTCTTTCGTTTTATTGTTTCATTGGGGACAATGAAAGGTTTAGGTGTGGGGGTATGCACACACATGCACATTATTATGCACTAATTTTTAAAAATTAGGCACTAATTTTTAAAAATTTAAAAAAATTTCGATTCTTATGCTTAAATAAACGATGTTACCTACGGTTTTGCAATCTCTAGTCGATACATCTTGTTATGTAACTATGATTGTTATAGAATGGTAAACAAGGAAAGATGTGATTAAATATTTGCTAATGTCATGATGAAACGTTTTAGGTCATGTATCATTTGAATCGTAGTTTTATATCATAGATTTGCACACAAACCGATGCACTGCACGTAGTCACGTGAATACATGTCTGATGTGAATTATAATATGATTTGGATTTCTAGATAACACAAGGTGGAGACTAGACCCGGTGAGCTTTTGAGCCTATCTTTTCTTTTTAGAGGGTTATAAATACATTTTGTGTTTGTCGAATTTCACTTGAAATAGCGCATTAACTTGTTGTTTAGTCTCATTATTCTTGTTTTGGTTGATAGTCAAGTTAAAATATTTGTTACCATGCTAAATAATCTTCCGTCGTAAATGTTGAAGAATCATATAACCCTAGGAAATGATCTTAGGCCCTTCTTTGTTTACTGCCGACCGATAAATGATAAAATGTCCTTAGTTCGCCCCTTGAGCCGTTAAAATGCCATTTCTCTTTAATTACCATTATCCTGTTTTTGCTCCAATTTGGCCAACTTGGAGTTCACCCCTGAAAGATTGATCAACTTTTAGTGGTGTTAAGGCGATGTGTGATTGAGAAGAAGAAGAAGATAAGACGATGTTTGGGGTGGTTGCCTTGGTATTCAATGAATATTTGTTTCAAAAGCAACGAACAGGAAAAGAAAAAAAAAAGCAATGAAGAAAAAAAAGAATAAGGTTGAAAAAAAGAAAAGAAAAAGAAACAGAAGGAGAAAAAATTGAAAGGAATGAAAAGAAGAGAATAAGAAGATGAAAGTTGGTAGAAGAGATGAATGAAAGAAAGCGAACATGCCTTACAATGCCATTCTGAAAACTACCTAACGAATCCTTTCTATCTTTTTCCATTGTCTGAGCCACATTACAACCTTTGAAAAATCCTATTTGATCCTAGGAAACATGGTTCAGATATGTGAACGATGGGAGGGGGATTAAAATATGGTAACGATTAATTTTTCTTGATTGATTGGCATCCTATCCATGAGACTACTGTTCTTTCGTGTCATGCGTCTTTTCCGAGTTATATGTGAGCGGTATCTTGCTTTGAAAATATATTTCCTTTACTCACATATTTTAGAAAAATTACACCTGTTTCTGAGTGTTTCATTTTAGAGTGTAATTAACACTGTGAGATTCGTAGTCGAAGCATAGATTGATGGTTATCCGAGTTATATTCCAAGTTCATGACATACGCGTGTTCATTTGACTACAACGTCACACACGTGCACTTTTATGAGAAACTCTATTGATTTATACGATGCATGTGCTTGGAATTATTTTTCATGATTTAGGTGGATGTTTCATTATATTTCTTTATGTTCGTTATTCTATTTCAAATCTTTGTTACATGAGGAAGGTGTATTGAATATTATGTTCTTTGTTTTTAATAAAAGTTTTTAAATTGATAAGTTAATAAAGATGGTTGTGGGTGACTTGTTGACGAGAACCCTCACGAGACTTTACACGTCCGACTAGGGACACCTAGGGGTTTAAAAGGCTTGTTGCATATGCTAAATGCAATCGCGTTGTCTGGGACAGTGAGTTAGGATTTTTAAGTATAGTAGTATTTAGTTTCATGTTTTTGTTTGCTCGAGGACTAGCAAAGAGTAGGTTTGGGGGTGTGATCGGCGACGAATAGTTGTCGTTTATAGTCCTAAAAATACGCTTTGTTAGCCCATTTCATGAGTTATTAAGTGATTTTTAATAAGTATTCTATATTTTGTAGATTTTGGAGCTTTCATATGAAAATGCACAAAAATCCAACGATTAGTGGCTATGGAAGTCATTCTGGGCTTAAAAGATGATTCCGGTGAAGGATGATTGCAGTAGCAGCCTCAGAAAATTGCATTTTTGACAAGGAATACTACAGATTTGAGAAATTTTTCCTGAGATATAAAATGTAGATCTTTGATTTACGGACGCGTGGCCATAAACGGTGAGTCAATACGAGGTCTGAGTCAAAAGTTATCATAATTCTACGATCGGTACGTAGAGCAGCGGAAATCTGAGAAACATCTGGAAAATGCCCAGGTCGCTGGAGCGACCCGCGCGCGCGACCCGCGCGAGTGACCTGTTGAAAAAGTCAAATTCGCGTATTTCGAGGTCCTGAAGAGCCCTATGCAATCCGAATTGGCTGAATACGTCCAGAAACGTAAAAACAGCTATTTTAGTGTGATTTGGCTTAGGAAAGCTTCCTAAATCATTCCAAACTCTATATAAATCCTATTCTAAATCAAATTTAAGGTTACAAATCAATATACACTATTATACACATCAATATACAGCCATAATAGACATTATTTTCAGCCATTGAAGGAAGGAAAGCAAGGAGAAGAAGAAGAAGACCAAGGATTCCCATGGCTTCCTCCATCAACCTCTTGTTGTTCATCAATTCTATGGCAGCCTAAACTCTAGATCTAGGGTTTCAATGAAACCCTAGCCAAGTAATAGGATGTATTTTATGTTTTTATTTTAGTTTTATTATGTATGGATGACAGTTACATGTTCCGAGGATTTTTATAAATAAATCGTGCTTCTATGAATTAAATCATTACTTTCAAAGTTTATTCTTGTCTTAGATCTATTTTGACTGTGATGTGCTCAATGATCTATGCTTGCTGTGCTTGTTTAGATTATTTACATGTAATGGTGCTTAAATTGAATTGTGCTATCAAGTATCCGAATAGTCCATGCCTAGATTAGATGGATTATACCACAACCCTAGTTTAGTGTGGGATAATTCGTGTTAACCGAAGATGGATTATGTTGGTGCTTGAACCATAGTTATTTTCTTGACGGAGGAATTGGGCTTGTAGCTACAATTTCCCATTATCATCCAACTTAATAAGCTAAAGTAATTCGTAAATACCCTTATTATAAAGCTAGTGGTGAATTTGCAATCCTAGGTTCCCTTCAAATATCTTTAAAACAACTTTAATTGCTTTCGTAATTTAGACTTACTTTTATTTTTCTTAGTTTAAATAAAATCAAATCAAAATCTGTTTTTCTTAATTAATTGAATTTAGGTTTTAAAATTAAAGCACTGTAGTATTTCAATCTCTGTGGGTTCGACCTTTACTTTCACTACTACAAATCTTTAGAAAAGTAAAGTATACTTTTATATCTTGATATTGACAACATCAGTGGTATCCATGACAAGCACTGGGCAGTTATGTCCTTAACAGCGGTGGACAAAATAATGGTATATCGCTAGAGTTGAACGATGGAGTCTGTTCTTTCCAGTTAATAGTAAGTTGGTTATCGGTCTTAGGATAACAAGACAATAATGGTTGGGTAACGACGCTTGAATAAAGAGAAGATACTATTTAGGAAAACTTAACTCGTGTCTTCATAACTTGTTAACACCTCATATAACTGTTACCTTGTTAGTTTATATTCACTCAGCTCTCAGTAAGCTGACGACCTTTATTGCCTGGACATTCCCCGTCCAGACTACATTGTTCCTAATATTGCAGGTGATGCATCCTACGACGATGGCTACTACATGAAGGGTGGATATACGGAGGGTGGCCCCACTGAGGACGGATATACTGGGGAGAACTACTATGCTGACGATTACATCTACGTCAGCTGAAGATTAGATTAGATAGCAGTTTTTATTTCTGTCAGACTTTCTATTACGTTTTGTAATAGGGCATATGTTGCCTTGAGACTTTTAATATGTTTTGAACTCTGATGTAACAATTGTAGTGACTTCTTATTATGTTTATCTAACATGAAGTTTTATCATCCCTTGCTTTCCTGTTGTCTAGAACTGTGTGGTGTAGACAATTTAGTGACTTTACCTATCATTCCCTACAGACCCAAAAAGGAATTTTTTTTCTCTATTTTACTGTTTCGGGGAGTGATAGGATTTTTGGTATCAGAACTTAAGTTGATACTTACTGTAATACCCTGTATTATAAAGTGTATATTTATAAGTAAGACTTGGTGTTTCCTTTGTATAACATGCATAACCTTTGTCCTTCATTTGGTAAATTTTGTGTTCCAATCAATTGCCATTTTGTCCCAATCGATTGCCACTTTTTTTATTACCAATCAATTGCCATTATCCCAATCTATTTCCATTCTGCCGACCCGAATTCATGACTTGTCCCTAACCCAATCGATTGCCCTTCTTCCAATCGATTTTCATGAAATATCTGTGACCAATCGATTGCCACTGGTCCCAATTTATTTCCATCTGCAGATCTTTGTTTTCAACTTTGCTTCGTGTTTTGACACGTGGCACTCTCATTTATCTATATATAGTCGCATTTCATCCCCTTGGACTTTTTGGACAGTCTTGAGATATATATTATATACACATACTCAAATATACATATATCTACATATATACATATATATACACCACATAAACATATACACTATTGGGAGAAGGTAGAGGAGAAGAAGGAAAAGAGAAGGAGAAGAAGAAGAAGAAACATAAGAGAGAGAGAGAGAGAGAGAGAGAGAGAGAGAGAGAGAGAGAGAGAGAGAAACCTTGAGGTTTCAAGCTCCACAAGCCAAACACACCCTTCACACTCAACTAGGTAAGTTCTAGCTCACTTGGTTCTTTTTATATGAATGTTTATATGTTTTATAGAAGTATAGATGTAATAGATACGTCCCTTGGACGTTTAATTCTGCTGGACTAAGTTTCTGTTGGAGAAGACGAAGTCCCAATTGATTGGGCTTTTTCCCAATCGATTGCCATCAGTACGCAATCGATTGAATTATATTTTTTAACCCAATCGGTTTCGAAAGTTATCATTCAATTGGTATTGTTTTGGATCCAATCAATTGCCATTTTTCCCCAATCGGTTGTTACAATTTTTATCCCAATCGATTGGACCTTTGTCCCAATCGATTGGCAATTGCAGATCATGGTTACGTCCTCTTGTTTATTATATAAGGGTTTGATTGTTCTGATATCAATTTATAACTTCTGTTATATGACTACGGGGTGATGAGGGACAATGCGACATCAAAGATAGTATATTTAAGATTAATGGATAACGTGATAACATTTGATAATATGCCAATCGCGTATGAGTTCGATATCCATTTCATTTTAATCAGAGTAGGCAGACCACATGGAACAGTCATGTAATCGTTAGTAGTGCAAATTCTAGGTAGGTTTGATAAGCTCTGGGAAGAGTTATGGGAACGGGCCTTGGTCAATCATATGTCCTTAAAGGCAATGGACTGTTCATATGTCCTTAAAATCAGTGGACTGAGCATATGTCCTTAAAAGCAGTGGACTGGGATTACTGGTAGATGTCGTTACGTCGTGGCAATAGAACTGGTGTATCTTTGCTCAATGTGTTAAATCCCTGACATGCGGTGGATTGTGCATATGTTCTTAAAAGTGGGGGATGGACTGACATAGAGTCTATGACTTACGGTGGATTGAGAATATGTACCCTGTGTTCTCAAACGCGGTAGACAGAGCATTGGTATATCCAGGAGTAGTACAATCAAGTATGGTTCTTGTTAAGTTCAGTCTTTGTGCAACAAGACATGAATTTGGGTAGTGTTGTTTCTATAAAGATGAAGGTACTATTGTAGAACTATATCTTATACATTTCATATATTGTTATTGATGGAAAAACCGGTTTAAGTTAAAAGTTTGAACATGCAGCGGAAAAGTCAAGTTATAAAACTTAATGGTAGCCCAGGATCTACTACTCGTTAATTCCATAGATGCGTACAAGAGGGGACAAGAGTTATCCCTTAGTGTCTTGAACCCAATTATGATTTTCTTCAGCTTCCAGCAGCTTCCACTAGATGGCCTTCACTCTTATGACTCCTATGGATGCTCGCAGGAAGGACTAGGGTTGGTGGGAACCCTAATGGAGAGGAAGGAGAAGGTTTGGTGCTCTAAAACAGTTTCTGTAGCTTCTGACGTTCAAAAAACGACGAACGCCCTTTCCAGAATGCAGCTGCCCTATTTATAGATTTCCAGAACCGACCTAGACTTCGAACGATCGAAGACCTTCAATCGATCGATCAAACCTTCGATCGATCAAACCATTCTCGATCGATCGAGACTGCTAAGACTTCAATCGATCGAACATACTTCAATGGATCGAACTTGTCTTGACAACTACCTCATGTGTTTTTCCAAGTATCCTGGCGGAGCTAAGAGTGGGACCTCCTAGGCTCTTTATTGTTGGCTCAGACCAGTTTGTTAATTACCGTGACCAAACTCTTTGATCAGCAAACTATCCAACTGGTCAGTTAACGTTTACTCCACTATAAAACAATAACTGAACTCCAACGCAAAAGAACATATCCGAAGCGATAACTAGACTTGTATGTTATACTAATGTCCCTCTACCTTCAGCATTCGTAATCATATTCAGGTAGTCAGATAACTGTTACTGTCAACCTGAATCATGATTACTTCTTGTATTCTTTGAGTCCCATTCACCTCTCATGATTACCAAACATGTTGATAACTCCTATCAACAAGACTACAGTACTCAGTAATCGACTTGGTGACATTCTCAAGGGAATGCTTACTCTGAATCAGAGGGTAGATTCTATCTTGACAATATATGTTCACAACCCTATGAACATGACATACCCAAGATACCCATGTGTTGATCTTCAATAGACCTCACTGATTGGTAAGTCAAAGCAGTCATATCCACAGTCTGTGTTCATAATCGTCTCAAGATTGAGAACACATACCTTAAACAAGTTATGAGTTCCTATCGACTATTTGACAGTCGTGAGTGTCAATAGGAAAGCTCAGGTCCGTCAATGCACTATAAGCACTAGCATATTAACTAAGAGTTACACTCTAGTGATTGAGATTCATCACTCCATCTAATGATAGCTAATCATGCTACAGTGCATACCTGATGAGATATCCAGTCTCATCATCCACTGTGACAAGTTCTAAGTAACAAAGAATAGTAATTCGTAACTCACTTGTATGTATCTCATACATACACGCATTACTTACTATGATACTTAAGGATAACAATCATCTCATGAAAGAAACATACATAACTAAATGTAAAGCTGATATCCATATATTAAAATGTCAATGTCTCCTATATAAAGTAATGGTTTGAGGGCACAAACCCAACAGTTATTACTTAATATAACTGACACCCTGATAATTTTTGTTCACTCAGCTCTCAGTAAGCTGACGACCGTTATTGCCTGGACATTCCCCGTCCAGGCTACCCTATTTATAATCTTGCAGGTAATGAAGCTTACGACGACAACTACTACCCGGAGGGTGAGTATGCGGGGGTGGCCCCATCGAGGATGGCTATGCAGGAGAAGATTCTTACGCTGACGATTACGTCTACACCAGCTGAAGAAGAATATAGATATCTAGTTTATGTTTCCGCGTTAGACTTTATTATAATTGATATTTGGCCATATGTTGCTTCCAGACCTTTTGTATTCCTGCTGCTTTAGAACTCTGATGTTGTAAAAACTAGGACTAGTGTAATATACTCAGTTGTTTGTATTACTATTCTCGTGAGATGGAGCTGATCTTTGAAGCCCTTGAGTATAATGAGCAGGACAAGCATCACCTGTCCACTTTTCAGCTAACCTACTTCGCCGCCGCCGCTGACTGGTGGGAGGCTAAATGAGCCACTATTGGAATTGAAGCTGTGAGAAGAATGCCTTGGGAGATGTTCAAGGGCAGATTTTTGGAAAAGTACTTTCTAGAAGATGAGAAGGACCAACAAAAAAAGAATTTCATGAGTCTAGTTCAAGGAGTTTGGACTGTAAGAGAGTATAGCACTCAGTTGGAGCATTTGTCCCGATTCACTCAACATATGATCAATACGCCTCAGAAGAAGGTGAAGAGATTTCATCAGGGACTGAACCCTTATCTTCGACACATGATGATCAGTCACCTCATTCAGGGTTTTGAGGGACTGGTAAGACTTATTGTGAGTCTAGAGAAGGATGTGTATCCGGTACAGCGATAATAGATAACTCGACCTCCACCGCTGAGATGTTTTCAACAGAGGAATTTTTAGAACCCACCACCGAGAACCCAAGGTTGGAGACCTCAGGGTAACTTTCAAGGAAATAAGCGAACTTGGGATGGAACCAGGAAGCCTCAGTCAATTTACCCTAGACCTCAGCAGTACCATCAATGAGGACTACCACCTCAGACACGGATTGCTGTCCCACAATTAAGCAATGGGGAATATTTTAATTGTGGAGTACCTGGGCACATTGCGAAGTTCTGCACAATTCCCAGGATACACCGCCGGACAGATGCCACCTGCAATAACTACAACAAGCCTGGCTACATGAGCATAGATTGTTGCGCATCTCGTAGAGGATATTATAGGGCACCAGTTCAAGGAATACAAGAACCCCCAGATCAAGTTCGGGTGAATGCCATCATCCCCGAAGGAGCATACTTTAATGCCGAGGAACAGCATAACCTGGAAGGTACACTTGTATTCTTTCACAGTCAAGTTAAAGCTTTGTTTGATACTGGTGCTACACGTTCGTTTATTGCTATTAGGATTGTGTGACAGTTGGGTTTAGAACCCCAGACACTTGAGTCGGCACTTAATGTTGTGCCACCGTTGGGAATGACTGTTAAGTTGGGTAAATTGTGTAAGGATTGCCCATTGACCCTGGAAGATAGGAATCTTCCGACAGACTTGGTTGTTCTATCAATGTCGAAATTTGACATTATTCTAGGGATGGATTGGCTTACCAAGTATAGTGCCAACTCACATGTTCTTACAAGGATTATCATGGTTCCAATACTAGGACGTGCTATGATCAGATTTTGTTGTCAGCTAACGAGTGATATGTTTTTGAAAAATTATGTAGTTGCAATCGGGAGTACGAGTACGGAACCTACTATAGACCAGATTCCTATTGTACAAGATTTTGCAGATGTATTTTAGGATGTTTCAATACTTCCACTGAAGAGAGAGATAGACTTTTGTGTGGAGCTAACACCTGGAACATTACCGATTTCCAAGACTCCGTATCAGATGCCGCCAACTGAGATGTTGGAATTAAATAAGCAAGTTCAAGAACTTGAAGATTTAAGATTTGTTCGCCCAAGTACGTCACCTTGGGGAGCACCGGTACTATTCATAAAGAAGAAGGATGGGACGCTTTAACTTTGTATCGACTACAGAGAGCTGAACAAGGTTACAATCAAGAATAGATATCCACTTCCTCGGATCGACGATCTATTCGATCAATTGCAAGGATCAAGGATCTTTTTGAAGATCGATCTATGGACAAGATATCATCAGTTATTGGTTCGACTAGAGGACATGTCGAAAACTGCTTTCAGGACGAGGTATGGGCATTATGAATTCCTATAATGCCTTTTGGATTAACTGTCACGCCCCACAGTAGCAAAATATAGAAAATAAAATTCCTTTTTGGACGCGTAGGCCATGACAGTTGGAAGTCACCACATTGTCCATAAACCAAGTCTAATCATCAGAGTGAAAGATCAAACCACGCATTGGAATATCTAACTTCAATATATAAAACAGAGTTCAATACTAACTATTACAAACCTTAAGTATCAGCAGAAATGTAAATAAGGTATTACAAACTTAACTATTACATTAGTCTCTAAAATATAAACATAAACTACCTACAGCAAAGCTCCAGGTCTTCAGCTTGCGCAGTAGCCAACATCAGCATAGCCTCCATCATAGTAGACAACCTCCTTATGACCTATCGCCAAGTACTCCTCTCTTGTGTACTCGCAAACCTGCCGAGCTGGATGTGGAATATCTAGCGGCATAAAATGCCGTCAGCTATGAAAGTTGAGTGAAAGTAGATACTAATAGAGTATCTACAAATATGCAGTATATATATAAAACAACATCATTAAAGAATCATCTCATCGTTCGTTTTCGTGAATGCCCATATAACGACTGACTTCGTCCTAACCAATCCCAATCATAGCATGGACTCTTGGGTCCACATTCCATATGTAGCTTTACTTCTTATAGTACTCAACTCGATTCTTCAAACATTCTCTTTCTAACCCGGCACGTAGCCCAACATATCACAATCTATCAAACACGACACGAAGTCTCAACTTTCCAGCCAAAATTGTAACAACCTGCATTTCATGTAAATTAAAATTTCATTTCCATATTTAATTTGTATTGACTGCTTTATTTAATTACATTTCTCATGTTCTAAATTTTATTCCTTGAATTATTGCAAGTTAAGAATTCTGGTTGGGGTCAAATTGTGATTTTATAAAATTTAGCAACACCTGTGTTAGATTTCAAAACTGTATTTCAAAACAGTGGAAATATTTTCTTTTAACCCAATCAATATTTTTATGAAACCAGAAAACCATTTCTTACGTTAAAATAAATTTCCTGTATTTTGTGACAAACACCGCGCCCCGAACATACCAGTTTACTTCCAAAACTGTCCGCGCTATTCTAAACTTCCACAGATTTTGGAAGTGATGTAAAGTTAGATTTGACATACACATTACTTTCCATTTATGGCAACTCATCATTGGCTTGGGCCTTGTTTGGGAATGCTTGTAGTGAGTATGTTGTCTCTAGGCCATAAGCAAATTTCCCAAACACATGAGATTAACCCCTACTACTCTAAATTGGCCCTTCCAATCTGTAGGAGTGTATGTACCTATGTATACATCTGTGTATATGTTGTAATTAAGAAACAAAATCCCAATTTTGTTGAGTGTAGAGGAATGTACTTGGAGCCTAAGTTCCTCACACACTTGGTTATTTATACACACATTTGGTCACACAACTGCACATCTTGTAAACTGAATTAGGGAGTGTTTAGAGAGTTTAGAAAGAGAGTCCAGAGAAGAGAACTTACAGATTTGAGAGAGAGAGAGAGAGAGAGAGAGAGAGAGAGAGAGAGAGAGAGCTCTTGATCACCATAGCCAAGCTTGGTTTGGGTGCTCTTATTTCTTGAATCATTCTCAACAAACACACACCTTCTCATCTCAGTGAGTATTATTAACTCACTCTGAATGTAATTCATATCTTATGTTTGTTTATATAGCTTGATTTGAAAATCACCATGGCTAATTTATGTTGATGTTCATAATTTGAAAATATGAAAATTTTCAATCTTAACCAAAACTTGTTTTCAGAGATGATTATGAAAGATTATGATACATGGAAGCTCCTGTCAAAATATTAGAGCCTAATTTGTTCATATGAGGAAGTATAAGGGAAATTAAATTTTGACATCTTTTAGTTTTTCATAAAATTTGAGAGCTATGGTTTGAATCATGTCAAATTGTTTTCATATTCATAATCCTTGTGAAAAACTAAAGAGATCCATATAGAATATGATATATATACTAATAGATTTGGAAATGGGTCAAAAAGACCCGGAAAATCTGAAACAGAGCAGATCTGACGAAGAAGATGAAGTCTCTGCTTCATCTCGCGCGCGCGATCGCGCGAGCGAGAGAAGCGCGAGAGGCCCGCACGAGCGACCCCTCGCGCGAACGACCCGCGCGCGCGAGGTGGCTGATTCCAGGCAGAAAGAAAAGAGTTTTATATTAAAAATGAAAAATAGGCAAATCGCACGAGCGGACCGCGCGAGCGACCCGCGCGCGCGATCTTCCTGCATTCTGGCAGTTGGAAATGGTTTTTATAATAAAACGGAAATTGGGCATATCGCGCGAGCGGCCCGCGCGAGCGACCCCTCGTGTGAGCGGCCCGCGCGCGCGACTTCTGACAGTTTTTAGTTCTTGCTTGTTTTGTGTTAAGGAACTATTTGGGTGGTATTTTATGAACTGTTAAAGCTCTGTTTGGGAATTCATTAAATCAGAATCTCAATTGGTTATGTTTGAACGATTAAAACGTTGTATTGTGACTTATCAATCCCCGTACGCTCGTTGTTTATATAATTCATTGATTTGCCTCATGTTTTAAAGTTTCATGACATACATGTGGAGTCGGTTGTACATGCACGGTGAGTGTGAATGTTGGTCAGTATGGAAAAGAGTAATGGACAGTGTGGTATAGTGAGTGCAGTTGAGATTGTGATGTGGACACTCCCTGGTAAGTGAGTACCAAAGTGTGTTGTGTTTCAGATTGCGGCGAGGGTGTCTTTAAAATGCGACGGTGGCAAAACTGGACACTCCCTGACGACCATGGTAGCGTCAAAGTTTGTGAAGCTGAACTTGGACATTCCCTGGCACCCATGGAAGTGCTAAAGTGTGGCCTACAGATACTCCCTGATACCCGAGCCTGGATACTGCGTGAGGGTTCCTCCGGTATTTACATGGCGGATTAGGTAGTCAAAGTGTGAGGCACTGGACACTCCCTGGTACCCCGGACCAAAGTGTGAGGCAAACTGGACATTCCTTGGCACCCCTGTGCTAAAGTGTGGCTATCTTAGCGTTTTAAAGATACCGGTGTGTGATGGTGGGTTGTTGGGTTTTGTCGAGAGAAAAGAGTCGGTAAGATGAGATGGTGCATTGTTTTCATACACGGTCACATATATGTGAATTACACCTTTCAAATAATATTGCGATTGCTTCCTAAAATGAACTCCTTGCTTTAATACAAATTTGTGAAAGTAAATGAGAAATGAAAAGAGGTAAGTGAGCATATTTTACATTCAAAGTTATGTTTTTAATACTCACCAGCTTCTTGAAGCTGACGGCGTTGATGCGACCTAGACATTCGTGTTCAGGCTTTTCAGGTTATGACTACGCGGGGCCTTATGACTATGCAAACTGAGAATGGCTGCTTTGGAAGATAAAACTGTTATTAATGTTCCATGCTTTAATTATGAACTGGTTTGTAATAAGGATGACTGTAATAGACGTTAATTTATTGTTTTGTTTCAAGGCGGTCTGTGCCTTTAGATGACCCGTGATGTAATATTTATTAAGTTAGAAAAATTTTATAAGCCTTGATTGCTCTGCTCTGATTATTATGTTTTGTTGCTCGACGTTTGGGACGGAATCGATCCTTCAAACTGTCGCGACCTACGGGTCCATAAAGGAAATTAAATGCTTTCCTTATTTATGCTACGTCGGGGCGTGACAGGATTCAGTGGTATCAGAGCTAGGTTTTTATTTATCTCAAGATAGTTTAGCCAGGTTAGGGTTTACCAGTATAGACCCGATTCCACGATCTGTTAGCTTAAGATTTGCACCCCGATGATACGACAGGGAGGATAGACTCAGGACCCAAATGCCTAAGATTATTTCTGTCTTGACTTAAGTAGTACTTTTTTATCAAGTATGGATCCAGCTCATCCACTATATGTACCAGACGGATTTGGAGGACACTTTGTGACACCTGGGGTAGTGGTCCCAGCCTTTCACGACTTGTATCATGCGGCCGTTGAGCAGTTGGCCACAACGACCGTAGTATCTGATTTATGGCACCAGGTTCACGTGGTAGGCTTAGTTGACTTGACTCGTATCCGCCTAGAACTTCGTTACTTTGTAGAGGCTTAGCGTTTGGTGTTGGTTGAGGTTTTGAGGTTGGTCGATAGCGATGCTTTCTATTTTTCCCTCGGGATCCAGATTATGCATGCCCATCTGGCACAGTTAGAGATGCCTCTGCCAGTGGTTCCCATTGTCGAGGGCGATGCCGAGGCTGTTCATTTGGTCCCACTAGGTGGGGAGGATATAGAGGATGGCATAGGTCTAGGCGACTTAGCCACTGACCTAGAGGCTGAGCTAGCACTTGAGCTAGCCTTACCTGAGGAGATGGTAGTTGAGACAGATGCCCCTGCGCCTGCTTCATCTTCGACCTCTCACGGCTATAACGGGGTTGGTCCGTTCTTGGTGCATCAATTTCGCCCCGTCGACTCGCTAGATCTCCTGATAGCTGCTTATGGAGACGATTGACATTCTAGATATGATTTTGTACATATTGACTACTTTTGACTATTAGCTCTATCTCTTTTTGTAAATTGTAATTACATGCATTAGAGTATAGGGCAGTGACCCCGTTTTTGTAATATTAACTCTTGCATGCGTCCTAACCCATATAGATAGGGTAGGCATTGACCTGATCATACATGCCTTTTGTATTAACTTGACAAGAAGTTATATATAAGATATACTCTTTTGAATGTTGTCGTCATTTAAATCGCTTCATAGTACTGTTGCATGCATGTTTCTCATTCTACTATCACCATCATGTATAGAATGGCTGGAGGACTAATGAGGAACAAGAATTTGATCGAGGGAGCACCTGAGGCTGCCGATCCCATAGGAATGTTTGAAGCTTTCGTCAGACGTCTCGAAAGGGTTAGCAATTAGAATGAAAACCAACGAGACCGCCAAATTAGAGACAAACTGCTGGAGAGATTCCGTGCACTGAGGCACGAACAGTTTGCGGGTACCGTAGAACCCTGGAAAGTCGAGCAGTGGTTAAGACAAATGGACCGTATGTTCGAAGCTGTTCAGTGCAGTGAGATGGATAAAAAGAGATTGGCTACCTTTCAATTGACCGACGCCGCCGCAGATTGGTGGGACTCGGTGATAGCCACTATCGGGAACACAGCTGCTACGGGAATGACTAGGACTACATTCAAGGGGAGATTTTTGGAAAAGTATTTCTCGGCTACGAAGAGGCACAGAAGAGAGAAGGAGTTTATGGATCTGACGCAAGGAACCAAGTCGGTGCAAGAGTACACCACACAGTTCGAGAGATTGTCTCGGTTCGCCCCACACATGGTTGATACTGAGGAAAAGAGGATCTGTAAGTACAATCAAGGGCTGGCACCCCAAATTTGCCGCCTGACTCTCGCTCACCTAGATAAGTCGTTTGAGGGATTGGTTGGCTTGGCTACCGATTTGGAAGAAGATACTCGAGTAAACCGAAAGCAATTCGAATTCTGACCGCCTCAAAGGGGTAATTTTGGGAATAGACCACCAATGAATCGTACCCAAGGACAGAAGAGGAATTTTGATGGGAGAAAGAAGACCCAGGCTATTACCTATCCGACTCAACCCCGAGTAGGAGAAGGGAGTAATGCTGGGAAATGCTTCAACTGTGGCAACCCTGGTCATCTGGCTCGAGATTGCAAGGCACCGAGGCGTGCTGCTCAGCAAGGCATAGTCTGCTACAACTGTGGTGAACCAAGTCACATCATCAAGTTCTGTACTTGACAAGCGGGGGTATTTGTAAAATATAACCGCGCTAAAAGAAGAAAATACACTTATTTAGTCTATAACTCCCTTATTTATCTGTAATTTGAATTATAATGCCAGTTTATACACAATATGATTAAACTATGATAAGTTGTGTGTTTTAGCTGTAATTTGTGCAGACTACAGTTGCTGTGTGAAGGATTGAAAGATAACGATAAAAGAAAATGCTGAATTCTAATGAAGACAATCAAAAGCTGAATTGCAGAGCTCGATCGATTGAAGACCATTCGATCGATCGATGGTTCGATCGATCGAGATAGTTCAAGCGCTCGAAGACTCCGGAAGTTCAATCGATCGAAGGATGTTCGATCGATTGAACATGCCTTTTATTAGAATTTTACGCGCACGCAGCAGAGGAGATATTTTTAACCCTAAGCATTAGGTTTTACTATATATATTCGTATTGTAGACGTCCAGAAGGATGCCCACTTTACTTTTATCAGTTTTACATAGAGAGAGAGTGTTTTACTTTGATTTTTGTAGGTCGGATATTGAATTCGGTTGAAGTTTATTAATAGCTTGTTCATTCCAGGTTTTGTTACACCAGTTTTATTTGCATTCTCTTAGTGGCTTACATAGTTTAAATCTGAGTAGATTGTAGTGTTACTTGTTGGTAGTGGTTAAATAGTAGTTTTTTAGTGATTGCATGTTTAAATCTCAACCAAACGCAACCTTAATGAATATTTACATTAAGAATAAAACTGTGACGCTCCAGACCATGTCTGAGTAGTCTGCAGGTTGGGAGATCATGATGAAATCGTGATCTGAAGCCTCTGCCATGCAGCAGAATAATTCCTGTGTTCGATCGATCGAAGTCGTTCGATCGATCGGACCAGAGACACAGTCGATCGATCGAATACAGTTCGATCGATCGAGAGAAGAAGATATTTGATTGATCGAAAGTGCGTCGATCGATCGAACCCTCTGATTCTTGAGGACATTCTATGCAGTATTCCTAGACTTTCTGTTTTACTGGATTGTTATCAAATTGTCCCAAAACGCTCAATTTGTCAAAACAGTCTGTGAACTTTAAGCCTTGAGGCATTTTTCTTCAATAACTTTTGCAAACCACCCTCAATGCTAATACCATTGGAGGTGAGAGTCTTAGCTATTGTTTTAAACCGCTTTTGTATATTTCAAACTCCATTGTGATGATATAGTCCCGGTCATGAAAGGGCTATGGATTCTTTATCCTAAGAGAAATACAGAATACTGTAGAGGATGTACTCCATTGAGCTTCAATGCAACTGCATGGTAGATGGCTAGGTTACGGTGGATTCGTGTAATCCCAATATTCCTTTTTTATTAAGAAAAACACATTTTAAATTATCGCTTTAATTAATTAGTTGGTAATTAATTAGTTGGTAATTAGTTTAACTTAGTTTAATCATTTTATTAATTTCTTAGTAGTTGATAAATTATGGGACGTTGTGTTCTGCATTATTAAAATATTGATTTTTATTTTCCCTTCTTGAGATTAATCTAAGTAATTAGTTTAACACCTTCCCTGTGGGATGGACCTGGACTTAACCAGTATATTACTTGCACGATCACCTACACTTGGATGTTGCACAAGAGCGCACAACTTTTTAGTCGTGTCAAGTTTTTGGCGCCGTTGCCGGGGAAGGCGACAAGCTAACGCTTCGATTACCTCAAATCTTTCCTTATCTTCTTTCTGTTTTTCTTTTTCTTCTGTTCTTTAGATTAAAAACTACTTAGGGTTTTTCCCTTTATGTCCGATAATTCCATCGAAGGAATTTTTAGAAACCCACTATATTCATCCAACTCATCTAGTTTTATTAACCCCATAGTTACACCGATCGACTCAATGGCCGACAATCAAAGCAAAAATGGTGATAATGTGGTTGTACCAATCGACGACTCACTTCATCCTTTGTGCGATCTCATGACACCTGAACATGCACCTACACCTTCTTGTATTCTCATTCCACCCCATGCAGGCAAATTTCGCAATGGAATGATTCAACTCCTTCCTACCTTTCATGGAATGGAGAGCGAGAAGGCATATCTATATGTCAAGGACTTTGAGGATGTTTGTAAAACTTTCTCACAGAATTGTCCTGTAGACGTGACACGTTTAATGCTATTTCCTTTCACTCTGAAGGATAACGCAAAAGCGTGGTTACTTACCTTGAAGCTAAACTCCATCTACACTTGGCATGCGATGAACACCGCTTTCTTAAAGAAATTCTTTCCACCTCACATGACCACCGAGCTTTAACGACAAATCAATTCTTACAAACAAAAGAGCAATGAAACGTTCACCCAAACTTGGGAGCGTTTCAAGGATTTGCTACTCTCATGCCCTCATCATGGATATGAGAAATGGCGAACCATAAGCTACTTTTATGAAGGAATAAATGGTGAAACAAAAAAGTTGGTCGAGACCATGAGTTTAGGGCCATTTCTGCGTAAAAACACGGAAGAAGCTGAAGCTCATTTTGAGTGGTTAGCTGAACATGCTCATGAGTGGTCAAATTCAGACGATGTCCCACGCTCACAGATATCCTGTGTGGATGAGAAAAGTCTATATCAATTAAAAAGTGAGGATCATTTGATGAACAAGTATGAAGAACTAGTGAAGAAAGTGGAAGAGTTGGGAATGAAAGGAGAGAGTTCTAGGCAGTTTTTGCCTGAAGAACCATGTGGCACATGTAACATGTTGGGGCACACTACTCAATATTGTCCCAATGTGCCATATTTTCAAGAACAACCCCCCATGGAAATGAATGCCATGTAAGGGTATAGGGGGGCGGGGAATTCCTACAACAATTACAATTCACAAAATAATAACAATAGATGGAATCACCCCGAGTTTGATTGGAAAAATAATGCTGGGACCCAAAACCAATATCAACAGCAATAGCCCTACAATAATAATAATCAATATCAAGGGCAATACAACAGGCAGTCCCAGCCATTCCATCATAATAGAGCATATAACTATAACCAAGCTCAACCCTCTAACAATCAACAAGCAAATATTTACGTGCCACCTCACAAGAAAGTGCAGGAGGAAGATCCACTCTCTAATGCGAATTTAATAAAACAGTTAATTCAAATGATGAGTAAAATGTCCGCAACCTTAGAGAGAATGGATGCACGTTAAGAGGGTTCGAGTGGTACATTTCCGGCTCAACCATTTCCAAACCCTAAGGGACTCAACAATGGTCCCAATAACCATGAGCATGCCAAAGCCATAACAACTCTGAGAAGTGGCAAGGTTATAAAGAAAAACATGCCTCATTCTACTCCCGAGGAGTATGACGAGGAGGAAGTAATGACCAGGAACAAACCACCCACTCAAGAAAAGGAGTCGTCTACTAATGATAAACCAGTAGAATCAAGTGAAGACACTCCTAAAGAAGTAGAAGAAGTTGAGGGAAGGCCTGGAAAGGAGCCAGTCATTGACGAATTACCTAAGTGCCCTTTCCCTGCACCTTATCCTCAAAGGCTTAAGAAACCCCAAAACGAGGCAAAGAATCAGGAGTTCTTGGAGTTGTTCAAACAAGTTAAAATCAATCTCCCACTCCTTGATGCAATCAAACAAGTGCCAGCCTACGCTAAGTATTTGAAAGACTTATGCACGGTCAAAAGAAGGCAAAGTGTAAAGAAACATGCCTATGTCGCTTGCCAAGCAAGCGCAATAATTCAAAATGAGTTGCCTCCAAAGCTTAAAGACCCTGGCACCCCAACTGTCTCGTGTACAATTGGGAATCAAAGGATAGATAACGCACTCCTTGATCTAGGGGCGAGCGTGAACTTGCTGCCATATTCAGTATATAAACAACTAGGGTTTGGTGAACTCAAACCCACCCGAGTTGCATTGCAATTGGCAGACATGTCAATCAAATATCCTAGAAGAATACTGGAAGACGTTATGGTACAGATAGACACTTTTGTCTTCCCGGTTGATTTCGTGATATTGGACACTGAACCTGTGTCTAACCCATGTTCACAAATCCCGGTGATTTTTGGACATCCATTCCTCAACACCATTGATGCCACAATCAAGATAAGAAGTGGAATCATGACCATCGTGTTCGGGAACATGACTTTGAATGTCAAGATTTTCTCGAATCCCCGACCTAAAGAATACGAGGATGAAGAAGAAGTTAACTTCATCGAAACAATCATCGAAGACGAGGCTGATTTTGTTGACTATAAAGATTCTTTGGGGGTGGTAGTGTCACAATTCGATGCTACTTATCAATCTAATAATTCTACTCCATTGGACGCAGCCCCAA
Source organism: Hydrangea macrophylla (assembly GCA_033977485.1). Classification (NCBI taxonomy): domain Eukaryota; kingdom Viridiplantae; phylum Streptophyta; class Magnoliopsida; order Cornales; family Hydrangeaceae; genus Hydrangea; species Hydrangea macrophylla. Next base: position 422,408 of record CM066989.1, read on the forward strand.
ATCATGCCTGCCTCATGATGGAAACTAAAGAAGAGGATAGAGCTGAATGCATGTGGGTCACCCCATATGAACCCTTGCCTTTGAAAATGAAGTTAACCATGCCTTCGAACGTTCAGTTCCCCAATTTGGAATTAAAGGAGCTTCCAAAAGAGCTCAAATACGCCTTTCTAGGGGCTGAAAAGACTTATCCCGTTATAATCTCAGCCATGTTAAATTCAGAACAAGAGGATAAGTTGATCCAAATGCTCAAACTGCACAAGGGAGCATTAGGATGGACTATTGCTGACCTAAAAGGCATAAGCCCATCTATTTGCACCCATAAGATATATCTGGAGGAAGACGCTAAACCTTCATGACAAATGCAGAGGCGTCTGAATCCCAATATGCAAGAAGTCGTGAAAAAGGAAGTCTTAAAACTCCTTGACATTGGGATAATATATCCTATCTCTGACAGCTCTTGGGTTAGTCCAACTCAGGTAGTGCCCAAAAAGGCTGGTATAACGGTTATCCCAAACAAAGATGGTGAGTTAGTACCAACACGCGTCCCCGCTGGATGGCGGATGTGAATTGATTACCAAAAGTTAAATACTGTGACCCGGAAAGACCACTTTCTGTTGCCATTCATGGATCAAATGCTAGAAAGAGTGGCGGGTCACAAATTTTATTGCTTTTTGGACGGATATAGTGGGTATAACTAAATTGAAATAGCTCCTGAAGATCAGGAGAAAACGACTTTCACTTGTCCGTTCGGTACATTCGCCTACCGCCGTATGCCTTTTGGCTTATGTAATGCACCTGTTACCTTTCAGCGGTGCATGTTAAGCATATTAAGTGATATGGTTGAACAGACACTCGAGGTCTTTATGGATGACTTCTCAGTGTTTGGCCATAGTTTTGACAGCTGTCTAGAAAACCTAGAGAATGTGTTGGCGAGATGCGAGGACAAACACCTAGTACTAAACTGGGAAAAGTGTCACTTCATGGTGTCCAAAGGAATTATCCTCGGCCACATCATCTCTGATAAGGGTATCCAAGTCGATAAAGCAAAAATCGATATAATTTTAAATCTACCTGTCCCTCGTACAGTTAGAGACATCCGATCTTTTCTGGGACATGCTGGATTCTATCGACGCTTTATCCAGAATTTTAGTGCAATCTCTCGACCACTATGCTAACTACTCGTCAAAGATGCACCTTTTGAATGGTCGGAAAACTGTCAAATATCTTTCGATGCACCAAAACACCTTACCTCTACACCGATAATACAGGCACCCGACTGGAGTTTGCCGTTTGAGTTAATGTGCGATGCTAGCGACTACGCCGTTGGCGCAGTTCTAGGATAGAGGAAGGATAACAAGCCATATGTAATTTACTATGCCAGCCAAACACTGAACGAAGCTCAAATGAATTATACGACTACTGAAAAAGAGCTACTGGCAATAGTATTCGCGCTGGATAAATTCAGGTCTTATCTGATAGGGTCCCCAATTGTCTGTTTTACAGACCACTCGGCCCTCAAGTACTTGTTATCTAAGAAAGACGCGAAATAGAGGTTTATCCTCTGGATACTCCTACTCTAGGAATTCGATATTACTATCAAGGATAAAAAGGGAGTAGAAAATGTGGTTGCCGACCATTTATCTTGGTTGACATTCACAGCCAACACTGAGCCGGTACCTATAAAAGATGAATTCCCAGACGAGCAACTAATGGCTGTCTCCAATTTTCCTTGGTACGCGGATATAATTAATTACCTCGTTACAGGAGAGACCCCGAGCCATTGGTCAAATCAGGACAAGAAAAGGTTCTTTTCATTCGCACGCCATTTCTTCTTCGATGACCCTTACTTATTCAAGTATTGTGCTGATCAGGTCATCAGGCGTTGCGTCCCTAATGAGGATATAACCGTAATTCTAGCCTTATGCCACTCTGAAGCTTGTGGTGGCCATTTTTCTTCCCAAAAGACCGTACACAAAGTATTGCACAGCGGTTTCTATTGGCCCACCGTGTTCAAAGATGCCTATGCTTTTTGTAAATCGTGCCAACGATGTCAAAAGCTTGGTACACTTTCGAAAAGGAATTCGATGCCCTTAACTCCCATCATTATAATTGAAATATTTGATTATTGGGGCATAGACTTCATGGGCCCATTTCCTAAATCTAATAACTGTGAATACATACTCCTTGCTGTGGAGTACGTATCAAAATGGGTGGAAGCGATACCAACGAGACGCAATGACCACAAAACTGTCATGTCCTTTCTTAAGGAAAATATCTTGTCGCGTTTCGAAACCCCAAAAGCATTAATAAGTGACCAAGGCAAGCATTTCTGTAATAGGCCTTTGAAAGCACTACTCAAGAAATATGGGGTACACCACAAGATCGCTCTAGCCTACCACCCACAAACGAATGGGCAGGCAGAATTGGCTAACCGTGAAATCAAGCATATACTAGAAAAGACGGTTAACTTCAATAGAAAAGACTGGGCATACAAACTGACTGATGCTTTATGGGCATACCGCACGGCCTTTAAGACAAATCTAGGAATGTCTCCATATAGGCTAGTGTATGGTAAGGCATGTCACCTTCCTGTCAAAATAGAACACAAAGCATATTGGGCGACACGCTCGTTAAACTTTGACATTAAATAGGGAGGACATCTCCGGAAACTGTAGTTGGCAGAACTAGAAGAAATTCGACGAGATGCATATGACAATGCCAAACTCCACAAGGAACGATTGAAGGCTCGCCATGACAGAACGATTTTTCAAAAATCTTTCGAGCCTGGACAAAAAGTTCTACTATACGATTCACGCCTTCATCTCTTCCCAGGAAAACTTCGATCTCGGTGGAGAGGACCTTTCACAGTCAAATCTGTCTTTCCACATGGGGCTGTGGAGTTATTTAATCCTAAGAACAATGGAAGTTTCAAGGTCAACGGTCAAAGGTTGAAACCGTTCTTAGAAGATTTCCAACCCGAGATCGAGCACATCCAACTGGATGAGCCCGACTATGCCTCCACCTAGAACGCTCAAGTGCGTTTTATCAATGTTGTTGTACTTTCTCTTTTGCTGTTTCTCGTTTTGTTTTATTCTTTTGTTTATCTATTTATTTTTGAGTGTGATCTTGATCATAATCTGCTATTCCAATTTTATCTCGTGCAGGCTGTCCACCATGAGAGATGACGATATTCTCTTGATAGGGTCATGGGCTGATTCAGAGTATCAGAACCCACAGTGGACTGCTGATGAAATAGCATTTTTCTTATCTCCATACCAAGGGCCAGGAGCCGATGACATCGTTGACTTAACCCACGGATACTGTTAGCCTTAAGGTTTATTAAGGCATATTTAATTATGTTTTGATGATGTCAATTATGCTATGATAATTACATGATTCATATTGATTCATTCCTTATTATTATCATAGTCATTTTCATGCTCATATATAATCTCATGTATTATTATTGTATCAATGTTTTAACATCTTTGTGTGCATGAGATTCAATTGTTGTAGATCAAGATTACAAGGAGCTCAACAAGGATCAAGCTTGAAGACTTGAAGATTTTTCATCCTTGGTTGAAGTCTAGGACCATCATTGTAAGGCATCTTGATCTCACACTCTTAGGGGCTCAAACAAATGCTAAAAGTTAAAGTTTTGGAAACAAATTTTAAATGGGTCATCTTTAAATCAATGTCCCAACCAAATGGAAAATAATTAGATGTTGAATTTTATATGGTTGGAAAGGTATTTGAATCTAGTTTCCAAAACATCAAACGGATCAAAAATCCGAGTTTTGTAGAGGAAGTTATGGCCATTTTAGTGGAGATGTGTCAAGCTGTCAAACTGGGAAGGGCAGTCGACTGGGCAGTCGACCAAACTGAGCAGAATGCAAACAGAACCCTCTGTAAACACATCTCAGTCGACTGCTTTAAGGGGCAGTCGACTGCTTCATGTTCCAGTCGACTGAATCGACCTGGAAAGGCATAACGGCTAGTTTTTTAAGGGGCTTTTAATTACCAAACATGCCACCAACGGCTATAATCTTCCAAGGCCTATAAATACATGTTTTCCCAAGCTATTTGGGGTTGAGATTTTGATTGGAAAACATAGTATTGATCACTCATCTCTTTGATCTTTAAACATTATTATTTGAGCCCTAGTTTGAGTGAAAAATCAATTTACTCTAGATATCAATTGTAATTCTTGAGAGAGCAAATTGTAGTGAGCTTTTATTTGTATTTTCTACTCACTAAGGAGTTATTGTGTGAACTTCAAATTGTATTATCCACTCTAGAGAGAGAGAGAGTTCAATTTGTATTCAAATCAATTTGTAAAAGTTGAGGGTTAGTAACCCTTGTGTGCAAAGAAGAGGTGTTCTTCTTTGGGAGAGATTGAAGGCTCTTGTAACGGTTTGGTGCACACCCGTAAGTGCTCCGGGATTAAAGGAATCCTCAAGAGGTGTTCTTGAGGGGTGGACGTAGGCCGCGGGGTGCGATTGCCGAACCACTTGAAAAATTGGTTTGTTTGTATCTCTTCCCTTAACTCTTTACATTATTACTTGTGATTGTGTTTTAATTTGCTATTAAGTTTTTAAAAGGTTAATTTCCGCTAAAACCTTATTCACCCCCCCTTTAAGGTTTCCACTTTTGGGCCAACAATTGGTATCAGAGCCTCGGCTCTTCTTTTTCAAAAGTCTTTGAAAAATTTTGAGTTAAGATCCAATGGAAACCGACTCTTCTTACATTTATTATTGTGAGGGTCAATCGACATTAAGACCACCATGTTTTAATGGCTCAAACTATGCCTATTGGAAAAATAGAATGAGAATCTATATGATTTCTCAAGATTTTGATTTATGGCAAATCGTGGTCAAAGGGCCTCATCTACCTACAAAAATTGAAAACGGTTTTTCTATTCCAAAGACGGTAGATGAATACAATGATGTCGATAAGAAACTCATAAAAATAAATGCTATGGCAATGAATTTATTATATTGTGGATTAGACCCTAATGAGTACAATAGAATTTCCTCTTGCGAGTCCGCAAAGGAAATTTGGGATAAACTTGAGGTTGCTCATGAAGGTACTAATCAAGTTAAGAAATCAAAAATAAATCTTCTTGTTCAAACTTATGAATTGTTTAAAATGTTGCCATATGAATCTATTGGAGATATGTTTTCTCGTTTTACCATTCTTATTAATAACTTGAAAAACCTTGGTAAAGTTTATACTAATGAAGAAATGATTGAGAAAGTGCTTAGGTCTTTACCAAAGGATTGGCAACCAAAGGTCACGGTGGTTCGTGAAGCAAAGGAGCTTTCAACACTCTCCTTGGAACAACTCATGGGTTCTCTCATAACTCATGAAATGGAGTTGGCCGTCTTCGAAAGTGAAGACAAGAAATTGGAAGTGAAAGAGGCCAAAAGGAGAGACATGGCTTTAAAATCCTCAAGCTCAAAGAAAAAGAGGAAAGATGTTGAGAGTGATGAGGATGAGGAAATGACAAAGCTCACCCGAAAATTTGCAAAGTTTCTAAAGAAAGAAAAATCGGGAAAGAAGTCACCCAAGGAGGAAAAACACAAAAAGAAGACAATCAAGGCCACTAATAGTAGTTCCGAGAGCGAATCATCGGACGATGACTCAAATGGTGAAGAGATTGTCAATCTTTGCCTCATGACATTGGAAAGGGCCTCTCCTACCACCTCGGAAAATGGAGCATCCAAGAGGCACTTGGACAATGGTTAAATCTCTCACCTTAAGCCTAGTAGGAGTAGGTTAGATTAATTTGTTTCAAATCACTTTGATTTTGTTTAGATATGCATACTTGATTTTTTTTTTGCATAAATCTTGTTTCATCCACTTGTGATTTGGATATGTCTTTACATAAATTATCATGCTCTTGATATTGCTTATTTGAAAAATGATGATATGCTTTTGTTTAATTAGACAAAATTTTAATGGTTAGACAAAATGATGTTTCGTAAATCATTCAAATTTTTGCTGCTAAACTGTCATTTTTATGTACTGCTGAACAAAGCAATCGACTGGTACCCCGACACAGTCGACTGATTTAGCTGTGAGGCTTTGATTTTTTTGATTCTGCATTGTTAAGTCGACTGAGGCGTCGACTGTTTTTGCACAATTTAATCCCTGCCCACTTCCGTCGACTGTAGCGTCGACTGACCCGACTGAATATTTGTTTTTCATTGATTTTGAGTTCTCCAACTTTTTTATTGGTATCTTTTGGGAGAATATGCTCTCTATTCATATCTTTTGGTATCTTTTATCATTGCACATGCTTAGGGGGAGCACTTTCATGTTTCATTTGCTCACATATGGTTATATTTGTTTATTTTTGGTATCATTTTGGCCTTTTGATTTATATGCCTATTGTGAGGGGGAGCTTCGTATTTTATCCCCAAATCTTTTTGATAATGTCAAAGGGGGAGAAATATGAGAAGTATTGGGGAGAAGTATTTGGGTAGTTATCATTCATGTTCTTTAACATTTAATATCCATTATGAATGATAATATGAAAATGACCAAATGTGCTTATATTGGTATTTCCTTTTTCATTGGTTGTTTGCCATCATCAAAAAGGGGGAGATTGTTAGCCTTAAGGTTTATTAAGGCATATTTAATTATGTTTTGATGATGTCAATTATGCTATGATAATTACATGATTCATATTGATTCATTCCTTGTTATTATCATAGTCATTTTCATGCTCATATATAATCTCATGTATTATTATTGTATCAATGTTTTAACATCTTTGTGTGCATGAGATTTAATTGTTGTAGATCAAGATTACAAGGAGCTCAACAAGGATCAAGCTTGAATACTTGAAGATTTTTCATCCTTGGTTGAAGTCTAGGACCATCATTGTAAGGCATCTTGATCTCACACTCTTAGGGGCTCAAACAAATGCTAAAAGTTAAAGTTTTGGAAACAAATTTTAAATGGGTCATCTTTAAATCAATGTCCCAACCAAATGGAAAATAATTAGATTTTGAATTTTATATGGTTGGAAAGGTATTTGAATCTAGTTTCCAAAACATCAAACGGATCGAAAATCCGAGTTTTGTAGAGGAAGTTATGGCCATTTTAGTGGAGATGTGTCAAGCTGTCAAACTGGAAAGGGCAGTCGACTGGGCAGTCGACCGAACTGAGCAGAATGCAAACAGAACCCTCTGTAAACACATCTCAGTCGACTGCTTTAAGGGGCAGTCGACTGCTTCATGTTCCAGTCGACTGAATCGACCTGGAAAGGCATAACAACTAGTTTTTTAAGGGGCTTTTAATTACCAAACATGCCACCAACGACTATAATCTTCCAAGGCCTATAAATACATGTTTTCCCAAGCTATTTGGGGTTGAGATTTTGATTGGAAAACATAGTATTGATCACTCATCTCTTTGATCTTTAAACATTATTATTTGAGCCCTAGTTTGAGTGAAAAATCAATTTGCTCTAGATTTCAATTGTAATTCTTGAGAGAGCAAATTGTAGTGAGCTTTTATTTGTATTTTCTACTCACTAAGGAGTTATTGTGTGAGCTTCAAATGGTATTATCCACTCTAGAGAGAGAGAGTTCAATTTGTATTCAAATCAATTTGTAAAAGTTGAGGGTTAGTAACCCTTGTGTGCAAAGGAGAGGTGTTCTTCTTTGGGAGAGATTGAAGGCTCTTGTAACGGTTTGGTGCACACCCGTAAGTACTCCGGGATTAAAGGAATCCTCAAGAGGTGTTCTTGAGGGGTGGACGTAGGCCGCGGGGTGCGATTGCCGAACCACTTGAAAAATTGGTTTGTTTGTATCTCTTCCCTTAACTCTTTACATTATTACTTGTGATTGTGTTTTAATTTGCTATTAAGTTTTTAAAAGGTTAATTTCCGCTAAAACCTTATTCACCCCCCTCTAAGGTTTCCACTTTTGGGCCAACAGATACATCCCGTATGATCCTGCGCTCCTTCAGATCAACCCATTTGCGCACATAGAACTCCCTGAAGAGGAGGGAGAGCCGGAAGGATATGCTGTGTGGGAAGTCGATGACGCTTTGATGGAACAATGGGAAAATGACTCAATGTGGGAGCCATGGGAAGAAGAGGACTTACAAGATGTGGTGCCAGAACGCCACAATGCTGTTTTCACATATGTTGACGACTTCCTGGTCGTCCAAGTGGTTCCCTATATTTAAGTCCATTTGAGCTATTTGTTGTTCCGTCTTCAATGCCCTCTACCTGCTAGTGCACCTGGGGATATCCAGCCAATAGTGAGGTTAATTCTGGGTCACACTCCTTTCAGTTTGCTTTATTTAATTCTTCATGTTTGATTTTTTTTTTCTCTTTTGCTCTAGTTAATTAATTTTCTTCATTTCCTTTTGTTTTCCCTTTGTCAGGAATATCACTATGAATCCACTGTTTCCACCGTTGTACCTTCCCCATCAACTCTTTTATGGATTTGGACCATACATAAGGTCCCCAAAAACCCCGCCGCAAGAGGAACATCCGATGCGCGATTACACTCCATTATCCTTGTCTCCATCCGGATCCCCTATTGTCAGTGGAATCAACTCCTTAGAGAGTTCGGACTTGCTCAATGATGTCCTTGCTACTTTCCGCTTGTTCTGGGAAAGGGAATCATTAAGTTCAGTCTCTACATTTGAAGTTCCGACAGAGAAGGAAGTTGTGGAAGAAGGAATCTTCATTCTTGAAGAGTAGTGTTTAACTTCAATTGTTTTATGTCATTTCATATTTCTTTCATCAATTGAAGTGTTTTCCTAGACACGGTTTTAGTAATATCAGCTTTCTTTTAGTTTTTCTTTATCAATAAGGTTTTAAACACCATTTTGGGGGCAATATTGTTGCAAATGGATGCTATCATAAAGATTTATTTATATAAATTTGCAAATTTCTACTATGAGGATGCTATTTCTGGCTTACATGTTTTGTCAATGCACTGTTTTATCACTATTCTGTATGTCCAGACCAGTGTTGGCTAGTTGGGGGTGTTTAATTTCTCAAATCAGGATATTGTAGAATTTCTTTGTTCGATCGATCGAACGTATTTCGATCGATCGAGAATAACGGACACTCGAGCGATTGAGGAGGGCTCGATCGATTGAAGGTTCAATCGATCGAGAGATCTCGAGCGATCGAGACCTGTATTTAAACGAAGCGTCGCCAAGACACTTTGTCAGTTTCCTCTCTCTCTCTCCCTTACTCGAGCGATTGAGCACAGAGGACATCTCGGCGGTTTTTGGGACCCCACTTCCAACCGCACCAATTGAGGATCAATCGTTCCTCCTGATCATCATCCTCATCACTGTCATCCCCCTCTCAGCGCGTTTCTCGAGGTGAGGCTCCGAGAAAACTGCCGTTTTCCTTTTCCTTTTATTTTTGTATGGGGGTGCCCCCCATTGGTTAGTTAACTCCTTTTCGTATGTTTTCTTATTGTTTTTGTTGTTTTCGGGCTTTTCCCGTTCTCCATCGTCGATACTGCCACTTCACTGTGCTCGATCGATCGAACTTGTCACGCCCCGACGTAGCATAATTCAGGAAAGCATTTAATTTCCTTTATGGACTCGTAGGTCGTGACAAGTGAGTATGACCAATTGTCCCTGCAACAAATAACTTAACAACATTGCTAGAGCAAAGGATACTAACAAAAACATAAGCTCCGAAATAAAAACTTACTAAACTATTACAGCAGTCATAGTCTTAGGCACAAAACGCCTTATTCAAAAGTCTAAACTAGTTTATTACAAAACCCAAATTAAAAGACATAGGAAATATAAAGCAGCCTCCTGGAAAGTCTCCTGACTCTAAGTAGCATAGTCAAAATACCCTGGCTGCTCCTGACCCTGAAAATCTGGACGTACAGTCCAGGACGCATCAACGCCGTCAGCTTATGAAAGCTGGTGAGCAAAATAAACAAGTGCTCGCAATGTATATATAAGCATATAAACAACGGTGCAATTTAACTTTTAAGAGCAATAAATTCAAGGTTCCAATTCCAACATAAGTCACGGGGGAATAAAGAAAGCAATAAATATGTGACCATGCATGAACAATGTAATATCTCATCTTTCTGACTCTTTTCTCTCAACAAAACTCAACACAACCAAACCATTATCTCAGATACCAGGAATACTATCCGATCGATATCCAAAACAGCACACCAAACTACCGCTTCAGATACCAGGAATAATATCTGATCGATATCTAAGCCACACTCAATACCATCATTTCGGATACCAGGAATACTATCCGATCGATATCCGAAACAAGCGCCTTAGATACCAGGAATAATATCCGATCGATATCCAAGCCGTACACAACACTATCACCATCGCTTCGGATATCAGGAATATTATCCGATCAATATCCGAAACGCGCGCCTTAGATACCAGGAATACTATTCGATCGATATCTAAGTCGTACACTACACTGTCGCCTCCAATACCAGGAATAATATCCGATCGATATTGAGGTCGCACACCAGACCGCTACTCTTTACTCTTTTCACGCTTTCTCACACACATGCATGTTGACACAACCTCAACCCTAATATGTATGTCGATGTTTCATAAATAACACCCTTAATAAATCACCAAGCCGGATAATCGTACGAGCATAAATTTCGGCCTAAGTTGTTCTTGTTTCGTACAATTCTTAAAACGTAGACCCTTAAAACAATATATTTGCCAAACAGTTCTTTAAAAACTTTTAAAACATTTTCCAAACAGTCCCTAATAAGAAAACATAGAAACTGCTCAAACTGCCTAGTCGCGCGAGCGAGGTAGAGGTGATGTCGCGCGCGCGGGTCGCGCGAGCGAAGGGGAAGGCCAGATCGCGCGAGCGGGTCGCGCGAGCGGGTCGCGCGAGCGGATCGCGCGCGCGAAAGGGGAAATGGTCCGCGCGAGCGGGCCGCGCGAGCGAGCCTCGCGCGAGCGGGTCGCGCGCGCGAGTTCTTGCAGAATGTCGTCTTCTTCGTTTTCTCCCCTGTTTCTGGTTTTCAAGCAGATTTTACCCATTTTCAGAATCTGTTCGTACTAGGACATGTGATATATGGTTCTCTTTAGTTTTCCTCGTAGATTAAGAATACGCGATCAATTTTAACTAATACGGATTATATCGATTAATTTCTGCGATTAAAGTTAGAGTGACAAAACTTAAAATCAACAGTACATCGCGATACGGGTAAATTACTGCGTAGGATTCGAACCACAGCTTATCGGGATCAATATCTTCCATTCCCAATTTACAGAATCGATTTTGGTTACGATTTCTAAAGCTTCAATTTTCAAGCTCTCATGGTGTATTGATATATATACACATATACACACATATATACACTGAAATATACACATATAAACATGGCGAGTGAGTTTATAATACTCACTGAGACGATTATACAGAAAATTAAAGGCCGAGAACTTCCGCCGTAATAATCCGTCGTCGAGAATTCCCTCCTCCGTTCTTGATTTTGGTATCCCAATATATATGTATATATATGTGTGTCTATGTATGTGACTGATTATATATATAATCTGAAAGTGTGTGTGTGTTTGTATCTTGAGAGATTGAGAGAGGTTGAGAGAATTTGAGAGAGTTTGAGAGTGAGAGATGAGGGACTGTGAGTGAGTGATTGAGAGAGAGAGACACCAACGTATAAATATAAACTGCCCAAAATTGGGCTCCAAGCAAAGGGTGGAAATTACCCGGTGAGGTTGAGCTCACGTGCTCCCTCACCCAACATGCGATATAGACGCAGATTGAAATTAAAACTGGTATTTTACGGTTAAAATAAAAATACAGAAAATTATATTAATGTAGGAATTAAATTCCTGGTTTAAACAAAAATATAGATATCGATTTTAAAACCATAGAAATATTTTCTATATTTCCAAATATTACGGTTTGGCCCCAGATAAATATTTATAAATAGAAATTAAATCAACTACTCATGAAAATAAAATGCAATATTTATTTTATTAATGATAATAAAATACAGGGCGTTACACCCTACCCACCTTAACAGAGATTTCGCCCCGAAATCTGAGCTAACTAGTCCTGAAACAACTCGGGGTATCTAGTCCTCATGTCTGACTCTAACTCCCACGACGCTTCTCCCTCGTCATGATGCCTCCACTGAACCTTAACCAAAGGAACGTCTCTTCTTCTCAGCCTCTTGATACTCTGGTCAAGAATCCTCACAGGTCTATTCTTGTAGACAACATCCTGACTTGTCTCAATATCATCAAAATTAACCACATGTGAAGGATCCCGTATGTATTTCCTTAACATACTGACATGGAACACATTATGAACACCAGACATCTTTGGTGGCAACGCGAGTCGATAAGCCACTTTCCCCACACGCTCCAAAATCTCGAACGGTCCGATAAAACGAGGTGCCAACTTCCCTCTCTTCTGACCAAAACGCACTACTCCCCGAACAGGTGAAACCTTTAGGAGTACGTGGTCTCCAACACTGAACTCCAAGTCCTTTCGACGCCGATCCGCATAACTCTTGTGTCTACTCTGTGCAGTTTTCATCCTTTCCTTGACCAGTGAAATCTTCTCATTGGTCTCTCTCACCAAATCTGGTCCCAAAAGTTCTGTGTCTCCCACTTCAGCCCAACACAACGGAGATCGACAAGGTCGTCCGTACAAAGCTTCGAACGGCGCCATTCCAATACTCGAGTGATAACTGTTGTTATACGCAAATTCAATCAAAGGTAAGTGCGTCTCCCAAGACTCTTCAAAGTCAATTGCACAAGCTCTCAGCATATCTTCCATAATCTGATTAACACGCTCGGTCTGTCCATCGGTCTGAGGATGGAATGCAGTACTCATCTTGAGCGAAGTTCCCATAGCCTTCTGCAAACTTTCCCAAAATCCCGAGGTAAAACGTGCATCACGATCTGATACAATCGACACAGGCGCACCGTGCAGTCGCACCACTTGTTGTAGGTACATTCGACTCATCCTTTCTACTGGGTAAGTCATATTGTACGCGATAAAGTGTGCAGACTTCGTCAAACGATCCACAATTACCCAAATCGCGTCATGATTCTGTTGTGACCGGGGTAATCCAACCACGAAATCCATAGTTATGTGTTCCCACTTCCATCCCGGAACAGGTAAGGGTTGCAACAATCCTGAGGGTCTCTGATGTTCGGCTTTTACTTGTTGACAAGTCAAACATTTAGACACAAACTCGGCTACTTCTCGCTTCATCCCTTCCCACCAGAAGTTTCTCTTCAAATCCTTATACATCTTTGTTCCTCCTGGGTGTACTGTCAGTCTCGATTTATGTGCTTCTTCGAGAATATCTTTTCTCAAACCTCCTGAATCTGGCACACACAATCTGTCTCGACATCTGTACCCTCCATCGGCCCCAACCTTCCATTCTGTCGGGTCCTTCTCTAACATCTTTGCGAACCATACTTGAAACTTCTCGTCTTCCTTTTGGGCTTCGATGATTCGATTCACAAGTGTTGGTTGTACTACGAGGCATCCAAAGTGTTGCCCGACACTTTCCTCAAAAATCCGCATATCAAATTCTGCGATTGTCTTTAAAGCTTTCCATTCCCTCAACATCAATGAAGTAATCATTTCTCGAGGCTTCCGACTTAGGGCGTCAGCGACTACGTTAGCCTTACCAGGGTGGTACTCTAATGTGAAGTCGTAGTCCTTAATCAGCTCCATCCACCTACGTTGCCTCATGTTCAACTCCTTCTGAGTAAACAAATACTTAAGGCTCTTGTGGTCCGAGAACAAATCAAACTTCTCCCCATAGAGGTAGTGTCTCCAGATCTTGAGCGCAAACACAACGGCTGCCAGCTCTAAATCATGAGTTGGGTAGTTCAATTCATTCGGCTTCAATTGTCGTGAACCATAGGCTATGACCTTTCCGTCTTGCATAAGGACACATCCCAATCCTTGATACGAGGCGTCACTAAAAATAGTGAACTTCTCACCATCCCTTGGTATCGCAAGCACTGGCGCTGTTGTCAATCTTTCTTTCAATTCCAGAAAAGCGCGTTCATGCTTATCAGTCCATTCAAACTTCAAATCTTTCTTAGTCAAACCAGTTAACGGGGCTGCTATCTTTGAGAAACCCTCTACAAATCTCCGATAGTAACCAGCTAGTCCCAGAAAACTTCTGACTTCTGTAGCATTGGTCGGCCGAGTCCAATTTGCCACTGCATCGGTCTTTGATGAGTCAACCGCGATTCCTTGTTGAGAGATCACATGCCCGAGAAACTTAACTTCCTGAAGCCAGAATTCACACTTGCTGAATTTAGCATACAGGCGGTGATCCTTGAGAGTCTGCAACGCGATCCTCAGGTGTTGTTCATGCTCTTCCTCTGACTTGGAATAGATCAAAATATCATCAATAAAGACAATAACGAACTGATCTAAGTATGGCTTGAATACTCTGTTCATCAAGTCCATAAACACAGCCAGAGCATTCGTCATCCCAAACGGCATAACTAAGAACTCATAGTGTCCGTATCTCGTCCTGAAAGCAGTCTTAGGTATGTCTTCCTTCCGCACCCTCAACTGGTGATACCCTGACCGTAGATCAATCTTAGAAAAGGTCGTGGCTCCTTGCAACTGATCAAACAGATCGTCTATCCGAGGTAAAGGATACTTATTCTTGATAGTAACCTTATTCAGTTCTCGGTAGTCAATACACAACCGCATCGTCCCATCCTTCTTCTTCACAAACAACACTGGTGCTCCCCAGGGTGAAGTACTTGGACGAACAAAACCCAACTTCTCAAGTTCTTGAACTTGTTCCTTCAGCTCCAGCAACTCTGTAGGGGCCATCCTGTAGGGAACCTTGGTTATAGGTCGAGTACCTGGCACCAATTCCACACAGAATTCTATGTCCCTTTCCGGCGGTAATCCTGAAATATCTCGGAATACTTCCTCGAACTCTTTGATTACCGGTATAGATGATACTGTCACCTCTGCACTGACAATCTCAATGTTTGCTAGGCATCTAGTGAGGAACATATCACCCGAAGGGTTACATTGGAAATCGAAGAGTTGATTCCCCTTGTCCGCCAATGTGATCTTCTTCCTTGCACAATCCAACTCCGCATGATTCTTCTCGAGCCAATCCATTCCCAGGATTATATCGAACTCCTTCATCGACAGAACCACCAATCTTGCCAAAAGTTCGCGGTCTCCTAACCGAAGAGGACAATCCTTACACACATGTAATAACTTGACTGTGGTCCCTAAGGGTGAGATAGCACTCAAAGCTTCCTCTAAACGATGCGGTACGATACCCAACTTCTGAACGATCTTAACAGATATAAAAGAATGTGTAGCACCCGTGTCGAATAAAACTTTAACATGAGAGTTAAACAAGGTTAGAGTACCTTCCACTGCTCGTTGCTCAGGCAATCCTTCCTCATAAGCACCTCCTCCATACCCTGTTTCTTCATAACCAGCAGCCTCGGGAATAACAGCATTCAGGCGGGCCTGTCCTTGCTGACCATAGTTGCCTTTCCTAGGAGCCTTGCATTCCGGACTTATGTGACCTGGCATGCCACAATTATAGTACACAATTCCCGGACGATCAGCACGCCTAGTCTGTCTGCAATCCTTAGCTCGGTGACCGGGATTACCACAATTGAAGCAGTTATTGTTTTTGGCCCCTTCTATTGCTAGAGGCTGATACTGCTGAACTGCTTGTGTCTGTTGAGGTTTCTTCCCTCCATCCCAGGTCCTTTTCTGTCCTTGAGGGTACCCAGGTTTCTGGCCGGGATAACCCTTCTACGGAGGTCGATTTCCAAACGGCTTCGAATTCTGACACCCATCATTCTCTAACCCCGTAGCCAATCTCACCAGAGCTTCAAATGACTGGCCCAGATGCCCCATAGTCAAATGTCTGAGAGACAGGTTGAGACCTCGGTGATACTTCTTGATTTTCTTCTGGGGTGTGTCCACCATATGTAGAGCAAAGCGAGACAGACGCTCAAATCGAGTAGTGTACTCTCGGACAGTCAGATTCCCTTGAGTCAACTCCATAAACTCTTTCTCTCTCTTGTCCTTCTCTTCTTCGGGGAAATACTTCTCAAGAAACCTTTCCTTGAACACCACCCATGGCATTCTCCTTGCAGCTTCTTCCCCTATCGTCGCCTTTTCTGCATCCCACCAATTAGCCGCTGCATAAGACAGCTGAAAGATAGCTAGACGCTTCTTCTCCAGATCAGTGCACTCTATGGTCTCAAAGATACGCTCCATCTGGCATAGCCACTGTTCCGCTTGCCAGGGTTCATCAGTCCCTGCAAAATACTCAGGTCACAGGGCGCAAAACTCTTTGAGAAGCTTGTCTCCAGTCTGGTGGGCTTGCCTTCCATTCCCGTTGTAATTCCCATTCTGATTATTGTTCCTTGCGTTCTGATCACTAACCCTCTCCAACCTCCTTACAAAAGCTTCGAACATCCCGGTTGGATCTATTACCGGTGGTGCATCTTCAATAGCGGGACGATTCCTGAGATTTCTTCCAGCCATCTGATCGAGAGAACGGTACCTATCCATCAATCAACAGAATTCGGTCAACCTCTCGAGAAGAAAGAAAATTCTAAACGATAGAAAGCGACTAGACACGGAATAAAGTCGAACTATCTTATCTCAATTCTATCTTAACGGCAGATCCTAGGTGTTCCGGACAATCGGTCGAGCCATAACCTGGCTCTGATACCAAAAAGCCTGTCACGCCCCGACGTAGCATAATTCAGGAAAGCATTTAATTTCCTTTATGGACTCGTAGGTCGTGACAAGTGAGTATGACCAATTGTCCCTGCAACAAATAACTTAACAACATTGCTAGAGCAAAGGATACTAACAAAAACATAAGCTCCTAAATAAAAACTTACTAAACTATTACAGCAGTCATAGTCTTAGGCACAAAATGCCTTATTCAAAAGTCTAAACTAGTTTATTACAAAACCCAAATTAAAAGACATAGGAAATATAAAGCAGCCTCCTGGAAAGTCTCCTGACTCTAAGTAGCATAGTCAAAATACCCTGGCTGCTCCTGACCCTGAAAATCTGGACGTACAGTCCAGGACGCATCAACGCCGTCAGCTTATGAAAGCTGGTGAGCAAAATAAACAAGTGCTCGCAATGTATATATAAGCATATAAACAACGGTGCAATTTAACTTTTAA
Organism: Hydrangea macrophylla; assembly: GCA_033977485.1. Taxonomy (NCBI): domain Eukaryota; kingdom Viridiplantae; phylum Streptophyta; class Magnoliopsida; order Cornales; family Hydrangeaceae; genus Hydrangea; species Hydrangea macrophylla. The sequence goes on from CM066989.1 coordinate 439,613, forward strand.
GAGCAATAAATTCAAGGTTCCAATTCCAACATAAGTCACGGGGGAATAAAGAAAGCAATAAATATGTGACCATGCATGAACAATGTAATATCTCATCTTTCTGACTCTTTTCTCTCAACAAAACTCAACACAACCAAACCATTATCTCAGATACCAGGAATACTATCCGATCGATATCCAAAACAGCACACCAAACTACCGCTTCAGATACCAGGAATAATATCCGATCGATATCTAAGCCACACTCAATACCATCATTTCGGATACCAGGAATACTATCCGATCGATATCCGAAACAAGCGCCTTAGATACCAGGAATAATATCCGATCGATATCCAAGCCGTACACAACACTATCACCATCGCTTCGGATATCAGGAATATTATCCGATCAATATCCGAAACGCGCGCCTTAGATACCAGGAATACTATTCGATCGATATCTAAGTCGTACACTACACTGTCGCCTCCAATACCAGGAATAATATCCGATCGATATTGAGGTCGCACACCAGACCGCTACTCTTTACTCTTTTCACGCTTTCTCACACACATGCATGTTGACACAACCTCAACCCTAATATGTATGTCGATGTTTCATAAATAACACCCTTAATAAATCACCAAGCCGGATAATCGTACGAGCATAAATTTCGGCCTAAGTTGTTCTTGTTTCGTACAATTCTTAAAACGTAGACCCTTAAAACAATATATTTGCCAAACAGTTCTTTAAAAACTTTTAAAACATTTTCCAAACAGTCCCTAATAAGAAAACATAGAAACTGCTCAAACTGCCTAGTCGCGCGAGCGAGGTAGAGGTGATGTCGCGCGCGCGGGTCGCGCGAGCGAAGGGGAAGGCCAGATCGCGCGAGCGGGTCGCGCGAGCGGGTCGCGCGAGCGGATCGCGCGCGCGAAAGGGGAAATGGTCCGCGCGAGCGGGCCGCGCGAGCGAGCCTCGCACGAGCGGGTCGCGCGCGCGAGTTCTTGCAGAATGTCGTCTTCTTCGTTTTCTCCCCTGTTTCTGGTTTTCAAGCAGATTTTACCCATTTTCAGAATCTGTTCGTACTAGGACATGTGATATATGGTTCTCTTTAGTTTTCCTCGTAGATTAAGAATACGCGATCAATTTTAACTAATACGGATTATATCGATTAATTTCTGCGATTAAAGTTAGAGTGACAAAACTTAAAATCAACAGTACATCGCGATACGGGTAAATTACTGCGTAGGATTCGAACCACAGCTTATCGGGATCAATATCTTCCATTCCCAATTTACAGAATCGATTTTGGTTACGATTTCTAAAGCTTCAATTTTCAAGCTCTCATGGTGTATTGATATATATACACATATACACACATATATACACTGAAATATACACATATAAACATGGCGAGTGAGTTTATAATACTCACTGAGACGATTATACAGAAAATTAAAGGCCGAGAACTTCCGCCGTAATAATCCGTCGTCGAGAATTCCCTCCTCCGTTCTTGATTTTGGTATCCCAATATATATGTATATATATGTGTGTCTATGTATGTGACTGATTATATATATAATCTGAAAGTGTGTGTGTGTTTGTATCTTGAGAGATTGAGAGAGGTTGAGAGAATTTGAGAGAGTTTGAGAGTGAGAGATGAGGGACTGTGAGTGAGTGATTGAGAGAGAGAGACACCAACGTATAAATATAAACTGCCCAAAATTGGGCTCCAAGCAAAGGGTGGAAATTACCCGGTGAGGTTGAGCTCACGTGCTCCCTCACCCAACATGCGATATAGACGCAGATTGAAATTAAAACTGGTATTTTACGGTTAAAATAAAAATACAGAAAATTATATTAATGTAGGAATTAAATTCCTGGTTTAAACAAAAATATAGATATCGATTTTAAAACCATAGAAATATTTTCTATATTTCCAAATATTACGGTTTGGCCCCAGATAAATATTTATAAATAGAAATTAAATCAACTACTCATGAAAATAAAATGCAATATTTATTTTATTAATGATAATAAAATACAGGGCGTTACAGAACTGGTCTCGAGCGATCGAACCTGTAATATTCTCAATCGATCGAACAGGCTTCGATCGATCGAAGTGTGATAGTTTCTTTTCTTTTTTTGGTTTTCCTATTTTTTTAATATTTCTTTGTCTCTCTCTTATGTTTCAGGGTTACACAATGAACCCGATCACTGGCTACCACAAATCCAAGCCATTCGATCTCGCTATACCCGACCCAGTTCCAGATCACGGGTTCAGAAACGAGGAAGACCGTGTTTGGTTCACTCGTTACTTCCAGTTGCGGAAGGTCATGATCAAGCGACCCCTTGAGACTGCCTGGCTTTCTACTCCATGGTATCTCGCTCGGATACGAGCCATGCCACAGTGGTACGCACTATTCTCCCAGCCGAAGCTCGTAAATCTATCTTGGATACGGGAGGCGTATGCGACGATGATCCGGGACCCGGTTGCTCCGTTTACTCTTCGATCATTTTTCCGTGGTCGGGAGATCATCTTCAGTCCGGTCACTATCGCTGCTGCTCTTGGGGTACCGGAGGTGCCTGATTGTGTTTGTCCGCATCGCCCTGACACACCGCTGCTCTCCCCGACCATTATTATCAGAGATTAGCGGGGGTGCTCTTCCGACATGGGATGACGAGGCTCTCATTCCCGACCTCCACCTTACAGATAATTATTATATGCTCCACCTCGTCCTGAGCAATTGCCTACTAGTGACATCGTATCGGAAGAAGATTGCACCGTGGTATGCCCGGGTATTATATGCGATTGGGACACGGCAGCCTGTCTGTTTGCCCCGCCTCTACATCGATTTCATGTGACACCCTACACGCTATATTCAGGCCAAGAAGCACCTGAAGGGTGCTTAGGCTATTCATAGGGTGATCGAGCATGTGGGATTACTTCCTTTGGCGGCCGATAGTACTGCCCAGTCTCGCAGCCGTTTGGCGAGACTACTTCCCGCCGCTCCGATGCACAGAAGAGAAAGAGGAAAGATAAGGGCAAGGCGAAAGTTGGAGAGAAGAGGAGGAGAGGAGGAGGGGCAGATACTGAGGGAGCCGCTTCTGGGATGCCCACAGAGGCTGAGGAGTACGACTCGGAGGATGAGTTAGACCCTGTTGAGGAGGTGACGAGATTTGAGTTGAGACAGAGGTCTCAGGCTCGTACCCAGGGAGAGTCTTCTTCTGCGCCTCTCTCGACTATTCATGAGTTGTTATTGGAGGAGAGGGAGTCCAGGATTAGACTTGAGGGTAAGGTGGATGTGATGACTACTCTGCTGGAGGTGATCTTGATACAGATCGGCGTCGACCAGGCAGCTCATGCAGCTGCTGCACCATCACCCAGCGATCCACCTACTGTTGCTCCTGCCGTTTCTACCATCCCATCGACTACATCTGCTGTTCCACCATCCACCACCGGTCCATCCACTACCGATCCATCTTCCCCGCTTGATCCTGCTGCTTCTACATCATCAGCGTCACCGCTTGTTACGGAGATACCACTACCACTTCCTCTTGTCGTGGTCGACACACCCTTATCTATTCCAGCTGCTACGACTACGAGTGACCCAGCAGCACCAACTGTTGCTGAGGGTGGCGGTGGGGATGCTCCTTGAGATATTATCGGATGTCGCCGATGATGTCTAGTCATGGGGGATGGGTATTATTGATTGTTTGTGTATTTTGGTTCTTGTGGTTGGATTTGGAGGTGTTGTTTGGTTGATTGGATATATTTTTGGATATTTTGTATTATTGGTGGGTGGTGTATATATTTTGGATTTTAGTTTGTATGATGTATATTATCACTGTTCTGTTCTTTCATCTTATTATCTGTCCAGTGATGCGTTCTGTTTTATGCATGGATCCCTTGCTTTATAGTTAATTCCTGTTTGCCTTTTTGCTGTTTGGAGTTTGTATGCCTTCTGTACATGTTGTTACACTTCTGATTCTTATGATAATATATATCAGGTGATATCTCTCTATCTTTCTTTGAAAATCGTCTGCTGAGGACATTGCAATTTTCAGTTGGGGGTGGGATGTAGATAGATAATCACCTGTGCATATTAGTTACCTAACAATCTGGACCACTCTATCTATTGCTAATGTCATACAATCTCCATTCGAAGTTAGAATTAACTTAAAATTTCAAAATTTCCTAAATTTCAATTTTTGAATTAAATTGGTAGAACTATTTTGAATATTCACTTCTGTTTAGCTGTTATCAAGCAATGACACAACCATTTTATTCTCATCCTTTTATGAATTAAGTTCACGCGTTTTTCTAGTTTCTATAGGATGAATGCATATGTTGATCATATCTATATCCAAATCTATTACACGTATTAATAGCTATGCAGAAAACTTAAAATAAGAGTTAATACGGCTATTATACTTTAAGGAATGAGTAGTGGAAACTAGTTACCCTCAGTGAGCCATTGAATCCAATCTTTACTTTTGAGGGAACTATCACATTAAATTCGAATTGTTCTTATTGATATACCGATTAAATTTGTTGACTAGTCTCTATTTCTTCATGTTGGCTGCTTATTAGAGGAGAACGTTCAGGATTTACCAATTAAACTCAATGAACAATTAAGTGTAAAAATTAAGAAGTTGAGAAAATGATTTAAGCCATCATTTTTGCTCCCTACCTTTTCCATTTACCTATATCGACATCTCTAAATATGTGTTGTTCTTAACCCCACACCTAGTAAATACTGTCAAATCCATTATGAAATTCGAAATTCCTGACTTTATACCTTGACCTAAATATACCCCATTGCACACCCAATGTGATTGAGTTGTTGCAGTATAAGGAGGGAATAGTGGTGAGAATGAATGTATATATATATTTTGTCGAAAAAAATGAGAAAAGGAGAAGTAGTTCATAAAAAAATATATATATGAAATGAAGGATGATATGTATGAAGAGGATGGTTGGAATAACGTGAAGAAATTACTGAATATAGCCACATGCTGAAGATGTGCAATTTCTTACCCCTCTAATTTCTACCCTACTAAATAAAAACTGTCAATCCAAAGTCTTAATGATTTTCAACAACTTAGTTTAAACATGAAATTGTAAGTTGAGTTATCCACGGTATTTCGCTCCTCTAGTAAGTAGTATTCCTTTCATGAGACTATACACTCTAAATGTTCGTCTTTTATAGAGTCGAGTATGAAAGCATTAGTATCCGAAAAATCACTCCTATGAAAGCTTTCGTACCATGTGCGATCATTATTAGCCAAGTTTCTGTGGGATGTTCATTTTTGAGTGTAATAACTATGTGAGGATTGAGTTGAAACTACCAGTTCTGAGAGTATGATAGTTTAAACAACTCTAAATAAAGTTCGATGTATAGCTATTAATTTCACACATACACGGATACATGGATGTGACGCTTATGTCATTTTTATCTTGGTGACATGAGGAACATGTGCATTTCTTTCATGGTTTGACTGAGGATGATATGTTTGTAGAGCTAAATCAATAGTTGAATGAAAAGGGAATGTTTAAAAGTTATTCTATATATTTTTGAGCTAAATAAGAGAATTTTGTGGGTATATTCACTGCAAACCCTCACGAGACAACACTCGTCCACTGGGGGAAACCTAAGGGTTTAACGGCTTGTTGCATTTGCTAAATGCAACCGCGATTCCTGCGAAAGTGAGTAGGTAGTTTCTTCTTCATTTATTTTACCTTAGTTTATGTTATTTTATTTTAGTCATTGAAGTGTAGTTTAGCTTGTTTTTATTTTCGCTCTATTGCTAGGGACTAGCAAATCGCTAGTTGGGGGTTGTGACAAGCGGGGATATTTGTAAAATACAACCGCGCTAAAAGAAGAAAATACACTTATTTAGTCTATAACTCCTTTGTTTATCTGTAATTTGAATTATAATGCCAGTTTATACACAATTTGATTAAACTATGATAAGTTGTGTGTTTTAGCTGTAATTTGTGCAGACTACAGTTACTGTGTGAAGGATTGAAAGATAACGATAAAAGGAAATGCTGAATTCTAATGAAGACAATCAAAAGCTGAATTGCAGAGCTCGATCGATTGAAGACCATTCGATCGATCGACGGTTCGATCGATTGAGATAGTTCAAGCGCTCGAAGACTCCGGAAGTTCAATCGATCGAAGGATGTTCGATCGATCGAACATGCCTTTTATCAGAATTTTACGCGCACGCAGCAGAGGATATATTTTTAACCCTAAGCATTAGGTTTTACTATATATATTCGTATTGTAGACGTCCAGAAGGACGCCCACTTTACTTTTATCAGTTTTACATAGAGAGAGAGTGTTTTACTTTGATTTTTGTAGGTCGGATATTGAATTCGGTTAAAGTTTGAAGTTTATTAATAGCTTGTTTATTCCAGGTTTTGTTACACCAGTTTTATTTGCATTCTTTTAGTGGCTTACATAGTTTAAATCTGAGTAGATTGTAGTGTTACTTGTTGGTAGTGGTTAAGTAGTAGTATTTTAGTGATTGCATGTTTAAATCTCAACCAAACACAACCTTAATGAATATTTACATTAAGAATAAAACTGTGACGCTCCAGACCATGTCTGAGTAGTCTCTAGGTTGGGAGATCGTGATCTCAAGCCTCTGCCATGCAACAGAATAATTCCTGTGTTCGATCGATCGATCGGACCCAGGATTTTGTGTTAGGGGGGGCTAAGTTCTATGCGGGGGTTCGGGGGCAACGCCCCCGAAATTTTTTTTTTTGGGTCATTTATACATATTTTTTATTTTTAAGTGAGACAGATAGTCGAACGAGTAGTTGTGACAAATTGGATTTAGGCATTGTTTATCTCCTGAGTTGAATAATGGGATATTACTCTTCCCCTTCACTATTAATAGAGACTTTTAATGTCACACGCTCACACTAGTGAATATTGTTATTAATCTTGCAATGTTATTATTCCCAAATTTTTTTATCCCAAAATGTGATTCCTAACACATTACCATTTCAACATAATGAAAGTCAAGTGGACACTATGTGTTAAGAACCTACACATGTAAAGTCACAAATTTGGGGGGGCCACTATGTAAAATATTATCAAATCTTCAAAATTCTACATAAACCCCCAAAATTTTCAAAAATATTGCAGGGGCCATGGCCCCCCCTAGTCTCTCTATGGGTCCGCCCCTGATCGGACCAGAGACACAGTCGATCGATCGAATACAGTTCGATCAATCGAGAGAAGAAGATATTCGATCGATCGAAAGCGCGTCGATCGATCGAACCCTCTGATTCTTGAGGACATTCTATGCAGTATTTTTAGACTTTCTGTTTTACTGGATTGTTATCAAATTGTCCCAAAACGCTCAATTTGTCAAAACAGTCTGTGAACTTTAAGCCTTGAGGCATTTTTCTTCAATAACTTTTGCAAACCACCCTCAATGCTAATACCATTGGAGGTGAGAGTCTTAACTATTATTTTAAATCGCTTTTGTATATTTCAAACTCCATTGTGATGATATAGTCCCGGTCATGAAAGGGCTATGGATTCTTTATCCTAAGAGAAATATAGAATACTATAGAGGATGTACTCCATTGAGCTTCAATGCAACTGCATGGTAGATGGCTAGGTTGCGGTGGATTCGTGTAATCCCAACATTCCTTTTTAATTAAAAAAACACATTTTAAATTATCGCTTTAATTAATTAGTTGGTAATTAGTTTAACTTAGTTTAATCGTTTTATTAATTTCTTAGTAGTTGATAAATTATGGGACGTTGTGTTCTGCATTATTAAAATATTGATTTTTATTTTCCCTTTTTGAGATTAATCTAAGTAATTAGTTTAACACCTTCCCCGTGGGATCGACCTGGACTTAACTAGTATATTACTTGCACGATCACCTACACTTGGGTGTTGCACAAGAGCGCACAACTTTTTAGTCGTGTCAGTACTGCCCCTAAGCAAGTGACTTATGGTCAGCAAGTTCAGACTCGTGTGAATGCTGTTAATACTGATGCTGCTTGTCACACCCGTTCCAAAAATTTATAGTTCATCATGCATAATTGTAAATTGAGAAGTTATCAATGTTAATTAATAATAGTGGATTGAGGTTGACTGTGAGTCAACAGTAAGGTGTCAGTGAGGACACGGGAACATGACAGTTCATATTGCATAATCATGAGTAAATGACATTTATGTGATTTAAATGTTATTTGACTTTATCTGGTATTTGTTGAATAGTAATTATACCTGTGTAGTATAATTCTGGTAATTTGGATATGATAGTATCATTTTGAGAACTGTGGTGAGAACGTGAGAGATACGTTAATTAAAAAGGTAGGTTGTGTAGAGATTCCACAGAATATAGTTTTCGGACGTATTTTGGATCCAAACAAAACTTAGTCGGAAACTTTTGAAATTTATAATTTTCACTCGTAAAGGCATAAAATGGACGTGTGCGAAGTTTCGAGAGCTGATTAGAAGTTTGAGAAACTTGCGGGGAGGTAAACGTGATTTCCACAAAGTTTGCCTATATATAGATGAGGATGAGATTGAAATCTCATCCAAATCCAAACACAAATATCTAGAGAGAGGAGAGAGAAAGGAGATTTGTTTTCTTCGGGTTTTGTGACGCCGTTTGACGACCGTTCGTCCGTCAGATTTTCTCCAGATTTCAGATTTGAACTCGTGGAGGTAAGATCTACGTTTTGATACCACTTAGGTCATGTTTGGCCAAGTTTTGTAAAAATCTTAATTTTGGACTTTTGGGAAAAACAGGTATAAACTTGTAGGAATCGTACCAAATTCGAAATCCGACGTATATTTAGCCTCCTAGTCGATCCTTCAAAGTTTGGAGGAAATCGCACGAGGTATGAAGTTCTAACTTGTGAAATATAAGGAAATACATGTTTTATATTTCGACGACGAAATTGTGACCCGGGCGAAATCCATGTGTTAATTGTAGGCCCGTTAATTATGCACGCGCTAAATTTTGAAAAGCATGTCTAAATTTATGCGAGCACGTTAAGTTGTCTATGTGGGTCAAAGGGGAGTCTTATACAAGTTCATGCCGGAGTAAGCTTCTCGATGTTTGAGAATTTGGTAGCGTCGGCTACTGTGCATGGTTGATAGACTTGGACTTGCCATGACACTTGTGGATACAATGGTTGATAGACTTGGACTTGCCATTGGTATCGCGGTTTAAGGCTTGGACTTGCCGCTACCGGATGAATGCGTATTTTTCTTCCTAGAGACTATTGTATGATTTATGAGATTAAAGCATGTTTCATCATATATTGTACATGTTAGACTTGTACGCTCAGCATATAGCTGAGCAGTGGAGATGTACTCCATTGCAGGTAAGAAGAAGGATAAGAAGAAGCGCGATGAACGCCGGGGATATCACTTGTATATGTTTTTGTTTTAAATCCCAGAGTTGTGTAAGGATTTGAATATTGTAATATGTTGTAATAGAACCATAGATTAGTTCTATAGTATGGTAATCTTGTAATTGAACGTCTGTAATTATGTTTTAATACGTTAAAATCAGTTGTGGTTGTGTGTGTTGTTGGTGTTGAATAGCAGGACTTATTAATTTTCAGCACAGGGCTGCCAGCAGAGAAGCAGTCGACTGGACCCCCTGATCAGTCGACTGGATCTCGTGTATGAGAGATACTGTAAGTAAATATCAGAGAAGCAGTCGACTGGACCCCTTGGGCAGTCGACTGAATACTGTTGACTTTAGCTGCTGCCTCCTTCGATTGAAAAGCAGTCGACTGGGCAGTCGACTGGACCTCTGTTGAGATTTAGGGTTTTAGTTTCTGCCAGGCACAGTCGACTGGACCCTGGTGCAGTCGACGGGGCAGTCGACTGAGCCTCTGTTTTTCAAAACTGTTTTCTTTTGAAATGCTTTCCTTTGGCCAAAACTTTTTATAACTCTGTTTTCAATGTATTTTACGACACAGAGGGGAACGTTTCCTAAGTTTTAATATACCCAGAGTTGTTTATAGTAGTTCTTTCCGCTGCGTATTATTATTAGATGATGGGTGGATGAGCCTTGGTGGCGTTCCACGTGTCCTATTTCCACGCGTAGTGGGATGGGTCGTGACATTTATTGGTATCAGAGCTAGAGGTAACAAAACTTTGGGAACGTTCGACGACGAGTGGAGTGTTGAGTGAATTGCCACATGTTTTCAATTGCATTCATGCATCTTAGAGATGTTTGATGCATATGGATGTTGTTTTACATACATACTATTGTTATTGTTGTACATGCATAGTGTTTATGCATTGAGAACTACAGGACTATAATCATGAGTGACGAAGAACGAGAATTATCGCCACATACTCGCCGAATGAATGAAATGGCTGAAATGATGGGGAACATGGGAGAGATGATACGAAATATAGCGGATAGATTACCTCCAACACCTCCATTGGAGCCAGAACCGATAGTTGTAGTACATGCGCCTGAAAATAGGGGTATGAGGTCAATATCAGAACAGTTTGCCCGGAAGAAACCGATGGAATTTCATGGGACACCCGACCCAACGCTCGCAGAACATTGGATCATGGATATGGAGAGAATTTTCGATCGATTCCGATGACCAATAAGGAGAAGATTGAGAACGCAAGCGATGTCCTGAAGGGTGAAGCCCAGAACTGGTGGGTAAACGTTTTAGATCAGGGAGCACCGATTACTTGGGAAGGGTTCAAGGCGGAATTCAATCGCCGGTTCTTTCCGCGAGCCGCCTACAATGCAAAGAAGAGAGAATTTGATAACTTGAAGCAGGGAGATATGACTGTGACAGAGTATACTTCCAAGTATAATGCGTTGTTGAGGTTTGGTAAAGGTTCAGTGCCAGGAGAGGAAGAAAGGGCCAGGAAATTTGAAGAAGGCTTAAGGGAAAATATCCGTTTGAGAGTAGAAACTTACGAGCATTCAACTGTTGCAGCAATACAGCAGACATCGCTTGTAGCCGAAAGTGGAATAGAGAGATCGAGACAAAATCACCAAGGAAAGCGAAGTCATGAGGGTGGTGACCGAAGTCAGGGTGGATCTTTTAAGAGGCCGTTTCAAAGAGGCTCTGGTTCTAGTTTCAGTGAATTCAGGAGAACGCCAAGTAGCATACCGTTGTGTTCACTTTGCAACAGACCACACTCAGGCCGATGTTTCATGACCAAACCCCAGAATAGGAACCAAGGCGGGGGTAGTATAAATTCAACACCCGACATGAGAGGCAAGTGTTATGATTGTGGAATATTTGGACACCAAGCCAGGGATTGCCCGAGGAAGTATCTTCAGCAAGGAACTAGTTCTATGGCTTCCAGTGGGTCGAAGCCTAGACAATCCAATGACGGGGGACAAAGGATGGAACAACGTCAAGGAAGAGCATATCAGATGAACCCAGGAGATGTGACTGCTTCCGAGACAGTAGTCTCAGGTATGGTGCTTGTATGTTCGCACTTAGCACGCATACTTGTTGACTCGGGATCTACGCATTCATTTATATCACATGCTTTTGTTGAAAATTTGAATGTTAAATCGACACCGTTAGGATATGATTTGTCTATTGCTGTGCCACTTAGTAAAGCGATAATGACATCTACTGTATATAAGAACTGTGAGATCAAATTAGGTGAGAAGTTGATGACGGTAGACCTTATACCGATTGGAGTAAATCATTTTGATGTGATACTGGGAATGGATTGGTTAGCCCTTAACCAAGCTACGATAGACTGTGAACGGAAAGAGGTTAATTTTTGATCACCGGTATATGGGAGCTTTTGTTTCCAAGGGAGTGGGGTTATACCGCCGCCATATTTGATTTCAGCTATCCTAGCGGGAAAGTTATTGAAAAAGGGATGTCATGGATTTCTATGTTCAGTGACTGATGTTTTGGCGACTGAATTAAAAGTAGAAAACATTCCCGTAGTACGAGAATATTCCGATGTATTTCCCGATGATCTACCAGATGTTCTTATTGAGAGAGAAGTGGAGTTCACTATTGAGGTTATACCAGACTCAAGGCCGGTATCCAAAGCACCGTATAGAATGGCACCAGTAGAATTGAAGGAACTGAAGGTTCAACTACAAGAGTTACTTGATAAAGGTTTCATTCGACCAAGTATTTCGCCGTGGGGAGCTCCAGTATTGTTTGTGAAGAAGAAAGATGGCTCCATGCGTATGTGTGTTGATTACCGGGAATTGAACAAGTTGACAATCAAGAACAAGTATCCACTACCCAGAATTGATGATTTATTTGATCAACTTCGTGGGGCACAAGTATTCTCCAAGATAGAACTAAGATCGGGTTATCATCAGTTGAAAGTGAAGGCCGAAGATGTTGAGAAAACAGCTTTCAGAACACGTTATGGACACTATGAGTTCTTAGTTATGCCATTTGGGGTTACCAATGCACCAGCTGCGTTCATGGATCTTATGAACCGAGTCTTTAAGGACTATTTGGATGATTTTGTGATAGTGTTCATCGACGATATCCTTGTTTATTCACCGAGTGAGATAGAACACGAGAACCACTTGAGGTTGATACTTCAGAGACTGCGGGAAAAACAATTGTTTGGGAAATTCAAGAAATGTGAATTTTGGTTACCTAGCGTTACTTTTCTTGGTCACGTGATTGAAAAGAATGGAGTATCGGTTGATCCTCACAAAATAGAAGCTGTATTAAATTGGCAAAGACCGACTTCCGTATCTGAAATTCGAAGTTTCTTAGGACTAGCGGGATATTACCGCCGTTTTATTGAGCATTTCTCGAAGATTTCATTGCCTATGACAAAGTTAATGAGGAAGGGAGTTACATTTGAATGGAGTCAGGAATGCGAGGACAGTTTTCAAGAATTGAAGTCACGATTGACGAGAGCACCTATTCTGACAATACCATCTGGAACTGAAGGATTTGTGATATATAGTGATGCGTCGCATAAAGGGTTGGGATGCGTATTGATGCAAGGTGGTAAAGTGATTGCTTATGCTTCTAGACAGTTGAAGACACATAAGGTTAACTATCCGACCCATGATATGGAATTAGCTGCAGTAATTCATGCCTTGAAGATTTGGAGACACTACTTATACGGGGAAAAGTGTGAGATATTCACGGACCACAAGAGTTTGAAATATATTTTTACCCAACGGGACTTGAACATGAGACAGCGAAGATGGTTGGAGTTGATGAAGGATTACGATCTTTCGATTGAGTACCATCCGGGGAAGGCAAATGTAGTAGCCGATGCATTAAGCCGGAAGACGCCGAGGAATTTAGCCGACGAGCTAACGCAACAAAAAGAATTGGTAAAAGAAATGGAACGTTTGGACTTGGATGTGGTACCAAAGGTTAGTGGTGGCTTAATGATGGCAATCATGGCACACCCAGATATTATTGATGAGATTCAGAAAGAACAATTCAACGATGTCTATTTATGCAGAATGAGAGACGAGATACCTTTGGGGAAACGACCTGGTTTTGTATTAGAACAAGGAACGTTGAAACTGGGAAATCGGTTATGTGTACCGAATGTGAAAGACATAAAGGAACGACTCTTAGAAGAAGCTCATAGTACTAGATATTCAGTGCACCCGGGAAGTAATAAGATGTACAGAAACCTGAGGGAAAACTTCTGGTGGAAGGGTATGAAGCGTGAAGTCGCTAAGTTTGTATCCGAATGTTCGGCATGTCAACAAGTCAAGGCAGAGAGACAAGTACCCGCGGGGTTACTACAACCTTTGCCAGTGTCGGAATGGAAGTGGGACGAGATCACCATGGATTTTGTTTCAGGATTTCCACGATCATGTAATAAGAATGATAAGATTTGGGTTATAGTTGACCGGTTAACAAAGTCAGCTCATTTTCTACCGATCAAGACGACTAAACCGTCCAAGTTAGCGGAATTGTATGTGAAAGAGATTATAAGACTACATGGAGTCCCAGCTGTGATTGTGTCAGATCGTGATAGTAGTTTTACGTCAAGATTTTGGGGAAGTTTGCAAGAAGCTATGGGTACGAAATTGAGTTTCAGTACTGCGTTTCATCCTCAGACCGATGGACAGTCAGAGCGTATGATTCAGACCTTGGAAGATATGTTGAGATTGTGTGTATTAGACTTTGGGAGTGATTGGGAGCACCACTTGCCATTAATTGAATTTGCGTACAACAACGGATTTCAGTCAAGTATTGGTATGGCACCATATGAAGCTTTGTATGGCCGTAAGTGTCGATCACCGGTTTGTTGGACCGAGGTTGGAGAAAGGAAGTTATTAGGACTTGAGTTAATACAGGTGACTACTGAGAAAGTGAAGTTGATTCAAGAGCGACTCAAAGTAGCTCAGAGCCGATATAAGAGTTATGCGGACTCTAAGCGACGACCGATGACATTTGAAGTAGGAGATTTCGTATATTTGCGAGTATCGCCTTCGAAAGGCATTGTAAGATTTGGGAAGAGGGAAAAGCTCAATCCGAGATTCATAGGACCTTTTGAGATCCTAGAGAGGGTTGGTCCAGTGGCTTATCGATTGGCCTTGTCATCCGAGTTGGAACATGTGCACAATGTGTTTCACGTGTCTATGTTGAGACGTTGTATGACTGACACGAGTAAGATCATTGTACCTGAACCGTTGCAAATTCAGGGGGACTTGACTTATGTGGAACATCCTGTAGGGATTCTAGATCGAAAAGAGCAAGTTTTGAGAACCAAGACTATTCCAATGGTGAAAGTACTATGGCGTAGTCATACAGTGGAAGAGGCTACATGCGAAAGTGAGGAAGACATGCGGAGTGAGTATCCGTACTTGTTCGACGCATGAGGTAAAGTTTGGGGACAAACTTCCTTTTTGGAGGGGAGAGTTGTCACACCCGTTCCAAAAATTTATAGTTCATCATGCATAATTGTAAATTGAGAAGTTATCAATGTTAATTAATAATAGTGGATTGAGGTTGACTGTGAGTCAACAATAAGGTGTCAGTGAGGACACGAGAACATGACAGTTCATATTGCATAATCATGAGTAAATGACATTTATGTGATTTAAATGTTATTTGACTTTATCTGGTATTTGTTGAATAGTAATTATACCTGTGTAGTATAATTCTGGTAATTTGGATATGATAGTATCATTTTGAGAACTGTGGTGAGAACGTGAGAGATACGTTAATTAAAAAGGTAGGTTGTGTAGAGATTCCACAGAATATAGTTTTCGGACGTATTTTGGATCCAAACGAAACTTAGTCGGAAACTTTTGAAATTTATAATTTTCACTCGTAAAGGCATAAAATGGACGTGTGCGAAGTTTCGAGAGCTGATTAGAAGTTTGAGAAACTTGCGGGGAGGTAAACGTGATTTCCACAAAGTTTGCCTATATATAGATGAGGATGAGATTGAAATCTCATCCAAATCCAAACACAAATATCTAGAGAGAGGAGAGAGAAAGGAGATTTGTTTTCTTCGGGTTTTGTGACGCCGTTTGACGACCGTTCGTCCGTCAGATTTTCTCCAGATTTCAGATTTGAACTCGTGGAGGTAAGATCTACGTTTTGATACCACTTAGGTCATGTTTGGCCAAGTTTTGTAAAAATCTTAATTTTGGACTTTTGGGAAAAACAGGTATAAACTTGTAGGAATCGTACCAAATTCGAAATCCGACGTATATTTAGCCTCCTAGTCGATCCTTCAAAGTTTGGAGGAAATCGCACGAGGTATGAAGTTCTAACTTGTGAAATATAAGGAAATACATGTTTTATATTTCGACGACGAAATTGTGACCCGGGCGAAATCCATGTGTTAATTGTAGGCCCGTTAATTATGCACGCGCTAAATTTTGAAAAGCATGTCTAAATTTATGCGAGCACGTTAAGTTGTCTATGTGGGTCAAAGGGGAGTCTTATACAAGTTCATGCCGGAGTAAGCTTCTCGATGTTTGAGAATTTGGTAGCGTCGGCTACTGTGCATGGTTGATAGACTTGGACTTGCCATGACACTTGTGGATACAATGGTTGATAGACTTGGACTTGCCATTGGTATCGCGGTTTAAGGCTTGGACTTGCCGCTACCGGATGAATGCGTATTTTTCTTCCTAGAGACTATTGTATGATTTATGAGATTAAAGCATGTTTCATCATATATTGTACATGTTAGACTTGTACGCTCAGCATATAGCTGAGCAGTGGAGATGTACTCCATTGCAGGTAAGAAGAAGGATAAGAAGAAGCGCGATGAACGCCGGGGATATCACTTGTATATGTTTTTGTTTTAAATCCCAGAGTTGTGTAAGGATTTGAATATTGTAATATGTTGTAATAGAACCATAGATTAGTTCTATAGTATGGTAATCTTGTAATTGAACGTCTGTAATTATGTTTTAATACGTTAAAATCAGTTGTGGTTGTGTGTGTTGTTAGTGTTGAATAGCAGGACTTATTAATTTTCAGCACAGGGCTGCCAGCAGAGAAGCAGTCGACTGGACCCCCTGATCAGTCGACTGGATCTCGTGTATGAGAGATACTGTAAGTAAATATCAGAGAAGCAGTCGACTGGACCCCTTGGGCAGTCGACTGAATACTGTTGACTTTAGCTGCTGCCTCCTTCGATTGAAAAGCAGTCGACTGGGCAGTCGACTGGACCTCTGTTGAGATTTAGGGTTTTAGTTTCTGCCAGGCACAGTCGACTGGACCCTGGTGCAGTCGACGGGGCAGTCGACTGAGCCTCTGTTTTTCAAAACTGTTTTCTTTTGAAATGCTTTCCTTTGGCCAAAACTTTTTATAACTCTGTTTTCAATGTATTTTACGACACAGAGGGGAACGTTTCCTAAGTTTTAATATACCCAGAGTTGTTTATAGTAGTTCTTTCCGCTGCGTATTATTATTAGATGATGGGTGGATGAGCCTTGGTGGCGTGCCACGTGTCCTATTTCCACGCGTAGTGGGATGGGTCGTGACACTGCTGGATATGACGGAACTATTTATGAAGAAGGAGATTATGGAGAAGCTCAACCTGATCAGCAAGTAGTGGAAGGTACATTGACTCTGTTTAACTCCCAAGTTAAAGTATTTGATACGGGTGCTACTCTTTCATTCATATATGTTAATACTATTCAGAGACTGGGTATTTTACCTCATCGGTTAGAGAAAGCTTTGAAGGCTACCTCACCATTAGGAGCCTCAGTCAAGTTAGGACATGTGTGCAAGGATTGTCCTCTACGGATAGGAGACAGTGAGATCCCATCCAGATTGATCGTCCTCTCGATGAAGGAGTTTGACATAATCTTAGGGATGGATTGACTCACTCAGAATCAAGTAACGCTGAATTGTGCGAGGAAGAGAATTACATTCTCTGACAATGAGAATCAATCAATCGATTTTCAATGTAACCCTTTGGGAGATATGTTCCTCACGAGATGTTTAGCTGATATCGAAGTCGTCAGTACAGAGTTGACAGTGTCATCTATACTTGTAGTCAAGGACTTCGAAGAAGTATTTCAAGACATTTCTGGTTTGCCGCCCGAGAGAAGTATAGAGTTCTGCATTGAACTTATACCGGGTACCGTTCTGGTCACGAAGGTTCCCTACAGAATGGCCCCCCGCCGAACTATCAGAATTGAAAGAATAAGTACAAGAGCTCAAGAACCTAGGTTTTGTACGTCCTAGTACGTCGCCTTGGGGAGCACCGGTGTTATTCGTGAAGAAGAAAGACGGAACACTACGATTATGTATCGACTACAGAGAATTGAACCGTGTGACTATCAAGAACAAGTATCCCTTGCCTCGGATTGATGATTTGTTTGATCAACTACAAGGAGCTACGACATTTTCCAAGATAGACCTAAGGTCGGGATATCATCAATTGAGGGTACAGAAGGAAGACATACCTAAGACTGCTTTCAGAACCCGATATGGTCATTACAAATTTCTGGTAATGCCGTTTGGAATGACGAATGCCCCGGCAGTGTTTATGGATCTGATGAACAGAGTGTTCAAGCCTTATTTAGATCAGTTTGTCATCGTCTTCATTGATGATATTTTGATCTATTCTAAGTCAGTAGAAGAACACGAACAACATCTACGGATTGCGATGCAGACGCTTAAGGACCACCACTTGTATGCCAAGTTCAGTAAGTGTGAGTTCTGGTTACAAGAAGTGAAATTTTTTGGACACAAGGTGTCATCTCAGGGGATTTCTGTGGATTCATCCAAGACCGATGATGTGTTAAACTGGGTTAGGCCGAGCAACCCTACGAAGGTTAGAAGTTTTCTTGGACTCGCAAGCTATTACAGAAGATTTGTTAAGGGGTTTTCTAAAATAGCTGCACCATTAACTGGGTTGACAAAGAAGAATTTGAAGTTCAATTGGACAGAGAAGCATGAGAATGCCTTTCTAGAGTTGAAAGAGAGACTCACTACCGCACCAGTACTAGCTATACCCAAGCCTGATGAGAAGTTTACTATCTTTAGTGACGCATCATATCAAGGACTAGGGTGTGTACTCATGCAAGAAGGCAGAGTTATCGCTTATGGTTCCAGACAGTTAAAGCCGAATGAGTTGAACTATCCCATTCATGATTTGGAATTGGCGGCAGTAGTATTTGCGCTCAAGATTTGGAGACACTATTTCTATGGTGAGAAGTTTGATTTATTCTCCGATCACAAGAGTCTGAAATATTTGTTCACACATAAAGAGTTGAACATGAGACAACACAAATGGATAGAGCTGATCAAAGATTATGACTTCACATTAGAGTACCACCCTGGTAAAGTTAATGTGGTCGCCGATGCTCTGAGTCGGCAGACTCGGGAAATGATCGCCTCCTTAATGGTTAGAGAATGGTGAGCACTGGAGACATTGGCGGAGTTCGATTTACAGAGTGCTGAAGAAGGAGAAGGACAACTTTTCGGATGTCTTATCCTACAGCCCGTTCTTATCGACCGCATTATTGGAGCTCAGAAAGAAGATGGGAAGTTTCAGTCATGGTTCGTAAAGATGTCCGAGAAAGACCCGACAGAATGGAAGGTGGGAGTCGATGGAGGATATCGGTGCAGGAATAGATTATGTGTGCCAGATGTTGGAGAACTTAGGAAGGATATCCTGGAAGAAGCACATAAGTCAAGATATACAGTTCACCTGGGAGGAACGAAAATGTACAAGGATTTGAAGTGAAATTTATGGTTGGAAGGTATGAAGAAGGATGTGGCCGAATTTGTATCCAAGTTTTTGACGTGTCAACAAGTCAAGGTCGAACATCAGAGACCGTCAGGATTGTTACAACCCTTGCCTGTTCCAGGATGGAAGTGGGAGCACATAACCATGGATTTTGTAGTGGGATTGCCTCGATCACAGCAGAATCATGATGCCATTTGGGTAATCGTGGATCGATTGACAAAATTAGCTCATTTCATTGCTTATAGTATGACGTACCCGGTAGAGAAGATGAGCCGGATGTACATACAACAAGTTGTGTGACTTCACGGTGCACCTGTTTCAATTGTGTCAGATCGTGATGCGCATTTTACCTCTGGATTTTGGGAAAGTCTGCAAGAAGCTATGGAGACCTCGCTCAAGATGAGTACTACTTTTCACCCTCAGACAGATGGGCAAACTGAACGTGTTAATCAGATCATGGAGGATATGCTTAGGGCTTGTGTTATTGATTTTGAAGAATCTTGGGAGACGCACTTACCGTTGGTTGAATTTGTCTATAACAACAGTTATCACACGAGTATCGGGATGGCTCCGTTCGAAGCATTGTACGGACGACCATGTCGTTCTCCACTGTATTGGGCGGAGGTTGGTGACACAGAGTTGTTTGGACCGGATTTGGTTAAAGAAACCAACGAGAAAATTTCTTTGGTCAAGGAAAGAATGAGAACCGCACAAAGCAGGTATAAGAGTTATGCCGATCAACGTCGAAAAGATTTGGAATTCAGTATTGGAGATCACGTAGTTCTTAAGGTTTCACCAACCTGAGGAGTAGTACGCTTCGGTCTCAAGAGAGGGAAGTTAGCCCCACGTTTTATTGGACCGTTCGAGATTTTGGAACGTGTCGGGAAAGTGGCCTATCGACTGGCGCTACCACCGAAGATGTGTGGGGTTCACAATGTATTTCATGTGAGTATGCTGAGAAAGTACATACGAGACCCCTCGCACGTGGTTAGTTATGACGATATTGAGACGAGTCATAACGTTTCCTACAAGGAGAGACCTGTGAAGATTCTGGATCAGAGTATCAAGAAGCTAAGGAATAAAGACATTCCGTTGGTGAAGGTTCAGTGGAATCACCATGATGAGAATGAAGCCTCGTGGGAAGTTGAAGCTGAGATGAGGAAGAAGTACCCGGAGTTGTTTCAGGACTAGTTAGTCTTGATTTTGGGGACGAAATCCTGTTTAAGGGAGGAAGGATGTAACAACCTGCATTTCTTGTAAATTAAAATTTCATTTCCATATTTAATTTGTATTGACTGCTTTATTTAATTACATTTCTCATGTTCTAAAATTTATTCCTTGAATTATTGCAAGTTAAGAATTCTGGTTGGGGTAAAATTGCGATTTTATAAAATTTAGCAATACCTGTGTTAGATTTCAAAACTGTATTTCAAAACGGTGGAAATATTTTCTTTTAACCCAATCAGTATTTTTATGAAACCAGAAAACCATTTCTTACGTTAAAATGAATTTCCTGTATTTTTGTGATAGACACCGCGCCCCGAACATACCAGTTTACTTCCAAAACTGTCCGTGCTGTTCTAAACTTTCACAGATTTTGGAAGTGATGTAAAGTCAGATTTGACATACACTTTACTTTCCATTTATGGCAACTCATCATTGGCTTGTGCCTTGTTTGGGAATGCTTGTAGTGAGTATGTTGTCTCTAGGCCATAAGCAAATTTCCCAAGCACATGAGATTAACCCCTACTACTCTAAATTGGCCCTTCCAATCTGTAGGAGTGTATGTACGTATGTATACATCTGTGTATATGTTTTAATTAAGAAACAAAATCCCAATTTTGTTGAGTGTAGAGGAATGTACTTGGAGCCTAAGTTCCTCACACACTTGGTTATTTATACACACATTTGGTCACACAACTGCACATCTTGTACACTGAATTAGGGAGTGTTTAGAGAGTTTAGAAAGAGAGTCCAGAGAAGAAAACTTACAGATTTGAGAGAGAGAGAGAGAGAGAGAGAGAGAGAGAGAGAGAGAGAGAGAGCTCTTGATCACCATATCCAAGCTTGGTTTGGGTGCTCTTATTTCTTGAATCATTCTCAACAAACACACACCTTCTCATCTCAGTGAGTATTATTAACTCACTCCGAATGTAATTCATATCTTATGTTTGTTTATATAGCTTGATTTGAAAATCACCATGGCTAATTTATGTTGATGTTCATAATTTGAAAATATGAAAATTTTCAATCTTAACCAAAACTTGTTTTCAGAGATGATTATGAAAGATTATGATACATGGAAGCTCCTGTCAAAATATTAGAGCCTAATTTGTTCATATGAGGAAGTATAAGGGAAATTAAATTTTGACATCTTTTAGTTTTTCATAAAATTTGAGAGCCATGGTTTGAATCATGTCAAATTGTTTTCATATTCATAATCCTTGTGAAAAACTAAAAAGATCCATATAGAATATGATATATATACTAACATATTTGGAAATGGGTCAAAAAGACCCTGAAAATCTTAAACAGAGCAGTTCTGACGAAGGAGATGAAGTCTCTTTTCATCTCGCGCGCGCGATCGCGCGAGCGAGAGTAGCGCGAGCGGCCCCTAGCGCGAGCGACCCGCGCGTGCGAGGTGGCTGATTCCAGGCAGAAAGAAAAGAGTTTTATATTAAAAATGAAAATTAGGCAGATCGCGCGAGCGGACCGCGCGTGTGATCTTCCTGCATTCTGGCAGTTGGAAATGGTTTTTATAATAAAACGGAAATTGGGCATATCGCGCGAGCGGCCCGCGCGCGCGACTTCTGATAGTTTTTAGTTCTTGCTTGTTTTGTGTTAAGGAACTGTTTGGGTGGTATTTTATAAACTGTTAAAGCTCTGTTTGGGAATTCATTAAATCAGAATCTCAATTGGTTATGTTTGAACGATTAAAACGTTGTATTGTGACTTATCAATCCCCGTACGCTCGTTGTTTATATAATTCAGTGATTTGCCTTATGTTTTAAAGTTTCATGACATACATGTGGAGTCGGTTATACATGCACGGTGAGTGTGAATGTTGGTCAGTATGGAAAAGAGTAATGGACAATGTGGTATAGTGAGTGCGGTTGAGATTGTGATGTGGACACTCCCTGGTAAGTGAGTACCAAAGTGTGTTGTGTTTCAGATTGCGGCGAGGGTGTCTTTGAAATGCGACGGTGGCAAAACTGGACACTCCCTGACGACCATGGTAGGGTCAAAGTGTGTGAAGCCGAACTTGGACATTCCCTGGCACCCATGGAATTGCTAAAGTGTGGCCTACGGACACTCCCTGATACCCGAGTCTGGATACTGCGTGAGGGTTCCTCCGGTATTTGCATGGCGGATTAGGTAGTCAAAGTGTGTGGCACTGGACACTCCCTGGTACCCCGGACCAAAGTGTGAGGCAAACTGGACATTCCCTGGCACCCCTGTGCTAAAGTGTGGCTATCTTAGCGTTTCAAAGATACCGGTGTGTGATGGTGGGTTGTTGGGTTTTGTCGAGAGAAAAGAGTCGGTAAGATGAGATGGTGCATTGTTCTCATACACGGTCACATATATATAAATTACACCTTTCAAATAATATTGTGATTGCTTCCTAAAATGAACTCCTTGCTTTAATACAAATTTGTGAAAGTAAATGAGAAATGAAAAGAGGTAAATGAGCATATTTTACATTCAAAGTTATGTTTTTAATATTCACCAGCTCTTGAAGCTGGCGGCGTTGATGCGCCCTAGATATTCGTGTTCAGGCTTTTCAGGTTATGACTATGCGGGGCCTTATGACTATGCAAACTGAGAATGGCTGCTTTGGAAGATAAAACTGTTATTAATGTTCCATGCTTTAATTATGAACTGGTTTGTAATAAGGATGACTGTAATAGACGTTAAGTTATTGTTTTGTTTCAAGGCGGTCTGTGCCTTTAGATAACCCGTGCTGTAATATTTATTAAGTTAGAAAAATTTTATAAGCCTTGATTGCTCTGCTCTGATTATTATGTTTTGTTGTTCGACGTTTGGGACGGAATCGATCCTTCAAACTGTTGCGACCTACGGGTCCATAAAGGAAATTAAACGCTTTCCTTATTTATGCTACGTCGGGGCGTGACAAAAATGCCTTGATCCATTCCGGCCAACACACCCTGATACATACTTCTTTCACAACGTATTCCTCTTAGTCTTGGTCATGGATTAAAGTGACATATCCCTTAGCCTCTATCATGGACTAAAGCGACATTCTTTTAGCCTCTATTGGACTAAGTTCATAGGACTAAGTTCATGATGTATCCCTCTTAGTCTCGGTCATGGACTAAGGTGATATTCCTTTAGCCTCTGTCAGACTAAGATGATCGCATTGGCATAACCCTCAGTCTCGGCCTTGGACTAACGTGACCATATCCCTTAGCATCTGTCGGATCTCTCTTGTCTCGGTCTTGGACTAAGGCGACATTATGTTAGCCTCTATTGAATTAGGGTGCTAGCCACATTACCATTCCCATAATATGTATCCCTTAGCCTCTATCGGACTTCTCGTTCCGGTCATGGACTAAGGCGATACCACCTGTATATCCCTTAGCCTCGGTCATGGATTAAAGTGACATATCTCTTAACCTCTATCGGATCCCCTTGTCTCGGTCATGGGTTAAGATGATATTCCTTTAATCTCTATCGGACTAAGATGATATAGGTAAACCACGAAACCACATATGTTCACAATGAAGCCTGACACGTAGTCCCAGCTTTCTCAACACATAATCGAACTCCCACACATCTGTCTAGCTCAACTCATTAGGATCACACACCAACATTATACGATCTTCACGATTGCATTCACGCGCACCAATACAAATAGTATTGACCTACGTGGTCGATAAACCCACTACTATGCATTACAGCTTTCAAATCTAATTAACCACGTTATCTTGTCATTTATACAATTGATTCCACTGTTCAATGCATTAAGCCCATTATTCAACGCGTGCATTATTCCAATATGTGTATTATTCAATACCGCACTAATGATCAACGTATAATGTATATCAACATAACAACTCAACATCTATAAATAACTGAAATATTCAACAAACTATAGTATCCAATCGATTGAGAAAATTAGACATGCAATCAATTGGGAACAATGGCAATCGATTGGGATATTTAGACATGCAATCGATTAAACAAAATGACAATCGATTGGGATATCAAACTTGGCAATCGATGGGGAAAAAGTACAATCGATTGGGATCAGATAGGTAGGGATTGTAGAAGTCCTAAGGGTCTTTGATGTTCGGCTTTCACTTGTTGAAAAATCAAACACATAGACACAAACTCGGCTACACCCTTTTCATTCCTTCCCACCATAAATTTCTCTTCAGATCCTTATACATTTTAGCTCCTCCTGGATGAACTATCAATCTCGACCTGTGTGCTTCTTCGAGAATATCTTTCCTTAGACCATGTCACGACCCATCCCGCTAACGTGCGGAAACAGGACATGTGGCACGCCACCAAGGCTTAACCAGCTCATCTTATAACAACCCGCAGCGGAAAAACAACTTAAAACAACCTTGAGTGTATAAAACTTTTGGAAACATTACTCTCCGAGTTAATAAATTCGTATAAAATTGAAAACGTAATTATATTTTGAATCGAATGAAAGCACGTTCAAAGGGCTACCTTTAAGGGGTCCCAAAGGTACCCTAAGAACCAATCAAAACATTTCAAAAAGTTGCGGAAGGTATAGAAAAAGATTTCTAGCAGGGGGTATTTCGACCGGTCGAACGACCCCCTTCGACCGGTCGAATGACCCTTTGGCAGAATTCTGCCTAAAGCTGCAGAATTTTGCCAAGGATCAAACAACCTTCAATCTTTCATTCCTCCCAACAAGCTACACATTTTAAACTTAACCGTCTATGCTATTTTATCAAGAACATGATTGAGACATGATAATATGTGAAAAGAACAATAACGGAACAAGCTAAGGCTTGTTTGGATTAAAAACATAAAAGTACTATAACATTCCTCCAAAATGTTAAATTTACAAGTTAAGTATCCAAAACACGCATTGAGTTCGGATACGTTTCAACAGTACCAAAAGGAGTTTTTATACAAGTTACAACCTTACAAAACCATTCCAATCTTAAAAGTGAAGCCTCAAGTCCTAACTTCCAAATTTTACATTTTTAACAAAGGAATGGAAAACAAAAACATGTACAAAGTGATTCAACCCCCATCGTCCCCGCGATCTCACTCTTCGCGCTTCTTCTTCCCTTTCTTGTCACCTGCAATGGAGTAACCCTCCACTGCCCAGCTATATGCTGAGTGTACAATTCTAAACATATGCTTATATGACAATTCAAGTTCTGAACATATAAAACACATCAAAATAGTCTCTAGGGTGAGTAGTACGCTTCCTTCCGTTAAATGAAATTGATGTCGTGGAAGGTACACCTCTTCCACGCATCCCGTACACTGGTTGGGCCTTCCTCCATACCAGGTACCGTGTCCTGGTTGGGCCTTCCTCCATACCAGACACAACCACTATCAATGTTACTATCCTCAAACTTCGAGGAGCTTACCCCCGGACGGAATTGCACAAAACTCCCCTTTAACCCACATAACACATACAATAATACTAGGTACACACATTTTTTCACACACATTTTGACCCACTATACTTTAAATGCATGTACCTTGTGCTGTTTGAATTTTTCACACTTTTCTACGCACCACTTACACAACACAGGGTACATGCATTTAAAGCTGGGTGTCAAAAAGTGGGTAAAAAAGTGTGTGAGTGTAGTAGTGCTCTAACACATAACATGCTCATATAAATATTTATACGTGCTTTCATCGCATTTTCATGTGCATAATTAACGGGTATACATAATACATGAATTTCGCCCGGATCCAAAATATCAAGTTTAATGGTTAAAACAGGGAATTTCTTATAATTCATAGGCTTAGAATTCATACCTCGTGCGAATTGCCTATAGTTTTGAAGGATGAACTAGGAGGTCGATTAAACGTCGGATTTTGAATTTCAAGTGATTCCTACAAGTTTACACGTGTTTACCCCAAAATTCTAACATTAGGATTTTTATAAAAACCTAACCAAACATGGCCTAATATATATCAAAATGTAGGTCTTACCTCCACGAGGTCAAATCTCAAATTTGGTGAGAAACAGACGGACGAAAGGTCGCCGATCGTCGTCGCAAAGCCCGTGGCAACCAAATCTCCCTTTTCTCTCTCTCCCAAGGATATTATATGAGGTTTGTATCAAATGACAATTTCATCCCCTCCTATTTATAGGAAAACTCCACGGGAATTACGTTTACCTCCCCGTGAGTTTCTAAAACTTCTAATTAACTCCCGAGACGTCGCACACGTCCATTTCATGCCTTTATGAGTGAAAATTATAAATTTCAAAAGTTTTCGACTAAGTCTCGTTTGGGTCCAAAAATACGTCCGAAAACTAAATTTTGTGGAATCTCTACACAACTTACCTTTTTTTAACGTGACTCTCAGGTTCTCACCACAGTTCTCAAAACGATATCTAACAGTAACAAAATTATCATAATTTACTCTACACAGGTAAATTCACTATTCATGAAATACCAGATAATTCAACTAACATTTAAAGCATGTAAATGTCATTTGATCACGTCAATGCAAAATGAACTATCATGTTTTCGTGTCCTTACTGACACCTCCCTGTTGACTCACAGTCAACTCCTGATCTCAATTATCAAATAACATCGATAATTTACGAAATTCAAATATGCATGTTAAAACCATGAACTTTTAGAATGGGTGTGACAGACCATCTGTGTTGGTCACACATAATCTATTTCTGCATCGGAGTGCTCCATCGGTCCCAATTTTCCATTCCTCTGGGTCCTTTGCCGACATTTTCTGAAACCATAGTTGAAGTTCGACGTCTTTCTATTATGCTTCCAAAATACGATTTATGAGTGTCGGTTGCACTACAAGACATCCAAAGTGTTGGCCTTCACTCTCTGTAGAAACCTGAACATCAAATTCAGCTATGGTTTCCAAGGCTTTCTATTCTCTAACCATTAGAGATGCAATTATACCTCAAGGTTTCTGACTTAAGGCGTCTGCGACTACATTAGCTTTACCAAGGTGGTATTCTAATGTAAAGTTATAGTCCTTAATCAATTGATTCCATCGGTGTTGCCTCAAATTCAGCTCCTTCTGAGTAAACAAATACTTCAAACTCTTGTGATCGGAGAATAAATCAAACTTCTCTCTATATAGATAGTGTCTCCAGATCTTGAGAACAAATACTACTACTGCCAATCCTAGATCATAAGTTGGGTAGTTTAATTTATTCCGCTTCAACTGCCTCGAACTATAAGCGATAACCTTGCCATCTTACATAAGTACACATCCCAACCCTTGATATGATGCATCATTGAGAATAGAGAACTTCCTGCCATCTCTTGGGTAGTCAGAGGAGCTGCTATCTTCAAAAATCCTTCTACGAATCTCTGATAGTAACCTGCGAGTCCAAGAAAACTTCTGACTTATGTAGGATTGGTTGGTTGAGTCCAATTTGAAATAGCATCAGTTTTCGATGAATCCATGGCGATTCCTTATTATGAGACCACATACCCTAGAAATATTACCTCTTGTAGCCAAAACTCACACTTACTGAACTTCGCATATAAGTGATGACTCTGAAGTGTCTGCATTGCGATTTGTAAGTGTTTTTCATGTTCCTCCTTGGTCTTTGAATAGATCAAGATGTCATCAATGAAGACTATGATGAATTGATCCAAGTAAGGCCTAAACACTCTATTCATCAGATCTATGAACACTGCCGGGGCATTAGTTAATCCAAACGACATTACCAAAAACTCATAGTGACCGTACCTTATTCTAAAAGCTATCTTTGTTACATCCTCAGGTTGTACA
Source organism: Hydrangea macrophylla (assembly GCA_033977485.1). Lineage (NCBI taxonomy): Eukaryota > Viridiplantae > Streptophyta > Magnoliopsida > Cornales > Hydrangeaceae > Hydrangea > Hydrangea macrophylla. Next base: position 467,741 of record CM066989.1, read on the forward strand.
AGTAACTGATGGTATCCTGATCATAGATCTATCTTGGAAAAGATAGTAGCTCCTTGCAATTGATCAAGCAGATCATCTATTCGGGGTAGAAGATACTTGTTCTTGATGGTGACTTTGTTCAACTACCTATAGTCAATGCACAATCGAAGGGATTCGTCCTTCTTCTTTACGAATAATACTGGTGCTCCCCAGGGTGATGTACTTGGACGTATAAATCTCGGATCTTCAAGTTCTTGAACTTGTTTCTTTAGTTCTAGCATTTCTATAGGAGCCATTCTGTAAGGTGCCTTGGATATTGGGATAGTGCCAGGCACTAGATCAATGCATAAATTAATCTCTCTCTTAGGTGGTAACCCAGAGATATCCTGAAAAACATCCTCAAAGTCTCTGACTATGGGTATCGATGATATAACCACTTCTGTACTGACAGCCTTGATGTTAGCTAAACAGTTGGTAAGGAACGTATCACTTATAGTGTTACACTGGAATTCAAAAGGTTGACCTCCAGGTACCGAAAAAGTAATACTCTTCTTAACACAGTCCAACTTAGCATGATACTTAGTGAGCTAGTTAATTCCTAATATCACATAAAATTCCTTCATTGCTAGGACAACCAAATTAACTGGAAGATTCCGATTCTCTAGGTATACAGGGCAATTCTTGCATACATGTTTTAGTGAGACAGTAGCCCCTAATGGTGAGACATCATTCAATGCTACGTCTAACTTCTGAGGTAATATACATACATTTGGAAGAATTTTGGCAGCAACAAAAGAGTGTGTGGCACCTGTGTCAAATAAGACTTTCACATAATGATTATAAAGTGTTAAAGTACCTTCCATGACTTGTTGCTCTGGCTGTTCTTCATATTGGGTTCCTTCATACCCAGTTTCATCATAACTACCATCTTCATATCCTACGAGATTGAGAATGATTGTATTCAGTTGGGCCTGTCCTTGCTGACCATAGCTTCCTCTCTTGGGGGCACGACAACGTTGGCTGATGTGACCAGTCTTGCCACAGTTATAGCACACCACATCCTGACGACCATTGCGCCTTAGTGCCTTACAGTCTCGAGATATGTGACCGGGTAAACCACAATTAAAACAATTGTTAGTACTCCCTCCTGCACTTGATTGTGGCTGAGTCTGATATGGGGCTGGGCGCCGTTTCTGGCCCTGATTGTAATATGGCTGTTTGTTCCCAAAATTACTCTTTTGCGGTGGGCAGAAGTCAAACTGCTTACGGTTTGATCACATGTCTTCTTCCAGCTCGGTGGCCAGTTCCACAAGAGATTCGAATGTCTTGTCCAAGTGCCCAATAGTCATACGACGAATAGGCGGTGCTAACCCTTGATTATATTTTCAAATTTTCTTTTCCTCCGAGTCCACCATGTGTGGAGCAAATCGGGATAGCCTCTCGAACTGAGTGGTGTACTCTTGCATAGACTTGTTTTCTTAGACCAGGTCCATGAATTCCCTTTCACGCTTGTGCCTCTCGGTTGCCGGGAAATACTTCTCCAAGAATTTATTCCTGAAAGTAGTCCATGTCATAGCTCGGACAACGTCTTCTCCCATAGTGGCTTTCACTGCCTCCCACCAATTCGTAACAACATATGTCAATTGGAATGTTGCCAGTCTCTTTTTCTCCTAATCAGTACAATCCATTGTTTTAAAGATATGATCCATTTGCCTCAGCCATTGTTCGGCTTTCCATGGTTCAGCAGTGCCAGCAAATTGCCCTGGTCGCAAGGTATGGAACCTCTCTAATCGTTTATCCCCTATTTGATGGACTGGGACTTCATTCCTCTAGTTGTTGCCATTTTTATTGTTGGTGGCATTTAGGTCTCCAATACATTTGATCCTTCGAACAAATGCCTCAAACATGCCAGTCGGATCAAGTGCTGGTGGTGCTCTTTCAATCGCGTCGCAGTTTATGGGACTCCTTCTTCCCATAGTTACAACTTAAGTCCTGATAATACGATAAGGTTAGCAATTAAGCAGTTTATAAGAAGGAATACAAGTACCAATATATCATGTCAAGTAAATGCTTCTATCTAGCCAAAAGATGAGATTTTTGGGACTAACAGTCCAATGTACAAAATGTGGGAGTCATTGCCCCGTATGCATTCTAATGCTAACTTATAATATCTGATAAGACAAAAAGGTGGGACTACTTAGTCCAATATTTACAATAGGCTCGTAAGCATAAATCTAAACATGCCTACTAGGAGCCACGGGGCCTACAACGTCAAACTCCAGAACGGTGCATCGGGTGATCGGAAATCTCGACGCTACTACTCTCAACATCAGACACTGGAGGTGGAGTACCATCCATATCCATGAGCTCTACGGCTGGCTCGGGCATCTCGACGTCATAAAGATCTAGCTCAAACCCCGCCTGTGAATACCTCAACGCCTGCCAACATCACAGGTGCAACCACAGTGACATCGGGTGTAGCTGCTACTGGAGCTACAGCTGGTAGCGGAGCAGCCTGAAGTGTACTGTACCATCTCCATCTCTACAGGTAGATAGAGGTCGGGGGTAAGAATCCTCCTGATCCTCTCCTCTGCTATCAATCTATCTATATGGGCCTGATAGAAGCCCTCCAACTAAACTCGGTGAAGGTCCACCATCCCCTCCATATGAATGGCTCTCCAGACACTATTATTCACGTTGACAGTAGCCTGGAACTGAATCATAGTAAGATAGATCTCTAAGTCGTGCGGCTCTATACCACCGGGGCCAATCACATGTCCTCTAAAATCATCTGGTACGTGATATGAGTCCATGATGATAACCTAAGAAAAGCAAACTATCTTATATCAGGGCTAATCTTAATACATCTGGATGTCGGATCCTAAGTACGGAGGACACTTGACTCCGCCTATCCTTTTGCTATCATAACATGTGTCTAGGCTTAAGCCTAATTATACAACCAAGGCACTAATACCAAACATCCTGTCACGCCCTAGCGTAGCAAAATAAGGAAAATTTATTTCTATTTTGGACCCGTAGGTCATAACAGGTGATGGATCGCTTATCCTGTACTTAGCTTAACATGTACCAGAAAATAGAGTATATAAAGCAACAGGGAAGATAAGTACTAAACATCATTACAACTTCAAATAACATTACATTATCCTTAAATAAAATATCCTTAAGGCACAACCCGCCTTATTTAAATTAAAAATATTATCCATATCTTTATTACAACTTTATAAAAAATCATTGGATTTGACTTGTCCTCGGGCCCACCATATCATTGATTGTGCATCCATGTGTTGGCAGAGTCTTGCGCAACACCATTTCTTTGGTCAGTCCGATTGAAATAGTGGCTAGTCCGACTATTGCAGGACAGTCCAACAGTTATTCGGTCCCACTAATTTGAACCAATCACTTGGCCCCCAATTTATACAATCGGTCTATGAATCTGATTAAAAATTCTTAATCGGCCTGTACAAATTTTAGCTTAAAAATGTATTTTTTGGGTACAAACAGTTACCCTCTTGACTATTTAATAATGAAAATAATGTAATTTTTGAAGAGCCAAATTTTACTTTACTAGACCGATGACCTCTAGACTGCTATCGGCCTTGCCTATAAACCCGGCTCACTTCAGCTGCCAGACCAATCGGACTGCGACGGACTTGGGCCCTACCATATTCAGATTAAAAGCAGATATTGTATACATGGCTTCATGGTGCATCAAATTTTGGATGCCACGTGTTGAATGAAAGGTGAAAGCAAACTCACCATTACTTTTGTCCAGAGCATCAAATCCACCAGTGAACCCCACCTCTCCAATGATGGACATGTGCACAATCGAGGTAAGTGCTTGGACTGAATTAACTTGGCCTTTTCTGCAACTTCAGTCCGAACAGTGTATTGACCGAATTAATGTTTCAATTCGGTCTTAATAAATTTTTTTTTTCCTTTTGATAATAAAACTGCAACAACAAGACCCACCAAATTAATGACAATTTTTCGTGAGATCCACACAGCCATTGTGGATATAAATCAACCCAAGCCAAATAATTAATTGGCTCAAAATAAAAAAAAATAATCGGTCACTATGACTAGACCGAAAAATTTGAACAACTCCTCAAGGGTGAATTTCCTTTAAGGGAATATGTTCAAAAACTTCATGGACCGATTTAGAGTCAATTGGTCTCGGCGAAGCTTGCCCCCCGAGCAATTCATCGCCGATTCCTTCATCACCAAAGGGGTCTTCATCATCGTCCTCCTCATCAACGGGAGGGTCTATGGCCGACACCGGATTGCTCGGCCTACCACACTCTTCTTTTTCGGCCTGAACAAAATTGTGAGGCTTGTTTACAATTTGCCCCCCGAGTGCTTCATCGTCGTCTTCAACACTAGCGAGAGGCTCTATGGCCGAAATAAAAATTTTCGGCCTTTCCTCAACTGCAGTTTCGCAGACTTGCCCCTCGAGCGGTAAACAACGTGGTTTTTTTATCCACCCACCGTCTAGAAAACCCTCCATGGATATGAAAAAATTTCCATTAGGTGGTGGCTCTTCTGCTCCACTTGACATGAGAACCCGAAAGATCTCTTGAAAGAAAAAACATACCTCGTCCTCAAAACAGTTGATGTCTTTGCGAAACTGACCCATCTCATCGTCGTATCGGTCTTTGAGCCGATCACGGAGATGGTTTACTTTCTCTTTCCTCTAACGAATTTGATCGTTGTAGAACTGTATCCATGCTACACGATTTTTTTTCGTCCGAATGATGTATCCATATTCCATTGTTCATCACTTGGCTGTCCTACCGGGCGGCCAAATTGTTTGCTATATTTTACGATTCGGGCGTGCCAGAGCCTTGTGAGGTAGACCCAAACTAATAAACACAAAATTTCCTAAGTCACTTGCGTGAGTGATACACAAGGTTTGAAAATCTAACTTCTAACGGGCGATTGTGAAAAGTGAGTAGGAAAGTACCCTCACTTAAAGTCCTATGGCAGTATTGAAGCATACAAGTCATACAAGTGATGAAAAATAGAGAAGAAACAATTAAATAAAAGGACAAATTTTATTTAATTGAAATAAAAATAAGATTACAAGGAATGTAATAAAAAGCTAAGAAAGCCTAAAAACTAAGAACGCTAGGAATGATGTTTAGAGTGAATGGTTGAATGCTTTTTGTCGAGGTGACGCGGAGTGCCTTTGCAGCTTGGCTAGCCTGTTGTATTTGTAGCGGCCATGGAGGTCTTCTAGATAAGGTAGGAAAATATCTGATGAATAATAATCTGGTAAAAAATACCAGATTTCTTCCATATCAGTCTGATAAAAACTTCTATCTTCGATAATATATATACCAGTGTATATATATATTTGTATATACCTTGAATCCGGTCCATATTGGGTCTTGGTTCGGCTTGCTTCCCCTTCAAGTAAAAGATATACTTCCCAAATCTCTTAATATTATCTTCCTAAATCAGATAATATTATACCATAATATGATGATATTATCCTTTAAAGTAATATTTCCATATAACATTTATCACTATATATTATGAGAGATTATAGGTTGATAATTTCCCATATGTGATCAACCGTATCACTTCCCATAAAGTGATAAGATCAAAAAATGAAATGCAATATCCACAGACTGAAAGTGAAGCCAACCAAACCTGCACTGCCCGATTATGCACTGCCTGATGCACTAATAATCCCAAAAAACAGAATTACTAGTGAAGACCAATTTTAGTCCGATGCACTACCCAAATAGCAAAGTAGATGCTCTTCACAAAGTGGCTGAATTGATGTATGGGCAACATCAAGGTGGCCCACGGCCCACCACTTTGAACCTTCAAGGCCCATTCCAAAATGAAGTATAATTGGCAATTAAATGCTTGGGCCGATCAGAACACCATGGACCAAAATGGCTTGAATCTTCTTCTTGTCAAAATTGACATAGGTCCCACCATATAACTTTATGATGATCAGCCCGATGGCACAGGGCATGCCAATTTCTTGAGCTCTTGTGTCTGATGGAATGAACAAAAGTCAATTTGGCTTTTGCTTAGCATTGAATCATTGGATTTGACTTGTCCTCGGGTCCACCATATCATTGAATGTGCATCCTGCCATCCATGTGCTGGCAGAGTCTTACGCAACACCATTTCTTTGGTCAGCCCGATTCAAATAGTGGCCAGTCCGACTACTGCAGGACAGTCTAACAGTTATTCGGTCCTATTAAGTTTGAACCAATCACTTGGCCCCTAATTTATACAATCGGTCTATGAGTCCGATTAAAAAGTCTTAATCGGCATGTACAAATTTTAGCTTAAAAAATATGTTTTTTGAGTGCAAACACATTTTTAATTTGCTTTGTACCAATTTTTCCTTTTTTTTTTAGGTCTGATCAAAATTAGATTATCAAGTGCTATAAAAAAAAGGGTTAATTGCAAAAACACCCCCTCAACTATGACCCGTTTTTGAGTACACCCCCTGATTTAAAAAAGTGAACAACTTCACCCCCTCAACTATGAATTTTTTTTTAGTCTCAAACGCCGTTAACGGAATTAATGAAATGACGCATATACCCTTGGTCTGAATTGCAAAAACACCCCCTCAACTATGACCCATTTTCGAGTACACCCCCTGATCTAAAAAAGGTGAATAACTTCACCCCATTCCCCTCCCTCTCTCTCTCTCTCTTTCTCTCTGCAACTTCTCTCTCTAAATTATAAGGTCCCAATTTTAAATAAAAACTATGTGTAATATGTTGGTCCAAAAAATCAACCCCACAATTTAGAAAAAATAACTACATATAAAACATTGGTCCAACTGTAATCCAACAAACCCTAAACATTTGTCCCAACTCATTTACATCTCATCTCTTAGTTTAGTCTACACAAATTGTTTTACCATCATGCCAAACTTTACAAATTTCAATCAACTATCAACCCTTATTACTGTTAGGCTTTATTTGGTTCATGGATTTAGTGAGGGAGAGAAAAGAAGAAATGAAATCGAAAAAGAAAATTAGTTCTCAGGTATTTTCCCTTCTATTTCATCAATGATTAATAATATCGAAAACTAATAATATTTAAAATATGAGTAATGTTGTGCTTATCAAATTTTGTATCCTAGGTGGTTCTCAAACACGTGGTAGTAGGCCCACCTGATTTTGATTGGAGGATGCTGAAGTCATTCCACCATTATTGAAGTTGGTCTTGCCGTCATATGTATTTGGAAACCATTTGAGATACAAAATTTGGGAAGCATAACATTACTCTTTCCTTGTAATTAAGCCAATGTATTACATATAATAAGGTTTTTTGGGTCTATTTGTAATTAAGCCAATATATTACATATAATGAGGTTTTTTGGGTCTATTTGTAATTAAGCCAATATATTACATATAATAAGTTTTTTTTTTTTTTTTTCAAATTTTGGGAGAATGAAGTATAATTGGACCAACATCTTACATATAAAATCATTTTCTTTTAGCCTAACTGATATTTTTTGGAGGGCTATATAACAAGTTTACTTATTTTGGGGGGGCAATGCTTAATAAAATTTAAAAAAACCTAAAATACACATGTAAAAGTGTAATTTTTCAAAAGCCAAGGGTCCCCCCCCCCCCCCTACATCCACCACTAGTCGTGGTGGTGTGGGGCAAGGGAATGAGAGAGAAAGAGAGAGGGAGAGGGGAGAGTAAGAAATCAGGGTAGACTGTAAAGAGAGATCAAACTCATTTTGGACACAAAGGGTAAAAGTGTCCATTTTTGCTCTCACGTGATGGGCACATGCCCATTTTCATTTGCAAACAAACGGAGGGGGTCAACTTGTCGAATAAAACAAACGGAGGGGGTCAATTTGTCGGAAAAAAAAGTTCAGGGGAGCGAGTTGAAAACGGGTCATAGTTGAGGGGGTGTTTTTAAAATTAACCCTAAAAAAAATTATAGGTTATCAAGTAAGTAGATTGTTTTTTTTTTTTTTCAAAAATTTGCAAATGTGAGTGAGGGAGATTACTACTAGCAGAATTTCATTAAAAGACTGTCACGGATAACCGTGTTTTCCGATACAGCTTTTGTTTCAATCATAATTTGTTATATTTATTGTTTGTTTTGGTTTTAGGTTTGAGTTCGACAATGCAAATCCAATTACTCGGTATCGGAAAAAGCTTGTTTATAAGCTCGTTTACAACCTCATATATATATATATATATGTACATATGTATGTATTAATTGGTTCCCAAATCCATGTGCATTTTAAATGTTTCCCCAATCCATGTGTTAAATTTGTCCCATCATTATTGAAGGTGATATTACTATCACATGTATTTGGGAAGTAGTTGAGATGAAACTGCCAATACACTTGTAAAGCATTTACTATTCAAATTTCTGGAAGAATAACATTTGTATTGTATGTGTATTCATTTATTACCAAAGGAAAAAAATGCTAAAACAATTGAATGCATTTTTGCTCACCCATTTTTTGCTTAACCCCCCCCCCCCCCGCGACAGTTTTCTGTCAAAGTGTATCATTCTTGTCCTATTAAATGATTCGATATTGCTATTGTCACCGAACAACATCGAACATTTGCTCCGAATTTAAGTGAGGACCACACTTTTTTAACCCAAACCATATTATTTGGGCGGGTCATTTGAAACCCAATTTGTTTGAACAAAAATAACCCAAAAGGCAGCTAAACCTTTCTCTCCCTCCTCAAATCACAGAGCTCTCTCTCTCTCTCTCTCTCTCCCCTCAAGGCTGCGATTTAGGCAAAATCTGCGAGACAATCTGAGGTCCCTGCCTTTGCTGCGATTTGGTCCACAATATGGTGTTTGTGTGTATGAGTTCCCTAACTCTTTTTATATCACATGCATCTCCTCTGTTTCTATCACTTGATTTCACCTTCTCTCTCTGAATGTGCCCTAAAACAACCACTGAAAGGCTGAAGCCAATCATTGAAGTTGCTACCACAGTCAACGCGCGAGACCACCACCGTCGCAGCTCCTATACCTTTTTCTCTCCTCTCCTCAGCTAGACTGTACAGAGAAGAAGACCGCACTGTGGCTGCAATTTAGGCGATTTGCCAAAGACAAACAAAGGTTCAAAATCTCTCTCTCTCTCTCTCTCTCAAAATCTTCACTCATTCGAAGTTGTTGTTGCTTAGGACTGTGAGGGCTGTGATTTGGGTACCACCATTGCTACAATTTGTTGGAGAAGCCAAAAGGTTTGAATCTCTCTCTCTCTCTCTCTCTCAGTCTCTCTCTCTCTCTCTTTCTGTTACTCTCTGTAAGTAGATACCATATTAATGAAGCAAACAAAATGAGAGAACCGGGGTGTTAGTTGAACTTACCCTTAATATACAATATGGACCTTTTCAGTTCTCTGAAAATTTGTGATTTCTTTGCTAGGAGGGACATATTTTGCACTCTTGACTACGAAATTATTACTACAATAGTGGGTTAAAGTTTTGGTAGTTGTAATCTATAACACCCGTACCCGGAAAAATGGTTAATTATCATTTTTATATGTATTAATTAATATAATTAGTGTATAAAATGGGTTACGGGGAGGCTTTGGACTCGCTCGTGAAAGGTGTTCCAAGAAGGTCACAGTTGAAAAAGTCCCCAGTGAGGTGGGATAGGATATGGAGCGGGACCCAATGAAGGGCCCGGATGAAATAAATTTGCATTTTATATGTTAAATACATTTATATGATTAAATGACTAATTGTTTAAATGCTTTCATATTATATGATAATATATGTGTTAGCAATTGGTATTAGTTTGGATGCCCAAATAAGGGTATAAATGAAAAAGATTCATAATTAGTAGGGCGATAGCAACTTCACAAAATATGTGGGACCCAGGTTGGGACCCATACGAAACTTAGACAAACAATCATTAGAGGATTGGGTAGTTAATGGACTGTTTGGGGGATTTTATAATAAGAATTTAAGAAAATTTGGGGGTGTAAACGGAAATAGAAAATAATATTTGAGTTGCTAGATGTCATAGGGGTGAGCTTTATCTCAAAAATTTACAGAAAATCTAACAAAAAAAAAAAAAAAAAAGAGCTCGGAGACAGGCGAGCACGAGACGCCGACGTCCATTTCTTGCCGTTCCGTCGCCGCAGTTCGTCCAATTCGCGAACTGAAGCCGTATTCGGACTCGTGGAGGTGAGATGATCATTTTTAAACCTTTAATTTATGTTTTAATCATCGGATTTTGGTAGCTCATACTAATCGGTGAGACGCCATCTACCGAGTTCATGTAGGAATTTCTTCGGAGTGAATTTTGGGCTAGGATTTAGTAAATTCAGCATCTTCTTGGTTTAATTTGGGTAGATCTTGTTGAGGTGAGTTTTCTAACTAAAGAATGATTGTGGTTTAAGGTGTTCAATGTTTCTTTATGTATATTGGGTTGTTGAAATCATGCTTAGAAGTTATGAAATTACTAGATTTGTGATTTCCATGTCAATATGTAAAATTGCCATATTTATGTGTCTATGTGTTTATGTGGTATTCAATGAGCACCGGGGAAATGATTCATTGTTGGGAGTAATAAGGGTGGTGAAGAGGAAGTATCCGATAAACACGGAAATCCAAGGAATATAAGTGACCACGGGACCAAGGGAGGGTCTTCGGGTCTGAATGAATCATTGAACCAGTGACTCGGCGATTACAGATATGATTTAGTGTGTTAATTGTAGCATTGCACATGTTAAACATTCAATCATGTTGAGATTATTCACTAAGAGTAATGCTTAAGAAAACAGTTTTCCTTTTTTGTTGTGGTAAGTAACAACCACCGTAGGTTCGGAGCAATATCCGGAGAGGAAATGATGTGCGTTGGGAGAGATGGGGGAGATTTGGGACTTGTGTTGAGAAGTTCCTTTTAACTTGTAAATGTTGTAAATTGTAGTATCTTTTATGTTAAAGTTGGTACTTTGGTTGTAATTATGGAGTTCAAATCTTTAACTTGTAATTTGGTAATTTTGAGGTTAATTTGGAGAGCTTGGGAGATTTTCCGTGTTTTGGTTAAATATGTGGAAGTTGTTAACTTGGACTATTCTGGCAAGTTCGGATGGAGTCGCAGGTGTTTTGAATATGTTCTATTTGTAATATAATGTTGGTTGTAGCTTTGAGTTCATGTTTAACAAGTTTTATGAATTTTTAATAGGAAATGAGTTTTAAAGCTTGCTTGATTCAAGGAGGCAGAATTCATGGTAGCTGGATTCAATTGTGGTTGTAATTGTGTCCATCATGCTTGGTTGATGTTTAAAGATGTTTGGGAGTTTGTTTGGTATGGTTTTTTTCCAATGTTTCATGAGGTTGGGTTTAGTTTTGTTAAGTTTCAATCAATTATGCAGAATTTTAGCAGCAGGATTGCATTCTGTAGAACGCGGATCGATCCGCGGGTAAGGGCGGATCGATCCGGCAGTTCTGGGAAACAATCTGTGAGAGCCTTTAAAAGGTGGATCGATCCGGGTTTTAGAGCGGATCGATCCGGGCTTTTTGAGGGAGATTCTGCAAGAAGTAATGAAAGATGGATCGATCCGGCCATATTGGGCAGATTGATCTGCATGTGTTTCTTTCACAAAATTATTTTCCGTTCACTTTTACGGAAACGTACATAACTCTTTCTAGAAAATTTGGATTCACGCGCCATTTTTTGCATTGGATCTGGGACTCAAAAACCTATCTTTTGGTGTAAAAAATTGATATACTTTATTTATGACCATTTTACCCTTGGAGCTGTTTTGTCACCATAGAGTTCTTTAAAGTGGGTTTAATTCATGTTTTCCTCCTAATTAGTGTAGTTTGGGACGCGTATAGTCTTGTTACATATGTCCTAATCCGCCGGGGGTGAGTTGAGGTGTGACAATTTTTGGTACCAGAGAAATAGGCTAGAGCCTTTGGGACGAGAGACGTACGACGCGTAGTGTGCACACAATGACACGTAGCTACATGATCATGCATACACGTTTACTTAGCATGCTTTTAATGTTGACCAACATGCCATATGATTATTTAAAGTAGCATGTGTGTGTGTGTAATAATGTGGGTGCCAGGCATTATGTCTGGGGGTGACACCCTGTGGATACCGAGATTCCACCGCTTCGTTTTGTTTTTGAAACTCGTTTGATTTTGAATCAAGGAAAGAGAAAAGGTCTGTTGAAAACAGATACAGAGTCGCCACTTGGTCTTTATGGAACCAAGAAACCTAATTTGACTCACCCAAATGGATAAAGGGCACCGGTCCTTCATAACCAAAGAACTTGGCTCGGGGTTTTGGTACGAGAGAGGAAGGAGCCTTTGTCGCGACTAAAACACCCTCAACTCGCCCCGTCTCTCGATGGGACTCAATTAGCATCCAAATAATCATCTTATACCATGTATGGTTCGGCAATTAATACTATGATAGTATATTACATCACATAAGAAACTTAAAAATGGAAGATCTAAAGATAAAATATCATTCATAAGATCTAAATCAAATATCATGCAATGTAAAGTGAAAGATCACACAAATAAACCTAGGAAAAATCGTCTATTCATATATCAAATAATCAAGACTTCCTAATCTAAAGGGGGACATGAATTCTTCTTGAAACGAAAAATCAAAGAAATCAAAAATATGCTTAGCAAACTAGTATGATGCATGTTATTCTTTGATAAAAGAAGACCTCTCAATCCCCGGGACGGATGAGAAAGGATGATTAGATCAAGGGGAAGCATGAACGGGTGATCGAGTTCATTCCTTATAATCTCCTTAGATTAAGAGTTACAAAAAACCCCAAATCTTGCATGAATGCAATGTATGTATCTAAAATGTGCAAAGGTTGTAGTGTGTTTTGTGTACATGGATTTCTAGAATGACTTAGAAGTCTAAAATGTGCATGAATGAAATTAACATGGGATGTGTACAAATGTAGTATGAACTACTTCCTAAGATATGAACTAATTTGGAATGCATATGAGCATCAAATCAAAGAATGAAAGTTGAAATGTACTTGCTGTGAATAGTGGACAGAACAGTAGCATGATCTTTTGGAATTTGAAAAGAGGGGTTAGGAATGTTTTCAATGCATGATTTTTTATGGAGATGTTCCTTATTGTGTCTAGAACACACCCCAAAAGGCCAATCTTGAATAGCTATCACATATTGAGAGATATTATATAAACAATAGAGGTCACTCAGAAACAGAGTTCGTACTGTCGACTGAAATGTTAGAAAATATTAGAAAATGAAAAAGAATGATATAGAGGCCCATTTTACACAGAAAGTTTCATAAGACATTGAATTTTAATAGAAAAATAAGTTAGGATCACCCCTTTTGGAAAAGTTTTCTGGAAAAAGGGGTTGGAAGTGGGCCTAGCTGCTGTGACAGCAAAATCAGAATGTTTGGAAGGAATATTGGGATCCAAATGGACCATTTCCAAGTACTTCCAAGTCAAACCAAAAATCATGGGTGTTCTCCAATGAGTTAGGAAGACTTTCCAAGTGGCCTTGCATCCATATGTTGAGTATTGAGTTCTAGAGAAATCTTTGAACTCAACTCACTCACTGTTTTGACTCATTGTTTTGAAGATTTTGGAGAAAACAAAGTTTTGTTTCTTGAAACCAAATGAGAGGGATTGAGAGGGGTTTTGAAATAGATGTTTTGAAAGCACATTTTCAATACTCAATAAGGATTATAGCCACTTAAAATGTCAACATTAAACTCATCATCAAGAACCTCCAAGATTATTGGAGAGATTTATTTTTATTTTTGAACATAACTTCAATACATTTCAAGAATACCTTGGAAGTATTGAGGTTATGATCATCATCTATCAAACATGTTTTTGAAGTCAAGAGCTACTATCCATAAGGATTCACTCACCCCAAACTTCATGTCATCACTTAGATGATGATGAACTAGTAAGTAAATAAAGAAAAGAAAAAGAAATGAGATAAGGAGAGATGAACATATATATAATCAAAGCAAGTAAATAGCAATCAATAGATGATAATCAATGTGATTTTGGACTTGTAGCTTGGTGTTTCACTCATAGATTTTGACATTTGGACATGGAAGTAGCTTCCTATCTCATGAATGCTCAAGAATGAGGGTTGGAGTGGACTTTGAATGTGAAGTATATAGAAGGATGATGGAAGAAAACAAGAATAAAACTCACTTTCTTATGGAAAATCAATGGGAGAAGCTCCCTTTCTCTCTTCTAAACCTATCTCTATCTCTCTTCTTCTCTACAACTTTTCAAGCTTTGCACTTGGCCCCCCCAAAATGAAGAGCAATGGAGGGTTTAAATAGGCCAATTTGGGGTGGTTTTGGGGTTTTAGAAGTACTCCCATTGGTCCCAAACAACTGTGAACATAAAACTATGTCGTTTTGGCTTTCAATTAATCAATTTGGACCCCCCAAAAAATTACAAAAATGGACTCTGCAAGGATTGAGTGCCGCGGCGGCACTGGGCCAGTGCCGCGGCGGCAGTGCTCCTCTGAAGCCCAGAAAATTACGTTTAGGCCCCCCAGAGGTTCCGGTATTCGCGAAAAGGCCCTATTTCGTCCGAAATTCACAGAAAATACATACGAACTCCAAATTGAGGTTGTGATATACCGTTGGAAAGGTAATGGAGTCTACTCTACATAAAAAATAGTTCGGGAATAGGTCACTTTGAAAAGTTTTGCGGTATCTGCGATAAAAGCCGATTTGATCGCCTTTTTCGGCTTTGGAAATTCATAATAAATTCGTTTTAAATCCAGGAATTATGTGCGATATACCGTTGGAAAGCTATTGACCTCTAGTATCCATGAAAAATATTTGAAAATTATTTCGGTGCCCCGATTCCAAAGTCAAATTCTGGTCAAACTGGTCAAACCTGGGATTCCCGGGAAGTTCTGGAAACCACCGGGAGTTCCCGGGAGCTGATGTTTTCGCTCGATTTTCTTTTGGAACTTGTTTTAACACTTTTCTCATGATTTAAAATGATTCTGGTGAATTCGGACAATTTCGGTCAAACTTGGTCAAACTTGGTCAAACCTGGTCAAACCTTGGTCAAACCTAGTCAAACCTTGGTCAAATCGGTCAACGGGGACTTTCCGGGAACTTCCGGGACTTTCGGGGGTCTCTGGGAGCCGACGATTTCATCCAATTTTCTTTTAAAACTCATTTGAATACTTTTCTTACGACGTAGCATGTTTCCAAAACTTTGGGACCAAATCTGGGAGTTTTCTGGCTTTCAGGGGCATTTTGGTCAATCTGAGCATTCTGAGAGATAGAGCTGACTTCCAGGAGTCCTTTTGAGTCTTTTACGATCATTGTGAACCACCAAGCTATGGGTCTCCTAAATATGATAGCCGACAAAATGGGGTGTCTACACACCCAAACCCAAGTCAGATGGAACGAGTTGAACGGGCAATCGAAGGACTAGTCCGAGTGGCTGAAACTCATGTGGTCGAGGAAAGACCGGTACAACCGAATCCGAGGGAGGAAGTTGTCATTATTTCTAAATTTCACAAGCAAAAGCCAATCATATTCCGTGGGAGGCCGATCCAATGAAGGCAAACTTTTGGATTTCAGATATGGAGAAAATTTTAAGGGTTCTACCATGTTCAGAGGAACAAAAGGTATTGTTTGCAGCTGATACACTAAAGGATGAGGCTCAATATTGGTGGTGTACTAAATTGGGACCGGGTCAACCGACTACTTGGGATCAATTTCTTGAGATATTCAACAGACAATATTTTCTGAAATCATTTGGAGACCAGAAAGCTCAAGAGTTTATGGAGTTGGTACAAGGGGAAAAGACAGTACGAGAGTATTCGACACAGTTTACAAGCTTGGGAAGGTTTGGGGGGGATATGATTACAACTGAAAAAGTGAAAGCAAGGAAGTTTGTGGCAGGGCTTTGAAATGACATCCGGGGATGAGTGACTGTATTTCGACCGGAAACTTTTGCTAAGGCACTGGATATTGCCTCCATAGCTAAGAGGGATCTTGGGTGCACTTCAAACTTGCAACCACTATTAAGTCAACAAAACAAAAGGGCTGGGTCGAGTCAGTTCAGTGGTCAAGGAAGTGCTAAGAGGCAGGGTTCGAGTGGTTCAATTGTTAGTATCGGCAGTGGTCCTGGTGGAAATAAACTGAGGTGTCAGATTTGCCAGAAGTTTCATTAGGGACGATGGATCAACTTCCGAATCCGATCACTTGTAACATATGTCAACAACCAGGCCACATCACCAGGAATTGTCCAAATCAGGTTATAGATATGCGAGGTCGATGTTTTACCTGCAAAGAGTTGGGACATCAAGCTAAAGACTGTCCTACCAAGCGCCAAGGAGCTTTGGGTTCAGGTTCCTCCGCGGCAAGTGCCATTACACCAAGACCTACTCAACAACCTCCAAGGAGAGAGTAGCAGGAGGCGAGATCATATCAGCTCAGGCCGGGAGAGACCGTTTCTGCTGACACCGTCGTTTCAGGTATGGTTCCCATTTGCTCACACCTAGCAAATGTACTTGTAGATTCAGGATCTACTAACTCATTCGTGTCACACCATTTTGCTAAACATCTAGATAAACCATTAGAGTTTCTAGATTATGATCTATCTGTTGCAATACCATTGGGGGCTCCGATGATTAGTTCAAGGGTGTTTAGAAAATGTGACATAAATATAGGTGGTAAAAGTTTAACAGTTGATTTAGTACCGTTGATCGTTCAGCATTTTGATGTTATATTGGGTATGGACTGGTTAGCAGCTAGCTGATCATGCAAATATCGATTGTAACAATAAGGGGGTAGTATTCCGTATTCCAAATCAAGAAGCGTTTTATTTCCAAGGCAAGAGTGTTATAGCACCGCCATATATTGTATCCGCTATTGAAGCATGTCGATTGTTGAAGAAAGGTTGCCGATCGAGGGTTCTTGTGTAGCATTCTTGATACTAGGGGTAATGATTTGAAATTTGAGAATATTCCGGTAGTTAGAGAATTTTCAGATGTATTTCCAGAGGAACTACCTAGAGTGTTGATTGAGCGAGAGATTGAATTTGGTATCGATGTTATGCCAAGAGCTCAACCTATTTCATGAGCACCATATCGAATGGCACTAGTTGAGCTAAAGGAGTTAAAAGTTCAGTTGCAAGAGTTGTTAGACAAAGGTTTTATTTGGCCTAGTGTGTCTCCGTGGGGTGCACATATATTATTTGTGAAGAAGAAGGATGGTACAATGAGAATGTGCATTGATTATCGGGAAATTAACAAGGTAACAATTAAGAACAAGTAACCGTTGCCGCGTATCGATGATTTATTCGATCAACTTCAAGGGGCTCAGGTATTCTCAAAAATAGATTTGAGATCGGGATACCATCAACTGAAAGTTAAAGCTGAGGATGTGGAGAAGATAGCCTTTAGGACTCGCTACATGCACTATGAATTTTTAGTGATGCCGTTTGGGGTTACCAATTGTCACGCCCCAGCGTAGCAAAATAAGGAAAACAATTTATTTCCGTTTTGGACCCGTAGGACATGACAGGTGATGGATCGCTTGTCCTGTACTTAGCTTAACATGTACCAGAAAAATAGAGTATATAAAGCAACATGGAAGATAATATTAAATACTATTACAACTTCAAATCCTATTACATTGTCCTTTAATAAAATATCCTTAAGGCATAACCGCCTTATTCAAATTAAAAACATTATCCATATCTTTATTACAACTTTATTAAATTAGAAAAGTAATGTTGCAGGCTCCTCTAGCTGGCATAATCATATTGCCCTGCATAGCCATTTCCTGAACATTTGGATGTCCAAGACGAAATAAAGTCACCAACTAATGAAAGCCGAGTGAGTATAACGAACACACAAGCAACGTATATAAAAGTACATTAACAGTTATTATTAATGCTCAGTACCTTTGGGTACAGTTAATCCATTATTCCAATCATCGCATGATAACAATTAATAATAGTTTGAGTAATGAATAATTAAGACCGTGCATGAACAATAAAACCATCTCATCTCACTGACTCTTTTATCTCGACCAAAATCTCTAGACTCATTCGGTTCACCTAGAACCATCCGGCGCAATGCCGTTAGTTTAGAAGGTCTGTCGTATTTATGGCGGCCTGGACGTACCTATACATTCAAGGTTACAATAACCTGTGGAATACTTTAATTAATCTACCGTATCTGAAGCGGCCTGGAATAATTTAAACTACCACCAGATTGGCCTACTGTATCTCAAGCGGCCTGGGATCAACCCTTTTAATTAATCTACCATATCTGCAGCGGCCTGGGATATTAAGGCTATCACAAGACTCTGATTAACCTACCGTATCAAAAGCGGCCTGGGCTCAATCCTTCTTAATTAACCTACCATATCTCAAGCGGCCTGGGATAATTAAGGTTACTCGTCCCGAGACATTCTCTCTTTACCCATTCTTACAACATTTATGCTGACCAACGACCCTTTTCCATACATGTCATCTCGACTATGCAAATGAGCAATTTTTCTCTTTCTTGTTTATATAAGGGTATCAGAGCGGTGTACGATTTATTCTTTCTTCACATATTTTCTTATAAAGGTATTAGTAGCAATATGACTTAAATCTTTCTTTCCGCACTTTCTTTATAGAAGGTATCAGAGCAATTTCTACTTTTCTTCAATATGGTATCAGATCTATTTATATTTGATTACTACAAATGGTGTTTAGAGCGACACATTCCTATTCTCATATAAAGGTATCAGAGCTAAAAATGTGATTATTACGAAATAAAACCACTGAGTCCAGAAAAGTCAACCATTGACCCAGAATGGCCAAAACGGCTAGTATAGTCAAAATTAAGATTTTCGATTCAAGAGTTTAAAAGTCCCGCGAATAGTTCATCTATATCCTCATATATCAAATATGATTTTTAAGAATTTTTTTAAAAGAAAGGGGACCTAGTAAAAATAATGTTCCAATATTATAAACTGTGCAAAATTTGGTAATTTTGCCTTCGGAGGGAAAGTTGACTTTTTATCTATAAGGAATTGATTTCTGAAAGTATTTTTATTGAATCCAAATGGGGGGTATTTCGTTGATTACATTAATGACTTAAGTTAAATAATAAATAGAAGGGAGAAATGATTTGAATGAAATTAACATGCAGTGAAAGCACTATTCAGTGAAACTGGAAAAGCTGCTAAGTAAAACAGATTATTCTGTCACAGAAGGGCGGGCCCGGTCATGGTCTTTGAGCTGGACCGGTCATGGTCCCAACCGGTCCTAATACTTATGTGGGACCGGTCATGGTCGGGACCGGTCCTGGGTATGTTTTGGGACTGGTCTTGGTCTGTCTTCTTCCTCAGGACTGTACAGTTGCGAGCATATACGAGTTTTACAAATATGAACGATATAGCAAGTATAATATATCATTCTCTTCATTTTTTCGCGTAGATTATGAATATATAAGTCTTGTTTGCCAATCCTAATGTATCTCTACTTATTGATGAAAATTCGAGAGCCGTCAAAACTTCATTTTGACCGTACGTCGCAACCGTTACGAATTAACACATAATATTTGAAACAGAGCTTATTGGGGTTAAAATCTTCCATTCCCAATTTACAGAAATCATTTTGGTTGAGTTTGGTGAGACCACCATTTTCAAAGCTCTAAAACTATATATATGTTGTATATATACGTATATCTCTAAAATTGATACCCCAGGCTTGTAGGCAATGACTAATAATACATTATAAGTGATTTTGAGAGACTCACCAGTCTTTAGATGAGGCGGCGCGACTTGTCGAAGAAAGACAGAAATTCCGTAATAAAGCTTAGAGCTCCAACAATGGCTATGGAGCTACTGTGATGCTTCTAATTCTGTTTTGCTTTCTTTTCATTCAATTTCCAGAAGGTAGAAGTGACTGAATGCTTGTGTTTGAGTTGAGAGATGGAGAAGTGAAGGTAGTGAATCAATGGAAGAGGAACAGCTAAAACTTCAATGTGTGTATATGTGTATTACCGAGAGAGAGAGAGAGAGAGAGAGAGAGAGAGAGAGAGAGAGAGAGAGAGAGAGAGAGAGAGAGCTTTGGTGAGTAAAGCTTAAGACTTTAAGCTCATTGTGAGGATGTAAGAGAAATGCTATGCTTGTAATATCTGTGTGTGAATTGTGTTTGAAATGAGTTGCCAATGTGAACTCATATAGACGAAGCAATCAGTGAGTTTGAATAATTGAGTTGCAAGTTGCAACGTAATGATCAACAAGATAAAATTACAGTTGTGTGACTGATGCGGTCACTTCACAAATGATACGGTTAGTTCGTTAATCAGTCTGGTTCAGTTAGTTCAGTTAGGTTGGTCTGGGTGGTCTAGGAAAATACCCAAACAAATATTAGGGACCAAAAATGTAGGCAACGTGATAAATATTTTATTAATAGTTTTAATCCCAAATTATAGGGTAACTTAGGGGCACAATCTTAAGCATAATTAATACAAATTAAAGGTCATATAATTAATGTCATGTCATTAGAATTAATCAACATAAGTATTCTTTCATTTATGAAAATAAAGCTACAACTAAAAGAATGCACAGTTGTAAAATAAAATGGCATTGAGTTAACAACTAATAACACGAGTATTACTTATTAATTAAAATAATACCACAACTCTAATTAATCCATAGTAAATAAATAAAAATCGACATTTCTTATTTATTAGTAGGGGATCAAAAATACAAGTTGCTACACTAATGCGCCTGCCGCCTTCATGGATTTAATGAATCGGGTGTTCAAATCATATCTGGATGAGTTTGTGGTAATTTTTATTGATGACATTCTTATTTATTCCAAGAGTTCGGTGGAGCACGAGCGACACTTGAGATCAATTTTGGAGCAGCTTCGAGAGAAATAATTGTTTGGAAAACTAAAGAAAAGTGAGTTTTGGTTGACAAGTGTCACGTTCTTAGGGCATGTGATCTCTAAAGAGGGCATTTCTATGGACCCACAGAAGATCAAAGCCGTTATGAATTGGTCAAAGCTGACAAATGTGTCAGAGATTTGAAGTTTCTTGGGATCAGTCGGACTTTTCTAGAATTGTGACTCTCCAATGACAAAGTTGATGAGAAAGGATGTACCGTTTGAATGGGACAAGGAATGTGACGAATGTTTCTTAGAATTGAAGAAGAAGTTGACGACGGCACCGATACTTGTAATTCTGACAAGTATCGGAAATTTTAGAATTTACAGTGATGCTTCTCACCAAGGCTTGGGATGCATTTTCACACAAGATGACAAGGTGATAGCTTGTGCCTCACGACAGTTGAGACCTCATGAAAAGAATTACCCGACACATGACTTGGAGTTAGCGGCGGTAATCTTCGCTTTGAAGATTTGGAAACATTATTTGTACGGGGAGACATGTGAAATTTTTACTGACCACAAAAGTTTGAAATACTTGTTCACTCAGAGGGGCCTTAATATGCGACAAAAGAGGTGGTTGGAACTCATTAAAGATTATGACTTAAAAATTCAGTATCACCCGGGAAAGGCTAATGTAGTTGCTGATGCCTTGAGTCGGAGTTGTCAGAAAACTTAGCTTATACCTTGACTGGACAAGAGAAGCTAGTGAAAGAATTTGAACAATTGAAACTTGAAGTCATTCCTAGAACTGAATGTGGTTTAATGGCTGCGATTGTGGCACAACCGAGTTTAATTGGTGAAATCAAAACTAATCAACTTCTAGACCCAGAATTCAAGAAGATTGTGGATGAATTACCTGAGGGTAAAAGGCCTGAATTTAGTTTCCAAGATGGTGTACTAAGGTATATCAATCGTTTATGTGTGCCTAAGGTTGGAGACTTAAGAGATAAAGTTATGGAAGAAGCCCATAATACAAGATATTTAGTACATCTGGGTAGTACCAAAATGTATAAAGACTTACAAGAAATTTATTGGTGGAGTGGTATGAAGCGAGAAGTCGCAGAATTTGTCGCTAAGTGTATGACTTGTCAAAAAGTAAAAATGGAACATCAACGACCCAGAAGGGAACTTCATCCTTTAGAAATACTGGAGTGGAAGTGGGAGCATATTATGATGGATTTTGTTTCAGGATTTCCAAAGTCTCAGAAGTTAAATGATAGCATTTGGGTCATCGTAGATCGGTTGACTAAATCAGCTCATTTCTTACCAATTAAGACCAAAAATCCATCAAAGCTAGCAAAGATTTATATTAGAGAAATTGTTAGACTTCATGGGGCACCAATCTCGATAGTGTAGGACCGTGACACTCAATTCATGTCGAGATTTTGGGAGAGTTTACAGAGAGCTATGGGGACAGTTTTACATTTCAGTGCCGCATTTCATCCCCAGACCGATGGTTAATTCGAAAGGATAATTCAAATTTTGGAAGACATGTTGTGAGTATGTGTTGTGGACATCAAGGCCGATTGGGAGACTCATTTGCCGTTAATAGAGTTTTCCTATAACAATAGTTTCCAAACCAGTATTAGAATGGCGCCTTACGAGGCATTGTACAGAAGAAAGTGTAGATCTCCGGTTTGTTGGACAAAAGTTGGTGAAAAATAGCTTTTGGGACCGGAGATAATGCAAATTACTACCGATAAGATTAGATTAATTAAACAGCGGTTGCAAATGGCTCAGAGTCGTTACAAAAGTTATGCAGATACGGGTAGAAAACCGTTGGAATTCGAGGTAGGTGACTATGTGTTTCTAAAGGTATCGCCTTCGAAATGCATAGCACGTTTTGGTAAGTGAGGTATGCTTAGTCTGAGATATGTTGGACCGTATTTGATTCTTAATCTAGTAAGATCATTAGCTTATCGCTTGTAATTGCCACAAGAGTTGACGAATGTTCATAATGTGTTCCACGTGTCGATGCTTTGACGTTATCTATCGGATCCGAGACATGTCATTATTCCAGAACCATTGGAGATTCGAGAGGATATGTGTCACGACCCATCCCACTACGCGTGGAAATAGGACACGTGGCACGCCACCAAGGCTCATCCAAGCATCCTCTAACGATAAGCAGTGGAAAGAACTTTAAAAACAACCCTGAGTATTTTAAAACTTTGGAAACATTGACCTCTGAGTTAACAAATCCATTGAAAATTTGAGTTATAAAAAGTTTTGGCTAAGTGAAAACACATTCAAAAGAATCAGTTCTGAAAACAGAGGTTCAGTCGACTGCTCCTAGTAGTCGACTATTCCTAGCAGAAACCAAAACCCTAAATTCTCAACAGAGGTCCAGTCGACTGATCAGGGAACCCAGTCGACTGCACTGGCTACTATTTGGATCAGTAGTTAGAATCTACAGTAATTCAGTCGATTGATGAAAGGTCCCCAGTCGACTGTGTTAAGCAGAACCAAAATACAACATTTTTCTAAAGGGGTCCAGTCGACTGAGTTATGGTACAGTCGACTGGTTTTGCCATTAATAGAAGCAGTAGCCAAAATCAACAGTGTTCAGTCGACTGCTACTCTTACTATTCACTTTCAGTGTCTCAAACACACGGGATTCAGTTGACTGATCCTGGGTCCAGTCGACTGCTCCCCTGCTGGGCAGCCTGTTGTGAAAATTAACAACTCATACTTCTCTCATATCAATAAACAATCACAACCATAACTGAATTACAACATTTAAACATAACCACAGACGTTCAATTACAGATTTCCATACTACGGAACTAATCCAAAGATCTATTACAACTTCTTATAATTACAAATCCTTACATAAGATTAGGATTTAAAATAAATACATATACAATTATAGTTCCCCGGCGTTCCTCGGCCTCACTCCTCACGATTCTTTTTATCTTTCCTCTTACCTGCAATGGAGTACATCTCTACTGCTCAGCTATATGTTGAGCGTACAATTCTAAATGTATGCTTATATGACAGTTCATGGTTTAAGCATCTAAAACACATAGAAATGGTCTCTAGGGTGAGTGGTACGCATTCATCTGGTCGATGCCGTAGGAGGCCCACCTCTCCCACACATCTCGTACACTGGTTGGGCCTTCCTCCATACCAGGTACCGTGTCCTGGTTGGGCCCACCTCCAATCCAGACACAACCACAATTCCAATTCCATTACAATCACAATCAAAATCATAATCCTCAAGGTTCGAGGAGCTTACCCCGGATGAATTTGCACCAAACTCCCTTTTAACACAAGTAGACACATAACATGCTCACATAAACAGTTATACGTGCTTTTCATATAATTTCACGTACATAATTAACGGGCCTAATTAACACATGAATTTCGCCCGGATCCAAGGATATCAAAGTTGATGTTCAAAACATGAAAATCCATATATTTCATAGATCTAGAATTCATACCTCGTGCGATTCTCTTCAAACTTTGAAGGATCGTCTAGGGGGCTAATTAATCGTCGTATTTCAAATTTGAGACGATTCCTACAAGTTTTACTGGGTTTTCCCCAAAAGTCTAGAAATTAGATTTTTTACAAAAATTGGCCAAACACGACCTAAGTAGTATCAAAACGTAGATCTTACCTCCACGAGTTCAAATCTTGAATCTGGAGAAAATCTGACGGATGAACGGTCGTCGATCGGCATCGCAAAGCCTTTGGCCACAAATATCTCTCTCTCTCTCTCTCTCTCTCTCTCTCTCTCTCTCTCTCTCTCTCTCTCTCTCTCCTTCTCCTCTCTCTAGATATTTTGGGAGTTTGGATGAGAATGAAATCTCATCCACTTCTATATATAGACAAATGTTATGGAAATTACGTTTACCTCCCCGCAAGTTTCTCAAACTTCTAATTAACCCATGAAACTTCGCACACGTCCATTTTATAACTTTACGAGTGAAAACTATAAATTTCAAAAGTTTTCGACTAGGTTTCGTTTGGGTCCAAAAAAATAACGTCCGAAAATTGTATTCTGTGGAATCTCTACACAACCTACCTTTTTAATTAACGTATCACTCACGTTCTCACCACAGTTCTCAAAATGTTAACAAATAATACCGAAAATACCAGAAATTATACTACACAGGTATAATTCACTATTCATAAGATACCATATAAGTCAAATAACATTTAAATCATATAAATGCCATTTACTCATGCTCATGCCATATGAACTACCATGTTCCCGTGTCCTCACTGACATCTTACCGTTGACCCACGTCAACCTCAACTCAAATTATGCATTTTCAAAACCATAAATTTCTGGAACGGGTGTGACAATATGACCTATGTGGAGCATCCAGTGCAAATCCTTGATCAAAAGGATCAAGTGTTATGAACCAAGGTAATTCCACTTGTAATGCTTCAATGGCGTAGCCATTCAATCGAAGAAGCTACTTGGGAGCGGGAGGATGAAATCCGAGCCAAGTACCCACATCTCTTCGATTCTTGAGGTAAGAGTAAGTTTGGGGACCAAACTTTCTTGTAGGGAGGGAGAAATGTAACACCCGTACCCGGAAAAAGGGTTAATTATCATTTTTATAAGCATTAATTAATATAATTAGTGTATAAAATGGGTTAAGGGGAGGCTTTGGACTCGCCTGTGAAAGGTGTTCCGAGAAGGACACGGTTGGAAATTTCCCCAGCGAGGTAGGATAGGATATGGAGAGTGACCCAATGAAGGGCCCGGATGAAATAAATTTGCATTTCATATGTTAAATACATTTATATGATTAAATGACTAATTGTTTAAATGTTTTCATATTATATGATAATATATGTGTTAGCAATTGGTATTAGTTTGGATGCCTAAATAAGGGTATAAATGAAAAAGATTCATAATTAGTAGGGCAATAGCAACTTCACAAAATATGTGGGACCCACGTTGGGAACCATACGAAACTTAGACAAACACTCATTAGAGGATTGGGTAGTTAATGGAATGTTTGGGGGATTTCATAATAAGAACTTAAGAAAATACGGGGGTGTAAACGAAAATAGAGGAAAATATTTGACACCTCACTTGCATGAGTTGCTAGGTGTCATAGGGGTGAGCTTTTTCTAAAAAATTTACAGAAAATCTAACAAAAAAAAAGAAGAAGAGAGAGCTCGGAGAAAAACGAGCACGAGACGCTGACGTCCATTTCTTGACATTGTGCCGTCGTCGTTCGTCCAATTCGCAAACCGAAGCCGTATTCGGACTCGTGGAGTTGAGACGATCATTTCTATACCTTTAATTTACGTTTTAATCGTTGGATTTTGGTAGCTCATACTAATCGGTGAGACGCCATCTACCGAGTTCACGTAGGAATTTCTTCGGAGTGAACTTTGGGTTAGGATTTGGTAAATTCAGCATCTTCTTGGTTTAATTTGGGTAGATCTTGCTGAGGTGAGTTTTTCTAACTAAAGAATGATTGTGGTTTAAGCTGTTCAATGTTTCTTTATGTATACTGGGTTGTTGAAATCATGCTTAGAAGTTATGAAATTACTAAATTTGTGATTTGCATGTCAATATGTAAAATTGCCATGTTTATGTGCCTATATGTTTATGTGGTATTCAATAAGCACTAGTGAAATGATTCATTGTTGGGAGTAATAAGGGTGGTGAAGAGGAAGAATTCAATAAATACAGAAATCCAAGGAATAGAAGTGACCACGGGACCAAGGGAGGGTCTTCGGGTCTGAATGAATCATTGAATCGGTGACTCGGCGATTACGGATATGATTTAGTGAGTTAATTGTAGCATTGCACATGTTAAACATTCAATCATGTTTATATTATTCACTAAGCGTAATGCTTAAGAAAACCATTTTCCTTTTCTGTTGTGGTAAATAACAACCACCGCAGGTTCGGAGCAATATCCGGAGAGGAAATGATGTGCGTTGGGAGAGATGGGGGAGATTTGGGACTTGTGTTGAGAAGTTCCTTTTAACTTGTAAATGTTGTAAATTGTAGTATCTTTTATGTTAAAGTTGGTACTTTGGTTGTAATTATGGAGTCTAAATCTTTAACTTGTAATTTGGTAATTTTGAGGTTAATTTGGAGAACTTGGGAGATTTTTTGTGTTTTGGTTAAATATGTGGAAGAAGTTAACTTGGACTATTCCGGCAAGTCCGGATGGAGTCGCAGGTGTTTTGAACATGTTCTATTTATAATATAATGTTGGTTGTAGCTTTGAGTTCATGTTCAACAAGTTTTATGAATTTTTGATAGGAAATGAGTTTTAAAGCTTGTTTGATTCAAGAAGGCTGAATTCATGGTCGGTGGATTCAATTGTGGTTGCAATTGTGTCAATCATGCTTGGTTGATGTTTGGGAGTTTGTTTGGTATGGTTTTCCAATGTTTCATGAGGTTGGGTTTAGTTTTGTTAAGTTTCAATCAATTATGCAGAATTTTAGCAGCAGGATTGCATTCTGCAGAACGCGGATCGATCCGCGGATAATCTGCGAGAGCCGTTAAAAGGTGGATCGATCCGGGTTTTAGAGCGGATCAATCCGGCCTTTTTGAGGGAGATTCTGCGAGAGGTAATGAAAGATGGATCGATCCGGCCATATAGGGCGGATCCATCCGCATGTGTTTCTTTCACAAAATTATTTTTTGTCCACTTTTACGGAAACATACATAACTCTTACTAGAAAATTCGAATTTGTGCGTCGTTTTCTGTGTTGGATCCGGGACTCAAAATCCTATCTTTTGGTATAAAAATTTGATATACTTTATTTATGACCATTTTACCCTTGGAGCTATTTTGTCACCATAGAGTTATTTAAAGTGGGTTTAATTCATGTTTTCCTCCTAATTAGTGTAGTTTAGGACGCGTATAGTCTTGTTACAAGTGTCCTAATCCGCTGGGGGCGGGTTGGGGTGTGACATAATCCAATCAATAGCAAGGACTTTGGGGGGTGTATAGGTCCCCCTAACTTAATCATGCTTGTAATTTAATTTGTTTTTTTTCAATGGTCAATCATATATAGTAGTGTTTAATTTTATTGCTTGAGATTAATTACATAATCTTCTTGGCTTGTCTGAGTATGAATGGTAGCCTATACTATAGAGTAATGAATGAAAAACCACACAACCGTGTAGATTTAGGGAAATGAAGAAAGATATATATAGTTGTATTTGATGTTGTTGTCATGAAAATCCTACGATCAAGCTGCTCTTAACATTTTCATTTCTAGAAATATGCTTAACGATACCCTATTTGTTGTCTTGATTATTTTTTTCAAGACAATCTATAAATCTAAATAGACTCTATATAAGTTTTTTTTTTTTCATTTCTTTGTAGGAACATAAATGGAACATATAGATGAAGTTGCTTCGCGCCAACCAGTACCGCCAGATGTTGGGACTTCTCAATCTCAATATCACTCGCAATCTCCCTCCTTCCACGCACTCTCAAGTAACTCTCCTTGGGAAGTAGATAATGTTTATACTATCGTTGAGGAGGAGAACGTGCAAGAGAGGGTTGACGAGAACTTGCAAGACAATGTTGATGAGCCTAAGGTTAATTAACATGAGTTTTGGTAGTGTTAATGAGCTGACAAACTACTATAGAGCATACGGTAGCCAAAAAGGCTTTGCTGTGTGCACTAGAATGTCAAAGAAGGACCTTGATGGGGTCCAAAGATATGTTATGTTAGTATGCAGTCGGAATGGAACTTCGAGGAACACAGCAAGAATGTTTTGAAACCACATCCGATTTCAAAAATGAATTGTGAAGCTAGGATCACAGCAACACTAGTAACGGGTGGAAAGTGGGTAGTGTCAAAAGCATTTCTTAACCATAACCATGTATTAAGTCCGGGGAAAACTCGCTTCCATGTGAGTAATAGGGTAATAAATAAGGGTACTAGACGAAGACTTGAGCTTAATGATCAATCTGGGATCAGACTGAGCAAGAGTTTTCAATGATTGGCAGTTGAAGCGGGGGGATATGATAATTTGGGTTTTTCCGAGAAAGATTGTCGAAACTATATTGAAAAAGTAAGGCGGTTGAGATTAGAGGAAGAAGATGTTAGTGCAATTCAATGCTGTTTTATGCATGTTCAAGCTACAGATTTCGATTTTTTTTTATATGATGAACTTAGATAATGAGAATAGACTAAAGAACTTGTTTTGGACAGATGGTAGACAAAGGGCAGGTTATGAGGAGTTTGGTGATGTAGTTACATTTGACACGACTTATTTAACTAACAAGTATGACATGTCATTTGCCCCTTTTGTAGGAGTCAATCACCATGGCCAATCAACATTGTTTGGTTGTGGGTTACTCTCAAATGAAGACACTGCCACTTTTACATGGTTGTTTAATACATGACTTACTTGTATGTTAGGTCGAGCGCCACCTGCTATAATCACTGATCAAGACCGAGCCATGCGTAATGCAATAGAGATAGTGTTTCCAAATGCCCGTCATAGATGGTGCTTATGGCATATAATGAAGAAAATACCGGGAAAAATTAAGTGGGTACAACCAATGTGAGAGTATTAAGTGTTTTCTCGCAAATGTTGTGTATGATTCCTTAACCGTTGATGAGTTTGAAACAGGTTGGAGTGAAATGCTTGACAAGTATGAACTTCAAACAAATGTGTGGTTGAATGGGTTGTATCTTGAGAGGTATAGGTAGGTTTCTTGTTACGTGAAAGATTGTTTTTGGGCGGGAATGTCCACCATGCAACACAGTGAGAGCATGAATCCTTTTTTTGAGAAGTATGTCAAATCAAAAACTTCTTTGAAGCAGTTTGTGAATCAATATGAAAATGCTTTAGCTGATAAGGTTAAAAAGGAGAATGACGCGAACATAAGCTGTTACAATTCATGGATTCCCACTGTCACTCGATATGCTATGGAAAAAGAAATCCAAGATGTATATACAACCCCAAAGTATAAGGAGTTTCAAGAGGAGCTAACAGGAAAGATGTATTGTATAGTGTTTAAGTTGCAAGATCATGGTTCCATTTCAGAATATGAGGTATCTAAGGATCTTGTTTTTGGAGAACGGATGAAGAGGGTAAAGTTCAAAGTGAGTATGGTGAAAGAAGAAGGAAAATAGTGTGATTTAAAGTGTGTTTGCCGTCTTTTTGAGTTTTGTGGAATATTATGTCGCTATGCCATTGCCATTCTAATCTCGGAAGGAATTTATTCAATTCCTAGTAAATATATTATACGTAAGTGGAGGAAGACATAAAGAGGTGTCATACCAAAGTGAGGGTCAGTTATAGTGACAGGAGCGTATCTGATGAAGGACGTCGCTACAACCTTATGTGTAAGGCATTTTTTGACATTGCAGACATTGCAGCTGAATTTCAAGAGAAGTGTGATTATGTTATAGATAGGTTAGGTGACCTAAAGATTGGTGTAACTAAGAATGATGGT
The DNA here is from genome assembly GCA_033977485.1 of Hydrangea macrophylla. Classification (NCBI taxonomy): domain Eukaryota; kingdom Viridiplantae; phylum Streptophyta; class Magnoliopsida; order Cornales; family Hydrangeaceae; genus Hydrangea; species Hydrangea macrophylla. Next base: position 498,043 of record CM066989.1, read on the forward strand.
GTATGTGGTAGTAATAGTCCACAATCAACTCCGACTCATATGTTGGGACAAACCAAATCACAAGGGAGCAAATCTATATTGAGTCCATTGATTGTACGTGGCAAAGGACGTCCACCATTTAAAAGAAAGCAATCGAGAGTTGAAACAATCATACAAAGAAAACAAAAGAGGAAGAAGGTAATTTTAAGCATAAAAAGTACTAATTGATCATATTGAATTTTTGTTCTACTAATTTTATTTTTTAATTTCATAGAAAACAATGGATAATCCTAAGCAAGTTGTAGATATTCAAGCGACACAAGGGAGCATTCTTAAGCAAAACAATGTCACGTAATTCGAGGTACTTTTAAAGTTTCGTTATAATTAGACTTCATGTATTTCAACTTTAATAGTGCTAATTGAGCTTGTTTTCTTTTCTTTATTCTTTTTCATTGCAGTTGAATCAAGATTGAGTAATGAGCTTGGAACGGTTACTAAGAACCAAGGATTACCAATGGAACTCTTTTGTAAATTTTTTTTTATTGAGGGAGATGTAACTTTTATTGTTGAACACTAGTAGTTGTTGTTTTTATTTATTTATTTATTTATTTATTTTTATTTTTTATATATGTAACATTTGGAACAGTTGTGTTAGTGACGTTATTTATAATATGGTTCCTGGCTGAGTTGAAAATATTTTCTTGGTTTTTTGCACAACTACGTATTTGCACATGTTCTTGTCATTTTTCTTCTAGTTTTTATAACTTACAACTTGTTCTTACATCCCAAATGCAAATGTTTTCCTTTATTTTTTTTCTTCTTCTTGTTCTTTTTGATCTTGTTGTCATTTTCTTCACAAATGGGTGTAGTTCTAATGACTTAATAGCAAGTCACAATGAAGAAAAAAATATATTCCAATTGAAATGGTCGTTATATTAACATCATCATATAGTACATACACACAGCCAAAAAACAGTACACAAAACACCCATTCCATCAGGTTAAGACACAAAAATACACATCATCATGCCTAAATTTTAAGTTTTCCCATTCAATCCCTCAATACTAGTTGCTTTCTCTCCATTCCAGTTGTGTTGTAAAACCAAGATATGGCAATGCCAATCATCAACAGAGCACAAACTGATCCCACAAATGCACGGCGATACAACTTTTGCCTCTTTCGTGAAATTTCTAACTCCCTCTTGAGCACAGTGATTGTTGACAGAAGTCTTGGTATAACTTCTGTTGAGCGCGCACACATTGGAGGGTCCACCCATTGAAAAAATCCACATGTAGCAGCTTCAATCTGCACCCAAAAAAAAATTTTGATTGATGACAAAATCATTGTTTTATAGCATGAAATTGATACCCAAAATCATTGAAACAACATTGCATAATCTTTACCCCCAAACAGTCCACAACCAACAAATCTTCTACCATAATTTCCTCCAGTCATTGCAGTCCTCACTGGGGATAGCACACCACAGAAGCATATATGACCTCCAACCGCTCCAACTGCAGAATGAACACCATGCCCGGATCGCGATAAATGTGATGAAGAAGATGATATGTTTTATCATCACATTGTGTTCAACACTGAGTTCCACAGAAAAACAAATACATTCCTTAGCAGACGAAAATCATATAAGAAACCTAATCATTCAGACATTTTGAGCAGGAAATTGAAAAAAGAGAGGATAAAAATATACAATCAAAGCCACAAGACCCCGTAGTTGTCAAAGCACCAAACAATTAGAAGCTTAGGGTTTTGAAGCACAATGAGAAATTGAAGTATAAAATTAAAGAATTACCTTTGCAAGAGGAAGAAATCGAAAAGGAGATTTCGAAACTTTGGTTGTCTCTCCCAAATTAACTTTGAAATACAATATGGCAGAACTCTTAATTATCCAAACAGGGTTATAACTTATAAAATATACAAAATCTATGAAATACAATACACAACTCTGATACACGCGTTATCTTTTACGGTTAAGAGTAAGAGAGTCAGGTTAACAAATGCTACATCCAATATCACTATTCCAAGCAACCATATAAGTTAACTTGACGTCCCTGCCTTTGCTTCATCCTGCTCAGAGATCTACATTATTGCAAGTACATTGTTGCAAGTTTTATAAACAAAAGAAAATATTCTTTGAAACTGTATATGATTTTCTAGCCTCTTGACAACTGAAGCAAGCAAGGCTGAAGTTGTGGCAAAGACAACTCTTGCAAATCTATTAAAATATATAAAAGTTGCGGCAAAAAACCTCTTCTTAAGTATGCCACTTGGAGTCTCTGTGGTTTCCTCTAATTTAAGATTTATATCTACGTGGCTTTCTCTTCTTTTATCCTTCAACGTTTCACCTAAACCAAACGCTTCTACAGTCGCTCCTTTTCATCTCCCATACAACTCTGATTCTTCCTATTCTTATTCCAAATCACAGGCAGATCATAATCCTTTTGCAGTCGAGCCTTTTGAAGGACAAAGCAACGTAGCTTATTATATCTGTACTCAAAATGAAAATCATTAAATTTATTTTGTTCTCCTTTCACTTTTGATTTGTGATTTTTTACATTTGCCATCTCATGGTGTGCAGCATATTCCACTCAAACAGACGGTGATCCAAACCTACAACATGACGACCTATGGCAGCTCGGGAACAACTTCTCTATTTCTTGAAAGGTACATGAATTTATTGAAAATCTTCACTTCCCTTTTTAGGTTACAAATTGTATATGTATATACTCATATACATGTACATATTGCTTGAAGGTTTTGGTTTTGATGAGTTTCAATATGTAATGGTTAAGTGAATGTTAAAGCTAAGACAACATCAGTTCATCAAATGTAGATTTTATCGATCCACAAACTTTGTGGAGGATGGGAAGGCAAAAATATTTAGATCAATGTTATGTAGAATTCAATTCACTTTATAGGGGCTTGCTCACCATCTTTTTCAGTGTGAGTATCCAATTTTACAGCCTTACAAATATAGCAGAAAGGGCAAAAAAACAACAAACGAATATAGGAATACCAATTCACATAGAGAGAATCCATAAGTCTTGGGCTTTGCAATGGAAAATACATAGCAAGATAAATATCAAGAACATGGTTCAGTACACTTTGGACTCATTTATATGCATCTTGGACTTGCATGTATGAACAATAAATACATTGGAAGTTCATAATATCAGCTTTTTTTGTTTTGGTTGAAGAGAAGGAAGGTAGAAACAAGATGTATTTTGATTCTAGCTCAAAAAAGATACTGTGTAGTCCGGAGATTGGTGTTCGATGGGTATAATCTACAATGTTTTGACAGTCCTTAGAATTACCTTCCCAAATACTGGTAGTACTGCAAGGCAAGCATATGGTAACAGTATCATATTGCATCTTCTCTCTCTCTGATCTTTTCAAGCAATGGCAAAAGCCCTTTTTGAATCATATTTTCTTTTTAAATTCAAATAAATTTGTTTAATATGTTCATTTTTCTGAATTTTGTGTTCACAAGTTTTGGCAGTTCTTGGATGGACTAGCGGATGCAGAGGACATTCCTTCTTATGAGAAAGAACACTCACTTGGACAACCGACAATTGCACTCTCACATCCGATTGGTGTTACTATCCAAAGATTGTTCGCTTATTCCATGATCATTGAGTTTATTGACAGAAGATATGAAACTTGATAGATGCTTTGAAGGTTTTTTTTTTTTCCCCCATACATGTATAGTATGTACATGGTTTTTCCTGAAATTTGAACAACATATCCTGTTTTGAGTATTTGAAAGGTTTCAACAAAGATTTATGTTTTGAATTTTTGAAACAAATTCTCTCCATCATAAGCATATGCTGCTCTACATATATATAACGTATCAACTAGTTACATCCATGCCAAACACAAAAACCACAACCACCGGCTACTAATGGCAACACCATCATAAAGGTCCATAAGTCACAAACTCGAACTGACCTTTTCTAGTACATAAGTTAAAAGTAACACAAGAACGGATAGAGACAGGTAAAACATGATCCTGCCTATGTTGAGATAATACCTATATGAGACAGGTCAGCAGCATGGTCAGCCTCATGGCCAGCAGCATGGTCTGGGTAGTCCGACTCATCATCATCATCATCATCATCTTCATCTTCATCTTCATCTTCATCTTCATCAAATCGATAATATCTTACTCGAGTACCAACAGAACAGTCAAAACTAAATATCCTGGGGAAGTAACTGTGCTCAAGGGCAACCCAAACCGCAATGATGCGTGATAGATCGGGTAATTCTTCCAAAGCTTCCTCACTCCCTAACATAAAAAATAACTAAATAAATAAACAAAAATATACTCCCAAAATAACGCAATTTTACATTCTGCACTAGACCACTTTAATTCCATTTGGTACCCCCATTTGGATTCAATAAAAAAGGGTAAATTACAGTTTATACCCTTATAGTTTGGGATTATGTCACTTTGGTCCTTGTAGTTTTAACTGTCATTTTGGTCCTTCCAGTTTTAGTTTAGGTACAATTTAGTCCTTTCATCAAAATTTCCTACATTTTTTGACAGAAATTAGTCATGTGATACACATGTGAGGTATCATTAGGGGCATAATAGTAAATTGACCAATTTACTAAGAGAAATTATAAGTTATGGGAAATTTTGTGATACACCCCTTAAAATTAGTGTATAGTTTGTAAAACCCAAGAAAAGTTATTTTTTAATATAAACCCAAAGTTCATAACCACCATCATCACAGCACTACCACCACCACTGCACCACCACCACCACCACCACCACCTTAACAGCACAGTTCATAACCACCATCATCACAGCACTACCATGACCACCACCAGAGCATCAAACAGATAATATTATCTGTTTTCAAAAACTGAGAATTTTTCACCACAACCTCCACCATCGGAGCACCACCATCACCACCACCTCCCTCTTAACACCACAGTTCATAACCACCATCATCACAGCACTACCATGACCACCACCAGAGCACCAAACAGATAATATTATCTGTTTTCAAAAACTGAGAATTTTTCACCACAACCTCCACCATCGGAGCACCACCACCACCACCACCACCATTGCAATCACCATTGTTGTCATCGTTGTCGTTGTCATCGCCGTCACTGTTGTCGTTGACATCACACCATCGTCACCTCCATTACCATCGTCATCACGACCACCATCACAACACCACCACTACCATCGCAACACCACCACTACTACTATCACAGCACCACCACCACCATCGTCACCTCCATCTACAATCGCAGCACCTCCACTACCATATCACCCTTATCACTATCGCAACAACACCACCGCCATCATCATCTCATCACCATCGCTACCTCCATCTACAATCACAGCACCTCCACCACTACGTGACCTCCATCCTGATTTTGATTTTCTGTCTCGTGTAAGATTACACGAGGAGAGGTCATTTTTGGTTTCTTAGTAAATTAGGTCATTTTGGTCTTTTTGGTTGAAAAAGGGGTTATTGAGTTAGATATTTGAGCATTGGGCTTTATGTAGTATTGTATTGATTTTAGGGTGCTATGGCTGAGCGCCCCATGACCCTTCCCCAGACCCCGCACTGCGGGAGCTTCGTGCACCGGGCTGCCCTTTTTTTTTTATAGCTGAGCGCCCCATAAGTTACACTCTAAATCTGTCAAAAATTATAAGAAAATTTGTTGAATGGACTAAATTGACCAAAAATTGAAACTGTAAGAACCAAAATTACCAAATTGAAACAACAGAGACCAAAGTGACGTTACACCCAAACTACAAGGGTGTAAAGTGTAATTTAGCTTAAAAATATTTTCAAAAACAAATTCAATTCAGGAAAAAAGTCAACTTCTCTTCCGAAGAACAATTTCAGAAATTTTTGCTCAGCTCGTATAGTAATTTGATTTATTTTCAAGACTTGATTTTTATTCAAAATTCTTTAGAAATTATTGTTAGTGCAATTTAGAATTAATTAACCAAAACTGGGACTTTTTATTTTCAAACTTTGAGTAGGGTGAAAATTCGTGTTTTGACAATTTTTTACTCTACAAACCACAAAAAAAAGACAATTTTTTACTCTGGTTTGATTCATTTGACCTCTCCCTTTGAACTATTCATTATTCTGGATTGTTCTGTTCTTAAGCTTCTCTTATGTGCACTTCTATTTTTTTGGTCATATGACTTGGATGCTAAAATGTGCTTATTTTTGTGTTATGTTGTAGTTAGATGTACTATAGCAACTTATATAGACTAACATATAAAGGTGCCCCATTTTCACAGTTCGACCCGGGGCCCCAAAATCTCAGAGCCGGACCTGCCCTCCTGCATGTCCCAAAATAAAAAGTACCACTTGTGTAACTTTTCATGAAACCACCACTACTAACCAAAACATCGTCATGAATTGGGTTAAATAGTTTTAACTAACAAGCCGCATCACGCATGGATGAATTGTATGGGTTGTGGTGTGAGAGAGCTAGATTAATTGAGATAAGCTTCTTGTAAAGGGTCTAATATACAAGACCATGTTTTGTGATTGTACTGCAGATGATGTCATGAAAATGATAATGTCACTTTCCTAGAAATTGCTAATTTCTTACAAACATCCATAACAAAAAAGTAAACAAATAAAAATATAACCATCATCAATTCAATGAAAGAAAAGCACAAACTACAATGTAAGTCTATCAAATCATGTCGGATCCCCTTTAAATTTGTTACCAATTGGTATGAATTACTCCCATTTCTAATAACACAACATCGAAAATCCATCCTGCATAATTAACTCACACAGATCTAATAATAATACCCCAACCCCAAACCCAAACCCAACCCCAACCAACTCTCATATGATCAAAAAAGATCTAACCAAAAATATATATCATTTTCTTACTTGTCCCTTGACGTTCTAGTTTGGAGTTCAACTTTTGGCGGAGGCAGAGAGAGAGGATGACGCATGCGACGTCCAGGTCTCCGAAAGCCAGCGGTAGAAGCGGGTAGCGTTCTTGCCTCCTTTTTGTTGCCGACTCTTGGTTCTCTATGAGGCGGAGTTTTGGCATGTTTCTCGCTGGGATAAATTGGGCAAAAAGAGGAAGAGAATAATACATAGGATGAGACTAGGGCAGCACATCATTCATTATATATCCCCCCAAACCCACCCACCGCAACAAGGAAAAGGGTAAATTACATATATACCCCTAAACTAACAATCCTTTATAGTCCGTTTGGTATGTCACAAACAAGAATAAAATTTATTTACAATTCCTGTTTGTAGAATTCTTATGTTTGGTTTAACACAAAACAAGAAATGAATTCATTTTGAAATCCACCCAATTCTTTTTTGGGGGCTTTACAAATCCTACCCAAAATGGTCGGATTCTTCAAGAAATGATTTGGGATTCTTTACAAAAAAATTTCTTTCCCAAAATATCCCTGTCTTTTATACCTAATACCCACAATACCCTTGGGTCTAGGTTAAACCCTTTTACCCCCAACACCCAGTAGCTCGCTCTCTCTCTCTCTCTCTCTCTCTCTCTCTCTCTCTCTCTCTCTCGTCTCCTCCTCCCGAACAAGAACAGGTATGCTCTCTCTCCTCTCGTTTGTGTCTCTCTCCTCTCTCCTCTCGTATGTCTCTCTCTTTCGTCTATATGTATATATATACATAGATTCATATATATATATAGATTCATATATGTATATATACATAGATTCATAATTTCATATATGTACATAGATTCATATATGTATATCTACAAAGATTCATACATAACTGAATTGCTTGAGCTTGTATGAACCCCATTAATAATTTAATCTTCCTCAATTGTCTGTCTCTCTCTTTCCCCTTTCTTAATCTTCCTCCTTTTGTTATCCTAATTGGTTTTTTTTTTTTTTAATAATTTGGGGGAATTAATGTTGTTTCTATGTTGGGTTTCATGTGATGGTGTATGTTGGTATTTGGTACTTGCTCTTTGTTTTTTTGGTGGATGAACACTAATGTAACTTTTTAATCCTATAGATTATTGTTTTTTAAGGGAAATTATGTTTTGTGATTGAATGTTTGATATCTTGTGTGATTGAAAGTTTTATATATCTCCATTGTGGTTGAATGTTTGATCTTATAATATAACAGGGGCAGTTTGGGAAATAACATTGATTCAATTAATTTCCAACTTCAAACCAAACAACAGAATTGAATATAATTGAAAAGAATTGAATTCAATTCTATTTCAAACCAAACACAAAACTACAATTCCAATTCTATTCTTTTCTTTTCTTTTCTTTTCTATTCAATTCTATTTCAAAATCAAACCAAACGGAGTGTTAGTGTCTCACCCCTTGAAGTTTAAAACTCATCAAATGCACCTCTTGAACTTTGGTCGTTACCCACTAATACCCCCTCAGTCCAAAAGCCGTTGGTTCTCTTCAATGGGAAGCTCTATGTCGGATGTGGGGTGAAGATTTTTTTCATGTAATTTTGGTCAGCGCTGTTAGTGCCAGTCCCGAGTTTAGGGGGGGCCCAGAGCGAATTCTAAAATAGGGGGGCCCTAAGGCTATATAGGGGTTCTGGGGCAGCGCTAAGGGTGTACAAAAAAAAAACGACCCCGAAACCGATCGACCAAATCGAGGGCATTCGATCTGGTTTCAAAGTATAGCCAAAGAAGGAAACTGACTGACCGAAAGAGGCAAAAAACCCTACCGAACCGAGCCATTCGGTAGGTTTTTAAATATGACAAAGCCGAAAAAAAATAAAAAAATAAAAACTGACCGAACCAACCAACCAACACCCCTAGGCAGCACCCCCGAGACAATTTTTCTTGGGTCTACTTATACATCATTATGTGTAGAATTAATTTTTTGTCCCATCTGCAATTGAAATTAGGGGCCCTTTGAAATTGGGGACCCCAAGAGCGGGCTTACTTTGTTTCCCTCCTGGGCCGACCCTGAGAGCTGTTATGAGAGTGAAAGTGAGGAAGTATAATTGAAAAACTTCAGACATCACTAAAATCGTATAGGCGTAACTTCATGGTTCTGTGACTGCCGTTTATTGATTTAGGAAACTTGAAACTTAAGGGGGATGTGTTTGATGAGTTTTAAAGTTTCAGGGGTGACACTCAAAAGGAGTGTTAATTTAGTGGTTGAAAATGTAATTGACCCAAAAGAATGCTCCCATAAAATTATTGAAAAATCCCTCGCTTGGATCACTCTTTGCATGTTGTCCTTCTATCTCTCGGTGTTAATCAAAACCTACTACTCCCTCTGTCCTAAATTGATAAACCTACTCTGAAAGGCAAGTTTATTGAGGAGACATTATTGGACATATAAAACTGTATTATTTATATAATGATGAACTCAACAAATGTTTTGTTTTTTAATACTTATCAAGTCTTTGATTAAGTAGGTTTTCTTTTTAATTTGAATTGATTAAGGATAGTTTTCAAAAAGTGGTTTAAAATTTGCATTGCCTTGTTTAAATTGGGACATCCAAAAATGAAATATGTGACTATCAATTCGGGACAAAAGAAATAACAGTAAAGCGAATGCGATGCAAAAATTATATTTTTATGGGCATTTATATTTGTGAAATGGGGGTTTATATTATTAATTATTGATATTTGGGGGTGCTAAGGCGATATGGGGAAGTTTAGTGACTCAAGTGCATGCTTTAAGGATGTTGGGGTGTTAAACACAATATTTGAAACATGTAAATCATTTTTTTTTTTGAGAGACATACATATGTCTCATTCCTTCTATGTTTTGAGAGGGTTTTCAAGAAGAAAAAAAAAATAGTTCAAAGAATTGAAGTTTTTATAATCAAACCTTTAATTGATCTAGAAATTTCAAGTTGCAAAGGGAAGAACAACAAGCGGGTATGACTCTCTCTCTCTCTAGGGTTCTTTGCAATTAGGGTTTTAAAATTTTGGTATATGTAATCTAAAAATTGATGCTTGAATTCATGTTTATAGTTTGCTAAGATGATTCTTGGGTTATATATATGATGTTGTATGAATCTCACATGTTAAATTTGAGTTTTGAGTAAGTTTGAAAAGTTGGATTTTTTTTAGGGTTTGTATAAAATCCGAAAATTGAAAGTTTGGGTGTTTGAAATTGATGGGTTTTGGAGTTGTTTAAGTGTTTATATATGATTTACATGTCATTGAGATCCTTAGTTTCAAGCTTGGTAAAGATTGGTTGTGAATTGAGGTTTCACCATTGTGTTCTTGAAGCTTTCAAGAGCTTGAAGAAGAATTTTTTTGCTATGTTTGAAAATCTGAGAATTTGTTTTGAATTGGGTATTTTTTTGAGTTTGATAGATGGAATGATGATATTGGGATAGGTTCTTGAATGTTAGAAGTGAAGTGTGGGTTGGAAATGTGGAACCCCGACCCGCCGTGGTCGAAATACCTACTAGTACAACTCAACTAATCAACAACATTAAATTTAACCTGTGATTAACAGACTTTTACAAGAACACCTTATTAGAGAGTTTAAAATATTCACCACACATCCCAAATATTATACATTAAACTAATCCAACACAACCAAACTTAAAAGTTAAGTGTTTACAACATCTTGCAAAAGTTACAACCAAACTGTATTTTACAATTTTTCGACAAAATACCACTCTTGTGGTCAACCCACAGCAACCCCAGACATACGGCAGTGCAATTTCTAACTCAGTTTCATAAAAGGGGTACCTGTACAGAAAATCTGTGTGGGCGTGAGCAAAACCACTGCTCACAACAACTAGATAAAACAATATGCAAGTTTAAGCATATAAACAGCTCAGCACAACACATATGCAATATTAAAATGCAACTCATACATGCCATGACTCACACACCGGGCCCATCAGCTTTAGCCTTTTGCGGCTTATTACCAAGTTTTCAGCTACTTGGTTTAACAGCTCAGCAATGCAAGTGCACAACATACATGTCATTTCAGTTATGTATATAAACATAAATTGCAATACAGCAATATCTAGAAGACCCATCTCAAAATCGGCAAGTCAATGAAAGTCACCTTTCTACTTGCTCCTCGGTCAACTCCTTGGGTCCGCTACTACTAACTTCGGTCCCTCAAATCTTAAAAATTAGATTTCATAGCAAATAAAATTTCAATTTAGATAATAATTCACAAATCTTATAATAACAACAAAAAAATTAACAACCTAGGCTTTCCAACTGACAAAAATCCATATTTCTCAAACTTCAATTTCATAGCTAGTAAGTAAAAATAAACAACTCTCAAATCTTAAAAATTAGATTTCATAGCAAATAAAATTTCAATTTAGATAATAATTCACAAATCTTATAATAACAACAAAAAAATTAACAACCTAGGCTTTCCAACTGACAAAAATCCATATTTCTCAAACTTCAATTTCATAGCTAGTAAGTAAAAATAAACAACTTCTATAATAAATAAAAATGTAGAAGGAAACAATTTACTTAATAAATAAAAATTTAAGAAGTTCAAGTTTTAATTTGAAACAACCCAAACTCCCAAAATCACACCCAAATAGCCCCTAATTTCTAACTTTCTCTCTCTACCCAAATCAAGTTTGTAAACAAAAATTAACTCTTCCATAGAGGCTTTCAAGTTCTACCAACTCTTGGAGACATAAGCTTTCAATAGCATATAGCCCAAAATAATATTCACAATACATTAAAAATCCACATCTAGTATTGTTCACCACAACCATCAAATAAAAATCAAGAATCCATTTTTAGCTTCTAAAGCTCAAGAACATCTTCAATGGTGTTTTACCCAAATCATACCCAATTCTTCTAAACCCAACACGAACATTCTCTATATGCTTTTCAAATATGTTATTAGCATATAGCAAACTTACATATTGTTTGCTAGTAGTTATGCGCGGGCGTGCCAGAACCAAAAGTGGTTCGGTGTGTGCAAACTAATTTCCTATATGCTTGAGTCAGTGATACTCAAGGCTTTCAGATCTGACTTCTAAACTAAACAATTATGTGCGGCGAGTAGGAAAGTACCCTCACCAGAAATCCCTTGGCAGTACTGAAGCGCACAAGCCAAATAGTGTATGAGTTTACCACGTAAACAATCACAAACGATTAATAAAATACAGATTTTATTAAGTGTTTGGAAAATACAACCAAAGAACAGATTCAGAACAGACTGATTGTTCGTAAGAATGAAAACAGTAAAAGAAATTAACAAAGAAAAAGGGTAGACCTATTTGCTATGCTTGCAGAAAAAACATAAAAGGTTGGATGCTTTTGAATGCTGTGTTGAATGTTGTTTTCGAGAGTGACGCGGAGTGTCTTCAATGGTTTGCCTGCCTGTATATTTATAGCGGCCATAGTTTAATTCCTACTAGGAAAGGACTCCTTAACTTGCGCCTTAAGCTATTCACTGATTGGTTAATTGAAGAAATCCTTCCTTATCCAGAACTTACTTGAATTGATCCCTTTAATTTAGGGATTAGACGCTCCAACCCAGCTGGCAACTAACAACTCCTTTCCCAGACGGGCTCTTGTTTCCCAAAAACTCAGAGATGACGTCATCATGCCAGCTGTGAATAGCAATGCCCTGTCCTTCGTCAATCGGGCTCATGACTTCTTCCATGTCCGATCATGCTTCTTCAACTTCTTATAATCAATCGGACACACTCTTCCGTTTCGTGATGTCCGATTAGTTATAACGTTGCTTTACTTTTCCATCGGGCTCTCAACATGATAAGTTATGTTCTCATAGCCCGATGATGCTTACACTTGCCACATGCTCCCATCGGACTCTCCTCATCTCCCAACAGTTGTTCCCCCCATCGGGCTTACCTCTTGAGTCCGATGAGTCATCACTACTTGCCCTAGCGTCTCCTTCGCCCAACTTCAACTCCACTCGGGCTCAAAAATCATTGACGGTTTTTGGGTGCAAACAATTGCCCCCCAAAAGGTCATATCAAACGTCCCGCCCTGATTGATGTGACGTTTTGAATTTCAAATATGCCACGCGTCAAGTACGCAGCTTAACGTCAGGTTATGGAGAATCCCACCAGTCACCCTACATTTAATGCGCCATGATTACGGCGTCGTGATATTTAAATACCACCCAACGTCCGAAAACTCATCACACATTCATATTTTACCTTCTTCAGCAATTCAAGCAAACACAGAGCTTCTCACTCTTATCTTCATCTTTTCCGGCGACCTTTCTTCCTTCCATTGCCATGGCTCCCAAAACCGCTCCAGCCACCTCCAAAGGAAAAAAATCCTTCGCAGACGCTCCACCGCCACAAAATCGCTGTAGGGAGGTTAGGGCTTTGGCCAAAGTTCATGCCGCTGACATATCCACCGAATATCTCACCCCCTACAGCTCCTCCGACGGTTCTCCCGTCGCTCCAGGCTTAGGCGCGGCGTTTCTGGGCCACCCTCCGGCGCCTTTCCTTCCTTTCTTTCCTCCGGTAGGAAACGAGACATTCCTACAAGTCCCTGCTCATTGGGCCAAGGTCCAGACGGCGAACCAACCCATTCGAGGATGGCCGACCCCCGCCGCTGACTGGGACAAATGGGTGACTAGGGTTTCGGCCTCTAAGGCCGCCGTCTGGAAGCAAACGGGCATCTACGATGCAATCATGCTCAGCCGATCTCGCATTGAAATAGACCGGCCTCTCCTTCTCTCTGCCTTACTATTCTGGTCCTCCTCTTGCAACGGCTTTCTTTTCCGTTGCGGACCAATGGCTCCAACTGTCAAAGATATTAGCTATCTGCTCGGCCTCCGTCCCCACGGACAAGAGATCATTCCTGGGCTTAATGTTGGGACGGCCAGCTTTGCCTATCCACAACAGGATATTGTCAGGGACGGGGCCGTTTCTCATAGGCCGATCACGGCCTTTGGAGGTTTCCTTGCTGCCTGCATCGGGGCAGATGATACGGCGGTGTCCGATGCAGAGCACACTGCCTTCCTCATCTACTGGCTCAACAAGTATCTCTTCTGCTCAGCCAGCCAGGCCATCACTAAAGAATACACAACCGTAGCCCTGGCCCTTGCATCGGGGCAGCCACTGGCCATGGCTACGCTGGTTTGGGCACATTTGGTTCGAGGCACAACAGACTTCGTTCATTCGGGCTTCAGTGCTGGTGGGAGCCCGATGTGGATTCTGCAATTGTGGCTTCACTCCTACTTCCCTGAATTTCAACCCACCATTACTCCCTTGGCCGACATTCCAATCTCCGCCATTCAATTCGTGAACGTATCTCCTTCTGTACATTGAAGAGTGTTTTTCCTTCTTTTACCAGGGTTGCTCCCCTCGGGACGTCAATCTCTTCACCCCATTCTTTTCCCTTCAATTCTCTTCTTTTCTCCAGCTCTCCAATAACCCTTCAAACTGGGGTTCGGGCACCCAGTCTACCTATAATGAAATTTTTTCTAGCTACTTAGTAGCTAGAGACATTATTTTTAGCCCAAGCATCCCGTCGGCCAACAATAAATGCGGGGCCGAGTACTACTTTGCTCCTCTATATGCCCGCCAATTCGGGCTTACTCAACTAGTGCCCGTTCCTCCTGGTATCAACGTCAACGTTGATTGGGTTGAACGTGGCCTTATTGTTAACGACGGGCAGGTGAAGAAGATAACAGAGAGGTCAGCCTGGCTCAAAGCCGCGTTCAACTTTAAACCCTTCTCTGCCCGGCCAATAGTATCAGAAGAGTTCACCCAATGGTGGGGTGAACGGGCTCGAAACATATTTCCACGCACCGCTGCTGAAGCCCTGGTGCCTTTCACTGCAACATCGGCCATTGTTGCCGATGTCCCTACACCAGCAGCAGCTCCAACCCGGCGCAAACAAGTCGCCAAGAGACCGGCTCGTAAACAAACCCCGGGCAAAGGTCCGCCCCAAAAGAAACAAAAAACACCGGCCTCTGTTCAGGTTTGCTCTTCCCCTTTTGATTTGAGCCCGAATTCCTTTTATTTAATATTAATCCGTTTGTCCTATCTTTGCAGCTAGCTGATGAAGATTCGGGAGAGGATCCACTTCCAAACCTTGCTCAGACTCTTCCGCCAACTCTCCCTACATCACCGGCCTCTGCGACGGCTTATCTTGAACGAGTGGCCGTTCGGGTGATGCCACTTCACGTCGTGCCTCCTCTAACTCCTTCAAGCGGAGACGGAGACGAAGACCTTGCTCATATCGACCAAGTCCCTGAGCAAGTTGTTCTTTCTTCCAGCACTGAGGGTGAGGCCGGTGCTGAACCTACCACCGAGGCTGCTGGGGAGGAAGTAAATCAAACCGTCCCCTCTGAAACCGAAACTCCAGCCGGTCAAGGGGCACCTACCACCCCCATCAGCTCTCCTGTTCACATCATACCAGGACCGGTGGTGGCCGAGGTCACTCCTCCTGAAGTGTCTGCTGTGGAGGCCGGTGATAATAACTCTGGCTCCGTCCCTGAAACAGAAGCCCCACAGACGACAATGGCCTCGATGAGTCCGGACGCAGGAACCGGCCTCCCTTCTTCTTCTTCTCAAACACTTTCTCAACCAAGCGAGGCCGATATTCGCGAAACAATCTCGGCCTCGCTTCATCATCATACCCAGGTATTGCTGTGTTACTTTGCGTTAATTCGTATGATTTCAAAAACAATGCCTGACTGTATTCTCTGGAACAGGCCGATCCTTCAGACCCAGTGCCCGTCATTCCCTTCGATGACTTCTTCTTGGGCCTGGACCTGGGAGCTTTTGACCTTGGTCCCCTCGAGCCCGAAGCGGTTTCACCTTCCGTCCTTCAACAAGCCAAGGACCTGCTCTTCGGGCTTGCTGACCAAGAACTTCCCAATCTTCCTGCTGCGGCTGACGTTGACAACGCTTTGAACACCCTCATGGCCGATCCTTCTCTTTCAGACGGGCAACTATCATTACTCGTGGAGATCAAAGAAAGACTTCCTAGCGTCCGTCTTATGGATAGAACGGCCTCGAAGATTCAAGCGGATGCAGAACTTCATTTAGGCTCCCGCCAGAAAGCATTGAAGTTCTTGGAAGGGGCCAGAACCAAGTTCGAAGCAGGAAAGGCCTCCCGTGCTCAAGTTCTAGCCAGGGGTACTTGGCTGCAGAACCGAATTGCTGTACTGAAAACTCAACTCGCCCAATGTGAGGCCGAGGTTGTTACCAACAACGCCTCCATTGAAAAAATTGACGAGGCATTGTCTTCACTGGGTGGCGACGCCCAGAAATGCCGCGATCAACTACAAACCAGCATCCCCATATCTCGGGCTTGGGCCCAGAAGCTAGAAAGGGCCAAGAAGGACCGGTCTGGAGCCGTCAAGACCTGGGAAGACTTGAAGGCTAAGCTTAGGAATTTTGAGTCGGCCTAGAGGCCGACTCCTCTTTTGTACTTTTTTTATTCGCATATATTTGTAAGTAAGCTGTGCTCAGCCTATCAATACAAACCACATTTTCGTTACTCGGGCTCGGGGTCGTAGTTAATGATTTGGTCGTATTCTAATCCTGGATTTGGTTTATAGTTCAAATCAATAGTTTCCCACAGAGTAGGGTAATAAGACTTCAAGTATTGACCGTTTATTAATCTAGGATGAATACCACCATCCATATCCCGCAGTCTGTAAGCACCACCATTCTTGACCTGATGTATAATGAACGGACCCTCCCAGTTGACCGACCATTTACCGTACCGACTATCCTTGTCCCCGATAGGTAAAACGGCCTTCCATACCAAGTCTTCAGTACTAAAAGACTTTGCTTTTACCCTCTTGTTATAAGCTCGGGCGGCCCGCTGCTTCTGCACTTTTAACGAGTCCAAAGCCATGAGCCTCGTTTCATCAAGTCCCTCCAACTCAGCTATCATAGCCTCTGTGTACTCTGCGGGCTCAAGCTGGTTCTGTAAAGCTCTCCTGGCCGATCGGACGGTAACCTCCATTGGTAACATAGCGTCGTGCCCGTAAGTCAACATGAATGGTGTGACCCCGGTACTGGACCTCTTAGATGTCCGATAGGCCCAGAGAGCCTCGGACAATAACTTGTCCCACTCTCTAGGGTTCTCATCGATCATCTTCTCAATGATCCCCTTAAGGATCTTATTGGTTGACTCAGCCTGACCGTTAGCTTGAGCATAGTACGGGGTAGAATTGAGAATCTTAATCCCTCTGCTCTCCGCAAAAGCGGTCGTTTCAGCTCCTATGAACACAGATCCTTGGTCGGCCGTTATGGTTTCTGGGAGGCCGAATCGATGTATGATGTGCTCTTCAATGAATTTTATCACGGTGGTCTGGGTCACCGTTTTACATGGTATGGCCTCGGCCCACTTAGTGAAGTAATCCGTCGCCACTATAATGAAACAGTGTTGGCCTGATGATGGCGGCAAGACTTTGCCAATCAGATCCATAGCCCATCCTCTGAACGGCCATGGTTTTATTATTGGTTGGAGCTCTTTAGCCGGTACATGCTGGATCGGGCCATGCTTCTGACACGCTTGGCATCCCTTTGCATAGCTGATACAATCCTTCAACATGTCTGGCCAATAATAGTTATACCTTCTCAGTAACCATTTCATTTTTGTACCGGCCTGATGAGCCCCACAGATCCCTTCATGTACTTCGGCCATCACCTGCATGGCCTGTTTTTTGCCTAAACACCTCAAAATCACGTCGTCACCGATGGGCTTTTTAAACAATTCTCCATCAAGTATCACAAATCGGACAGCGAACAGTCTAACTTTTCGGTCTACCCTGACATTTGGGTGATTCAGGTATTCGATGATAGGCCTTCTCCAGTCGTCGTCCTCCATCAAGACCGAATTAGTAGTAGCATACCAACCTCTCTTTGCAACGGAAGGCAGTGATCGGACATGAACCGTGATAACTTGGTCTTCCAAAGCCTTTGTAGGAGACGAGGCCGATCCTGTCTTAGCCAGCTTATCGGCCTCAGTATTCGTAGACCTAGGGATATAACTCACGCTAATATCATCAAACTCGTCCATGAGCTGCGTGGCGACAGAGTGAAACGGGCATAATTCCCAACTTTTTATCTGGAACTCTCCTGATATCTGCCCGATCACCAGACCCGAGTCTCCCTTTATGTGTACGGACGATGCCCCCAACTCAAGGAGTATCTCTAGTCCGATAATTAATGCCTCGTATTCGGCCTGGTTGTTTGTGCACTTGAAATCGAGCCGAAATGACATTTTTGTCTTCTTATACTTGGGTGATACAATGACCACACCTGCCCCAGCACCCTCTGCGTTTTTGGACCCATCAAAGATCAATGTCCAAGGGACCAAGGAAGTGTTTAACACTTTAGGCACTGGTAGTACTTCTCCCAGATCAGTTGGGTCTGGGTGATCAGCCAAGAAATTGGCTATGGCCTGGCCTTTAACCGATTGCTGTGATCGGTATTGGATGGCAAATTCCATCAGGGCCAAGGTCCATTTTCCAATTCGGCCTCTCATGATTGGTCTTGACAACATATATTTTATCACATCGGTTTGACATATAATATAAGTAGAAACGGGCAACATATACGTTCTTAACTTCTGTGATGAAAAATACAATGCCAAACATAATTTCTCAATCGGCGCATAGCGCTGCTCGATTGGAGTTAATATTCTGCTTAAGTAATAAACGGCTTGCTCATTCCCTTGCTCATTATCCTGAGCTAACATACTTCCTATAGAGCATTCAGAAGCCGATATATACAATTTAAGGTACCTACCCTTCTTGGGTGGCATTAAAACTGGAGAAGTTGACAAATATTGCTTAATTCCCTCAAAGGCCTGTTGATGGCTGTCCTCCCACTTGAACTCTTCGTCGGTCTTGATCTTCAATAATGGGGTCCATACTTGGGTCTTTCCTGCACAGTTGGAGATGAATCTTCTCAGGAAATTAATCTGCCCGAGTAGCCTTTGAAGCTCTTTCTTATTGGCTGGTGGCTTTGCTGCCTGTATTGCTCGAGCCTTGTTCTTGTCAACCTCTATCCCTCTTTGATGCACCAGGATTCCTAAGAAGTTCCCTACTGAAACGCCGAAAGCACATTTGAAAGGGTTCATTTTTAGTTTGTGAGCCCGCATTCTTTCAAATGCTTTTTCTAAGTCTCTCAAATGATCGGCGTTGTCACTCGATTTTACCACGACGTCATCAATGTAAACCTCCATGAAATGCCCGATCATATCATGGAAGATTGAATTCATTGCCCTCTGATATGTGGCTCCGGCGTTCTTTAGTCCGAAAGGCATGACAACCCATTCAAAGGTTCCAATTGCCCCCGGGCACCGGAAAGCTGTCTTCGGGACATCCTGCTCAGCGATGTAAATCTGGTTGTACCCTGAGTGCCCGTCCATGAAGGACAAAATTTTATGTTTGGCGGCCGAATCAATCAATTGATCGGCCATGGGCATAGGGTACTCGTCTTTTGGGGTAGCTAGGTTTAGATTTCTGAAATCAATACAAACTCTCAGCTTACCATTTTTCTTTACCACTGGGACTACATTTGATACCCATTCCACGTACCTGGCTGTCCGAATGAAGCCAGCCCCCAAAAGCCTCTCAATTTCTTCTTTCACCTTCATCGTGACTTCAGGTGACATGCGCCGTGGGAGCTGTTTGAACGGCCTAAAGCCCGGCTTAATTGGCAATCGGTGCTCCACCAATTCTCGGGATAGTCCGGGCATTTCGTCGTAATCCCAAGCAAAGCAATCCTTGTATTTGTGCAAGAGAGCAATGATATCGGCCTGGAACTGCGGTTCAAGCACCTGACTCACATATGTGGGTTTGTGCTCTCCTTCATTGCCCAGGTTGATCTCCAATAGTGGATCCTGCACGTCGGCCTTCAAGTCATCAAGCTTGGCTGTGGCCGTTTCGAGTTCATCCATTTAAATCTCCTCTTCTATTGGCGTTTCTTCTTCATAGATACAATCGGCCAGATTAATCATTCCGTCTACAGGGCCGATCTCTAATCTCCCATCGGCCAGATATGCACACCATCTGGCCATGCTGGCCTTAAGGGCCAGCTGTCTTCTAACTTCAATTGGCTGTAGATCCATCAAAGTCTTCTTGTTCATTAATTTCTATCGGCCTTAACTCTTCTGTCCGACTTAGATTGTGATAACCAAGCTTTAAGTTTGGTAGAATTTCTTTACGGAACGTGGCTGCATTTGGTCTACCAAGTTTGCCACATCCTAGTAATTTGATAGGTCCGATATCATCTTCATATAATACTGCATCGGCCGTCTGCACCCGGGCTACGAATGGCTTCGTATCAGCCCCAACCACTTCCACTTCGTCATCTCTCCAAAAGATCAACAATTGATGGAGAGTGGAAGGGATGCAGTAATTGGGATGGATCCAATCACGGCCAAGCAACGCGTTGTAGGCGGCCGATGTCTCCACAATAAAAAAGGCTGTCATGGCCGTTTGGGTTCCAACCGTCAGCTCCAGAGGCAAGATGCCCTTTGTCTTAGATGGTGTGCCCGTGAAGCTCTGAACATTCATCTCGGTCGGAATCAGTTCCGACTCAGATTTTTGAAGGATCCTCAGCATGATTTGGGGCATGATGTTGATTGTAGATCCCCCATCAATCAATATTCTATTCACGGGGATTCCCTCAATGTGACCCTTTACGTACAACGGCTTCAGGTGCTGAGACATTTGATAGGTAGGTTTTTCGAAAACCACCTTGACTGGCCCCGCCGGTTTCAGCCCCTCCTCAGTTTGGATCCCTTTCGGCCTCAAGATGGTTATCTTAGGCCGATCGGTTTGTATATCGGTAGTGTCCACGTTCTTGCTCGTAGCCTCTACCACCTTGGGTCTGACGGTCTCACCACCACCCCAACATACACTTTCTATTACTGCCGACTCCTTGGTCCGGCCTTCTATTACGTCACCTTCAATGGCCGTTGGCTGATCCGGTTTCGCCATAAATGACATGGGCAAGGTAAACACCATGTTTGAGGATAGATTTTTCGGGATTGTCCCGAATTGAATCGGTGAATCATCCTCATCTTCATAATCATCAGCCTCCTCCATTGGATGGGCCGATGGCTCACACTTTTCTTGTTCAAACAGTTTCTTCAAGCGCTCTGTGGCATGCATTGCCCCTTTGCCCGCTTTCTTGTCGAAAACGGGCTCATCTTCTTCCATGGCCGTTATCTGTTTGTCGGCCTTGCGCTGAAAGGACTCTTGAGGAATCTGGACACGGCCTTGCGAGCGCTGCCGTTCCCTCTCGGCCTGTCTCAGCCTCTGGTAGCTCCTCTTCTGAGACTTGCTGTATTGAGGCATCGCTGGAAATTTTGGATGCTCAGCTCTATACCATCTCCCATCACTCACTCTTGTAGGGATTATCATTCGGGAGCGAATGTCCGATGCTGCAACCCTTTGTGATGCACTCATCGTGGGTCGTGATCCATATTCCCTTCCTTCCCTATGACTCGAGCTAGGCATACTGCTTGCTGGCGGCGGCTTTGGCTTCCACTCGGGCTTTGGGCGTCCCTGTTTGGGCAAGGAAAGCCTCTCATGCACGGATCTTCTCGGGCTGTACTCTCGTCGTTCCTCAACCCTAGGCCTCTTGCTTGGGCTAGAGGCCCCTTTCTTAATATCGGCCTTGCACCTCGGACACAGGCCTTGTTCAATCATCTCTAGTTGGTGTCGTAAATTCGTAATCAAGCTATCTGTAGTTGACCGGGATCCATCAGTCTTTAGTTCTGCTTCCTTGCGTTCCTGGTATGTCCTCTGAAGCTCGTGAATAGTCACCTTCGGCCTATCAGTTCCTGAAACGGCAATTTGTTTTCCTTCCCTTTGCTTTGGGACTTTCTCGCTGTCGGTCAAGTCTATCTTGACCCTTGGCCGTGTCAGCTTAGTCAAATCGGGCACTACCATATTGGTTCCAGTGATCTGTGGGAACGGATTCGCATCAACTCCCATAGCTTTGTCCGAAAATTTGAACACTCCTTTCTCCACGTTCTCCTGTATCACATTACGAAAAACAACGTAGTTGTTAGTTGAGTGTTTCCAGGAATTATGCCACTTACAATATTCCTTATTTTTTATGTCATCGGCCTTGGGTATCCGATGACCTTCACCTAGCCTGATCACTTTTTCAGCCAAGAGGGCGTCAAAAATCTGATCGGCCATTGTTATGTCAAATGTGTAATTTTTCCCTGCCTCGAACGTCATTTTTTTAGCAGCAGCGTTATTATTGACCGGTTTGTTCAAGGCATTACACACAATAGGCCGCTTAGAGATTAGTTCGGCCATGTCGATTTCTGCCTCGAGGTCACAATCTGCTAGATGGACCTCGTAATTGGGATCTTTGTAATACGTTCCCTTAGAAGAATTCTTCTTTTCCTGTTCATCAAGCAGGATACGCTCGTAACGGGCGGCCCTTGAAGCCAGCTCGAATAAATCACGGAAATCGGTCCCTTCGAACTTTTTGCGAAGCTCGAAAGACATTCCGCCCATAGCCATCTTTGCGTATTCTTCCTCGGGCAATATTGTCTTACATCTGTACTTAGCCTTCCTGAATCGGGCTATATATGTTTCAACGGTCTCTCCCACTAGTTGGAGCATCCTAGACAGATCTGCCAACGAGATCTCGGGCTCAGTCCTATAAAACTGCCCATGAAACAATTCCTCCATTGCTGGCCAATTTCGTACTGAATTGGCCGGGAGATTGACATACCACAAAAATGCTATGCCCGTGAGCGAATTTGGGAACAACCTTAATTTTAAAGGGTCACTATTGCCTGCATGGCCGCATTGCACAATGAACCGACCTATGTGCTCTACCGTGGTATGCTCACTTTCCCCAGAAAATAGAGTAAAGTTCGGAACTTTATACCCTGGTGGGAAATTAACTTGGTCAATTTCAGGCGGGTAAGGCCGTCGGTACGTCGGCCTCTCCATCCTTCTCATGAACGGGCCATACTCTTCATGTATGGCCGCCACCAACTCCTCCCTGTTAATAGGCTGCGCAGCAGGTCGGGCACCACCCACAGGAGGTGGTGGTTGCTGTGGGTTGTTATTGGCCTGACGAAGCCAAAAATCATCATTATTCCTTTGCCCCCCAGCAGTGTTACCTGGGGGCACTTGTTGGCCGATTACCTCTGGGTTACGGCCTATTGTTGCAATTACCTCAGGCTGAGCCCCTGTTACCGGGGTTAGTAGAGGTGGCAACTGTTGATTATTGTTGATCTGGTGGGTCCAAAACCCCCCATTGTTTCTTTGCCCCCCAGCAGCGCGAACTAGAGGTGGAGTCCGGTCGAACTGGGTTTCAACACGGCCTCCTGTCTAGACAAAACTTGGTGTCGCCGATCCACTGGGATCGGTGACCACCACGCCACTGGCCGTTTCGTTATGTAATTCGGGCTTCTTGCCCGAGATGTTACCCTCCCTTAGGTTTGGACAGACATAGAGTGGGTCTTTTGGTTTGTCGGACTCAAGCGGCGTGCCAGAGCCCGATCCCGAGCCTGAGCCTGATCCCAAGGCCTTTTGTTTGTTATTGGCCTCAAGAACGGCGCAAAGCTGTTGTATCTGAGTAGCCAGGGCGTCCAGCTTCACGTGGGTAACCCTAGTCTCCATGACCAACTCAGACTGTTCCCGGCGTATATCGGCCGTTTGCCTGACCACATTGTTGAGACCTGCCATTGACCCTATCAAGGTGTTATAGTCCTGCCTCAAAGGATCAACGGTGGCTCTCACGGTTTTCGAGATCGCTTCGATAGTAACGCCACCGTCATCCGGAGAATGACCAGTGCTTTCCTCCGTAGGTGTATCAACGGCCGACTCGTCTTGGCCGTTTTTGCCGATCTGCTTATCCCTCTTTGGCGGCATGACTTGACACTATGGGTCCCACCGGGCGTGCCAAAATGTTTGCTAGTAGTTATGCGCGGGCGTGCCAGAACCAAAAGTGGTTCGGTGTGTGCAAACTAATTTCCTATATGCTTGAGTCAGTGATACTCAAGGCTTTCAGATCTGACTTCTAAACTAAACAATTATGTGCGGCGAGTAGGAAAGTACCCTCACCAGAAATCCCTTGGCAGTACTGAAGCGCACAAGCCAAATAGTGTATGAGTTTACCACGTAAACAATCACAAACGATTAATAAAATAAAGATTTTATTAAGTGTTTGGAAAATACAACCAAAGAACAGATTCAGAACAGACTGATTGTTCGTAAGAATGAAAACAGTAAAAGAAATTAACAAAGAAAAAGGGTAGACCTATTTGCTATGCTTGCAGAAAAAACATAAAAGGTTGGATGCTTTTGAATGCTGTGTTGAATGCTGTTTTCGAGAGTGACGCGGAGTGTCTTCAATGGTTTGCCTGCCTGTATATTTATAGCGGCCATAGTTTAATTCCTACTAGGAAAGGACTCCTTAACTTGCGCCTTAAGCTATTCACTGATTGGTTAATTGAAGAAATCCTTCCTTATCCAGAACTTACTTGAATTGATCCCTTTAATTTAGGGATTAGACGCTCCAACCCAGCTGGCAACTAACAACTCCTTTCCCAGACGGGCTCTTGTTTCCCAAAAACTCAGAGATGACGTCATCATGCCAGCTGTGAATAGCAATGCCCTGTCCTTCGTCAATCGGGCTCATGACTTCTTCCATGTCCGATCATGCTTCTTCAACTTCTTATAATCAATCGGACACACTCTTCCGTTTCGTGATGTCCGATTAGTTATAACGTTGCTTTACTTTTCCATCGGGCTCTCAACATGATAAGTTATGTTCTCATAGCCCGATGATGCTTACACTTGCCACATGCTCCCATCGGACTCTCCTCATCTCCCAACAGTTGTTCCCCCCATCGGGCTTACCTCTTGAGTCCGATGAGTCATCACTACTTGCCCTAGCGTCTCCTTCGCCCAACTTCAACTCCACTCGGGCTCAAAAATCATTGACGGTTTTTGGGTGCAAACACATATTAACACATAATCAACAATTTTTACAAATCAAGCAAGACCCATAAGCTAGAGTTTTAAAAACACACACTACATCAAGAACACACACTAATCTCTACTCTTTCAAAGCTTGTTGTAAGAGTACTCCAAAACATTAAAAACATCATTCTAACAACAAAAATTAACCTACATATAGATTTAAAACAACAATTTTCAAGAACCCATAAAACCCAAAAGCTTCAAATCTCATCCATGGTGGTCTCCACCTCAAACCCAACTCAATCCTTTCAAGACTTGAACTAGGAGTGTTTCAAGACATTGATAACATATTCTCAATACCAAAAACATCAAAATCAAAACCCAAACAAAAACTCAATTTTCAGATTTATTAAAAACCCTTAAATTTCAACACCCCAACAATTGCAAAATCAACAATACTCAAGCAAAACTTGCCATACATGGTATACATATCACCCAAGGCATATAAAACACATATTCACTATCAAAATCAACCCCACAAATCCCCAATTTTCGGATTTCTACCAAACCCTAAAAACACATCTTGCAAACTTGCTCAAAATTCAAGTTTAACATGAAAAACTTCATACCACACCATATATACATATCAAGGAGCATTTAAGCAAGTTCTAAAACATCAATTTACAACTTTAATCTCTTAATTTCATATTCTAAGGAAAGAATTCAAAAACCCCAACTCACACTTTCAACCAATTTCACTTACCTAGGGTATAGAAGATGAGTTTTATCCTCTTCCTCCCAATTTCTAAGCCTTCTTCTCTTTATTCTTCTTCTTTTTCTTCTTCTTCTTTCCCTCTTACTCTCTTTCTCTTCTCTTCCTCTTCACTGTATACCCTCTCAAACTGTACAGTAAAGGAGACTAACGTATCTCCCCTAAAATTGATTTTCATTTTTTTTAATTATGTTTAACACCCCCAACTTTCTTTAAAACATGCACTTGAGTTCCTAAACTTTCCCATATCATCTTAAGACCCCCAAATAGAGTTATTTCCTAACTCAAAACCCCAAAATGGATCTAACCCAATGCATAATTATTTAATAATTGACAGCTCAGCATAAAAATTTAATAACAATTCAGCTTAAATAATTAAATCACAGAAATATAAATTTCAAACGGCTCAGTTCAGCTTAATAGAGTAAATGATTTATTATTTTAATATTCTTTTCAGGTTCGGGTCTCACAGCCCTCCCCCCGTTAAAAAATTTCGTCCCCGAAATTTACGTACCTTGATCAAATAAATGTGAATATTGCTTCTGCATGCTCTCTTCCGTTTCCCAAGTCATTTCTTCTATAGCTTGACTCCGCCATAGTACCTTCACCACTGGAATCGATTTATTTCTCAGCTGCTTTATTTGTCGATCAAGTATTTGCACAGGCTTTTCCTCGTAAGTTAGATTTTCATCTAGCTCAACCGGTGGTGTCGTGAGAACATGTGAAGGATCTTTCACATACTTCCTTAGCATCGACACGTGAAAAACATCATGTAGTCGCGATAACTCCTGAGGCAATTTCAACTTATATGCAGCATCTCTAATTCTTTCTAGAATTTCATAAGGTCTGAGATACCTCGGCGTTAACTTCCCTTTCTTACCAAATCTCATTACCCCTTTCCACGGAGAAACCTTTAAGAAAACTAAATCACCAATAGAAAACTCTAACTCTCTACGGTGAGTGTCTACATAGCTCTTCTGGCGACTTTGTGAAACCTTAAGTTTCTCTCGAATGACCTCAATCTTACTTACTGTTTCTTGAATAATCTCCGGTCCAAAAACTCTACTCTTTACTTTACTTTCTCCAAGTTCACCCCAGCATACTGGCGTTCTGCATTTTCTTCCATAAAGAGCCTCAAATGGCGCCATCGCAATGCTACTGTGATAGTTGTTGTTGTAAGTAAATTCAATTAATGGCAAATAGTTTTCCCAGTCACCCGTAAATTCTATCACACAAGCTCTTAACATATCTTCTAATGTCTGAATAGTTCTCTCCGATTGCTCGTCTGTCTGCCGGTGAAAAGTTGTACTAAACTTCAGTTTAGTACCTAGAGCCTCTTGCACGTGTCCCCACAAATGTGAAGTAAAGTTTGGATCTCAATCGGATACAATCGATACCGGTGCTCCATGTAATCTCACAATCTCATTTACATACAACCTTGCATACTGCTCAAGTGTAGTAGTAGCTCTAACCGATAAAAAATGTGATGATTTCGTCAGTCGATCAACTATCACCCAAATAGAGTCATTACCCCTCTGTGACTGAGGTAATCCCCTCACAAAATCCATCGTTACATGTTCCCACTTCTACTCTGGAATTAGTAAAGGTTGCAATAAGCCTCCTGGTCATTGATGTTCAGCCTTGACTTGTTGACATACCAAACATCGGCTCACAAATTCAGCTACTTCTCTTTTCATTGCAGGCCACCAATAAAACTCTTTAATCGTCTTATACAGCTTCGTGCTCCCTGGATGCATAGCATAAGCGGAACTATGAGCTTCCTCTAGAATTTCTTTTCTAAGCACTGGATCTGGAGGCACACACATCCGTGACCCGTAACATAAGACCCCATCAGATCGAATAATAAAGTCCTTTGTCGTTCCATTTATCACGTCATCTCTATACTGTAATAGCCTTGTATCTGCAGCCTGTAATTCTCGAATTCGATCCACCAAGATCGGCCTAACTTCAATCGTGCCACAAATACTTCTGTTTCTAACATTGATAATTCTGCTCGAATTGTCTTCATGTTCCGAATAAAACTGACCATTTTACACTACATACACGATATTTTTCCTAACGATTTTTGGCTCAAAGCATCTGCTACCATATTTGCTTTTCCCGGATGATAATGAATAGAGTAATCGTAATCCTTGATTAATTTCAGCCATCGTCGTTGTCTCAAATTTAGTTCTTTCTATGTAAACAGATATTTCAGACTTTGATGATCGGTATAGATCTCACAACTCACCCCATACAAGTAATGACGCCACAGCTTCAGTGCAAAAACAATTACAGCTAACTTCAAATCATGTACTGGGTAGTTTAACTCATGTGGTTTCAGCTGTCTCGAAGCATAAGCTACAACCTTTCCATTTTGCATTAAAATACCACCTAACCCTTGGTGTGATGCATCAGTATAAATTACAAAATTATCAGTACTTGACGGAAGAATAAGCACTAGAGCTCTCGTTAAGCAATTCTTCAATTCTTGAAAACTGTTTTCACACTCTAAATTCCAATCAAATTTTACTCCCTTTCTAGTCAGCTTGGTTAATGGCAAAGCAATATTTGAAAAGTTCTGAATGAAGTGACGATAATAACCAGCTAACCCTTGAAAACTTCGAATATCTGTCACATTCATAGGCCTTGGCCATAGAGATACTGCTTCAACTTTCTTTGGATCCACGGTAATTCCTTCTCCCGTAATCACATGCCCCAGAAAGGCAACTTCTGTTAACCAAAATTCACATTTGCTCAATTTTGCATATAATTGCTCCTCCCTCAGTTTTTGTAATACCAGTCTCAAGTGAATTTCATGCTCTTCCATACTACGCGAATAAACGAGTATGTCGTCGATGAAGACAATAACAAACATATTCAGAAATGGTTTGAACACTTTGTTCATCAAATCCATGAATACAGCAGACGCATTAGTCAGCCCAAAAGGCATCACTAAAAACTCAAAATGTCCATAACGAACACGAAAAGCTGTTTTCTCAACATCACTCTTTCCAACCTTTAATTGATGGTAACCGGACCGCAAATCAACTTTTGAGAAGACTTTTGCCCCCTGTAATTGATCAAAGAGATCGTCTATCCTTGGCAATGGGTATTTGTTTCGAATTGTCATCTTATTTAACTGTTGATAGTCAATACACAGGCATAAGGTTCCATCTTTCTTCTTAACAAACAGGACTGGTGCACCCCACGGTGACACACTCGGTTGAATAAAACCCCTCTTGAGTAGATCATCTAACTGGATTTTCAACTCCTTCAATTCAGCAGGTGCCATTTGATATGGTGGAATTGAAATAGGCCTAGTACCAGGTACTAAATCAATACCAAACTCTATCTCCCTATTCGGTACATCTCCAGGTAATTCTTCGGGAAACACGTTAGCAAATTCTTTTACTACCACTATTGTTTCTATCTGTATCGTTTCTTTTGCATCACCGATCACATACGCAATCAAACATTCACAACCCTTACATAATTTCTGTCTAGCAACTATAACTGACATTAAACTTATTGGCATTACCCGCCGCTCACCACAAAATGTGAATTCAATTCCATTCAGAAATCGAAAGTTAACTTCCTTATTAAAGCAATTAATTGACGCATGAAACGTTGACAGCCAATTCATACCCAAAATAATATCAAAGTCCTCTATGTCCAAAGGTAATAGATTAACCCCCATTTCGTGATTTTCAATTTGTACCGCACACCCCTTATAAACCCAATTAATTGTAATTTTATCTCCTAAGGGCGTGGACACAACTAACTTCTCGTTCAATTCAACTAAATAATCATCAAAAAAATTCGCAAAAGTTCTAGATATAAACGAGTGCGTAGATCCCGAATCAAATAAGGTGTATGCAACATAATTTGAAATCAAAATCATACCAATCACAACTTGAGGTGCCGCTTCAGCATCTTTCTTTGTTAGTGTAAAGACCCTTGCTTGACCTCCTGTTCTACTAAAGCTTGAACCACCTCGCGGTTGTCCTCTGCCCTGGCCCCTGCCTTGGCCCGATGACACTGTAGCCGAATATACTATCTCAGCCCCAGTCGGACAATCTCTAGAAAGGTGACCCGACTGGCCACACTTATAACACTCCCTCTGATCAGGCATAGTACAATCTGTGTGGGCGTGAGCAAAACCACGGCTCACAACAACTAGATAAAACAATATGCAAGTTTAAGCATATAAACAGCTCAGCACAGCACAGCACAAATACAGCTTTTATGCAATATTAAAATGCAACTCATACATGCCATGACTCACACACCCGGGCCCATCAGCTTTAGCCTTTCGCGGCTTATTACCAAGTTTTCAGCTACTTGGTTTAATAGCTCAGCAATGCAAGTGCACAACATACATGTCATGCCAGCAATGTATATAAACATAAATTGCAATATAACAATATCTAGAAGACCCACCTCAAAATCGGCAAGTCAATGAAAGTCACCTTTCTACTTGCTCCTCGGTCAACTCCTTGGGTCCGCTACTACTAACTTCGGTCCCTCAAATCTTAAAAATTAGATTTCATAGCAAATAAAATTTCAATTTAGATAATAATTCACAAATCTTATAATAACAACAAAAAAATTAACAACCTAGGCTTTCCAACTGACAAAAATCCATATTTCTCAAACTTCAATTTCATAGCTAGTAAGTAAAAATAAACAACTTCTATAATAAATAAAAATGTAGAAGGAAACAATTTACTTAATAAATAAAAATTTAAGAAGTTCAAGTTTTAATTTGAAACAACCCAAACTCCCAAAATCACACCCAAATAGCCCCTAATTTCTAACTTTCTCTCTCTACCCAAATCAAGTTTGTAAACAAAAATTAACTCTTCCATAGAGGCTTTCAAGTTCTACCAACTCTTGGAGACATAAGCTTTCAATAGCATATAGCCCAAAATAATATTCACAATGCATTAAAAATCCACATCTAGTATTGTTCACCACAACCATTAAATAAAAATCAAGAATCCATTTTTAACTTCTAAAGCTCAAGAACATCTTCGATGGTGTTTTACCCAAATCATACCCAATTCTTCTAAACCTAAAACTAACATTCTCTATATGCTTCTCAAATATGTTATTAGCATCTAGCAAACTTAAATATTAACTCATAATCAACAATTTTTACAAATCAAGCAAGACCCATAAGCTAGAGTTTTAAAAACACACACTACACCAAGAACATACACTAATCTCTACTATTCTTCTCAACTCTTCCCAACTCAACTCTTTCAAAGCTTGTTGTAAGAGTACTCCAAAGCATTAAAATCATCATTCTAACAACAAAAATTAACCTACATATAGATTTAAAACAACAATTTTCAAGAACCCATAAAACCCAAAAGCTTCAAATCTCATCCATGGTGGTCTCCACCTCAAACCCAACTCAATCCTTTCAACACTTGAACTAGGAGTGTTTCAAGACATTGATAACATATTCTCAATCCCAAAAACATCAAAATCAAAACCCAAACAAAAACTCAATTTTCGGATTTATTAAAAACCCTTAAATTTCAATACCCCAACAATTGCAAAATCAACAATACTCAAGCAAAACTTGCCATACATGGTATACATATCACCCAAGGCATATAAAACACATATTCACTATCAAAATCAACCCCACAAATCCCCAATTTTCGGATTTCTACCAAACCCTAAAAACACATCTTGCAAACTTGCTCAAAATTCAAATTTAACATGAAAAACTTCATACCACACCATATATATATATATATATATATCAAGGAGCATTTAAGCAAGTTCTAAAACATCAATTTATAACTTTAATCTCTTATTTTTAGATTCTAAGGAAAGAATTCAAAAACCCCAACTCACACTTTCAACCAATTTCACTTACCTAGGGTGTAGAAGATGAGTTTTCTCCTCTTCCTCCCAATTTCTAAGCCTTCTTCTCTTTATTCTTCTTCTTTTTCTTCTTCTTCTTTCCCTCTTACTCTCTTTCTATTCTCTTCCTCTTCACTGTATACCCTCTCAAACTGTACAATAAAGGAGACTAACGTATCTCCCCTAAAATTGATTTTCATTTTTTTTAAATTATGTTTAACACCCCCAACTTTCTTTAAAACATGCACTTGAGTTCCCAAACTTTCCCATATCATCTTAGGACCCCCAAATAGAGTTATTTCCTAACTCAAAACCCCAAAAATGAAATTTTCTAGTTCTAACCCAACACATAATTATTTAATAATTGACAGCTCAGCATAAAAATTTAATAACAATTCAGCTTAAATAATTAAATCATAGAAATTTAAATTTCAAACGACTCAGTTCAGCTTAATAGAGTAAATGATTTATTATTTTAATATTCTTTTCAGGTTCTGGTCTCACAGGAAATTTATGATTATGGGTTGTTTGGGGTCTTGATATCACAAGAACAAAACAAGGGCTGTTTTAAGAGAAATTAGAATTGGCTTGTGAAATCAACTCTTAAGTTTCACTTCAATTGTAAATTATGCTTATTAGCTTATAAATACGATAGATCCAAATTGTTTAAGATTTCAGGTACAGCGGCAAGTGGGACCGAGCCGAAAGAGCCACCGGAGCGAGCGGAGTAAATCGTTGTACTTATTTTCATAAAGACTTGAGGTGGGTTTTCTAGAATACGTAATTATGCGATGTAAACTTTATTTGTTGAGTTTACATTTTCATTGAATTAAAATTATAAGCGGATTGTATGAAATACATACATTGAGCATTGAGCACGGATTTACGTATGTGTATTTTGGTTGACGGATTGAGTAATGTTTATAATGTATATATTTGAGGTTGGGTTTGTATATATTTTGAGTTTCGATATCATGTTAGTACGAACCACTGGAACCGTGTTTCAAATATCTTCATTTTAATATAAAATTTTGGCAAAAATTTTAAATGACCATTTTGCCCTTGGGCTTAAACTTTGCATAGACTTTGTTTTTATTGTGTTTAGCAGAGTTTTTGGCGCGTTCCAGCCACGGCGGGTCAGGGCGCCACAAACATTGTTTTTATTCATACCCCTTCAAATTAAAACTTATCAAACACACCCCCTAAACTTTGGCTGTTATCCACTAGTACCCTATCTTTCCAAAAATGTTAGTTTTATTCAATGGTAAGTTCTTGGTCGGCAGAGAGGTTGACAAATTTTTTTTTTTTTTGGATTTTTGGTGAGAGTGCTATGAGAGGGAGTGGAAATGAGGAAGTATGGTTGAAAAGTTCAGAAATCACTTAAGGGTGTACAATTAATTTCATGGTTCTGTGACTGCCGTTTATGTATTTAGGAACCTGACACCTAAGGCCTAAGGGGGTGTATTTGATGAGTTGAAAGTTTAGAGGATGTCACTCAAAAGTGATGTTAGTTTAGGGTTGTAAATATAATTAACCATAATAAGTATGTCGAGAAAAGAGTTTAAATTGCAAAAATCCTATTCTTTTTGGGTTTAGATCATCGTGAAACTTTCTTGTACAATTGTAACATGAAACTTTCTTGTACAATTGTAACATAATGAGCTAAATTACATATGATTTGAAATACTAAAAATGTGGTTCATAATGTCATATGACATTAAAAATACAAGTAAGAATATTTGTTACACTCAACTGAATATATGATATTCAAACCCCAACTTTTGGGTAATATAAACTATGTTACTCTAACATTATAACGTACCGACCATAAAATCGTATTTAATGCTTAAATAATTGTTTTCAAAGTTTATTCTTAATTTCAATGTGCTCCACAGTTCATATTTTCTTTATTGTATGAGATGTGTGCATGCAATGGTGCTTATGGAACTAAGGTTGTAATTATTGAATATGCCATACTTAGGAAAGATGTAGTGTGCTACAACCCTAGTTTAGTGCAAGACACTCCATGCTAACCACATATGAGATATGTTAGTATAGATCTAGGTTATTTTCTTGACGGAGGAATCGGGCTGGTAGCCACGATTCCCCATAATCATTCAAATACAGTAATCTAAAGGATTGCATAGATGAATCTTTTATATAGTTAGTGGTGGATTTGCGATCCTAGATCCCTTTCTTCCATATCTTTTCATCAATTATATTTATTGCTTTACTTAGTAATTAGTTAATAGTTTAATTAATTCTTTTTAAACTCTCTATTCAAAACCACTTTAACAAGTTCTAAAAAGCAACAAATAAATCGGTCTTATTTTTAGTAGTCAATTAGAATTATTAGTTTAGAATCTAATTAAATTCATAGCTCAATCTCTACTGATGAGAGCAACAACGTGATATAGGATTGCAAGATCAGCAAGAAATACATAACTAGCATTCTTATTTCCTATGGTACTAGGCAAGACATGTTATCTTCAATCCATTCAAGTCATAGCTTTAGCTCACTCGAGAGCTTCAAATTTCTTTTTGTTCTACCACAAGGGAAGTTGTTTTCCAAACATGAACTACAACTTATGGTCAGTTGATCAATTACTACCAGCGGCTCAACGCCTATAGGCTACAGCCACACCAAAAACAAAGAACATTATTCGACAAATAATGATAGTACTAGTAGTAATAGATGGCCAACAATTAAATTAAAGAGATTCTCAATTGAAGTAAAAAAGCAAAGAGACAGCCACCCAGAGTGTGAAAATTAACCCTTTTATTGTCGCATTGTGAATATGGTTCTATGATTCTGTCTCAACCTAGCTCTAAAGCAACCCTAGAAACTCCAAATAAATTAGACGTAAGGTGAAACTAGTTCTAAAGCATGCTTAACACAAAATAATCCTAGCATGGTAATAACGTGGAGCCTACAAGATTTTATTAACACTTCAAAGTCTCTAATAATAATTATATTTCCACTAACCCAATGTTTATGTTTCAAATTGAGCAAATTGTTTATTTACATAAGAAGAAAAAAGGAACCAAATGACAATTCTTCACCTAATGGCAAGACAACCAAAGTAAAAAAAAAACTGAATTACAGAACCGTTTGGAGAAAGACAAGGAAATATAAACAAACATAAATATTAAAAAAAAATTGTAAACAAAGTTGAAAACTAACTGCTAACATGGAACCTTTAATTCATACACCTTAGTTCTCTGAAATTCTTGAACATTAAAATCCAAGTCAATTCACCCCATCTACATTTTTTTCCTATTTCTGTACCTATAGTCTTAAATAATGAATTATATTGTCTTCTGAGAAACTGAGACTGTATGGAGTAGAGCTGAACCATCTTTCTAAGCCGCAGTTCACAATTCATTACTCTCCAACTGTTATTTTTATAGAAGCACCAACGACCCCAGTGAATAAAGTCGTGTGTCACTAGATATCACATAATGGATAAGTAAATTCCAAATATTTAACCCAGGACCAAGGTAAGAACCAGAATTGCATTATGAACAAGTTTGAAAGGCAAGACGTAATTTAAGATCCTGAAGATTGATAAGCAAAGCTGCAAGCAGTTTGAATAATAAGGATCAAAGACCATGGGAACTCCCAGAAAATTCAATAAAACTTAAAAAGCAATGATCTTTATGAACTTAATCTGAACAAATTCATTTCTGTTTGTGCACCAAATATAACATAACATAAACCACTCAAAAAATCTCCCTGGCTAAAAATACTTGCAGACATTAAAAGAGACGAAGCATGAGGTCCCAAACTAGCATGATCAAATTCTCATACATGTAGGTATCCCTAGATTAAGAGAAACATTTAAGTATTGATTATAAGTGAACTATGTTCCTACATAAGAATTGCCATCATTCAAAGGTTATTCGATCATTTAAAGGTCAAAGAACTCCCTATATCATGGACCAAATCGAAAGAAATGACCTAACCAAGCAAAATAATATTCAAAACTCTCTTGCTGAGGTTCAATTCATCCATACGTTGAGAGAAGCCAACGCTTTTGCAAATAGATTAGCAAAACAAGGAGTGTCTTGAGTAATTCCTTTTAAAGCCTTGATGTAAGGGAGTTATGTGAAGCTCAGTCTCCCGCACGTGTGATGCTTTGTTTGCTCAGTCGTTTCCTGGGAGTATTTCCTTGGATTCGAGGTGTTCGACTTAAACAATGGATAAGGTAGGGCAGGTTTTCAACACTGCCAGCTCTATTTTTGGTTTTCTTTGATTTATTCTTTATGGGTGTCCTGTTGTGGGTCTCTGAGTATGTGCGAGTGGGTGTGCGTGTGCGTGTGTCAAAACTTCTTCGTGTAGTGTGTGTTTTTTCTTTTGGGGCATCTCTGTTTTGGGGTTGGTGCGTGTGTTTTCTCCGAGGATATGTGTATTAGGGATATTTGTGAGTCTATAGCGGGTGTGTGAGTTCCTCGCAAGCTGAGTTCTTTCCGCGTAGTGTGAGTATTGGTGTGAGTTTTTTTCGGAGGAATTGTTTGGTGTGCGTCTGTCTTTCTTCGTGTGTGTGTGTATGTTTTGGTGTCCTCGGCGGGGTGCGTGAGTATGTGTGAAAGCTGAGTTATTGTGTAAAGAAATTTATCGTTCTGATGATGGGTGAGATACTTTCTTGATTCAAAGGAGCAATAAGGGAATGAACAGGGTTACTGGCGATAATTCATTTGCCGCGGACTGGGTTTGAATTAAAAAGAAATGAAATATTTGTCTCGTTTTGAGAAGTGGCATCAGTGATCTTTCATTGGTTTTGTCAATAGCTTGTTAGCTTGGGTTCATTTTGAAGGGCTGATACAAAGTTGTATTGGATCAGAATGGAATGATCGTGTCACACCCCAACCCGCCCCCGCGGGTAGGACACGTGTAACAAAGCCAACAAAAATAAACAATCATTTTTTTCATTTACGTTTCGAAAATAACATTTTAAAGTGAGATACAAGGGATAAAATAACTTTTTATCAAATAAAATAATAAAAAGAAATCAAATAAAGTTTTAAAATCATTGAATGGTACTTGGACAGAGTTCCCCCTATTATAGTATCATTTCTCCCTGTTAAACAAGAATTTAAAATACCAGAATAACATCAAAATACTTGGAAATACTTTCAGAACTTCAATCCACAATATATATTACAATAATTTAATATGAAACCAAAATATAAACTTATTTTCAAAAACCCAAACACTAGAAATATAACTACTCATCTAAATTCATTTACATATCAACATATTAAACAAAAACCATTAATCTCGAGCTATCCAGAACCCCCACGGTTCAACGCTTCTCACTGTGGTGCTCGTCCGTACCTGCATGGTCGTTAGCCACAAAAATTGATTAAGCTTTCGCTTAGTGAGTACGTGGTGCTAATCATGCAATTGGAGTATTTAATGTATCATAAACACCAATTAAACATCACAACAATAAATGGTCGCAGGCGTGTCAAGTAATCAATCACCATCGTTCTGGATCCCTGATTCCGGGCCATTCTCACTTTCGTCGCTTTTAAAGCGATATCACTCACTCTCATGTGACCGTAGTCAATTCGTTGTGGTCGTCACCACGTCCCCTTTTCTTTGAGGACTTCATCATCATCCCCCTTTTCTCTGAGGAATGGGCGTCCCTTATATACGGGCTAAATAATGGTGACTATCAATTGACACCCTTTGACCCAAATAAGCACATAAGCAGTTCAACATGTCAACATGGCAATTTCAACATTTCAAATATGTTAATTGCTAATTAATCACATGCTTTTCTACTTAATCATAATTAAGCATTTAAAAACATTTAATAATAATTAAAAGACATTAAACATTCAATTTTGGGATTAGGACACTCACCTCACGAATAAGTTCCAAATAAGCCTAGAAATCCCAAACTCCTTCGCAAAACTAGCTCTAGATACTCCCAATGATATTCCTACATATATATTTCACATATATGTATCACCCCTTAAAATGGGTCGCGGAAAAACATTACCAAAATTGAAAAAGAAAGACATAGAAATAATCATCTCACCTTCACGAGTCCGAATATGGCTTCGGTTCGCGAAATAGAGGTCACACGGCGAAGCTACGGCGATAAAATGGCGCGAAACCCTTTTTTTCTCTTTTTCTTTTTCTCTCGTTGAACTCTCTGAAACTTTAAACTTTTGTTTGCTTTATTTTTTTGATCCTCACTAGCCGACTAACTCATACTTGAGGATATATATTATGATTTTTATCATATTTCTATTTACACCCCCATAAGTTTATGAAGTCTATTATGAAACCCCCCTAAACTTCATATTAACTACCAAATATCTAAGTGGGTATGTGTCTATGTCTCGTATGGGTCCCAAAAGTGGTACCAAATATTTTATAAAATTACTAATTAACCTACTAGTTATAAATCATATTCCAATTCGCCCTCACACGGGTGCCCAAACTGGTACCATAAAAGGTCATAACTAGCAATAAAATATTCAAAACAATTAAACAATTATTCATTTAATCACATAAATGCAACTAAATGCAATTTATCTAATCTGGACCTCTCGTGGGTCCCATTTCACATCTATCCAACTCTGCCCTTCTCGAAGCACTTATCACATCGGGGTAACTGGAACTTACCCAAATATCACATGCAATTAATTATACTAATTAATGCATGAAAAATAAATATTACTTCCATTTTCTAGGTACGGGTATTACAGATCGTGTGTCGACTCGCCATCACGGGAATAATTTCTTATACCAAATTGAAGCTTTAGCTTTTCAACTTGCTGTCAAAAAATGCGCTGGGCTGTCAAAAACCTGCTGATGCTGCTGTCAAAGTGGTGTGTGACTTCGAGACGGGTGGAATAGCTGTCTATCTATTGGGACGGGTGCATGCTTGGGGCATATCGAGAGATCAAACTT
The DNA here is from genome assembly GCA_033977485.1 of Hydrangea macrophylla. Taxonomy (NCBI): domain Eukaryota; kingdom Viridiplantae; phylum Streptophyta; class Magnoliopsida; order Cornales; family Hydrangeaceae; genus Hydrangea; species Hydrangea macrophylla. Next base: position 536,480 of record CM066989.1, read on the forward strand.
GGCTTCAAAGAATAGGAATATGCTCTGAAATCTGAAATTCAGGGAGAAGCTCCTCAAATTCTGCTTAAATCTGCATTTCTTGATTGAAATCTGAAATCCTGGAGTGCTGCCATTGTTATTTGAAATAATGTTGAGTTTGTTTGAGTGCAAAGTTTCTCATCTCTTAGTGCTACTGCAGTCTTTTTCATCTCTATTAGTGTTGTTAGAAGTGCTGATACAGATAATTACATGGGCTGGAATGTGGCTCGTGTTATATTGTTTAGGAATGTTTCCAAGCTCTTAGGGGGTTGATTGAATTCCATAGGGAATTTAAATGGCTGACTGCATGTTTTGTTTGGGGTATTGTATCCTTCTTGGCATTCTGGCCTATCTAATAAAATGACTTGATGTTAAAAAAAAACCAAGCAAAATAATATAAATGGTGGCAATTATTTATTTTTTATTTTTTTTGGGATCGGGAGACTAAGCATAAACTACAAGTCTACAAATGAACCACCAAGATGACAAAACAACCCAAGAAACACACCTGCGTTTAAGGGGCTACCATAACACCATGTACAACATATTGCTCAACAGTCAAAAAGATCATAGTTATGATACTATAGGAAACCATTGAGCAGAGCTGATAAACAAAAGCAACTACACCATTATCAAAATAAACCAGTAATCTCTTCAAAATAACCACCATACTGTGAGTGACAAGAAGCAAAACTCCATAAACAATCAGTTTATTTCCATTTTTCTTGATTTTCAACTATTTCTAAGAAATTTTTGAGTCTCTGACATTAGCGTAGAAGAAAGCACGAGAAAAATTCATTCCCACTGAGTGAGAGAGAGCTTTAGTTTTTTTTTTCTTTCTAGAGAGAGAGAAGGGTCAAGTCTCAAATTTGGTTTTCCAAATGCTTTGATTGTTGTACGACCTAAAACAACTTCCATTTGGTATAACTATTAAGCCATTTGGGAACCAAATGTGGGATTCAAGTTATCAAGTGTATCAAGAAAACATCATACTACCTGAAGAACTGAGAACTCTAAGATTTCCCCGGATCATTGTGATGCCATTAGTGGTGTTAATCAAAATATCAAAACTACCCTGAGCTTTAATAAAAATTTGAGTCATACAAACTGAAATTTTCAATAGTCATCAATTGGTTGTATGATTGATAAATATGAGTTAGAACCATTACCCCTTCCAATCATCCCAATTATGTAATATAGAGATATCAAATGAATGCTTTCAGGGTTCTTTTAATTAGTCTCCAATCAAGAATGGTGGTCGGATGATAATACAACGACAGACACTGAGTTCTTCAAGCCATGCAAATGGGAACACGGAGATAAGAATTGAAAATGCCAAAAAATTTGGCATTGCATGTTTAAAAATCTAACTGGCTTCGTCAGTTATTATGAATATCATCAGTTATTCCTTCCATGCTTCAATTTCAGCCATGATTCTAGAAAATTGTATACTAGATGAATCACTAGAAATATTAGAATTATGTGATACTTGATATAGAGCTTCAGTAACTATTTTGTCACTAAAAAGAAAATAAAAGATGATGAATTTTTGTGCTTTTACTAAACTACTAATTTTTATATTTTTGCAATAAAACTAATTAAAATATATATTTTTTTCTTAATAGTTTACGGTAAAGATTTTAACAATATAAAATAAATTAACTGACATACTAGTAAGAAAAGGAAGAAAAATAAATAAAAGCTAGATTCATATGAAATAAACTTTTTGGATTTTATTATAGCGAAAGATTGAAATAATATAAATATTTAATCTAAGTTATACAAAACAGGAAATATTAATTAACTTGGGAGAAATAATTTAAAGAAATTGAGAATATGCAAAACCAACACTAGATCCCACAACTTTTGTGCATTTGAAAAGGATTTGGCATTTAAGACCACAGAGTCATTCTTTATTTGAAAATAAACTTTCACTAGTTGAGGTCATATCAAGTGTGTCAGGTTTGATATGAAACGACGTCGTTTGGTTTAAAGAAAAATAAAAAGGCAATTGAGCAGTAGCCAGGTTCGAACCGTGACTCGCCACGGACGTGGGTTATTCGGCGCCCAGTCCCCACCACTCTGTCACTACACAATTGCATGTCCATTAGTGGATAAAAATATATATATAAACACATATTTGAAATATAAACTTTGTCATATGAGTTGTTTGAGTATGCTAGGTGTTTTTTTATGACAAAAGGCATAGTTTGACAATCCACATAATTAGGCAGTTATTTCAAATATGTAATTTTTTGAGCCCAATATAGCCATAGTCTATAAACATGTTAAATGGTCATAAATTATAGATACATAGATATTTTTGGCCATAAATGGAAAAACAACCCATCCAGATAAATTTGCCAATTTAAGATTAGTGCACAAAAGCTGTGATTTCTAAGTCTTTATTGCATATCTCCAATTAAAGTTTTAGCCTACCATTTTGGAATTAAAACTATCGTCGAAATAAATTTTAAAGAAAAATTAAATAGATGTACGCAATCACCGTCCAATTAAAATTAAAGTTGTAAAACCAAGGTAAGGGTGAAAACTAATATTAATATATTGTGTCTTCACTTAACATGAGTTGGAGTTGAATTTGTGGAATCTACAAAATAACAAAGTTTAGTACAACTAGGCTAATAAAACATAAATAAATGGAAGTACTGAATCAGTAATAAAATACTAAACCTTTGACTTTAGATTCTTGTGGGGTCACAGTGGTTGAACTCCAAGAACACAAGCAAGTCCAAACCAAATCCTAATCTAATTTTGGAGTGAGATATGGAAAGAGGGTGTGATTGGGGCTTTGGTAGGTGATTATAACAACTACGTGGCTAAGAAATCTGGAATTTAATTACTTGCAAATTGTATCTTACAGTGAATGAAAATATTGCTATAAAAACTGAAAATTGGGGGTTTCAAACTATTTTAGGGGACAACTACAAGTACTACTAGACTAAAAATAGTAAATCTAAATTTTGATAGGAATATTTTACTACTATAAATTGGCAAAGGTCGTACAAGAAAAAAAATATTTTAATTAAAGAAATACAATACACAAAGTTTTGTTACATATTTTTGGAACATGAAATCATCAATTACATAAAAGTAAATTTTTACAACTACTAGAACTAGAAAAAGCTAAGAAAAACTAAAGTTTCCTATTTCTAAGGACAATATGAAGTGCTCACATGATAACCTCCCTAAACTATTCTCTCTATTTTGCAGTGTGTGGAGAGTGTGTTGCGATCTGTTGAGTTTCTCTTGTTGGCTCCCCCTCGTCTCTTTTTATAGGCAAAGTTTTTGACGAATTTCGTCACTTCGCTCGTCACTTGGCAATTTTTCTTCTTCTTCGTCCATGATTTCAAACTGTTTGTCAGATGCTTTGTTGACAAAACTCTGCAGACACACACACACACATATACTTAGAGCAAGAGAGAGAGAGAAGAAGAAGAAGAAATGTATCATTTGTCAAACTATTGTCAGTTTGACAACTTTGCATAGTTACCCTTATTTTTTAATGTTAGTTTGGAAGTTTTGACTACGTAAATTACAATAGCCACATGGGAAATAATCCCATGTGGTTGTTACTGCTTTCCTTCCTTTTATTTCACTTCATTTTTACCTAAACATATAAAATATGTAAAAACACATAATTACACGCATTTGAGTGACATCATCATTAAATTATATTAATTCAAATATGCATATAAAACTAGGGATTTGAAGATTAAATGAGCATTATGTCTATTATATTGGCACATGAATGGGCAATATTCAGTGTTTGTCAATGGCCCTGGAGGAACTGGTAAAACATACATTGCTCGTTCCTTACTTGAGCATATGGGGACAGTTTGATAACATATTTTGAAAACAGAAAGTCTAGGAATACCAAAAGGGATCATCTCAAGATTCTGAGTGTTCGATCGGTCGACGCGCTTTCGATCGATCGAACATCGTCATCTCTCAATCAATCAAAATATCTTCGATCGCTTGACTGTCACTCATGTTCGATCGATCAAAATAGCTTCGATCGATTGAACGCAGGTTTTCTACAGTATGCATGGCAGAGGCTGAAGATCATTGTTTCATTGTGAACTCCCAACTCTGAGCCTACTCAGACATTGTCTGAGGTGAAACAGATCAATTTTTAACGTGAGAAAGCATTAAGGATGCGTTTGGTTGAGTTTTTAACCTGATCGAAACTATGGAAAACTAAGTTTTGAAAGATAAACTAACATGCAAAACTATTATCTAATCAGATTAACACTACGAAAACTACTGACAGAATATAAATAACACTAATATAAAACCTGGAACGAATGAAAACTTGTATTGAACTTCAAAAACTTCAAACCAAAGCAATATCCAAAGCACAAACCTACAAAACCAAACAAAGCTCTCTATCTCTCTCTAAAACTGAAAAAACAAAGTGTGGGCGTCCTGTTGGACGAGTTTTTAACAACTATTTATATATAAACCTAAGCTAGGGTTCTTTACAAATACATCTACTGCGTGTGCGAAAAATTCTGGTAAAGGCACGTTCGAGCGATCGAACCTATATTGATCACTAGAACTGTGGAATCCTCGAGCGCTTGAAAACACCTCAATCGCTTGAACTCTCGAGCGCTTGAGCTCTCTTCGATCGCTCGAACTTTACATTTCAGCTTTGAAATGTCTTGCTTGTAATTGAGCTTTACCCTTTTCCTGTTATTCATCCCTGCACACAACAACACAGCAATCTGCACAAAATAACAGCTAAAACAACCCAACTCTTAATAGATTTGTCACATTGTATATAAACCGACATTGTAACACAAATTGCAGATATATTAGGAGATTGTGAACTAAATCAGTATGTTTTCTTATTCTAGCGCGGTTGTATTTTACAAATACCCCCGCTTGTCACAATACCCAACTAGCTTATTGCTAGTCCCTATCGATAAAGCGATATAGAAAAAACAAGCTATACTACACTACAACGACTAAAAGAAAACAAAATTGATAAAACCAAGCTAACCTAAATAGAAAGAGATCTCCTAACTCACTTTCGCAGGAATCGCGGTTGCATTTAGCTAATGCAACAAGCCGTTAAACCCCTAGGTTTCCCCTAGTGGACGAGTGTTGTCTCGTGAGGGTTTACAGTGAATATACCCACAAAATTCTTATATTTAAGTTCAAACAGATAAAGAAAAACTTTTAAACACTCCCTCTCAGCCAACTGCTAACTCATCTCTACAGGGATATATTAATCTCAATCAAACCATGAAAGAAATCCACATGCTCCTCATGCCACCAAGATAGATATAACATATGTATCGCATTCATGCATCTGTGTGTGTGTGAAGTTAACAGCTATGCATCAAACCTTGTTTAGAGTTGTTTAGACTATTGTACCCTTAGAACTTGTAATTTCAACTCAATTGTCACATGGACTCACAGTCTCACACTCATAAAAGAATGTCTCACAGAAACTTGTTTAAGAATGATTGCACATTGCATGAAAGCTTTGATATGAGTGAATATTTGGATACTAATGCTTTCATACATAACTCTATGAAAAACGGACGTTTAGAATGTATAGTCTCGCGAATAGAATACTACTTACTAGAGGAGCGAAATACCGTGGATAACTCAATTCACACGTTCATGTTCAAACTAATTCGTTAAGAATCATTAAGACTTAAATTTTTGGCTTTTATATAGTAGATGCAGAAGAAGGGAGAGAAATTGCGTGCCTTAGCATGTGATGGAGCTAGCCTATCTTTTCATTTTATTCTTTTCACGTCTCCAACCAACTTCCACTCTTGCATATTCTCTTTTTTTTTTTCTTCTTTTTGCTTTCTTCTTTCTTTTTTTTTTTTTTTTGATATACTCCTCATCCACATTCAAACGTTTCTTTGTATAATTCTTTTTATGAGGCAACTCCCACAACTACTCCCTTCTAATCACATACTTTGACAGTTTACTCATATTATATGCGCAATGGGGTCCATTGGGGTCAAGGTATAAGATTAGAAGTTCGTATTTCCATAATAGAATCGGTAATATTTCATCGGTATGGGGTTGGAAACGAAACGGTTTCTTGAATGTAGGTAGAAATATATGTGAAGGTTAAGGAGTGGATATCGATGGCTTAAATCCTTTTCTTAATTTATTAGTTTTAACACCTCGGTGTTTATCGAGTTTAGTTGGTAGATCATGAACGTTCTCCTCTAACAAGCAGCCAAAAGTGAAGAAAAATGAGACTATTTCAACGAATTTATACGCATAATCAAGAAAAATAATTCGAGTTTGTGTGACAATTCCCTCATAAATGAAGAATAGATCGAAAGCTCACTAAGGGTGATTATTTTCCACTACTCATTCTTTGAGTACAATAGTCGCATTAACTCCTTTTTAAATTTTCTACAAAGCTATCAACAAGTGCATATGGATGTTGGATACATGAATGGCCAGCACATGCAATCCTCCTAGTGATACTTGTAGACACCCCAATTTTGACCAAACGTCGAATTAATGGGAGTAATACCTCTAAGATCCGATGATGACAAGTGTCCAACTAATCCAAGACTTCCAAAGGTGATTCAAGCTCTTCCAAAGGCTCTTTCAATTTAAGAGAGAGAGAGAGAGAGAGAGAGAGAGAGAGAAAGAAAAAGAGAGAAGAAAACGACACATAGTGATGGTTGCGGCAGTCATGGGTTGTCGCACGGCAATATATGGAGTGCCGTACGACATTCTGTGAATGCCGCCAATTTTACCAAGTACCGCAAAAAAAATTAACTTACACGAAAAGATGGCATTCTGTGTAGAGGTGTCAATCGGGTCGGGTTGGCCCGGCCCGGCGCGAGCCCGGCCCGATTTTTTCGGGCTAAAAGCCCGGCCCGGCCCGGCATAGGCCCGGCCCGTGCACTTTTGTCCGGTCCGGGGTGGACACCCTTGGTCCCGTCCACGGCCCGGCCCGCTCCTTTGCCCGAAACTCGGCCCGACCCGCTAGCCCGCTAGCCCGGCCCCCTAGCCCGGATAAGCTAGCCGTTGTGGCCCGGCCCGGTAGGCCCGCCCGTGGCCATAACGGCTAGTTTGGCCCCTTTTCAATTTTTTTCCCATTTTTTACCCCTCTAACGGCTATAAAACGGCTAGTTTTGGGGGTAAAAATGTAAATGTGCTTTTTGACTTCCCAAAATACCCCTTAGCCCATTTTCTATAAATACTAAACCTCCCACAACATATTTTCTCATACAAAAATCAATTATCTCTCTCTATTCTCTACTTTCTCTATACTACTCCATAAACTACAAGTCTACAAGCACTTCTACTCTACAAGTTGGTGATTCAATTATCAAAGCTCTAATTTGTAAAGGCACTTCTAGTCTTCTACAACTTGAACTTACAAGCTCTCAAGTCTCAAGTCTTATTATAATTTATAGTTGTTCACTTCTTCTTTTACTACTATAAGTTGAGGTAAATTTATTTATTGTTTCACTTCTTGCTTTATTAGTTGCTTATTTAATTGTTAGTATTTTTAATCTTTTATATTTCTTTCCCCTCTTTTTTTTTATTTAAAAAAAAAATGGCATCTCACTCAAGATCTTCAAAAACTAGGGAAGGCCCAACTTATGACTTTGAAAATTTAGATTATGGGGAAAGAAATGAGATTAATGATTTGGAATTGGAGGATGATGACGACGTTGAAATTATGCGGTCTAATCCATCTGAACCATGTCCTTCAAATCCTAATGATCCAAGTCCCACCACTGAAAGAAAATTAAAATCACCTGTTTGGTTATTTTTTAAATTAAATGACGAAAAAAATGGAGCTATTTGCAAAATATGCGGACTCAAATTTTCTTACAAAGGTGGAGGAAATAATACACTTAAAAGGCACATCATGAGCAAACATAAAGGTGCATGGGAAGCAGGTACCGCTCAAGCGGACGGCCTAGTACAATCCCAAATTTCTGCTTCTACTGGCACAAGTGTTGGAACTTTTCTTTATAATAAAAAAAAATGAGGGAAGGCTTGGCAAAATTTGTTTGTGCATCCGATATGCCTTTTACTTTAGTTGAAGAAGAGTGTTTTACACGTTTTATTCAAACTTTTTTACAACCAGCCTACCAACCTATTACTAGAAATACTCTTAGAAGTGATATACAATCTGTTTTTCAACAAACCAAAAAATAATTAATTGAGAATTTTTCTACTTTTAATTGTACAATTGCATGCACTTCCGATTTGTGGACTGGTTGTAATAAAACGGGATATATATGTATAACGGCGCATTTTGTAGATGAAAATTGGAATATGAATAAAAATATCATTGCTTTTCGTGCATTAGACTATCCTCATACTAGTGAAAATATATATAACTATATAATCAATGTTTTTAATGAGTATGATATTATGAAAAAAAATTATAAGCATTACTTTTGACAATGCTAGTGCTAATACAAATGCTATTAATATGTTTAAAGATCTTATGCGCCCAATGTTGAATGGAAAATTATTTCATGGTCGTTGTGTATGTCATATCATTAATTTGATTATCCAAGATGGATTAACAAAAATTGATGATCACATACTTAAAATTAGAGAGGCAGTGGTCTTTTGTTGTTCAACGCCTAAGCGTCTACAAGCATTTTATGGTGTTTGTAAACAAAATCGTCTTAATCCAAAGAAATTGCAAACTGATATTAAAACTCGTTGGAATTCTACTTATCTTATGATAGATTCTTGTAAAAAGTATAGTAATATTATTACTCAATTTGTTAATTTTAATTATCCATCACTAAACTTGACTTCAAACGATTGGGATATGGCATTTGACTTTCATGGATTTTTAGAAGTATTTTACAATGCTACAAATAAACTTTCCGGTGTTTACTATTCTACTTCTTGTTTAGTTCTTATGGAATTATATAATATGGCTCATACATTTCATAGTTATAAACAAAAAAATGACATTTTTATTGATATTTGCGAGAAAATGGAAAAAAAGTTTAAAAAATATTGGTCTTACATTCCACCTGTATTTTACTTATCTGCAATCTTGGATCCTAGAATCAATTTTGATGGTGTTTGTGAAATGGTTAAACAAATATCTGAATTGATGCGAGGACCAGATGGTGAGCCTGGTCTAGAAATAACTACTTCTGAAATGGAAAATACTTTGGAATCTTTATTTCGTATTTACTATGAAAAATATACAAATAAAGAAAGTGCTACTTCTTCTTCTACTTCTAATATTGAGTTAAGTTCGGGACCGTCAGGTGGTTCTTGGGCGAGCCAGTTTCTCAGTCGAAAGAAACAAAAGGGTGTTAGTCAATCATTTGTAAGTAGCTCTAACATTCTTGGTGAATTAAATAAGTATCGAGAAACAGAGTGGGAAAGTCGATTAACCAACGAGGAAATGGTCGATTTAAATCTTTTGACATGGTGGAAAGAACATGTAAGAACTTTCCCTGTTCTTTCCATCATGGCTCGTGATCTACTAACTCCTCCGGCTTCCACAGCTGCATCGGAGTCTACTTTTAGTGTAGGTGGAAGGGTGCTAGAGGAAAGGAGGAGCAGATTATCTCCTGATATGCTTGACTGCTTGATGTGCTTGAAGGATTGGGACCGTGCACAATATCGAACTCAAAACCGCCAAGATCCTATTCTTGAAGACTTCGCAAATTTGGAAGTTACGGAAGAAAATTGAAGAATCAAGAATTGAAGAATGAATATGAGAGTTGAAGATCATTTAGTTCCAAACAAATCAATTGTAATACTCCTGGCCCGCATGAGTATAAACTGTGAACGGCTTTTTTAAAAAAAAATCCAATTCTGTAAAATGTAATCTTTACTTTTTATTATACAAATTAATGATAAGTAATCTTTATTTTTTATTAGACTATAATTTTAAATATCAAATAGTAGTAATCTCTTTAATTTTTATTGAATAATAAAAATTCTTTACTATTTTTTTTAATGAACTTTTTTTTAACTTTTAGTAATCACTAATCATTAATGAATAAATATTTACTTTTTATTATACAAATTATTGAAATTAATGATAATAATCTTTATTTTTTATTAGACTACAATTTTTAAATATCAAATACTAGTAATCTCTTTAATTTTTATTGAATAATAAATATTCTTTACTTTTTTTTTTTGAATGAACTTTTTTTAGTAATCACTAATCAATGTAATCATTAATGAATAAATCTTTACTTTTTATTGTACAATTTATGATAAGTAATCTTTATATTTTATTAGACTATAATTTTTAAATATCAAATAATAGTAATCTCATTAATTTTTATTGAATAATAAATATTATTTACTTTTTTTTTTTTTGTTAAACAAATTTTTTTTAGTAATCACTAATCATTAGTGCATAAACTAAACATATAAAAAAAAAAAAGAGTAAAAGTCAAAACTCCCCCCAATTCCCAAACATTAAACTTTAAAAGTTAAAATTTTCCCCCCCAAAACTCCGGCCCGGCCCGTTTATGGGCCCGTCCACGAACCCGTCCACGAGCCCGTCCATGAGCCCGTCCACTAGCCCGGCCCGGCCCGACCCTAAGCCCGGCCCTAGTGAGCCCGGGCCACCGGTCCGGGGCGGACATCCCCCCTCCCTTCCCAAGCCCGGCCCGGCCCGATTTTAGGTGAAGCCCGGCCCGGCCCGGCCCGGCCCGAAGCCCGGTCAAGCCCGCTTTGACCGAGCCCGGCCCGGCCCGGCCCGTTTGACACCACTAATTCTGTGAGTGCCGCATCGGCATTCTTTAAATGCCGTTCCGGCAACCAGTGAGTGCCGATTCGGCATTCACTGAGTGCCGCTCCTTTATCCCCGAATGCCACTTTTTTATGACAGCCTGTCCTAAAGTAGGTCGGTTTATACCTTCAAAAGGCGGCTGGAATTAGGGTTTTGACTGCGAATTTTCCAAAATAACCCTCCAAAAATTGCCTATATATAGAGGATGTGTATCCCATTTAAGAGGATTTGAAAAATTAGAATGTTAGGATCCCAATATTGATTCTCCTCAAAAAAACTGTCTAAATTAGGAAGAATAGTAGAGAGAGTTGGCAAGCAAGAGCAAGAAGAAGAGCTTGATTACTCTTTGAAGAGTCTTAAAGCAACCCAAAAGTTGAGGATAATTAGAGGTAAATTCTAAATTACTTAGTTTTTAACATTCAAGTTCAATCACAATATATAGATACTTAGGATCTTTTACACATTTTCAAAACCTCTCTTCCCATCTCATTTCATCACACACCACACATATTGTGATTGAACTTTCATTTCATTAGTTTGGATCAAAATAGCTTAGGGTTTAAAGCTTAAGTAAATCTTGAAGTAGAACCTTGGTTCCTTTGCTTTTTATTATGTTTATTTCTAAGGATTCATGAGACTTTCAATGTCTTACTTGAATCTTTGTACTTAGTGTCCCTTAATATTCTTATAAACTCATGATTTATGAGAGGATTAAGGTTGATGTTAGTATATCTAGTCAATGAGTCCAAGCTTTCATCTGTAGTTTGAACTCAATAATTTGAGATTTCATGAAGTTTTCCATACTTTATTGAAGTCCACAAGTATAAGTGTCATTAGTCTCCAATGACCATCAAATGGTAGGAGGAATAATTTGAATCTAAGCCTATCTCCATGGTTTAGACTCAATACTTTGAGATTTCATGAAGTTTCCCATACTTTATTGAAGTCCACAAGTATAAGTGTCATTAGTCTCCAATGACCATCAAATGGTAGGAGGAATAATTTGAATCTAAGCCTAACTCCATGTTTTAAACTCAATACTTTGAGATTTCATGAAGTTTCCAATACTTTATTGAAGTCCACATGTATAAGTGTCATTAGTCTCCAATGACCATCAAATGGTAGGAGAAGTGATTTGAATCTAAGCCTATCTTCATGGTTTAGGTTCTTTATCTTGGGGTTTTATGAAGCTTCTTCATACTTCATTTAAATCCACAAGTTTAAATGTCATTAGTCTTCAATGACCATCAAATGGTAGAAGAAGTAGTTTGGATTAAGCCCAACTTCATGGTTTAGTAGTTGGGGTTAACCAACAAAGATGAACTTGAACAAATGGTGCAGTGAATTCAATGACCACTTTTGATCAAGGATTTTAGTTAAATAATGAACCGTTGGAATCGATTGAAACCAACTGGAAAGTGTCAATAACACAAAGTTCTACCACTGTGATTTTTTGTTTTAATGAGATTTCATGTTTAAAGTGGTTTGGTCATGAGTTTTGTGAAGTAACAATAATCTGTCCAGAATTCCATAACAGCAAATCGGTTTCAAAATAAGTAAATCAGAACCTTAATCAAACATTTTTTATCCTAAATAAATTTTTCTATGTAGTTTAATGTGTTAAGAAGATCCCCTAAAAAGATTAGACCCATTCTGATTTTTCTACTATTTTTAATAAATCAAATAAAATTTCTGGACGAAGAGTTGTAAGCTTCTGAGTGACGTCTAGTTTTTGCCCATTTCCCGGAGCTTGAACTGTTGATCTTTGATTTTTCTTTTTGGGTTAGAAACTAGACTCACAGAGGCACCTTGTGTCCAAAATTCATTGACATCAAACCATGGAAAGTATGCTTTTCCATTTTTGGAAGATCGGGTCTGCTCTCTGGAATTTCCATAATCTTGTGACATATTTAACCAATTTTGTAAATAATGGTTCAAATGATCTTTTCTTACCTAAGGCTTATACCATACTCTAATAAAGATTACTTAAGCTTAAAACCAGAGGCTAAATGATCCAAATCAATGAATAGTTCATAGCTTTTACATTGTTCATACTCATGTATCCATGTGCATTCATCCATATAGATTGATACTTGTAAATATAATTCACCTTGTGTTAGGATTTGTTACTTAGGATTTAATGATATGTTTTGTTTGAAATATGTGAACTAACCCTATGTTTTGTAGCGCTACTAAGGTACGATTTCTCAAAATCTTCTCTAGTTTGTTTTAATTTCTTGATTTTATTGATTTTCGACTCCATGCACGATACCTTAGACTAGGTCTTGCCTTATGTGTTTATATGCAATTAGAGACTCCTTTTCTAGGTTTTTTATTTGTTCGCATGCATTGCACGTTTAATATTCGCGGCTGGATCCCGGGTAAGTTCCCTTGTTCCCTATTGTATATCATGCTGTTTGCTAAATGAATTATGTGATTTTGAATTCTATTTTGCCATTAGCAATCTTACACCCTTTAGACATGCTTTTATGATGTATATTTATACATATGTATTAGTTGAGGGCGTACTTAGATTGATAATCAGATTAAAAGGATGTTGAGTAGAGGGCTATCGTGAGATAGGATGAGAAGTGGTGTTTTAGTCCGTTGGGCTCCTTCCCTTCTCATTCCATAATCCCCGGACCTAGTTTAATCTTTGGTTTCGCAAAAGATAAGTTTGCTTCAAAATGGTTTCTTAATTATTCCTTTTAAAAATTAAGTGGCGACTCGTTTTGAAATTGGAATTTGGAAAAGGTTTTAAATGAAAAAGCTATGGGTGGGTTAAACTGCGATATCCACAATCTGGCGACTCTGCTGGGGATCGAACCCAGAATCTCTGGTTTCGCAGACCAGAATTTTTGATTTTGGGGTTCACTCGAGGATTAGATTTGAAAACATCCTTTTAATCAAGTTAATTAATTTTTGTGTGTCTGTTTCATTGCACTTGCATGTATAGCCAGTCGATTGCACGGAACTATGACCTTGGAGGCTCGGGGTAACCCGGTCGGTCAAGCCATCATGGGACTGTGTGATCACCCTTGATCTCGTACCATGTGTTGGTACATAAAGCATCATATCGGATGTGTGTCAAGGGTCCCTTGTTTGACTAAAACCCAGCCTTTGCATAGTAGTTTCCATAGAACCTTTCAAGTCTTAGGGAATTAATCCTTTATTAGGGTTATGTGCTAGGGAGTGTTGTATGCCCGGAAGGGATTACTTGAGATGATGACGATACTTGCTTGATGAAAGATGTGTAACCTCTTAATCACTTTTGAGCAATTCCTCTTCATGTCCTATGGCATTTGAGAACATGCCAAATCTTGATTATAAGATTACATCTCCTATATCATGTTTAGCTAAGCATCATTGACCTTGTATGTATCTGAATTCATGGAAAGTACGGTGATAATCCGATCATGTGATCCTTCCACCCGAAGAATTTTAAATCCATCTTTGAAAGCAAACGGATTTTTGCCATCTTTATTCCAAAGTTTTCAATCACTTTTTCAAAAAAATCTTTGGAGTTCGCTTTTTGATTAAAGCTTCAAACTAACCTTTGTTAAGGTATATTTTCACATGATCATCTTCTAAGGAAAAATCCGAAAATTTTGGGAATTGTTTTTGGAAGAAATGCTCTTCAAATGAATTTGAAAGTAAAATTTCAATCCAATTTTCTTTATTGAAAAATATTTTCACACCCTCATTTTTAAATAAAAGATTGAAAATCCTTGAGAATTGTTTTTGAAAGATCTCATCATTTAAAGAAATGCTTTTCAAATGAATTTCGAATTTTTTTTTGATATCCAACCTTTGAGAGGGTAGTAAAGATCACAATGCAAGGAGAAGTTGGCGCATTTGACATGAATGAGGATTTTATGTGCTTATGTGTTAGGATTAGGATTTTCCTTTCTTTGGCATGTAGAGTAGGCACACACGCACACATGCAGAGCATCCGCGTGACATATGAACCATTCACAAGCATTTCAAAAATTTTAAAGAAATAATGGTAAATAAGTTCTTTTGAAAAGAAAAAAAAAACCAAACAAAATCTTTTTTCAAAATGTGATTGTAGGGCAAAAATAGCATCCAACTCGGGCAGTATCTGGTTTAGAGGACCACATCAAGGTTGGAAAGAAGAGGAAGCAACAGCGAAATGGCAGACGAAAGAGGTACTGGGGAAGTAGCATAGTTAAGAACACTGGTAGAGCAACAGGTCGAACAAATGAGAAGACAGGCTGAGAACATGACCCGTATGATGAATATGATAGAAGCAATAACCCGCCCACCACCAATTATAAATCCACCGAACAAAGATCTACCTCCCGTAAGAGAAGAAGGTTGGTATGAAGAACCAGAGATGCCAAGGGCAGAAAGAGAAAGGGTAAAAAGGGAAAAGACTGAGAAGGACAGGTTAATGGCTGAAGAAGTGGAGAAGCTAAAAAGGGTGGTACGTAAATCCCATGGGGTTGACACTTATTTGCTAGAACTAGAGGGTTTATATGATGGGGTTTGTGAGGTACTGCCTGCCAGTTTCAAGATGCCCGTTTTTGATACGTTTGATGGCACAGGCAACCCCCGTAGTCATATTCGAATGTGTATAGGGGCTTTTCAACCGAGTGGCTTAACCACGACCATGATGGATGTTCTGTTTTAGCAAACATTAACTGGAGCTGCTTTGTCATGGTAACTTACACTTGAGCCGACCAAGACCCGAATCTGGGAGGAGGTGGTCAAGTCATTTGTAGCCCAGTATGAGTATAACCAAGATCTGGATGTCACAGTCAGGGATTTGGAAACTACCAGGCAGGGAAACAAAGAGTCATTTACCGAGTACTTGAGCAGATGGATGGGGAAAGCAGCAAAGATGGTATAGAGACCGTCAAAAAAGGATCAGATCCGAATGTTGATGAAGAATCTCCAACCCGTGTATCAGGAAAAGATGAGGTTTCAGTCGATCATGTCACGACCCCAAAATTCATCCGTGGATTTTGAGTGCATGACCGACCTTGTGGGTCATCTTTAACCTGTACAGAGTCTAACGGGAGCATACAAACATTTATTTAATATATTTAATTGAGGTTAGTAGAACCACCAAACCATACTTAATAAGTTTACAGACAGAGTTCTAGGCTTACAACGCCTTCAAATACAGTACTAGAAAGGAATTTATTCTAGGAATACTTAAAATACAATAAGGGAACTTTCTAAAATAGATATCCTTCAAGGGCGTCTAGAAGAGGGTCCTCTCCTTCTATGGCTATCTCTTGTTCCTCATTTGGATCAGCGTAGGGCATGTCCTTGTCATCTGAAAGGGTTTTTTAAACAATTTGGAGAGTGTGAGCGTAAGGCTCAGTGAATGAACATATCCTGTTTAAAAGATCTCAAGAAGAATTGTTTATACTCGAAAAAAAGATATAGTAATTGCAATGACACTTATATAATGAATATGAGGTAAAAGAAAATCAACATTATCGATATGAAATACGGAATAAATGAGAAGTCAATGATAATGAATTGAAACTGTCTGATATGAATGTCAAATTACCAACCACCAACTCACGCACACATTCTTTTATTACATCGCACAATGATCAAAGGCAACCCTACAGTCGGGCTCAATTCATCGCATACATAGGCTATACTTTATAATTTGTTGTAGTGGTAATTGACAATTAATAATTGATCGAATGACATATAAAATCTGAATAACAATGTACATGGATAAATGAATGTATCGTATGATAACATAGAAAGTCTGGGTTATGACATACAATGAGCATAAACCTGTTTCAGTGGAACCAAACGACAATGTCCCCAATTGAATAATAGCAATTTCATAATATTAATAATCGAAGATAGAATCAGATTCACTCGAGAGGAGTAGAATCAGCAATAGGAATATGAATACTCACCTTGATAACTTAGGGATTTGATGATGAGATAGTTCCTACATTAACAGGGATAAAAGAGCTAAACGTATAAGCAATAGGTACAAGTGTAGGGGTAAACAATAATCAAAGTTTTCCTAGGGGTATTTTGGTAATTTGCTAAAATTATATTAAAAACTTCACTATTGATGTATTTATACTATTCTGAGTCCAACGCCACTGACTATGCTCAATTTGGAGTTCGGGAAATTTCTATCTCAAAAGTGGGGTTTCTGACATAAACGTGGGCTCCACAAATAAGCTGTATTTTAAACGGTATTGGATTGTCTCCAAACTTTTAAGTATAATATTAGACGTTATTTTAAAATTATAAGAATCGTTGGCATATTTTTTCTGAATTATAGATAATTAGTTATGATTTTTTTTTTAAGTTAAAACACTAATTTTAAATTAGTTATAATAAGATTGTTAAATATGAGGCTTAAATCTGAAACTAATTTTAACAGTTGTACCCTGCCATAATAATATATATATATATATATATTTTGTAATTTTTCCATATTTACAGAAATATAATATAACAACTATTTAGAATGATTACATCTTTATTTAAATCGATTGATGATAAATAGAAAAATAATATTACTATTCTATAGTTTTATAATTAACAAAATTATAAAACTGTATTTATTAACACATAATATCATTACGGAAAATAAAAATGATTTACAATGGTTTTACTAAATTACATAGTGACCAAAATACTATTTTTAAAAGTTTAGGGGTAATTCTATAAATACATCAGAATACAGGGATTATATAAAATATCTAACAACTGTAAATTTACTATTTCAGACTGTAATTAACAGAATTATAAGTTCTACGCTTGAAACCGTGATAAAATCCGATGTCGGTTCACCTCTATATAGAAAATAAAAGTTTTAGTTTTCGAAAGTTCAAATAATTCGTTCGTCGCGACCGTTATAAATTATCGTACGAAACTTGAAACATGGCCCCTTGGGGTCAATATCTTTCATTTGATATAAAGAAATTAAGTTTCTGTTACTATTTTTCTGCCCGCTATTTTCGGACCCTTAACGATATATATATATATATATATAAACTGAAATATATATAAATATATCACAGTTTATATAAACTGAAATAAAATAGTAAAAGCTTACCCAAATTCAAAGCTTGAATTCCACTACTTTCTTGAATACATATGTGTATATGTATCTGGCTATGTATCCAAATGTGTGTGTAATAATATGCGTGTGTGTGTGTGTAGACTGTGAGAGAGGGAGAGAGACAGAGAGTTGAGAGGGTTATGAGGGGCTAAGAGTGAGTGATGTGTGTATATATAGGTTTAGTTGACTTGGGGGCCACAACACACACTCACACACCTACACGGCACACATACACAATACATGCTCACGTCACACGCATACACAGAACACACGCACACACTGAGCACTTAAATTTGTTTGGTCTCCAAGTAATGCATGGGAGATCCTTGTGTATGTTGAGCTCACGCGATGACGCACACACACAGGTAAAAATTATACTGTACAAATTCCTAAACTGATATTTTTCTTGACGATTTTTTTTTAAAAATAAATGTCCTAATTTTTTTTGGGTCATTATAGTCTCTCCTACTTAGATAAGTTTGGTCCCCAAACTTATCGTACCTTAAGAAGGGAATAGATGGGGGTACTTTGAGCGCATTTCGTCCTCACGTTCCCAAGTTGCTTCTTCCACTGCGTGGTTCCTCCATAGAACTTTGACTAATGGTATGACCTTGGTCCTCTGCACCTGATCGCGTCGATCCATGATCTGAACTGGTTGTTCAACGTAGGTAAGATCTTCGCGGACATCTAATGGTTCATATGATAAAACGTGACTCGAGTCTGAGACATAAGGTCGAAGCATAGAAACGTGGAATACATTGTGAACATTTGACAGATCTGGCGGTAAAGCTAAACGATAGGCTAATGCTCCTACTCTGTCAATGACGTCGAAAGGTCCAATGAAGCGAGGATGAAGTTTCCCTCTCTTTCCAAAACGAACAATACCCTTCGAAGGTGAAACCTTGAGAAACATATGATCACCTACTTGAAACTCTAGCACTCTGCGTCTAGCATCTGCGTAGCTTTTGTTTCGACTCTGAGCAGTATGAATTCGTTGTTGGATGAGTTGTATCTTATCAGTTGTTAACTGTACGATCTCAGGCCCAATAATTTTCCTCTCTCCTACTTCGGTCCAACATACCGGGGATCGACATTTTCTCCCATACAATGCCTCATATGGAGCCATGTCGATACTAGCTTGGAAACTATTATTGTAAGCGAACTCAACGAGAGGTAAGTGTTCTTCCCAATTACCTTGGAAGTCCAGAATAGTAAGTTGTAGCATGTCTTCCAAAATCTAAATAACACGTTCGGACTGACCGTCCGTCTGTGGATGAAAAGTTGTACTGAAGTTAAGAGTAGTGCCCATAGCCTCTTGGAAGCCCTTCCAAAAACGTGACACAAACTTAGTATCTCGATCCGAAATAATAGAAACCGGCGTACCATGAAGTCGAACGATCTCTGCGATGTACAACCTTGCCAGTCTCTTAGATGAAAAGGTGACTCTGACCGGTAAAAATTGAGCAGACTTCGTCAATCTATCCACAACTACCCAAATAGCATCATTTTTCTTCACGGATTGGGGTAACCCAACAACAAAGTCCATGGTGATGTGTTACCACTTCCATTCAGGAATAGGAAGTGACTGTAAAGTTACACCAGGAGGTTGATGCTCTATCTTTACCCTCTGACAATGCAAACAACGTGAAACAGCTTCGGCAATATCTCTTTTCATATTTGGCCACCAGAAAGATCTCTACATGTCATGGTACATCTTAGTACCACCTGGATGAATAGCGAACTTAGATGAATGTGCCTCATCCAAAAATTTCTTCTTGACTTCAATAATATTTGGAACACAAATTCTGCCCTGATATTTGAGCACTCCATCTTTTAAATGGAACTCGGCCCTCCTTCCTTCAGATAGTTCTTCACTAACCCTTTTTAAGAACTCATCGGACATCTGGGACCTCTTGATCTCTTCAAGAATAGTCGGTTCTGCGATGAGAGCTGTAAGAAAACCTTGAGATTGATGAGGGGTGACGTCAATCTCCATTTTCTCAAAGTCGTTAATCAATTGTTGTTGTGACGTGATCATGGAAGCCACACTTCCAGAAGATTTTCGACTTAGAGCATCAGCCACAACATTAGCTTTTCTAGGGTGATATTGTATATCAAGATCATAATCTTTCATGAACTCTAACCACCTGCGTTGCCTCATATTCAGTTCCTTTTGTGAGAACAGATATTTCAAACTTTTATGATCGGTAAAAATTTCACATCTTTCACCGTAGAGATAGTGACGCCATATCTTTAGCGCAAAAATTACTACGGCTAACTCCAAATCATGGGTGGGATAGTTCTTCTCATGAATCTTCAGTTATCGAGATGCATAAGCAATAACCTTACCATTCTGCATTAAAACACATCCTAACCCTTGATAAGAAGCGTCACTGTAAATTACAAATCCTCCTTCTCCGATAGGTATGTTCAAGATCGGTGCTGAAATCAAACGATTCTTCAACTCTTGAAAACATTTATCTCTAATTTCAGTCCATTCAAATGCAACTCATTTCTGTGTTAACTGTGTCATAGGTCCTGCGATTTTGGAGAAGTTCTCAACAAATCTCCGATAATAGACAGCCAGACCTAGAAAACTACGCACTTCAGATACAGTTGTTGGCTTGGGCCATGACTTCACCGCCTCAATTTTCTGTGGGTCCACCATTATGCCTTCTTTAGATATCACATGCCCTAAGAATGAGATCTTGGGAAGCCAGAACTCACATTTCTTGAACTTCCCATATAATTGGCGATCTCTTAGTGTTTGCAACACTATTCTCAAATGATGTTCATGGTCCTCAAGGCTCTTTGAATATATAAGAATATCATCAATGAATACGATTACGAAATCATCGAGATAAGGCTTGAATACTCGATTCATTAGATCCATGAATGCTGCAGGAGCATTAGTAACGCCAAAGGGCATTACCAAGGATTCATAATGACCATAACGAGTACGAAAAGCTGTCTTCTCTACATCTTCTGCTTTAACTCTCAATTGATGATAACCTGATCTCAGGTCAATCTTAGAGAAAACTTGTGCTCCTTGCAGTTGATCGAACAGATCGTCAATCCTTGGGAGAGGATAACGATTCTTGATTGTTACTTTGTTCAACTCGCGATAGTCGATGCACAGTCTCATAGTTCCGTCCTTCTTCTTTACAAAAAGGACCGGTGCACCCCAGGGAGAGGTACTTGGTCTGATGAAACCCTTGTCCAATAATTCTTGCAGCTGCATCTTCAACTCTTTCAATTCTATAGGAGCCATACGGTAAGGAGTCTTCGATATAGGTTGAGTACTAGGAATAAGACTGATGGTGAATTCAATCTCTCTATCTATGAGAGTGTTGGGTAGATCTTCAGGAAAGACATCCTGAAATTCTCTCACCACATGAACGTCCTCCAAAGTTACCTCATTTGCTTGCATAGATGAGATAAGACATGGCGGCGATGCGGCTCCTTTTCCTCTAAAATAGAAACTAGCTCGACCAGGAATTTGGAAGTTGACTTGCTTCACAATACAGTCAATATGAGTGTGAATTGAAGATAACCAGTCCATACCCAAGATAACATCAAAACCTTGAATCTCGAGTGGTATAAGATCGGCAAGTAAAGATACATCACCAATTATAATCGTACATGATCGGTATACTTGGTTACAAATCAACGAAGTACCAGAAGGTATGGCAACTGATAGTTCATATTTCAAAGGTTCTGAAGATTTGGCAAATTTTAACGCAAAGAACGGTGATACAAACGAATGCGTAGCTCCAGAATCTATAAGTGTGTGATCATTAATATTACATATAGAGATAGTACCTTCTACCACCGTATCAGCTTCCTTATTATTCTCCTCAGAAACAAGTGCAAATACACGTCCTTGGCGTTGTTGGTTTCTTCCTTGGCCTCCTTGGTTCTGCGACGGACGTTGGTTGATTGGGACGGGTGCTTGAACAATTGCCTTATTCATTGGACAATCCTTAATCACATGGTTCGGATCACCACACTTGTAACACAATCCCGAGTTGAACCGACAGATACCTCCATGTATTTTTCCGTAAGTCTTACATAGGACCTTGGTGTTTGATGGTACTTTCCAGGCTTGGTTATTAGCATTAGATCCAGACGCTCCAGGAAATGGCCTTTTCACTCCTGATTGACCTTTAACTTGATTTCCCATTGTTCTGTTTGGAATACTCCTCTTTTGTTGAAATTCTGCCTCTGTTCTCTCCACTTTGAGAGCACGATCATAAACTTCTCTATATGTTGAAAATTCAAACATCTCAACTTTTCTTCGAATGGTAAGTTGTAAACCATTCTCGAACTTCCTTGCCTTTTTCTCTTCTGTTGGAATGAGGTAGGAAGAGAACCGTGACAGTGAAGTGAATTCAGTGGCATACTGAAGAACAGTCATGTTCCCCTGCTTGAGATGCATAAACTCCTTCTCTTTCTGGTCTTTCACAGATTTGGGATAGTACATCCCATCAAAGAGAATTAGAAATTGCTCCCATGTTATGCCTTCCACACTATTCTCCAAGGTACTCCACCAGTGATCTGCTTCTTCAACGAAGGTATAGGTGGCATAGCCCACCTTTTCCTCCTCAGT
Organism: Hydrangea macrophylla; assembly: GCA_033977485.1. Classification (NCBI taxonomy): domain Eukaryota; kingdom Viridiplantae; phylum Streptophyta; class Magnoliopsida; order Cornales; family Hydrangeaceae; genus Hydrangea; species Hydrangea macrophylla. The sequence goes on from CM066989.1 coordinate 558,944, forward strand.
GCACGGAAAGTGCTTGGATATCCTTTCCCTCTTTTGAACCCACATTTTAGCTGCAGTAGGGTCAGCTTTTCCGTAGAACGATAGAGGTTTGAGTTTCTGAAATCGTTCTATATCAAGAAGTGTTCCTCCTCGTCTGTCCACATGCATGTTTCCATCTCCATTGCCGCCATTTCTTGTTCCACTTTCTTGGGCAGCAATAGCTAGTCCTTCTATGATTCTTTCAACGCAATCAAAACGTTCATTGGTGGCTTGATCCATTTGCTACAGTAGTGCGATGTTTGTTAGTATAATTAAGCTGTACACGAAAAGGAATGTTAGTATTCCATATTTTTAATAATTCTTAACATGAGGATTCTAGTCAATACCTATGGTTCCTAATAGTCTCTAGAACTACCTTATGCTCTGATACCAACTGTCATGACCCCAAAATTCATCCGTAGATTTTGAGTGCGTGACCGACCTTGTGGGTCATCTTTAACCTGTACAGAGTCTAGCGGGAGCATACAAACATTTATTTAATATATTTAATTGAGGTTAGTAGAACCACCAAACCATACTTAATAAGTTTACAGACAGAGTTCTAGGCTTACAACGCCTTCAAATACAGTACTAGAAAGGAATTTATTCTAGGAATACTTAAAATACAATAAGGGAACTTTCTAAAATAGAGATCCTCCAAGGGCATCTAGAAGAGGGTCCTCTCCTTCTATGGCTATCTCTTGTTCCTCATTTGGATCAGCGTAGGGCATGTCCTTGTCATCTGAAAGGGTTTTTAAAACAATTTGGAGAGTGTGAGCGTAAGGCTCAGTGAATGAACATATCCTGTTTAAAAGATCTCAAGAAGAATTGTTTATACTCGAAAAAAAGATATAGTAATTGCAATGACACTTATATAATGAATATGAGGTAAAAGAAAATCAACATTATCGATATGAAATACGGAATAAATGAGAAGTCAATGATAATGAATTGAAACTGTCTGATATGAATTTCAAATTACCAACCACCAACTCACGCACACATTCTTTTATTACATCGCACAATGATCAAAGGCAACCCTACAGTCGGGCTCAATTCATCGCATACATAGGCTATACTTTATAATTTGTTGTAGTGGTAATTGACAATTAATAATTGATCGAATGACATATAAAATCTGAATAACAATGTACATGGATAAATGAATGTATCGTATGATAACATAGAAAGTCTGGGTTATGACATACAATGAGCATAAACCTGTTTTAGTGGAACCAAACGACAATGTCCCCAATTAAATAATAGCAATTTCATAATATTAATAATCGAAGATAGAATCAGATTCACTCGAGAGGAGTAGAATCAGCAATAGGAATATGAATCACTCACCTTCATAACTTAGGGATTTGATGATGAGATAGTTCCTACATTAACAGGGATAAAAGAGCTAAACGTATAAGCAATAGGTACAAGTGTAGGGGTAAACAATAATCAAAGTTTTCCTAGGGGTATTTTGGTAATTTGCTAAAATTATATTAAAAACTTTACTGTTGATGTATTTATACTATTCTGAGTCCAACGCCACTGACTATGCTCAATTTGGAGTTCGGGAAATTTCTATCTCAAAAGTGGGGTTTCCGACATAAACGTGGGCTCCACAAATAAGCTGTATTTTAAACGGTATCGGATTATCTCCAAACTTTTAAGTATAATATTATAGAGAAGAGAGCAGGAGACAAGCAGCCAAGGAAGTTCTCAGATTTGGGAGTACGACTGTCAACCGCCCTCGATAGACTAATAGCAAAAGGGCATCTCTTCCCATTAGAACCTCGACCTTTACCGAGTCTGCTTCCGCCAAGTTTTCGGGAAGATCTCTTTTGCAAGTTCCATCAACAGAAAGGTCATGCTACGGATCGGTGCATAAGGCTGAGGCATGAAATTCAAGACCTCATTGACAACAAAGTAATATCGGAGCCGCCTGTCAAAGCCCCGAATGTTACTAAGAACCCACTGCCAAATCATCGTGCTGTGCCACCGTCGTAGGGTCTCTATTTTGTGGGTGAAGAAGAGGTGACGTTCGATCCATCCAAGCTAATCACAAGAGTTGGGGAACCAGGGAAGTTTTATCAGTTGCCAGAAGATTTGGGAATCTGTACACTTGGGGATCAGCCAAGGGTATAGGAAGAGGAAATGACGGGGCAGTCGGATTGGTGGGGTCATGAAAGCGATGAAACCAATGGTCAAGACGTAGGCCAAATAGAGGACAATCTGTGGTATGAAAGCGACAAAGAGGCAGAGATTGAAAAAGAAAGCCCGAAAGCCGCTTCGGAAATCAACAACCTGTGGGCAAGAGAAGAAGTCAGTCACCTCACTCAATCCTGTAGACATTTCAAGCCACATGAACTAGAAGAGGATCACCTGGGAAGAGAGTTGGAGAAAGGGAAGGGAAAGATGAACGAAGAAGAGGAAGAGGATAGGGTCTTAAAGCAAATGAAGTAGACACAAGCCAACATCACCATCTGGGGGCTACTGATCGCTTCCAAACGACACAGGCAGGCGGTCCTGGATGCATTGAACCAGTCCGATGTTTCTATTGATGTAGCACCAGAGGACCTCGTGGGAATGATCGGTAGGGTTTCAACTTTGGCTATTACTTTCTCCTCCGATGACCTACCTCCCGGAGGGCCCGTTCACAATAAGCCATTGTATGTCACTGTTGAATGTTTGGGGAATACTATACATGCTTGCCTTGTTGACAACGGGTCTGTGTTGAATGTATGTCCATTCCGAACAGCCAAATGAATGGGTCTCGACGAATCAACCTTCATACCATCCGAACAGAAGGTGAGGGCATACGACAACACTCAGAGAACAGTTATGGGTATAATTCTTCTCCATCTCGCTGTCGGTCCCTTAGAAAAGGAAGCTGAATTTCAGGTCATCGACATCCCCGCTTCTTTCAACCTACTACTGGGAAGCCATGGTTAGACAGTCTGGGCGCCATACCATCTATGATTCATCAGAAAGTCAAATGTGTTTGGAAAAGCAGGGTCTGTGACATTCTTGGGGACAGTTGGGTTCATCCGTCTGAGGCTTCGTCAAGCGCACAAGTTTTGGAGGTACAGCTGCAAGAAGAAGAAATAAGTCTGGGAAGGTTCGAGTTTATCAACATGTTGGAGGAAGCGAAACTAAGGGAGTTCCTGCCACTCTATTTTGATCAATATGCAAGTCCGCTGGTCGCCGGAATCATGAAGAAGATGGGGTTCTTCCCGGGGATGGGATTGGGCAAGAATCATCAAGGTCTATCGGAGTTTCCAAGGATCCCCACTCAGACTCACACTCATGGTCTGGGTTATCAACCATCAAACAATGAGCAGAAGGAAAAGAAGAAAGTGGCATATGCGCCGATGGTCCCTTACCAGAAAACGCTCAACGGTATTTCGTGAAGGAATGAGGGGATTTCCCTTTCTGTGGCTTCCCAGAGCCATGGATGGATCGGAAGGATAAAAGCGTGAAGCCGGGGTTTGAGATCTTTTTCTCCCACTAGTTTTTCGAGTATAAAGATCCGTTTCTGCGAGTACCCTTGAAGCCTGCTACCGTTAAAGATTGGATTGGTGCGCTGGATGGACCCATTGTGCAAAACTTGTTGGGCGAAGGAAGCACGAAAGCCAAAGGTGGTCAGGAAAGGGTTGCGGAGGCCGAGGCCAAGAAAGAGCACGTCGTGGATGATAAAGTCGAGGAAGGACATGTTGAAGATGTGTTGGACAAAGAAGATGAAGAGAAAGGGGTAGAAGACGAATGAAGGGGTGAAAAGGGAAAGCTGCCGGACTGCGACACCATCGAGCTCAAGCGAGGAATCAACAAAGAGTGGGTCTTTGAGTCTAGTAATAAGTACCCCCCTTCCCGGAGTCTGTATTGGTCCAAATGAGGCGTCTTACTATTTCCATGTCTATTATAATCGCTCCAAACAAGATCAATGAAAACATGACCGATTCTGCCTACTCGAATGCGCTTGATAAATGTGATGAATGTGAAATACCTGATGAATTGCAAAAATTTATCGAAAAAGAAAATGAATCTGTATGTAAAATCATAGAGAATACTCTAACAATTAATCTGGGTAATGAAGAAAATCCCCAAAATGTTTTTATTGGCTCTACACTCAGCAACGGAGAAAGCAAATAACTAATCAAACTATTAAATGAATTCAAAGATGTTTTTGCATGGTCTTATAGTGATATGCCAGGTATTGATCCAAAAATAGTCCAACACCATATCTCCTTCTTTCCTAATTCAAAACTAGTAAAACAAAAATTGAGGCGAATGAGGCCAGAATGGGCACTTAAAGTGAAGGAGGAAGTTGAAAAGTAGTTTAAGGTTGGATTCTTGATGGTCGCGAAGTATCCCGAATGGATCGCCAATATTGTGCTTGTACCAAAGAAGGACGGTCGTGTTAGGGTATGTGTCGACTTTCGAGACTTAAACAAAGCCAGCCCTAAGGACGATTTCCCTTTACCATATATTGATGTGTTGGTTGATAATACTGCGGGGCACGAACTCTTGTCTTTCATGGATGGATTCTCGGGGTATAACCAAATTCTCATGGCGCCGGAGGATAGGGAGAAAACTACCTTCATCACACCTTGGGGGACTTATTGCTATAGGGTTATGCCATTTGGGCTTAAGAATGCAAGGGCTACGTATCAGCGGGCCGCTACCACACTGCTGCACGACATAATCCATATGTTATATTCATTAGGGACGTGCCTTAGTGACATTGTTACACGTGTCCTAATCCACCCGAGGTGGGTTGGGGTGTGACAATCCCTTTTAAATTTGGGCATCTATTTTGGGGGGAAAAAATTTAATTTACGGCTAACCCCCCACAAATTATTATATTATATTTTTAAGAAGTTTAGGTTTTGTTTTTTTACTTTCTAAGCAAGGGATGTGTTTGTTATTCAAATGATATCTAGTACAACAATGCTACACACACTCCTCCAACCATACCCCAAACCACACCTAGGGACTAATTTGCAAAAAAAAATTCTCGTGGGGCCCATAAGCTGTCTCTCAATACACAAATTGGAGGGAATTAGAAATCTGCAAATTCAACAATGCCCTAGCCCTCTTGCAACCCCGACCACTCCACCTCCCCTGAGCAATCCTTCGACGGCACACTCCTCCGGCCGGCGAACCAGTCCGACGACGGCTCCGACACACTCGTCTCACCTTTTTTCTCTCTTGGTATGCACTCTCTCTATATATATCAACAAATAGATATATATATATATATATGTTAGAATATTAGTAGAATATTAATCTAGATCCATTGTTGCACCTTACCACACACTATGTCTAGGTTCATTCTGTACTACTAGTCGTACTACTCATTGTACTTCTCTATTTCCCTCTCTAGGTCTCCTCACTAGCCTATATAAAGATGCATTATGTATGATTAAATATACCATTCAATACAATACATTATTTCTTTCTCACTTCTATCATGGTATCAGAGTTATAAGCTCCTGAACCTTGGCTACAACTCTATCGCATTTCGCCTCCACTGGCGAGTGACGATCATGTCACCCGCCGGAGCTCGGTCAAGATAAAATCATACCATATCCGCTACTCATCACCACCACTAATCAACACCATCACCATCCAGTCTAATCATCACCACCAATCATCTCAACCCGGCCTCTATCGGATCTCCCGATTGGTCGGAACTCTACCTCATCAAACTGGCCTCACTATTGGACCTCCCGATCGGCCGGAGCTCTACCTCATCAACTGGCCTCTCTATCGGACCTCCCAATCGGCTGGATCTCTACCTTACCAACCGGTCTCTCTATCGGACCTCCTGATCGGCTGGATCTCAACCTCAGCAACCAGTCTCTATATCGGACCTCCCGATCGACCGGAGCTCTTCCTCATCAAACCGGCCTCTCTATTGGACCTCCCGATAGACCGGATCTCAACCCCATCAACCGGTCTCTATCGGACCTCTGATCGACCGGATCTCACACCACCCGGCCTCTTCTTCACCTCCGATCGGCCGGACTGGCTACCACTCCCTCAGGCACCCTCTATAGCCAGACCATCAACCGCACCGTCCGACTCACTTCGTTGTTCTTCACAAAGACTCTACCTCCAAGACGATTTCATGATTCAATTTCCAAACTCAAGTTGTTTTTATTTTCCACCTTGAGTTTGAGGGAGGCTGTTAGAATATTTAGTCTAGGTTCATATTGTCTATGTTCAATGTACCTCTAATTATACCCCTAATTCTTCTTCTTCTTAATTAAGTTTATCTCTCCTTATTTTGACTAAGGTTCGGCGGGTGATATGATCATCACCCGCCGATGGCGGCAGAATATGATAGAGTTGTAGCCAAGGTCCAGAAGCTTATAGCTCTGATACAAACTTCTTCCTTTTCTCTCAACTATTCTAACATGGTATCAGAGCTATAAGCTTTTGGACCTTGGCTACAACTCTATCGTATTTCGCCGCCATCAGCGGATGACGATCATATCACTCACCAAACCTTAGTCAAAATAAAAATCATACATTCCGTTCTCTCCGTTACAATCCAATCAACCAAATAAGACCTTCATCAAATCACCATTTTAACCTCATCAATCGGCCTCTCTATCGGATCTCCTGATCGGCCGGAGCTCTACCTCACCAATCATCTCAACCCTCACCAACAGGCCTCTTTATCGGACCTCCCAATCGGTCGGATCTCTACCTCACCAATCGGCCTCTCTATCGGACTTCCCAATCGGTCGGATCTCTACCCTCACCGGCCTCTCTATCTGACCTCCCGATCGGCCGGATCTCTACCTCATCTACCCGGCCTAGCTATCGACCTCCCGATTGACCTGATCTCTACCTCACCAACCGGCCTCTCGATCGGACTTCCCGATTGGCTGGATCTTAACCCTCACCAACCGACCTCTCTATCAGTCCTCCCGATCGTACGGATCTCAACTTCATCAACCCGGCCTCTATTGGACCTCTGATCGACCGGATCTCACATAACTAGACCTCTTCCTCCGATCGGCCACCACTCCCTCAAGCACCCTCTACAACCGGACCATCAACCACACCGTTTGACTCACTCCACTGTCCTTTATGAAGGCTCTACCTCTAAGACGACTTCATGATTCAATTTCCAAACTCAAGTTGTTTCCATTTTCCACCTTGAGTTTGAGGGGGGCTGTTAGAATATTAGTATAATATTAATCTAGGTTCATCCATTGTTGCACCATACCACACACTATGTCTAGGTTCATTCTGTACTACTGGTCATACTACTCATTGTACTTCTCTCTTTCCCTCTCTAGGTCTTCTCACTAGCCTATATAAAAATGCATTATGTATGATTAAATACACCATTCAATACAATACATTATTTCTCTCTCACTTCGAACAATATATATGTGTATATATATACACTCTCCCCTTCTCCCTCTCTCTCTTTTCATAAAGTGTGTATATATATATGTATGTATCACATCTGCGATTCCCCCCATCCTCTCTTGTGTAATTTTCTTTTTATTTGTGGTGGGAAGAGTTTTTATGTGTTGGGGTAGTACCTTTACAAATTACTTTGAAATAAATTATTATGCCTTCATTTATTTTCCAAGACCCTTTTTCTAGGCTCTGCAATAATGTTTGGATAGCCATCAGGCCCATCAACATAATTGTATTTGCTTTTGTGAACACATATTCAGTGCATCTGGAAGTTCAAAAACTATTAGTCTCAAATCATACCATCTGAATATCTGATTTTTGTGTGACAGTATTGACGACCTTTTCAATTCATGCTGGATTTTCTTTTAAACCACAAACATTAGGAACAATGAATGTGTATCTACTATTTGTAGCTTTGTTATTAGATAGTTCATATCAAATTTTAAACCACAACCATCATGCAAGTGCTTATCTTCTGACTGTGTTGTTGCTTGATTTATTTTCTGATGTGATTTCCATAACCAATGCATGAATTTTCAATGTATTATTTTTATACATGTACTATCTCTGGTTTAGATACATTTGAGGAATGAGATATGATAATAGAGGAATGAGATATGTTTTACATTTCATGTTTAACACTCAAGTTGCAAGTCCAAATAACGACGTTTTGCATATAGCCCAAATAAGTTTAAAGCTCACTGATATTAAAAAATGATATTCAAGTTTATGTTGTCTTGATTCAATTTTTTTTTATTTACAATGATCAATTGACTATTAAAGCGTATGGCACGACCCAAGTCTCGCTCAGTAAGATATTGTCCACTTTGGGCCCAAACCCGCACGGATTTGTTCTTGGACCACTACCCAAAAGGCCTCTTACTAGGGAGATTTGGAACCACACATATATAGCACATTACTTTTCCACACCAAGGAGATGTGGGACAAACTTCCCATAGTGTGTAGCCTGCCAACACTTACTGTAGCCACAAAGGCACCTACAGCAACCCGCCCACAACACCAGGGTCGTTACAGCTTACTGAGTAATTCATAACTTGTTCATATTTTTCAGGAAAAAATGGAGAGTGCAGTATCAAGTAACTATTCATCTAATTCAAGTCGACAAGTTTTGTGCGATTGCTGCTCCAAATCTCCACTAAGGAGATCACAAACACGAAATAATCCGGTCGACTTAGAAAGAATTGTAGACTAGTTGGACCTAATCAACAGCTGAAATTGTCTCCCTTAACGGACGATCAAGATCTCTTTTGAGCAAAAAAGTATGATGCCCAATCTTTATAAAATTCCACATTCACCTCTAATAAATTAAAACTTTCCAAGCAACCAAACGGGGGAAGGAAACCCTAATTTGAGAAAAATTTAAATTTTCTAAGCAACCAAACTTTCTTTCTTACCAAATGGTAAATGGAAAAGATAGGGATAAGAAAATCAAGGAAACCCCAACTCGAGTGTATAGAGGATGGAGTTGTTGGCCGTGAAGAAGTTGTTGGCCGTGTAGGAGTTGTTGACCGAGCTACGTCGCAGCCGAATGCGTGAGAGAAAAGATACAAAGAGAGAGGAAGATGCAGAGAGTGAGAGAAGAGATATATACATAGAGAGAGAGGTACTGGGTGTGTGAAATTCAAAGTTTGAATTTTGTGTGAAAAAGTAATATCAGCCTATCAAGAAGGAGATCTGAAAATTGGGTGTCAACCTGCAAGCGCATGGGAGACTTGTTGGACTAAGTCAACAGCTGAAACTTTCTCCCTTAACGGACGGTCAAGATATCTTTTGAGCAAAAAAGTATGATGCCCGTTATTTATAAAATTCCACATTCACCTCTGATAAAATTAAAACTTTCCAAGCAACCAAACGGAGGAAGGAAACCCTAATCTGAGAAAAAAAAATTAAATTTTCTAAGCAACCAACTTTCTTTCTTACCAAATGGTAAATGGAAAAGACAGGGATAAGAAAATCAAAGAAACCCCAACCTGGGGGAATGGAGGATGGAGTCGTTGGCCATGAAGGAGTTGTTGGCCGAGCTACGCCGCAGTCGAATGCGTGAGAGAAGAGATACAAAGAGAAGGGAAGATGCAGAGAGTGAGAGAAGATATATACATATATATATATAGAGAGAGAGAGAGAGAGAAAGGTACTAGGTGTGTGAAATTCAAAATTTGAATTTTGTGTGAAAAAGTGGTATCAACCTATCAGGAAGGAGGTCTGAAAATTGGGTGTCAGCCTGCAAGCGCATGGGAGACTGGTTGGACCAAGTCAACGGTTGAAACTGTCTCCCTTAATGGACAGTCAAGATCTCCTTTGAGCAAAAAAGTATGATGCCGATATTTATAAAATTCCACATTCACCTCTGATAAAATTAAAACTTACCAAGCAACCAAACGGAGGAAGGAAACCCTAATCTGAGAAAATTTTAAATTTTCTAAGCAACCAAACTTTGTTTCTTGCCAAGTGGTACATGGAAAAGACAAGGATAAGTAAATCAAGGAAACCCCAACCCGAGTGTATAGTGGATGGAGTCGGTGGCCATGAAGGAGTTGTTGGTCGAGCTACGCTGCAGCCGAATGCGTGAGAGAAGAGATACAAAGAGAGAGGAAGATGCAGAGAGTGAGAGAATATATATATATATATAGAGAGAGAGAGAGAGAGAGACAGGTACTGGGTGTGTGAAATTCAAATTTTGAATTTCATGTGATAAAGTGGTATCAGCCTATCAGGAAAGAGGTTTGAAAATTGGGTGTCAGCCTTGAAAATTGGGTGTCAACCTGTAAGCGTATGGAAAACTGGGTGGACCAAATCAATGGCTGAAACTGTCTCCCTTAACAAATGGTTAAGATCTCTTTTGAGCAAAAAAGTATGATGCCAGATATTTATAAAATTCCACATTCACCTCTGATAAAATTATAACTTTCCAAGCAACAACACGGAGGAAGGAAACCATAATCAGAGAAAAATTTTAATTTTCTAAGCAACCAAACTTTCTTTCTTGCCAAATGGTAAATGGAAATGACAGGGATAAGAAAATCAAGGAAACCCCAACCCGAGTGTATGGAGGATGGAGTCGTTGGCCGTGAAGGAGTTGTTGGTCGAGCTACGCCGCAGCCGAATGCGTGAGAGAAGAGATACAAAGAGAGAAGGAATGCAGAGAGTGAGAGAAGAGATATATATATATATATATATGGAGAGAGAGAGAGAGAGGTGTGTTGGGTGTGTGAAATTCAAATTTTGAATTTTGTGTGAAAAAAGTGGTATCAGCCTATCAGGAAGGAGGTCTGAAAATTGGGTTGAAAATTGTGTGTCAGCATGCAAGCGCATGGGAAACAAGTTGGACCAAATCAACGGCTGAAACTGTCTCCCGTAACGAATGGTCAAGATCTCTTTTGAGCAAAAAAGTATGATGGCTGATATTTATAAAATTCCACATTCACCTCTGATAAAATTCAAACTTTCCAAGCAACCAAACGAAGGCAGGAAACCCTAATCAGAGAAAATTTTAATTTTTTTAAGCAACCAAACTTTCTTTCTTGCCAAATGGTAAATGGGAAAGACAGGGATAATAAAATCAAGGAAACCCCAACTCGAGTGTATGCAGGATGGAGTTGTTGGCCGTGAAGGAGTTGTTGGCCGAGCTACGCCGCCGCCAAATGCGTGAGAGAAGAGATCCAAATAGAGAGAGGGAAATATAGAGAGTGAGAGAAGATATATATATATATATATGTATATATAGAGAGAGAGGTACTGGATGTGTGAAATTCAAATTTTGAATTTTGTGTGAAAAGTGGTATCAGCCTATCAGGAAGGAGATTTGAATATTGGGTGTCACCCTTGAAAATTGTGTGTCAGCATGCGAGCACATGGGAGACAGGTTGGACCAAATCAATGGCTGAAACTGTGTAGCACCCGTACCCGGGAAAAGGGTTAATTATCATTTATATATGCATTAATTAATATAATTAGTGTATAAAATGGATTAAGGGGAGGCTTGGACTCGCCCGTGGAAAAAGTGTTCAGAGAAGGATACCAGTTGGAAATGTCCCCAGTGAGGTGGGACGGGTACTGTAATGGGACCCAATGAAGGGTTAAGTAATAATTTGCGTTTTAAATTATTAAATGCATTTTATATGATTACATGGATAATTGTTAAGTTGCTTGCATATTATATTGCTATATATGTTAGCATTTGGTGTTAGGTTGAATACCCAAATAAGGGTATAACTGAAAAACATTCATAATTAGTAGGTACGTTAGCAACTTCACAAAATATTTGGGACCACCTTGGGATCCATACGGGACTTAGACAAACACTCATTAGATAATTGGGTAGTAAATAGAATGTTTGGGGGATTTCATAATAGGAACTTAAGAATTCCGGGGGTGTAAACAAAAAGTGGGAAAAACATATGCTTGACAACACACAACATGCATAGCATGTGCGTCAAGAAACTAAGGAGTTTCTAAAAAATTTACAGAAATTCAAAGAAAAGAGGAGAGAGCTTGGAGAGAGAGAGAATGGATAAACCGTCACCGACGACGTCTTCCGCCGTTTCGTCACCATCCGTCATCCAATTCGCGAACTGAAGCCGTTTTCGGACTCGTGGAGGTGAGACAATCATTTCTATACCTTTAATTTACGTTTTAATCGTCGTAATTTTGGTAGCTCACGTTGACTGGTGACACGCAGTTTCCGAATTCTTGTAGGATTCACTTTGGAGTGGGAATTGAGCTTGGGCTTGGTTAAATTCAGCATCTTCTTGGTTTAATTTGGGTAGATCTTGCTAAGGTGAGCTTTCTACACTAAAGAATGCTTGTGTTTAAATGTGTTCAAGGCTTCAATGATGTTAGAGATAACAATTTATGCTTGGGAGCCATGAGAATGTCTTATTGTATTGCTTGTTCGTGCTTAGAAGTCATGGGGATGTTTAAAGTGTAAATTGTATGTTAATCGTATGAAGATTATATGTGATTACATGTTTATGTGCTTATATGTTTATGTGGTAATCAATGAGCACGGGGGAAATGATTCATTGTTGGGAGTAATAAGGGAGGTAAAGAGGAAGAATCCGATAAATACGGAAGTCTAAGGAATAGAAGTGGCCACGGGACCAAGGGAGGGTCTTCGGGTCTGAATGAATCACTGAACCGGTGGTTCAACGATTACGGATATGTTTTATGTGTTAATTGTATCATTGCACAAGGTAAACATTCAATCATGTTTATACTATTCACTAAGCGTAATGCTTAAGAAAACCGTTTTCTTTTTTGTTGTGGTAAATAACAACCACCGCAGGTACAGAGCAATATCCGGAGAGGAAGTAACGTGCTCGGGAATGGGGGAGAGATTTGGGACTTGTAGTTATGTCTATAACTTGTAATACAATATAACTTGTGGCTTGGAGTCCTTGACTTGTGATGTAATATAGGTGGTTGGAAAGTTGTAATTGCACTTTGACAAACTAATGTGTTTCTTAATGTAGTAGCGACTATGGGTATGTGAGTTGGTTGAGATTGGACCTTTCTGGCAAGTTCGGTTTAGTGTCACAATCATTTTGGGTAAGGTTTACTTGCAAGCAAGTTAGTTGTAAAAGTTCTTGAATCCATGTTCCGATAATTTTCACTACTTATGTTAGTTCTACCAAGTATGGGGTCCCCATGTTTCAATTTGTTTCAGATGAGGTTTGAGACATATTTTGAATGTGTGGAAGTGTTTAAATAAGTTTGTTGATATGTTTATGAAAGTTGTAAAGACGTTGAAAAGCTTTGGAAATGGTTTTGGAAGTGTTCATAAGGATTGGTTTGGCTTTAAGTTCATTTCAACAAGTCATTGGTAAAATGCTGATTTGGATGAAGATTGTGTTTCAAGAACATGTTTTAATCCTCATGTGATGATAACTATGGTTTCAAAATGTTTAGGAGTGTTTTTAGTGTTAATATAAAGGTTTTGGAGCATTTTTTCCAAGTCCTATATGATTTGGTTTGGTTTTGAAATGCTTAGACTTGTTTAACAGGGGAATTCTGCTAAAAAAAATGATTTCTGCATAAACCAGATCGATTTGGGTCATGGGAGGATCGATCCGGAGCATCTGGAGGGACCAGAAATTACATTCTGCTAAACCGGATCAATCCGATTTTGAGGCGGATCGATCCGCAGGTCTGGTTTCAGCCAAACGGCTTTTACGAAAACGAACATAACTCTCTCTAGAAAATTCGGATTCGTGTGCCATTTTTTGCGTTAGAATCGGGACTCAAAGACCTATAATTTGGAATAATATTTGAGATACTTTATTAATGACCATTTTGCCCTTGAGGCTATTTTGTCACAATAGAGTTCTTTTACGTAGTTAAACACATGTGTTTCTCAATATTTCACATATTCCTTTGCTAATTAGTATAATTGAGCACTTGTAGCATTGTTACACGTGTCCTAATCCGCATGAGGCGGGTTGGGGTGTAACAAACTGTCTCCCTTAACGGACGGTCAAGATCTCTTTTGGGCAAAAAAGTACGATGCCCGATATTTATAAAATTTCACATTCACCTCTGATAAAATTAAAACTTTCCAAGCAACAAAACGGAGGAGGGAAACCCAAATCTGAGAAAAATTTAAATTTTCTAAGCAACCAAACTTTCTTTCTTGCCAAATGGTCAATGGAAAAGACAAGGATAAGAAAATCAAGGAAACCCCAACCCGAGTGTATAGAGGATGGAGTCGTTGGCCGTGAAGGAGTTATTGGACGAGCTACGCCGCAGCCGAATGCGTGAGAGAAGAGATACAAAAAGAGAGGGAGATGCAGAGAGTGAGAGAAGAGATTTATGTATATATATATATAGAGAGAGAGAGAGGTACTGGGTGTGTGAAATTCAAAATTTTAACTTTGTGTGAAAAAGTGGTATCAGCCTATCAGGTAGGAGGTCTGAAAATTGGGTTGAAAATTGGGTGTCAGCTTGCAAGCGCATGGGAGACTGGTTGGACCAAATCAACCACTAAAACTGTCTCCCTTAACGGACGGTCAATATCTCTGTTGAGCAAAAAAGGATGCGGCCCGATATTTATAAAATTCCACATTCACCTCTGATAAAATTAAAACTTTCCAAGCAACCAAACGGAGGAAGGAAACCCTAATATGAGAAAACTATAAATTTTCTAAGCAACCAAACTTTCTTTCTTGCCAAATGGTAAATGGAAAAGACAGGGATAAGAAAATCAAGGAAACCCCAACCCGTGTGCATGAAGGATGGAGTCGTTGGCCATGAAGTAGTCGTTGGCCGAGCTATGCCGCATCCGAATGCATGAAAGAAGATATACAAAGAGAGAGGGAGATGCAGAGAGTGAGAGAAGAAATATGTACTCCCTCCATCCCAATTTGCTGGACACTCTTTCTATTTTGGGTTGTCCCAAAATGTTAGTCCATGTTGAAAAGTCAACACAATAATATTTGGATCTTTCTTGTTTTGCCCTTTCATTTTTCACACACCTAACTAATCTAAATGCATTTATGATGGGAAAATTTGGAAAGTTGGAGTATAAAAGTATAACAAAACTGCAATCATTGGGTTCCTTAAAAACGTGGATTCCCCAAAAGTGCCATGCAATTTGGGACGAAAGGAGTATATTTAAACACACACACACACACATATATATATATATATAGAGAGAGAGAGAGAGGGGGGGGGGGGGGGTAATGGGTGTGTGAAATTCAAATTTTGAATTTTGTGTGAAAAACTGGTATCAGCCTATCAGGAAGGAGGTTTGAAAATTGGGTGTCAGTTTTCAAGCGCATAGAGACTGGTTGGACCAAATCAACGGCTGAAACTATCTCCCTTAACGGACAGTGAAGATCTCTTGTGAGCAAAAAAGTAAGCTGCCCAATATTTATAAAATTCTACATTCACCTATGATAAAATTAAAACTTTCAAAGCTACCAAACGGGGGAAGGAAACCCTAATCTGCGAAAAATTTAAATTTTCTAAGTAACCAAACTTTCTTTCTTACCAAATGGTAAATGGAAAAGACAAGGATAAGAAAATCAAGGAAACCCCAACCCGAGTGTATAGAGGATGGAATCGTTGGCCGTGAAAGAGTTGTTGGCCGAGCTACGTCGCAGCCGAATGCATGTGAGAAGAGATACAACGAGACAAGGAGATGCAGCGAGTGAGAGAAGAGATGCATATACATATATATATATATATGTATATATATACATATATATATATTGAGAGAGAGAGGTACTGGGTGTGTGAAATTCAAATTTTGAATTTTGTGTGAAAAAGTGGTATTAGCCTATAGGAAGGAGGTATGAAAATTGGGTGTCAGCCTACAAGCGCATGGGAGACTGGTTGGACGAAATCAACGTCACAAACTGTCTCCCTTAATGGACGGTCAAGATCTCTTTTGATCAAAGAAGTATGATGCCCGATATTTATAAAATTCCACATTCACCTCAGATAAAATTAAAACTCTCCATGCAACCAAACAGAGGAAGGAAACCCTAATCTGAGAAAAATTTAAATTTTCTAAGCAACCAAACTTTCTTTCTTGCCAAAGGTAAATGGAAAAGACTGGGATAAGAAAATCAAGGAAACCCCAACCGAAGTGTATGGAGGATGGAGTTGTTGGCCGAGCTAAGCCGCAGTGGAATGCATGAGAGAAGAGATACAAAGAGAGAGGGAGATGCAGAGAATGAGAAAAGATATATATATATATGTGTGTGTATGTATGTGTGTGTGTGTATAGAGAGAGATGTAATGGATTTGTGAAATTCAAATTTTGAATTTTGTGTGAAAAAGTGGTATCATCCTATTATGGAGTAGGTCTGAAAATTGGGTTTCAGCCTGCAAGCCCATGGGAGACTGGGTGGACCAAATCAACGGCTGAAACTGTCTCCCTTAACGGACGGTCAAGATCTCTTTTGATCAAAGAAGTATGATGCCCGATATTTATAAAATTCCACATTCACCTCTGATAAAATTAAAACTTTCCAAGCAGCCAAACAGAGGAAGGAAACCCTAATCTAAGAAAAATTTAAATTTTCTAAGCAACCAAACTTTCTTTCTTACCAAATGGTAAATGGAAAAGACCGGGATAAGAAAATCAAGGAAACCCCAACCCGAGTGTATGGAGGATGGAGTCGTTGGCCGTGACAGATTTGTTGGTCGAGCTATGCCACAGCCGAATGCGTGAGAGAAGAGATACATAGAGAGAGGGAGATGCAGAGAGTGATAGAATAGATATATATATATATATATAGAGAGAGAGAGAGAGAGAGAGTGAGTGAGTGAGGTGCTGGGTGTGTGAAATTCAAATTTTAAATTTTGTGTGTCAAAGTGGTATCAGTCTATCAAGAAGGAGGTTTAAAAATTGGGTACCACTCTACCAGCCTTGAAAATTGGGTGTCATTCCGCAAGCACATCGGAGACTGGTTCGACCAAATCAATGGCTGAAACTGTCTCCCTTAACGGACGGTCAAGTTCTCTTTTGAGCAAAAAAGTATGAGGCCCGAAATTTATAAAATTCCACATTCACCTGTGATAAATTAAATCTTTCCAAGCAACCAAGCGCAGGAGGGAAACCCTAATCTGAAAAAAAAAATTAATTTTCTAAGCAACCAAACTTTCATTCTAACCAAATGGTAAATGGAAAAGACAGGGATAAGAAAATCAAGAAAACACCAACGCAAGTTTATGGAGGATGGAGTCGTTGGACGTGAAGGAATTGTTGAGAGAAGAGATACAAAGAGAGAGGGAGATGCACAGAGTGTGAGAAGAGAGATATATATATATATACACATTTATATATAGAGAGAGTGAGGTACTGGGTGTGTGAAATTTAAAATTTGAATTTTGTGTGAAAAAGTGGTATCACCCTATCAGGAAGGAGGTCTGAAAATTGGGTGTCAGCCATGAAATTGGGTGTTAGCTTGCATGCGCATGGGAGACTGGTTGGACCAAATCAACGGCTTAAACTGTCTCCATTAATGGATGGTCAAGATCTTTTTTAGCAAAAAGTATGATGCCCGATAATTTTAAAATTCCACATTCACCTCTGATAAAATTAAAACTTTCCAAGCAATCAAACCGAGGAAGGAAACCCTAATCTGAGAAAATTTTAAATTTTCTAAGCAACCAAACTTTCTTTTTTGCCAAATGGTAAATAGAAAAGACAGGGATAAGAAAATCAAGGAAGCCCCAACCCGAGTGTATGGAGGATGGAGTCATTGGCCTTGAAGGAATTGTTGGCCGAGCTACGCCGCAGCCGAATGTGTGAGAGAAGAGATACAAAGAGAGAGGAAGATACAGAGAATGAGAGAAGAGAGATATATATATATATATATAGAGAGAGAGAGAGAGGTACTGGGTGTGTGAAATTCAAAATTTGAATTTTGTGTGAAAAGTGGTATCAGATTATCAGGAAGGAGGTTTGAAAATTGGGAAAATTGGGTGTCAGCCTCCAAGCGCATGGGAGAATGGTTGGACCTAATCAATGGCTGAAACTGTCTCCCTTAACGGATGGTCAAGATCTCTTTTGATCAAAGAAGTATGATGCCAGAATTTTATAAAATTCCACAATCACCTCTAATAAAATTAAAACTTTCCAAGCAACCAAACGGAGGAAGGAAACCCTAATCTGTGAAAAATTTAAATTTTCTAAGCAACCAAACTTTCTTTCTTGCCAAATGGTAAATGGAAAAGACAGGGATAAGAAAATCAAGGAAACCCCAACCCGAGTGTATGGAGGATGGAGTCGTTGGCCATGAAGGATTTGTTGGCCGAGCTACGCCGCAGCCAAATGCATGAGAGAAGAGATACAAAGAGAAAGGGAGATGCAGAGAGTGGGAGAAGAGATATATATATATAGATAGATAGATAGATAGATAGATAGATAGATAGAGAGAGAGAGGTATTGGGTGTGCGAAATTCAAATTTTGAATTTTGTGAGAAAAAGTGGTATCACCCTATCATGAAGGAGTTGTTGGCCGAGTTACACTGTAGCTGAATGCTTGAGAGAAGAGATACAAAGAGAGAGGGAGATGCAGAGAGTGAGAGAAGATATATATATATATATAGAGAGAGAGAGAGAGGTGTACTGGGTGTGTGATATTCAAATTTTGAATTTTGTGTGAAAACGTGGTATCAGCCTATCAGAGAGGAGGTCTGAAAATTGGGTGTCAACCTGCAAGCTCATAGGAGACCGATTGGACCAAATCAACGGCTGAAATTGTCTCCCTTAACGGATGGTCAAGATCTCTTTTGAGCAAAAAAGTATGATTCCCGATATTTATAAAATTCCACATTCACCTCTGATAATGTTAAAACTTTCCAAGAAACTAAACGGAAGAAGGAAACCCTAATCTGTGAAAAATTTAAATTTTCTAAGCAACCAATTTTTTTTTCTTGCCAAATGGTAAATGGAAATGACATGGATAAGAAAATCAAGTAAACCCCAACCCGAGTGTATGGAGGATGGAGTCGTTGGCCGTGAAGGAGTTGTTGGCCGATCTACGCTGCAGCCGAATGCGTGAGAGAAGAGATACAAAGAAAGAGGGAGATGCAGAGGGTGAGAGAAAAGATATATATATATAGAGAGAGATAGAGAGAGAGAGAGAGACAGAGGGAGAGAGAGGTATTGGGTGTGTGAAAATTTTAAATTTTGTGTGAAAAACTGGTCTTAGCCTATCAAGAAGGAGGTCTGAAAATTGGGTGTCAGCCTGCAAGTGCTTGGGAGACTGGTTGGACAAAATCAACGGTTGAGACTGTCTCCTTTAATGGACGGTCAAGATCTCTTTTGAGCAAAAAATTATGATACCCGATATTTATAAAATTCCACATTCACCTCTAATAAAATCTAAACTTTCCAAGCAACCAAACGGAGGAAGGAAACCCTAATCTGAGAAAAATTTAAATTTTTGAAGCAACCAAACTTTCTTTCTTGCCAAATGATAAATGGAATAGACAGGTATAAGAAATTCAAGGAAAACCCAACCCGAGTGTATGGAGGATGGAATTGTTGGCCATGAAGGAGTTGTTGTTCGAGCTACGCCACAGCCGAATGCGTGAGAGAAGAGATACAAAGAGATAGGGAGATGCAAAGAGTGAGAGAAGATATATATATATATATATAAAGAGAGAGAGAGAGGTACTGGGCGTGTGAAATTCATAATTTGAATTTTGTGGAAAAAGTGGTATCAGACTTTCAGGAAGGAGGTCTGAAAATTGGGTGTCAACCTTGAAAATTGGGTGTCAGCCTACAAGCGCATGGGAGACTGGTTGGACCAAATCAACGGCTTAAACTGTCTCCCTTAACGGACGGTCAAGATCTCTTTTGAGCAAAAAGTATGTTGCCCGAAATTTATAAAATTCCACATTCACCTCTGAAAAAATTGAAACTTTCCAAGCAACCAAACGGAGGAAGGAAACCTTAATCTGAGAAAAATTTCAATTTTCTAAGCAACCAAACTTTCTTTCTTGTCAAGTAGTACATGGTAAAGACAGGGATATGAAAATCAAGGAAACCCCAACCCGAGTGTATAGTGGATGGAGTCGTTTGCCATGAAGGAGTTGTTGGCCGAGCTACGCCGCAGTCGAATGCGTGAGAGAAGAGATACAATGAGAGAGGAAGATACAGAGAGTGCGAGAAGATATATATATATATATATATAGAGAGAGAGAGAGAGAGGTACTGGGTGTGTGAAATACAAATTTTGAATTTTGTGTGAAAAAGTGGTATCAGGCTATCAAGAAGGAGGTCTGAAAATTGGGTGTCAGCCTTGAAAATTGGGTGTCAGCCTGCAAGCGCATGGGAGATTGGTTGGACCAAATCAACGGCTTAAACTGTCTCCCTTAACGGACGGTCAAGATCTCTTTTGAGCAAAAAGTATGTTGCCTGAAATTTATAAAATTCCACATTCACCTCTGAAAAAATTAAAACTTTCCAAGCAACCAAACGGAGGAAGGAAAACTTAATCTGAGAAAAATTTAAATTTTCTAAGCAACCAAACTTTCTTTCTTGTCAAGTGGTACATGGTAAAGACAGGGATATGAAAATCAAGGAAACCCCAACCCGAGTGTATAGTGGATGGAGTCATTTGCCATGATGGAGTTGTTGGCCGAGCTACGCCGCAGTCGAATGCATGAGAGAAGAGATACAATGAGAGAGGAAGATACAGAGAGTGAGAGAAGATATATATATATATATATATAGAGAGAGAGAGAGAGAGGTACTGGGTGTGTGAAATACAAATTTTGAATTTTGTGTGAAAAACTGGTATCAGGCTATCAAGAAGGAGGTCTAAAAATTGGGTGTCATCCTTGAAAATTGGGTGTCAGCCTGCAAGCGCATGGGAGATTGGTTGGATCAAATCAACTGCTGAAATTATCTCCCTTAACGGACGGTCAAGATCTTTTTTGAGTAAAAAAGTATGATGCCTGATATTTATAAAAATTATAAAATAAATATAATATATACACAGTCAGGCTCTAAAGTGCACTGGGTATGCACATTGGGTTTGCGCATTGAGATTTTAAGCCTAAAAAAACTGCGGGCTGCCCCGCTAACTCGTGCCTCGTCCCGCCGCCCTGCTGATCCGTGGTTTTTTTAGGGTTAAAATCTCAGTGCGCAAACCCAGTGTGCATACCCAGTGTGCTTTAGAGCCTGACTGTATATATATATATATAATATAAGACTAATAAGTTAGATAAAAAGTCTAGGCCAAATATATATACATTCAGGCTCCAGAGAGGGCTCCCTCTCTTTGTTAAATATAGGGCCTCTAGTTTGACCGTCAGATCTAATTTTTAAACATGATCCGACGGTCAAAATAGAGGGCCTTTCTTTAATAAAGAAAAGGCGCCCTCTCTAGAGAATTTTTAATATATATGTATATATTTATTTTTAAACTTCAGTTTTTTGGTTCGGGTTGAATAACTCATACCGATCATCGAATTGTATTATATAAATATGATTCGACTTCCAATCGAACCTAAGTTTTAACCCGAAGTAACTGACCTAAATGAGCTTTTTTCATCAGTTCGGTTCAAAAATTTGGGTCAACCCGAATTGTGCCCACCCCTTTTTGGAACCATTCTTTTCATAATCATTATCTCCATCATCAGCATCAACTAAATAATTATAGAGGAATGAATATCTTGTGAGAATCATTATCATATATCTATATATGTGAGCAAAAATGTTATTATTATTATGCAAAAATAAAATAAGCCCTAAACCCAAAATCAATTTACTGAATTATGAAAATACATGAACATCATCTATCCAATCGAGAAAACTCATGAAACCCATAATAAAAAAATATTTGGTATACCTCGAAGATCGTTTGAAGCCATGATAAACAACGTTGTCTCAAATAGACTCCAAAATTCAATTGGAGAGAGATTATGTGTGTGCGCTTTTTTCTGAATCCAAAAAACTTCCTCGCATTTTATTTATATATATTTATATATATAAACCCTAAAATCATAACCAAAATGCAGTAGTACTAGTAATCTATCCTATGGTGAGTTGTGATTAGGTCTATTGTAAGTTTTTTGGTGGGTTGTGATGTAGGTTTTTGTTTTATGCAAAGGCCCAACCCGAAACAGGTTTTCTTTGTATCAGAATGGGCTTTTGGTTTCAAAACTAGGTCATAGATGTCTTTTTGCATACACACATGTTAGAATGTGTGTGTGTGTGTGTGTTTTAATGTGTTAAAAGAGTAAGAGTAATGTCTACCACATATGAAAGAAGAGATAAATTTACTATTTATGGCACTATTCATACACAACGTAGAGATAATTGTGCCCTTTTTTTTCCCTTTTTGTTCCACTCCCTTAGTTTGTCATTTAAGATTTTTGTAGGGATAATTTTGTCATTACAAGGCGTCCATGAACAGTACCCACTATTCATCCCTTCATTGTAATGACTGTTTTGCCCATGTTCCCTTTTTTCCCTTTTCTGTTATGTAATATTTTGGGGTTTATGTATTTGTGTTGGTATTTTTGTAAGTTCAAGAAAATCATTATTTTTTGGTCAATTTTCTAAAATTTGTTTAATCTCAAAATGAGTATTTTTTTTGGTCGGTTCTCTATACATATGGCAGTGAAACCACGTGATTTTTATTGGCGGGTATTGAAGTGGCCCCACTATTACTGAGAGTCGTCCCACCGCCATATGTGTTGGGACTTGGGAGCCACTTTTACATTCTAACACTAAGTTATTTACATTAGCACTAATGCTCCGTTTGTGTTTTTTTTTTTCCTGATTGAACGTTCTGTTTGTTTTGATGTAAAATATTTTCGAAAAATGCTTTTTCCTTATCCGCATAAAAGATGAAGAAAATAAAAGATGAAGGATTTTTTTAATGGTTTTCAAAACTACTTGATTTTATGCTTTTCAAATAGAACTAAATAAAGGGATTTTTTCGAAGAGTTTTTAAAATAAGCTAAAACAAAATAAATAAAAGTCAACTAATAAAGCTAGTAAGAAAAGAAAGAAAACTAAAATTTAAGTAACATGTATAAAACTACCAAATATTTACCCTAAAGTGGAGATAATTAAACAAAATATTTAAACTAAGTTAACTAAAAGCAACGGATAAAGTGATTAACTTGGGAGAAACAATAAAAGGGGTTGGGAATATAAACACCAACAATAAATCACTCAATTTTGTGCTTTTTAGAGGATTTAGCATTTTTCAAGTAGTCAAATTGTTCTTTATCTTGATAGTAAGACTTAGAGTAGTTGAATTTATATCAAGTTTGATATAAAACGACGTCGTCTAAAGTCCTTACTGAAAACAAACAAAAAAACAAAAAACAAAAAACAAAAAACACAAAAAAACAAAAAGCAACCATGTAGTAACTAGGTTCGAACTCGAGTCCGCGGATGTGGATTATTCGGCACTTAGTCCCCATCACTCTGTTACTACACGATTGCTTGGCCATTATTGAATGGAAATATATATATATATAGCTTTGAAACAGAGACTTATTTAGACAAATTACCTTATATGTTGGGTATTTTTCTAAGATATCCAACATATTTAATAAGTTGAAGAAATAGGTTTTTGTTTTCAAATATGCAATTCTTGAAGTCTAGTACATGAGCATAAGTAGGATTCATGACCTATAGTTATATTCAAGCCAAAAATGGAAGAACAAAGTGTGATTAAATGAATCTGCCCGGTTAAGAATTTGTAATACCCTGTATTTTCAATAATTATTTATGAACAGAGTTCTATGTACTTTCCTTGGATCATTCATGAAATTTCACTTTCGATCGATCGAGCTTCTTTCAATTGATCGAGCACTTCGTTTTCTCAAGCGATCGAACTATGTTCAATCGATCGAAACCCTACCGACCAGAATTTAATACGTGGCCCCCACTTCAATCGATCAAAATTTCTTCAATCGATCTAACTTGGCCGATCTGCTTTCGATCGATCGAGCTACCTTCGATCGATCGGACTTGGCAATCATTTGAATCCCAGTTTTTCGTAGAAACAGCCACCTGCATCCCCTCCCCTCTATATATATGGTTGTGTTCGTGTGTGTGAGAGGTTGGAAAATAAGAGAGTTGAGAGAGAGTGTGTATGTGCTTGTGTATATATATATATATTATACATACATCCATATATATACACACACCTATATATATTCAGTAAGAGAGAGAGAACCAGAGAAGAAGGAGAAGCAGGAGAAGAAGAGAAAGAGAAGGAGACAAAGGAGGCAGAGAGAGAGAGATCAGTCAGAGAGAGAGAGAGTTCGAAGCTCAAAGCCAAAGCTTGCCAAACATGCCCTTACGATCCTTTCGGAGAGTTCTAAACTCACTCGGTATCTTAGTGGTGATGTTTTACAAGTTCTGGACGGATTAATAAGGACCCAAACACCCCCTAACATATTCTGCACGTTCACTGTAGAATTTGGAGAAGACATAGTTCGACCGATCGAACTGAGTTCAATTGATCGAGCCTCCCTGAGTCTCAATCGATCGAAATGCTTTCAATCGATCGAGACCGCTTTCACTTCGAGCGATCGAATGTAATTCGATCGATCGAACATCACTTTTCTTCAATCGATCGAGAGGACCTCAATCGATCGAACCCTAGCAGAACCAGGGTGTTTTCTTGGGTTTATTATTCATAATGCGTAGTTATTTAATTGATATCCTGTGTTCCTATTATGCGATATTATGGGTTACGGAGATAATGGGATGTGATAATGAGATTGAGATAACGTGGTAAGTAAAGTAGTCGGGTTCGGAACGTTAACGATAATACGACGCGATAATGAGTTTAGGTTTATGATAATAACACTGGGTAGCATTGGATAACTGGGGATTTGAGTCAGTAAGACAATAGTGTGATTCGAGGTTATGTTTGTCGAGCTGATGATTCGCTCAGGTTAAATCCGATAAGCGTGTAACAAGGATTTAATCAGGATCGTGAAAATTATGGGTGCACAGTACTCGCAAGAGTTCTTAAAAGCGGTGAACAAGAGTAGTTGTGGCACACTCATGGTTTGTATTTACCAGAGCTATGTATGTACAGTACTCGCAAGCGTTCTTAAAAGCGGTGAACCATAAGAGTTCTTAAAAGCGGTGAACAAGAGTATGGGTACGTCCATAGACCAGTCGTTATATGAGAACAATGTATGGGTGCTCGCAAGAGTTCTTAAAAGCGGTATAGCGGTGAACAAGAGCACTGGTATGTTGTGATGATATAATCAGTTCGAGATAGTCAGTTGGGAAATTGTAGAATCAGTCTTAGAGTTGGAAGATGATCAGAATTAGAAATGATGAGCGTGAATAAAAGAGGAAAGATATATTTAGTATTACTATGTTATATCTATCGTTCATGGCTGTAATTTCATTATTTCTATAAAACTGTGTTAGTTGGTTCTCACTCAGCTTTCAGTAAGCTGACGGCCTTTATTGCCTGGACATTTCCCGTCCAGACTACCCTGTTCCTACTAATACATGTGTTGGAGCATATGACGATAGCTTTTACCCTGACGAGGGATATACTGCGGATGGCCACGAAAATGATGGCTACACCGGAGAAGAGTTTTATGCTAACAATTATCCTTACGCCAGCTGAAGGCTGAAGATGTTATTCTTAGTTTATATTCCTGTTATAGTACTGTTTTAGTTTAACGGGTACTTGGGCATATGTTGTCTCCAAACCTGTTGAAATCATGTGGACCCTACTATGATGTTTGTAATTATGCAGATGCTATTATATTCAGTTAATTGATGTTGCTCTTTTGTTGTTCTTGTGAACTATTACTATGTGGTGTGGATAGTTAGTGACTTTCACTTGTCATTCCCTATGGACCCATAAAGGAAATTTATTTTTCTCTATTTATGTTGTTCTGGGGCGTGACAGAATTAATGCACAAAAGTTGAGTTTCCTAGGTTTTCATTGTATATTCCCAACTATGAGTTTAGCCTAACATAATGGAGTTGAAACTATCATCAAAGTAAATTATAAACATGAACATTATAAAATAGATGAACACAGTCTAAAATTAGCTAAGATTTAAGACTATAAGAATATTTAGTTGTTTAAAATTAAGTTAAACACACTTGCTCTTTACTAATCCTTGTGAAGTTGAATTCTTAGAATTTGCAAAATAATAAAATATTAGTACAACTAGGCTACTAAAGCATTAATAAACTGAAATAGAACATTAAAATGAGATACTAAACCTTCAAACTTGTAATTTCTGAATTACAGTGGATGAAATCCTTCAAGAACACATCAAAGCCTAACTTCAATTTATGGTGATTTTGAGGTATTTGAGGTAAACTAGGATCTTAATGAGTGATTACAACTACTACTAATTAACAAAGAAACTCAACGAAAACTAAATTTTAAGAAATAGTTTTTCATTACAGTAAGTGAAAGTTCAAGAACACTTTGAAAAAAACTTTGAAATCTTAATTAAAATAAAAAAATGTAGATGTTTAATACAACTTTTAGAACAATATTAAACTTTAGAAACTAAATAAGAACAACACTGCTCAACCTAATGCTAACTCACTGAGTTTTTACATTTTTTCTACTAATTTTGCAGAAAATGGAAAGAAAATTGAAGCTAGAAAACTCTCTGTAACACTCCTTATCTTCTATCAGTGTCTCCTTGATTGAAAATGAATGCCTCTCTTTATAAGCAAAGAAGCTTCTACTGTTGAAGGCAACTTTGTCTTCGTCATTTAGCTGGCCATCAGAATAGTAGGAAGCAATAATGTGTGTTGTCTGATAGGTTTGAGCAATCTGAAATTGACACTGTAGGATTGATCCTTTATGTTGTTTTCAGCTTTTGTTCCTTTTTCTTCTTTCTTCTTTTTTCTTTCAACTTGTCTTGATGAATCTATGTTCCAAAAACCTGTAATAACATAGAAAATACATGTGCTTGAGTTACATAGGCATAAAAGTACTGGAAAATAAAAACTGTTAGGATTGTACCCTCAAACTTATTACTTTGTTCATGTGACATTTGACATTAATATATATGGACATCAATTTATATTTTATTATGTATATTTCATGAGATGAATGTTTGTGTGTGATCCTTAGATATCATTGTAAGTAATTCATATGCATGTATGAGATGCATACATCGGAGATATGAATTACTAACCCTTGATATCTAGAACTGTCACAATGGATGATTAGATTGGATATATTGTTAGGTTTATATTGTAGCATGATTTACTACCATTGGATAGAATAATGTATGTCACGCCCCAGAATAGCAAAAATAGAGAAAATAATTTCCTATTTGGGTCCGTAGGCCATGACTGGTGAAGTCGCATGATTGTTCATAACTCACAATTCTGAACAACAAAATAATAAAGAGGCAGTAATATAAACAACTGCGTATATTACACCATTCTAGTTATTACATATCAGAGTCTACAACAGGAACATAAAAGGTCTAGAGACAATATATGCCCAAGTACCCTTTATAAAAGTTTAATAGAAATATAAAACTAATATCTATCTCTGAGTCTTCAACTGGCGTAGATGTAGTCGCAAGCGTTGTAGCCCTCCCTGGCATCACCGTCATCACTTGCATTAATGGAGACAAGGTAGTCTGGACAGGGAATGTCCAGGCAATAATGGCAGTCAGCTTATTGAGAGCTGAGTGAGTAAAATACTAACGAGGTATCAACTATTGAAGTTATTACGAGTTATGAACGATAAACAATTAGATTCCATTGAGTGTACCTTCTCTTTAATCAAACCAATTATCCGATTACTAACGTCTTATTAAATTAAGACTGACAACACATTCTGATAGAAGAACAGACTCAATAGTAGTTCACTTCTAAAGATACACCATTGCTCCATCCACCGCTTTTAAGAACATATGCACAGTCCACCGCATGTCATGGACACCACGTCAGTCCATCCCCAGCTTTTAAGAACATATGCTCAGTTCACTGCACTACAGGGATATAACGCTTTAAGCAACAATACATCATTCTAATGCTGCAACTTAGCGACGTCTACTAGTGATCACGTTCCACCGCAAGTCATAGACACCTTCGTCTGTCTACCTCTTTTAAGAACATATGATTAGATCATAATGATATATTAGCTAACGTCACAACCATTATCCGTTAATCTTATTGTCACTACGATCCTACATCGCATTATCTCATTATCAAGTCTGTATTACAATAGTATTGTAATACCCTGTATTTTCAATAATTATTTCTGCAGAGAGATTTCATATACTTTTCTTAACCCTAATTGAAATCCAACCTTCGACCGATCGAAGTCTTTTCAAGCGATCGAACCTTTCTAAAGTTCAAGCGATCGAACCCTTCTCGAGCGATCGAAACCCTACCGACATAAATTTAATACGTGGTCCCCACTTCAATCGATCAAACTGTTTTTAATCTATCTAACTTGACCGATCTGCTCTCGAGCGATCGAACGACCTTCGATCGATTGAACGTGTAATCATCATAATTCTAGTTTCTGCTCAAACAATGCCATATGAACTAGAGAGTTAGAGAGTTCGATATATACACTAGTTTCGTGTGTATATTGTGTTTACTGAATTAGAGAGTTAGAGAGAGAGTGTGAGTTTTTGTGTGTTCATATATATATGTATATATCCATAAACATATATATCTATATATACACAGTTTGGGAAAAGAGAGAGAGAGGCAGAAAAGAAGCAAGAAGAAGAGAAGGAGAAAGAGATAGAGACCAGGACAGAAGGCGGAGGTAGAAGAAGAAGATAGGAGGCCATTAAAGCTCGGGAGCTCAAGCTTGACGTTGCCAAACGCACCCTAAGTGAGTTTTTACTCACTTGGTATCTTTATTATGATGTTTTATAAGTTTATGGGATGTTTAGACGTATTAATCACGTCCTTAAGACGTTTATATATTCTGTTTTGCGAATCTGCTGGAGAAGATGACTCTTGAGCGATTGAACGGAGTTCAATCGATCGAAGGTTCGATCGATCGAAGCGACTTCGATTGCTCGAACATTATTTTTCCTCAATCGATCGAAATTGTTTCAATCGATTGAGACATGCAGAACATGGTTTAGTTCTTTTGTTTATTATATGAGGTTCGAATGTTCGATTCTCGATTCGGACTTCTATTATGCGATTTTGGGTGGATCAGGGATAATGTGACAACACATATAAGTATGATTAAAGAATAATGGATTAACATAATGACGTTAAATAATATGCGGTTCATGTATGAGTTCGTTATCCGTTTGTTTTAATCAGAGTAGTCAGGCCACATAGGAATTGCCATGTGTCGATAGTAGTACTGAGCTTAAGTAGGTTTGACAAAGTTCTGGAAATGGTACGTGCGGACGCCTGGTCATGATATACTTTCATATGCGGTGGATGGTTTATATCCTTAATGAGCAGTGGGCATGACCATGTAGTCCTAAGGTAGCCAAATGATCCATGTTATATCCTTAACGAGCGGTGGATGGGGATCACTGGTATACAACGATGAGTCATGGCAATAGATTTAATGTGCTGTTGTTCAAAGCGTTATATCCCTGACATGCGGTGGATGGTTTATATTCTTAACGAGCGGGGGATGGACTGACGTGGTGTCCATAATTATAGTGGAAGGTTAATATCCTTAACGAGCAATGGACAGAATGATGGTATGTCTACATATGTGAAACGATTGAGTCTGGTCTTTCTAGACAGAGTATGTAATTATCGGTCTCGGGATAACAAGACGATAAGGTTTGAGTTACGACATTGGAATACAGAGAAGATATTATTTAGTAGAACTATATCTTAGACACTTCAATAACTTATTATACGTTATATCATTGATACCCTGTGAGTTTCTATTCACTCATCTCTCAGTAAGCTGACGGCTGTTATTGCCAGGACATTCCCCGTCCAGATTACCCTGTCCCTTTTAATGCAGATAATGAAGCTTACGACAACGGCTACTACCCTGAAGGGGAATACGCAGAGGATGGCCCCACTGATGCCGGTTATACCGGAGAAGGCTGTTATGCTGACGACTACCCTTACGCCATTTGAAGATCTGAAGATAGTTTATCTAGTTTATGTTTAGCTTTATATTACTGTTGAACTTTGTAAGTTAACAGGTACTTGGGCATATGTTATCTCCAGACCTGTTGTGATCCTATGGACCACACTCTAATGTTTGTAATCGTTATACTGTTATTGTTATTCAGTTGTTTCCCGTTCTTGTTGTTCTTATGGACTAGTACTGTGTGGTGTGGATAATTAGTGACTTTCACTTGTCATTCCCTATGGACCCAAAAAGGAAATTTATTTTTCTCTATTTTTGCTGCTCCAGGGCGTGACAAGATTTTTGGTATCAGAGCTTTAGGTTGTGATACTGTCGTTTACTATTCGTTCCACACCATCTGGTCCTAGTGTTTAAGATTTCATGAGATGAGATATGATAAGATAAGTTCGTCTTCCTGACGATAGATAGTTTTCCTTTGTAGGTTAGCATGGATCCGGATTTCCACCTGTTCGTAGATAACTCTTTTGGCGAACATGTTATTCATGGCGATACCGTGGAGCCAACCATACCCGAGATTTACCAGAGCCATATTCGCCAGACAGCTAGTCGTTACTTGGAGGAGAGGATGTGGACTTCTCTCTATGTTGTGGGCACGACACAACCGATCGAGATACGTATGGATGCGTATCACTACGCTATGACCAGAGTAGCCATATACCAGGAGATGGCTAGGTTGATTCAGAGTAAGCCAGACGTGGACGCGATTGAGTTGAGAGCGATTTTAGCCGGACCTGTTCCACCAGAGCCTGCAGCTGTACCAGCGCCTATAGCCCTACCATCACCGGTACCTATTGTACCAATTTCGGAGCCTGAGCCGATTCAGAGATAGGAGGACCCAGAGCCAGGGAGAGGAGGACCCAGATGATACGAACCACGCCAATAATGTGACGAAACCCGTAACACGATTAATGCCTCGGACCGTTCTACTATCAGATTCAATGGAAACCGCGACCCAACACCTATAACAGATGCGAACCTTGGTATAAAGGATGAAGACGCCACAATCAAGGATGGGAAGCTCGATTGATAAGTCAAGGTATGAACGCCACAGAGTAATTCTGATAAGTTCGAATAGTTCTTCAAAGAACCAAAGAGAAAACTC
The DNA here is from genome assembly GCA_033977485.1 of Hydrangea macrophylla. NCBI lineage: Eukaryota > Viridiplantae > Streptophyta > Magnoliopsida > Cornales > Hydrangeaceae > Hydrangea > Hydrangea macrophylla. The sequence goes on from CM066989.1 coordinate 590,075, forward strand.
TCACAATATTATTAATGATCAAAACTGAATATTACAAACCCTAAAACTGATTAAATAGCTGAGGCTTATAGTTGGGCCCTATAAACCTACGAAATATAATCGCCCAATATAATTCGCCCCAAAACTAAAATAAAAGGAAACTAATAAAAATAATAAAAAGTCCCTAAGTTGGCATGGAAGCCTTTAATTTATTCTAGAGCTTGAATCATGGACACCCAGCCTTGTGGATCACTAGTATCCTCCTTTGGGCCACAAAGATTAGTCTCAACCCAAATTTGTTGAATCAACCCATTGAGATTGTCCTTGAACCATTTTGCTCGCGCCCTTGTAACTGGACCAATTGGCACGTGGTTTGGGTCCCTATTCCACCTTGTGCTAGCTGCCGTGTTCTCATCACCAGAGCCAGAGGATGAGCATCTCGACGAAGATATTGACGGGGATGGAAAGGAGGAGCCGATGGACGATGACGAGGATATTTTTATGCACTACTACTAGTTTGTTTCGAAAAGGCCAAATTACACTTTAGTCCATTAAACTATACACCTGTTTTCAATTAGGTCCATAAACCTTTTTTTTTTTGCAATTGGGTCTTTGAACTTCAAAAATTCATTCAACCAGACCCAAATTCTGACACTATTAGCTTAAACTATTAGAATTGTCACGTACGTTGCGCGTAATGCTTACCTGTCACATGTTAGGTTAAGACAAACACGTGAGACTGTGAATGGCTAAAAAATGATGTGATTTTGGGTATGATTGAATGCAATTTTGGATCTAGTCGATTGTGTTTTCGAATTTGATTGAATGCGATTTTTTGCACTATTCACAATCCGCCGTGTTTGTCTTAACCTAACATGTGACAGGTAAGTATTACGCGCAACGTACATGATAGTTTCTAATAGTTTAAGCTAACAATGTCAGAAATTTGGATATGATTGAATGAATTTTTAAAATTTAATGACCCAATTACAAAATAAAAAAAATTTATAGGCACAATTAAAAACATGTTATAATTTAATGTACTAAAGCGTAATTTGGCCTTTCGAAAATTTTATTCTCTGGCTTAACGTCTAAAGAGCAGTTAGCCCCCCGTCTTCCTCAAAAACCAAACCCTAATGATAAAATCCATCCGATCAGATTCCACAGTCCAGGCGCCGATTCATCATCCCTCACCACCAGCACCAACTTTTTCTCTCTGTCTCTCTGTCTCTGTCTCTCTCTCTCTCTCTCTACGTAGGTAGGTTGGTAGGTAGGTAGGTTGATGATAGGTTGGTTGATGGTAGGTTGGTTAAGTTGTTAATAGAATGGAATTCGCTAACATCGGAGGAGGTAATTCGCTACCATCATCGGGGGCAGATGGGGTGAAGAGGAAAGTATGTTATTTCTATGAGCCAGAAGTAGGGAATTACTATTATGGGCAGGGACACCCAATGAAGCCACACAGAATAAGGATGACACATGCACTCCTAGCCCACTATGGATTGCTACAACATATGAATGTACTAAAGCCATGTCCAGCTAGAGATAGGGATCTATGCAGGTTTCATGCTGATGATTATGTTTCATTCTTGAGGAGCATCACCCCTGAAACTCAGCAGGATCAACTCAGGCAGCTCAAGAGGTTCAATGTTGGTGAAGACTGCCCTGTTTTTGATGGTCTCTACTCTTTCTGTCAGACTTATGCTGGTGGCTCCGTTGGTGGTGCTGTCAAGTTGAACCATGGCTCTGATATTGCTATCAATTGGGCCGGCGGCCTTCATCATGCCAAGAAATGCGAGGCTTCTGGTTTCTGCTATGTCAATGATATTGTCCTCGCTATTCTCGAACTTCTCAAAGTCCACGAGGTAAGTCTCTCTCTCTCTCTCTCTCTCTCTCTCTCCACATAATCTATCTAAAGCTCTACATTACTACTACTATTTACTCCTGTGTTCTTCTTTTTTGGCAAAATAAATTATAAGTATTGCTTGATTGATTGATTTTTGTAAAAAAACAACTGCAGCGTGTTTTATACGTGGACATCGATATTCATCATGGGGACGGTGTAGAGGAGGCTTTTTATACTACAGACAGGGTTATGACTGTTTCTTTTCATAAATTTGGAGATTATTTCCCTGGTACAGGGGATATACGCGATATTGGATATGGCAAGGGGAAATATTACTCTCTTAACGTACCTCTGGATGATGGAATTGATGATGAGAGTTATCAGTCATTGTTTAAACCAATCATGGGCAAAGTTATGCAAGTGTTTAGGCCTGGTGCTGTTGTACTACAGTGTGGTGCAGATTCTCTGTCTGGGGACAGGTTAGGTTGTTTTAACCTTTCAATTAAAGGCCATGCAGACTGTGTGAGATATATGAGGTCTTTCAATGTGCCGCTTCTTTTGGTGGGTGGAGGTGGCTATACAATACGCAATGTGGCTCGTTGCTGGTGCTATGAGGTAATATGGAGTTTCTCTGTACTCATCATGGATTAAAGTGAGATTGTATAGTTGATTCAATCACTAAGATCAATTGCACCTTAAGGTAAGTTTTTTTGTCAACGTAACACCCCATTTGGATCGAAGTAATCCGGGTTGGGAACGGTAATCTCATTTTTATTAAAGACCATACCTACGTTTGTGCAAAGTTCTTTTGGATTTATAATTGGGTATTGCATACCCATGGTATACGAAATCCCAATAATAGCGGTCTAGGTATCACGAACACTTCATTTGGGTGCCGTATGTGTATCAGACACACGGGGGGACACGGCACGCGTGGAACACGCCCGGATATGTATCCGACAAGCCACAATCCGTGTCTGACTTTTATAACTAAAAGTATAGTTCCAGTCACAACTCTTAACTTTTTTATATTATACATTAGGGCTATTCAAACTAGGGTTTTTCACATTGTTGTTTTGTACTCAGTTAATGCTAAAACAATATTGCTAAGTTGCTATGGATGAAGTTGTGATGTTGATGTTATCATCTTTTTGCTAAAAATGTATTTTCAAGAAAATGTTCTTTTTTTTTCAACGTATTCTAGCCGTATCCGTATCCTACATTTGTGGGATTTCCCATATCGCCTTCTCCGTCTCCGTATCCTTGCCCTATCGTATCCGTGTCATGTGTTCGTATCTGTGCTGCACAGATAGCGGACATTTCATTCCCATGATGTATTCTGGCATTTTAATTCACATAGAGATTGGTTGTAGTGAAAAAGGAAATAACATAATTGTATTAAATGCATTTGTCTCGAACATTTTTTTAATGTGGAAGTGATACATTTATTGGATCTAATAACTGACAATAGCCAAATCATAGCAATCACTATTCGAAACCTAGGTAACTCATTACCGGTAATGAGATACACAATGTCATCCTATATTACTGTCATCCAAATGGGTCTAAAGGAAATGTTCATTATGCTTTTTGTCATTGTCAAGGAAGCAGCTTATAAGTTTGGAAAAAACTGCTGCTAAATTTGTGAAAGAGAATGCCCGGAAATCAGATTTGCTGACGTGCAACAAAACTTTCAAAACAAGGACCTATTTACATGTTAAACACTGTTGATAAAGTTGTTTTGTTTATTTTTTATTTTTTTTTTATTTATGGAATCACATAATGGCATTATAAAAGTATGATTAAGGAATATAACATCTAGTTCTTTTTTCCTCAATTTGTACTTATAAGGAATGTATCAGAGAAATCATTGTGAGGGCTGTCCTTTGATTTCTTGATCTGTGTGATGAAAAGTAGAAGGTAGGTTATGTGTGAATCCTATAGGAGCCTTGAACTCGATCTGAATACCATAGGAGCCTCTCTCTCTCTCTCTAACTTACACACACAAAATGAACTCGAGCCTCTCTCTCTCTCTCTCTCTCTCTCACACACACACACACACACACACACACACACACACACACGCACACACACAGACACTGAACTCCATTGCAATGTCTTCAGGTAAAAGCCCTGTTCTTTTCCCCTCATAAATCTCAAGAATTAAGCTTTCTATGTCTTTGAAAAGCGATTGGTTCTTCTATAGATCTTTGTTCCGGTATGTTGAAGTGATTCACACATTTTGTAGTATAAATGGAAGATAGTGAATCAGGCTGTTACAGGAAAGCCACCTGGGCTACTTAAGTTACTTTAAAGCCTTGGCAACCCTTGCCTAGATGGCCCCCTGCCTAGGATTTGGAGCGCGTTTGCAATCGACTAGATAATGGGGCACCCTACACGGCAACGTTACCTTAGCCCAATAGAGCATGCATAAATGAAGTATTCATCTTTTACAAGAGTTACATTTCCTCTTTACCTTTTATCTTTGGATAATGAAGCAAAAATGGGACTTCGACATTCCTTGCTGGTCCTCAAAAGGAATATAAAAAATACTAATATGAAGTATGTGAATAAGTTTGTGGGCATTAAAAAAAATATATTTTGTGGGTAAATTACACTCACCTCCATTGGGTAAAGTAAAAAATACATGAACCTCCCTTGTGGTGTTCGTAATTACACTAACCTCTCCTATCAGAGATGGCAACCTAACACAGTTAATGGTGCTTGCAAAATGACCTAGATAACCCCTAAACTAAAACATAAGTTATTGATTTAAAAATCAGCACATTATTAATTGGCAAATTTATCATTAGAAAAAAAAAAAACTTTAATAGCCATATTAGAGAAAAAACATTATATGAAATTTGAGTAAAATTTAGTAAGGGTGAATTGGTCACTATGCAAATTAGCGGTCAAGATACCGTTGGCGTTGACTACCAGAAGGGGGAAAGTGTTGCTCACCCCAAACTTCAAGGGTGGACAGTGCAATTATGCAAACCACGAGGGGGGCTGTCAGGTCATGTATTTTGAATTTTTTGACCCTACCAGCTTACCTCCACCTCAAGGGAGGTCAGTGTAATTTACCCTATTTTTTTCCCTTTAAAATAGAAATTTATGTAATTAAGTCTATGACTCTCTATGCATCTAAGTGAGGTATAAATTTTGAAAGGGCCATTACCCAGTGGGTCAGTGGTAGTCCCACTTAAGCAGGGTTCTAGGAGAGGTAGATTTGAGACAGATATGCTTTTGGCAAATTTTGTACAAAGTAGTTACTTGTCGTAATCATCTTGCGTTCTCAGTATGAGCTTGTGTTTTCATTGTTGCACCATACAATGGCCATTGTGATATATATATATATATCTATTTATTTATTTTGAAATTTGCAATATAAAATTGGAACTATCAACAAAGATAAATGAATGTCATTTCAGAGATGAGTATAGCACCGCCCCAACCAACCAACCGAATAAAAATAAGACATCACCCCCACCACAAGAAGGAAAAAATAAAAATGAAGTCAATTACTTAAAATCTCTTTTTGTTTGTTACGTAAAAGACAAATGGTTGTGATGCCTTTCTCAATATAAATGTCCGTTTTCCCATTTAATGTCCCAGTTAGATATCCTTACTAACAAATAGGCTATCATCTCTTGAGCAGACTGGAGTCGCACTTGGAATTGAACTTGATGATAAGATGCCGCAGCATGAGTATTATGAATATTTTGGTCCGGACTATACTCTTCATGTTGCTCCAAGTAACATGGAAAACAAAAACTCTCGTCAGATATTGGATGACATTAGGGCAAAGCTTCTTGATTATCTCTCAAAACTTCAGCATGCACCGAGTGTGCAGTTCCAGGAGCGACCACCTGATACAGAGCTCCCAGAGGTATCTTTCTGCATCTGATAATGTATTTATAGATCTTAGGATCTGACATTATTACCTTCTGTTCTAGTGTTAATTTGGCAGATTTACAACTTTAAAATTGGGTGATATCTCATGTTCCATGTAACTCTGAAAGTTCAAGTGGGTTAAGTTGCTCTTTTTTTCAAAATACTGTGTCCTCAAAGAAATAATACAGCTAATGTAAAAGCTGATTATGGAAGCATTCATGTTTGGGTGCCTGATCGAATCGGCAATCAAGATGTATTCACCCTATTAAAAATGATATAGATAGTGATAAGTAGGGTGTCGAGTCCACAATGATCCGGAGTGAAAATGTAGGATTATATCTTCGAAGTTGATGAGAAAGAGTATGAATGGTTGATTGTTATGATCCTATTTTAAACTTAAAAACAACAATGTAAATGAAACTAGTGATACTAGAAATGAGAATGGAGAGATTTTTAAATGATGTGGATATGGATGAAATTGAGACTTAGAGTGTTGAATCTACCACTAGCCAAGCATGCAAATGAGAATGATATTCCTTTTAAAGAAGTGTTCTAGATAGTTTGACAAAACAATCAAGCTACAAGCTTAACCATCTTAACAAGGAGATAAGTGATGCATTACTACACAATGGCTTGTCTTTGATTTGTATAACTTGTCCACCCTACACTAAGTAAACTAAATGGTAGTACAAATTATCTTCTCTAGGCATGAACCATGCATTGTAAAACAACTACATCTATTAAGCACTTTGTATGCAATCCTCATGCAAGAAATCACAGAAATCAAGCATGGATAAGAGTTCAAGCATATAAAATGAAATTTCTAAGACAAGAAAAACCATTTATATATGCAAGAGTGTGTAAGAGTTTACAACCAAAGTCACATTTAGTAATTATCTCATGAGATTACATACATCAAACTACTAAGAACAACTCCTCAAAAGAAATACTACTCCCTTTCACATACTAGGCTAGGGTGCTTCAACACCCTAGATGAAGGTTTAGGCTCTTGGATGGAGGAGAAGACTCTTGGCTTGAATGGAGGAGAAGACTCTTGGCTTGAAAAAGCGGTTTTTTTTTTTGGTGGACAAATTGAAGTATATAGAAAGCACTCAAGGGGCCCGAACACAAAAAACATTTACAGCCTGAAGCTCACCAAAAAAATCAACCTACAGTGACAGAAGGAAGACTAAGCTCTCTATCCCAAAAAAACATTCAGTGTAAGAAGCTATCAAAAAATCTAGGGTAAAAAGCACTTTGCACCCCTAATGTATGCACCGTTTTGGACTTTGCGCCCAAATGTTTTAATTTTCGAAATCGGGTCCCTAATGTATATGGCGAGTTGCAATGTGGCCCCTCCGTTAGCAATCCTGGTTAAAATGGACGGAAAACAGCATGTGCTCCTCACATGACTCACTTAAAGGGCTATTTTTGTCATTTTACACCACAAACACTTTAAGAATGAAAATCTAGTCTTACATAGATCAAACCAAGGAGAAATTTTGTCACTTAAAGTGCCTTGTTTTTTTTTTTTTTTTTTACAAAAACTTGTTTTAAATCAAATGACATCTTTGTCAAATATTATATATATATACTAGGGTATTGCCCATTGGCCGTGGCTAAAGCCACTTAGAATTCTAACCATGCATGAGTACGATCAATAACTTATTTCCAGCATCAAGAATTTATTTCTTATGTTTAAGAAAATTCAAATGACCCAAAATAAGTGAGATTCAAACACCTGATGAGTACTCATTTAGAATAGAGAGGGTAATAAAGAAAATGTTATTCCAAATACACCATTGAATATATAGCAAAGAAGAAAAGAAAAAGAGGGGGGGGGGGGGGGGGAGGGAATGGAAATCCGGAGGAGCAGAGGAGGAAAGAGTCTTGAAGGGGTGGTCCTCCAAGTGCTTCTCCCTCATTTTTTCACAATAACCTGGGATAAAGAAAACAATCTTCAAAAAAGGAGAAGTGGAAATCATTGAACAATCTTTTTCAGTCAGTGACCTAGACGAATAGAAACCATTACACAACAGATGACATTAGAACATGGCATTTAATTCTAAAGCCAAACAGAGAAAACAAATCAATCCAGCAAACACTATGAAAACAAATAAATAAAAGAACTTAAGAAACAGATTCAATAGAAAAAAAAAATTAAAGTGCGTAGCTGGCTAGATGTTCAAAATGAGTAGTTGCGTCATGCTATATATAAAATGAGTAAGAACACAAAATTATAGTGCCTAGATGGCTAGATGTTCAAACAAGCGTAGCTGCGTAAGCACGCTAGTAAAACTATTACGTGAATAGTGTGGAGTCCAAGCTTAGTTTGAAGGTGTCTTAACCCTCATTACTAGCTATGGGATATGCAATATGCGAGTGTATCCAGTATGTCTAGAGTACTAGATACACAGGCCTAGAGTGACTCTCCAACCCAAAAGAGAACCAAAGACCTAGTCTATGACAAAACATGGTTGTCTGCATTTTGAAAAGCCATTTCATCTCATGTGAAAACCAAAAACAATTTATACCCATAAATAACACAAAGTATTGAGAGGTTAACCACAGAAAGAAATCTAAATTGCAATCAAAACCATAACTCCATCAAATCCACAATTCACAGAGTCCAATCCATCAATGAGAATATCATCAAACCCTTCTCCCCTTTTTTGTCACAATTTGACCAAGGAAAAAAAAAAATCCAACAAATAATTCAGAGTATCCCAGCAAGAGAGAATAGTATCACAAACATAGCAATATAATAAATATGAAGTACTTGGTATGAAGTTCATCCATATAATATGAGTATCCAAAAGAAAAAAGACTTTCAGAAATCATAGTGCATGGCAGGTATGCAAATCATCCTAAAATGGCTTAAGCTATGTCTAGACAGCATCCAGCTGCAACATCACATATCAGTAGGCATCCAATGTCTTGCCAACACCATGATCCTCAACTCAAAGCTGATACATCATCTCTAGCTCTTAGAACTAGGGATGGCAACGGGGCGGGTATGGGATGGGGCCCCCATACTCCGCCCCAGCCCGATTAAATAAACTGTCTCCCTACCACCGCCCCGCCCGCATCGAGGATGACCCGACCTCGACATCATCTCGGTTCTCGCCCTGCCCGACAGTGGCAGTGCAGTTTTTTTCCCCCCCTTTGGTGGCACCAAATCAAATTAAAATCAAATTAACGGTCAAGTTAAAGAGGTTACCCATTAAAGATTTTAACTAGAAATAATTCTTCCATTAAAAAGAATTTGAGTGAAATAAGGAAAGTGATTCACAAAAAAAATAGAAATTTTCTCATCTTGTCTGGGAACTCACTGGAATCAAACCCAATATACAACATCAAAATGGAATCTCGCCGTTTCATTCCACATATGCACACCCTACACACATGCATACACAGCGCATGAACACTCACACCGGCGGCCGTATCTCACATTCATGATTTGTGAATCTGTGGTTGTGAAAGAGAAAACCCTACTTGGCATTATTTATACTAACAAGTATTTTGGGTAATACTAATAAGTAATGAGGGTATATTAGTAAATGTTTAGTATAATCGGGGTGGGTTTGGGGAATTTGTCCTAACCTCGACCTCGACCCGGGTTGAAACCTTTTACCCCATACCCGCCCTTAACCAGTGTTAGCCACCCCCATACCCTACATATTAGGGGCGGGGCGAGGAACTCGGAAAACCCGCCCCATTGCCATCCCTACCTAGAACTGTTAGTCTTCATATTCTGAATTATATTAGAGTTTTTTTTCCCCATCCTCTGGATTTGGTGTTATTTCTTTTGACATTTTGTTATTAGTAAATTTTTCTCTCCCTTACCAAATTCCCACTACTTAGATCCTGACCATTTTATTTCTTTTTTCGAAATCAGCTTTTCTTTTCCATTATCGTCCTTTCTATTTACCCCGATAACCAAGATTCTATATTTTTGAGGTCAAGGTTTTTTTTTTTTGAATAGTCTTGTAATTTTTACATATTAGTCTATCAACTCTACCTATGAAGAAGAAAATATTTTGACGTTTATTTCCACTTTCAAAGATTGTACATGATTTCGATCTCTCTTCTTAAATGTTGTTTGCTATCATAATATCATATCTCCATCATTACTCTTAGATGTAAATTGATGTCTTTAACAGCAAGATTCGCCTTCGATTCTTGCTATATGTTCAATTCACATATATCATTTCGATTCACGATACGAATCCCGATTTGACAACCATGCTTTTATCCTAGTTTGTTTTTTCCCGCATAACCATGAAGATCTCTTCCTAAAATATTTTTCCCTCCACCGAATTCCTTGAATTAATTTCTACACGTTCCTAGACTTGGGATTTAATGTGTTAATGTCTACGCGTTCGTAGAATTGGGATTTATTGTGTTAATTATTCCTACTTGGGGTGTATAGGTGTTAATTATTTTAACTATATTTTCTCCTAAAGAAGTTCCCTATACTCTCTCATTTCCTCTTTAAGTAACAATTACATATTCTTTGAAATTTTACTAGTTCTTTTGTTCCATTTCCCTATGTCCCATTTTATGTAATCACTTTTCCTTTTTTAGTAGTCCCAAAACTAATGATCGTTTTGACTATTAATTGCATATATTTCATTCACTTTCGAACACTGCCCTCCTAAATTAGAACATGTAGGAGTACTAGTATTTTGTAAAGGAAAACAAAAGGGGCAAATTGAGAAGAATTAGGGGTGAAAGAAAACCGAATGTGTGCAGTGTAAAACCGAAACCGAACTGAAAAAAATACACACTCCGAACCGAACCGAACCGAAACCGAAACCGATCGGTGTCCCCAAAAAACGCACCGAACCGAACCGTTTACACCCTTAAGAAGAATAGAATCTTTTTAATGCAAGACAATGCATTTAATGATGCTTGCTTAAAAAGTTCGGTAAACGAAGATAGTCATAAAAAATGGGACAGAGGGAGTAATTAATATCTTAGAAGCATGGTCAATTCAATTTCAATTGTAGTGCATTAGTATTTTCCCCTTCCATGTCAATGTTCCTGTAGTCCAAGCCACTATCAAAGTCTTTACATTTTGAACTACCTTCTTATCCATACTCATCTCAAATGGTGCAAGAACCCTTACCACTTACGACAACATCCAAGCACTGTCATGGTACCATTTGCGATTTTCGAAGAATTTGAGAGTCTGCATAGCTTGTTTAGTGAAGTGCCCAGGCATTTACATCTACATTGTGAGGATTTATCTTAAAGGGGTCTAATAAAGGTTTTTCCTTGTCAATTACTTACCTAATGTAGCATTCTTTCCTTATCATGGCTTGGTACTGGTTGTGTAATGGTAAGATAGATAACACACATATCATCCTTTCGGCATCTTTTGGTGTTGAATCATTGGCACCACTCCGTTCCTATATCTGAATCGTCTCATTATCCATTTTTATTTTCTAATCCTGTACAAAGATAGGAATGTTCTAATAGATGGTCCCTATCTGTCTTCCCATTCCTCCGATGTTTTTGAGTGGAATCTCTTGCACTCCAATTTTAGGTGCATTTCTTGAGGATATTGGTTCTTCCAGAATTCATTTTCAGTTGTTGCATTAGGATTAACAGAAGGAAATGGAACTAGAGAACTAAAAGAAGTGTACCTTCAGAAGGAAAAAAATAATTGAGTTTGTGCCCACCATATCTGAATTAGAAACAACATTTTGCATGTGATCTCCTTTTTCTACTTTGAACAACTTGAATCTAGGGCCGACATGATTAAGACACACTTATCTGAATCCATGGCTATGTTCATTTATTGCATCTTTGATGTTACATTGGCAGTTAGGTTGAAAAAATGAGATAAAACAGTGTCCTTTTTAAATCAGGTTGCCATAAAGCAGTTATGGCTGTAGTTTTCTGCGTAAGGGTCACAGGATGTTCCGTTTTTCTATGTAACGGCTGTTCGTTTACATGTTGCTTATAGTGCAGTTGTTCATCGGAATGTCTAGTCTTCTCCAAAACTGATTCTGGTATCATATTCCCATATTTTCTTGAAAAATGCCCTTCGTCCCTCCATTTCTTTTGCCTTCTTCGACATCTGATTCCGGACCGTTACCATGCTTCTGCCATAGAAACCTGAACCTTGTGCAGTTGTGCTTGATGCTGGATGCAAGGTGGCCTTTTATGGATTTAATAGAACTATTGTACTTCGAAATTCCTACTTGTTTTTTTTAGGAACAAATGGTCACATTGGGCTGATTTGATTTTGCACATTGGTGCGACAGTGAAATTCTAAGCAAATTTCAGTTTAGAGTTGTACTTGGGGGTGAAAATTGGTCGGTTTCGGTCGGTTTCTGCACAAATTTCACACCACACCGAACAAATCGGTTTTTACAACATCACAACCGATACCGACCAAATCCATGTGGAGTCGGTGTGCCACCAACTGTCTCATTGACGGTCGGAATCGGTCGGATCGGTGTACACCGACAACAATCACAAGATATCAAGCACAAGCAAAGATCTCAACACAAACCAAACTAATCAAGAGATTTTTAGCCAAAAATGAAAGGTATATGCATCTCTGCCACAGATCTAAGATTAGAAATTACCTTGGGGGAAAGTCATGTACAGATCTAGGGTAAGAAATAGAGAGATAGATCTGAGATGGTAGGCGACGCAATCGCCGGTGATTGGACTCCTTCTTCGACATCAATGGGGAGAGCATTGAGAAAGAAGAGATGCAGGTGACCTGGACTCCTTTGACTACACATAATCGTAGGTATATGCATTTCTGACTTTGTCCTTCCTCCATTGTTGATGAGAGAGAGAGAGAGAGAGAGAGAGCACTGAGAGAGCACGACAGAAAGAGAGGCGGTGGAACGTAATCTAATTAGGCCAGGGTTCACAATTATACCATTTTTGTATCATATACAATATATATATACTAAATGAAAAACGGTCAGTCGGTGTGTTTCGAAAATTTTAACATAAAAACCACCGCCGAACCGAGAACTTCGAAATCCCAACTTTCCAAACCATGTGCCGGCCATGGGGGATGAAGGCCGACCAAAGCTGCACTTTTCGGTCGGTGGCGGTCAGTCGAGGCGGTGTATCGAAATTTTTTTACAGCCCTAGTTTTACTGTTTTAAGGTGATTCATTTGTAGTTTCAGACTGCTTAGCCATAGAAATTTGAACTGTTGGTGTAAGATGTTGGAGTTTTCTTTTGATATTTTTCCTTTATCGTTGAGAGTAGTTATCACGATGCATATGTGTCAACCTATACATAATAAGATATCTTGGTTTTCTTGAACTTGATAAATCCTCTCAGTTTTTGAGGTTTTAGTAATGAACCAACTTCAAATGTTGTTGATATGGACGGAATCAGGTTGATCCCACCTCCTCCGTTTGGAGATTCCAGCCCACAAGTGCCCATGCGCCCACACAAACAAACCCTCCTAACTCCCTAAGCCTAATCTCATTTTTCACCATTGACACCTAAAAGAGAAAGAAAATTGCTGTAGCAACCTGGTGCAAAGGCATGCAAAGAGAACCTGGTTAGCAATCAAAAACATAGCACCTTCTTGTTAAAGGCACGCCTAAGGCTCAGGGTCAGCCTAGGTGCCTCGCCTTGCCCTAGGCCAGACCCCGCCTAGGCGCGTCTTTCTTGCGCCTTTTTTTAAAAGCCCAAGGCGCAAAGCTCGCACCTCAATAATAGTGCATCAATAACTTAATTAGGCATGAAACTAGTCATTCCTAGGGGTGTGTTTCGGCCAGAACGGATCGGAAACACCCCTTTCGGAAAAAAATTCCAAAATTTTCGGAAGCCAAAAATACATTCCGAATTCTGTTCCAAAATTTCGGAAATTCCAAAATTAGTTCCGATTCCGAAATTTCGGAAATTTCGGAATTTTTTGGAATTTCATCAGATTCGGAATTTTTCAGAATATTCGGAATTCAAGCTTAATGGGATTTCACTTGAGATTTGTAGGCCTGTATAGAAGCACATCACACCCCCTCTTTTATGTTTTTTCGATGTGGGATGAACACAATTTTCGGAATATTTTCGGAAAAGTTTCGGAAAATACAATTTCGGAATATGTTCGGAAAATTTTCGGAATATTTCGGAATATTTTCGGAAAAGTTTCGGAAAATACAACTTCGGAATATTTTCGAAAATTTTTCGGAATTTTCGGAATTCTAAAAATAATTCCGATTCCGATTCCGATCCGATTTTTTTTCGGAATTTTCAGAATTCGGAAATTCGGAATTCGGAATGCATATTTAGTTGCCACAATCAGAATTTTTCGGATCGGAATCGGAATTTCCGTTCCAAATGACACCCCTAATTCCCAACTAGTATTAACCTCCTATTGCCTTTGGACCCATATTAAGACCCGTTAGGTCACTACATAATTGATTAGGTCTTCACTGTTTTATTCTAAGGTTGACGATTTTGTGAAGCATCATGGAGATGACTTACTAGTTGATCAAATGTGCTAATTAGTTAAAATGTACACTATTTCGATGTTTTGGCAATTTAGAATCTTAGATGTAAATGTTAATTGTAGAGTACTTATATTTGCTTAAGCATATTTAATTTATAAGTCCTTTTAAAGTGCGCCTCACTTTGCTTAGGCTCGCGCTTTTTTTTTTCTGCACCTTGCGCCTAGGCTCCGGGAGGCATTTGTGCCTAAGTGCGCCTTTGATAACTATGCGTAGCGCTGTGTTCAGGGGTTTGAAGTCTTGGTTTTGACACTTTCCCTATCATTGTTTCATTTTAACAATGACGTCCATGCCTTTAGATTTTTAAATTTAGACTGCAAGTATGTAGTATGCATGCTAATAGGAGTGTCTTTTCTTAAAATGTTCAGGCAGATGAAGATCAAGACGATGAAGATGAGAGATGGGATCCTGATTCTGACATGGATGTTGATGACTGGTATGGTCTTTTATTTGCACTTACTTTTTATGTTGGTGATTTTTGTGGATACTCATGTGTCCTACATTATGTTTCTTGTCAGTAAGCCTTTGCCAGGCCGAGTAAAGAGGGAATTTCTTGATCCAGAGCCCAAAGACCCGGTATGTTTAGTTCTTTTGATTTTGCTTACCATCAAGCAAAAGTACTACATCAAATCCGATTTGAAATAAAAGGACAGGAGTTTAATACACGTCTCGTAGCACATACACGCATTTATGTTTTGTGATTTTGTTTTCTACTAAAGTACTTTTGAGTTACTTTTCATGGCTCATAGATGATATGATTAGTTGATAAACTAGAGACACAGCTAGAATTGCAGTACTCAAGATTAAATTACCTAGTTGCGCTCCTAACGTGGAGCACAAAAGGAACCATTTTGTGTGCATATGTCTAGGACCAGGTATCTATTAATATGGGATCTTTTAAAAATGGACTTTATGTAGCGATTTTGTGCAATTGTTGACATGAATGTGTGTCAATGACCAGACCTGTTCTTTTCTGTCCCAGAAGTATATTGATTGGGTCAAACCTATATTAATTACAACTCAATTAGCTTTGTTATTTGGTCTGCATTAGGGTTCAAAGTATCGGCAGATACCGAGTTGTATCGGCCGAGTCATATCCGTATCGAGGGGGATCGCACCGATACATACTCCTGATACAATCTTGTCCCCCAATGATGTTGTATCGCCCGTATCCGTCGATCCAGTTCGAGATCTGGGCTGATGTAGGCCGAGCTATTTTAATATAATATTTTTTAAAATTGTGATAATTGTCACTATATATGAAATAGCAATGTTACTTTTTAAGTACATTAAAAATTTCTTAAATCATATTTTTCTTATCCTAAATTTTAGTTATTTATTTTTAAAATATGAGACTTCTGTGTTGAAAAAATGTTACTCATCGTGTGTACTATTAGTATTCTCAGACACTAGATTGACAGCGTGTGTATTTGGATATTTATATGATGTTATAACTGGTAGGTTGTGTATTGTGGTAATATATTGGACCTATTTTGTTATTCTTATTATTTTAGAATTTTCCTTATTGTTTCAAATCTTTTTGGATCATAAATCTAGCGTATCATTGCGTATCACCCGAAACCAGGCCACGACGCCGGACCACGTTGTCCTGGAGGCCTTCGTGACGGTGTCCGCGACCGTGACTTTGAACCATGCTGCATGGTCACCGTGATGAAGGATAATCTGGGTTTAGTTGAGAAGACAGTTGCCACAGAGGTTAGAGGGTTCTAAGTGGTCTTTCAAGTCTTTATCACCTTAGGTAAGAAGAAAGGCTTTAGGCAAAGACCAAGTCAAACCAGTTAACTTCGATATAGTATTGAAACACTTGGTTTCATTAGTTAATTTTTTTTGAAGAAATACTGTCTTTGCTTCCTGCAAATAGATTTGGCAATGGGTGTTGTAGCCTCATTGAGGTAATACATGACTATTCTTGAGAAAAAGGGGAGAGCTATGAGAAAGATCCGTGAGTAGAGTTTGAAACCATACACTGGGTGGGATTGGCAAGCGTATCAAGTGGTCATTTGAGTTGGTGCCAGACTGCCAGGGGACTATTGGGTAGTTCAAATGTTAACTTTGGACAAGGAAAGGCATCTGAGAAGGGGAGATATTGGAATGAGGAGAGTTGTTTTGTTTATTGGAGGTGTGAAGAATGGTAATGGGAGTTGTGTCCTCATTTCAGAGGTGTTCGAAGGGGAGAATTGTGAAAAATTCTTGCTCATGTGCCAGGGGTGGTGATGGGTGTGGGTGTGGGTGTGGGTGCAGGTGGTGTCACACCAGCAAGCGGTGTTTGGAGAATATATGTTCTTGATTTTTGGCATTCATTGGTTCATGATGGAAACAATAGATGAAAATCTCACAGCTTGGAGAAGGGTTAAAATGAGAAGGGAGAGGAAAGAGAAGTGGAAAATGGTCCCCCTTGGCTTTCGCTAGCTTTCGATGGCATTAAATAGCCCCTTTTTTGTACAAAGTTTCTTTTACTCTCATCTCTTCTAGGTAGGTCCAGAGGTAGCTCATCCCCCCCTTGCTTACCCCTTATTATTGACTTCTTGGAGATTTAAGTTGCAATTCCTTTGTTGTCCCTCTATCTTTTGGGTGTGTGTGCATGATGTGTCTGTGTGAGTGCCTGCTGTACCTTCTGGCCAATGACAGTTTTTGTACTACTTGCATGTGGTTTTATTTTAACTTCCAAGTAGGGGAGGAGGTTCAAGCCTATGTTGCAGAGGAGGTTGGTCTGCATTTCTTGGAGCTTGAATAGATCTTGTGGAGTTTTGAGTAGATCGAGAGAGATCGAGAGAGAGAGAGAGAGGTCCATGAGAAGTTCCACCATGAGACATCCCGAAGCGTTGAGATCCCTAAACTGGTACCTCTGCTGAAGTTAGGAGACTGAAAATGATGATTCTGAAAACTCGGGCCTTATCTTCTTAGACTGTTGACCGGACGATCCAGATTGAAAGCCTTTAGTGTGAATTTGGGTTTCCCTATTCTTCTTTGTATCTTGGGCTTCCTCCTCAATGACCAACGCCTTCCTTACAACATCGGAATAGGTAGTAAACTCAAACGCTGCCACTCCGTCTCGAATATTCGACTGAAGGCCTCCTCGAACCTCTTGACCTTAAAAGTGTCATCTGTGATATTTGCAACTGCAAAATGTGCCAAGGCAGTAAACTGTGCTTCATATTGTGTCATGGTCATGTCCCCTTGTTGGAGTGAAAAGAACTCTTCCCTCTTTGCATTACGAACTACCTTAGGAAAGTACTTGTCGAGGAATAACCGTTCAAAGGTGCTCCAAGTCATGCCCTCGAAATTCTCCGTCATCAACGTACACTCCCAACAATGCAAAGCCTCTCCAACAAGCTGATACAAGGAGGCATTGATGCGGATGTCATCCTCCCTCATACGAGTGATCTCCCAGTGGCATACCTACTATGGGGGCGAGCGGGGGTGGCTGCCCCACTCTATGTTCGGGAAAAAAAAAAAAGGTTATATATGATAGTTTTATAAAATATTGGGGCTTTAGGCTTTGTTTGGTTCTTGGATTTAGTGAAGGAAAAGAAAAGAAAACATAGAGAAAAATCTTTTCCTTTGTTTGATTAATAAAGAAAACGATGATGAAAATAGGATAGAAAAGAGAATAAGTGGAGATTAGTTAAAATTTTTCAATGTTGGGTGTCATTTCTTTTCTTTTATTCATAAATCACAATTATATTTTACAGCTTTTTAATTTTTATGTAATTTAAGCATGAAGAAAACTCAATGGAAAACACGAGGGAACTAATTTTCCTTCTTATTTTCCTTTCCATTTTCTTTTTCCTCGCGAAATCCATGAACCAAAAAGAGCCTTAGTGAACTATTTATTAACTAGGGAGCTTTTTATGAAAATGTAAAACTTTAACAAAAGTAACAAAAGTTACTCTCATTGACACGATTAACTTTCCAGCTGGCCAACAGTTGGTTTAAAGACTAACGAACAAAAAAAAAAAAAAACCCCGGATTACAATTAACTCTTCTAACACTAAGCCCTTGTTTTCAACCCTTTCAACCCAAAATAGAAAAGAAAAAAGCAGCAGCTGCAGCACCTCACGGTCTCACCTTGACCCCTCCCTACCTTATCTTTCTTGGTTTTCAATTTTGCCCCCAGTGGATGATATTCCTGGGTCTGCAACTGGATGCGCCTAAGCCAATCCTTTGCTACCGAAGAATCTGGCTCTCTCGAGAAGGTAGGTGGATGACATTTTTCAAGCTCTCGGATGATAAGCCTGAGCCTTGGCTCATTCGGATCGTAGTGTCTGTGTGGGATGACCTCCCTCCTAGGAGGAGGGTGTTGAATTGAACCTCATCACATGCAGCCCTAGCAAAGTCTCTCATGGCATTAGCCATCTCGTGCAAGAATTGGGTCCCCACTGGAATCTCTCCAGAAACAGATGAAGCTGAGGAGTCCCCCCCTCCTCGACCTCGGCCTTGACCACGGCCTCGCCTGCGGCCTCTACCACGCCCCTTACCTTGTCCTCTACCACGCGGCATGTCTAATAAACACGTAAAAACGTAAGGGGATCGTACAATGTTATGTTTTTATTGGTATCCATATCCGGAAGCTTTTGACGTGCAAGTAAAGTTAGAAATCTCAAGTTTTTGAATCTAAATGGAATCATGAAGCCAATTATGAGAATCTCTCATTAATATGTAGACACATAAGCACATAGGCACGTAAGTATACGGGCATGTGATTATGCTAGTGATTATCACATAATCATGCGAACATGGCCCAAATAAGCAACAACATTAATTGAACTTTCACTCTAAACTTAAAACGTTAAAGCGCTCAAATGTAAAACATTAGCCCATATAACATCACAAAGTCCCAAAGTTTTCAAATCTGCGCTCTGATACCATTCTGTCGCACCCCGAGTCTTGTGACGAGGGTGAGGGTAAAAGCGGATAAAGAATTGGATAACAGTCCTACGTGGACCATCGAGAAGAAAAGAGAGAGTAGAGGGGAATCCTACGTGGACCCTGGACAAAGTGAAAGGTAATAGAGTTCAATTTTAAACAACACAAGCGGTGAGCAAAACCACAACTTTCTATAAAAAGTTTCTAGAAACATATTTAAGGTTTAAAATACATTCTCCCATTAGTTTCAAAAGTAAAAAGTACAAGCCCAACATGAGTAGGTCTAGTAAAGTTCCAAAAACACAAGAGTACATGCAAAACTAAGTGAAAACACATCTCCGCCATCCAAATCCAACTTCAAAAGATGATTACATCATAGCCTTTCCTTTGTCTATTCTCTTCCACGTGAAATGGTGGGGGTGGTTTTATGAGCACGACGACCCGTAGGTGTTGGAAGATATGAAAGAATGAGATATAGTTTGGGAATATAATATTGAGATATGGAAAGATATGATTTGAAGAGATATGTAAGATTTGATAATATTAGGAAAAGATATGATAATATTAGGAAAGATTTTATTTTATACCTGAAGTAGTTGGATGTAAAGCCTATATAAAGCCTATATAAAGGCTCTTCGTATTGTGATTAATATTAGTTTGATTATTTAGAAAATCAACATGGTATCACTGCCACCGTAAGTAGGGTTTTCAAAACAGTCTCCACCACCACCGGCGGGTGGCAGCCCGCTGCCCGTCGAGACCTCCGTTTTGCATATTCTTGAAATCTTTGTTTCAAAGAAGGTCATTGACCTAATTCATCATTATAAATATTTTTTCATTTTTTTTATCAACCCAAATCTGTGGGTGAGAAACCAACAATCAGTGGGTCAGCTACACAAGTTGCTGTCCAGATTTGGTTGGTTCCCAAAGGTTTGTTTGGAGCCTTCTAGTTTGTTCTAAACATGATTCGTAGTCTTGGTCGATACCGAGTCAACTCGGTTTTGTAGGGTCACGAGACGAGATCTAGAGTCGAGTCATAAAATAAACAAACGACGTAGGATCGATGACCATCTCGACTGTACTGCCATGTATCGGACGAGATGGTTTCGTCTCGGACGAGACAGCGAGACGAATCTTAGTGGTACAAATTTGAGGCAAAAAAGAGGGAAAATTGTACCTGAGGTTAGATCCTTACAAACATGCTCGATTCTCTCTCTCTCTCTCTCTCTCTCTCTCTCTCTCTCTCTCTCTCTCTCGCATAGCTCTGCGCCGAGCAGATCTGGACTTCTCCAGTCTAGATCGTCTCTCTCTCTGTTCGACTCGAATCCCAGTTCAGAAATCCTCTAGTTCGTCTCTGTCTCTCTCTCGGTTCGATTTGCTCGCGGCTGGAGTTCTCTCTCTCTCTCTCTCTCCATAGATCTGTGTCATTGCGAAGTCTTCTGCAGACTGGAAACTCTAGTTCGTCTCTCTTTCTCTCTCGGTTTGATTGTGTTTTTTTTTTTTCATTTGGTGGTTGTGATTTGTGACTTTTTGGTATTTCTACTTAAAGCCACTTAACATAAGTAAAGAGTAGAGGCTTAGGCTTTAACAGTTAACAATTAACCCTTTTTTTGTTTTTTAAAAAATATTAGACTTAACATTATAAACTTATAAATCACTTATATGAGACTTTTAACACCTATTTATAATACACTTACACTATATTTGACTTAATATAAGATAGTAGGCTTTATTGGTTTTTTTTTTTTTTAAATTTGTTTACGTGATGCTTGGAAAAAAATAACTATTAATATATAATTATTAATAATTATTAATCCGCAGCGTGTGTATTGGATATTATGTAACATTGTAATTGATATATTTTGTATTGTGATAATCTATTTGGCCAAATTTGTTATTCAAATTATTGTAGAATTTTTCATTATTTTTTAAGATTTTTTTGAACCTTAAAGCTAGCCTATCTTTGTGTATCGCCCGATACTAGTTCGCGGCGCCGCGACCGAGTCGTCTCAGCGACCGCGACCTTGAACCATGGTTCTAAAGGACTGTGTTCCGGAGGCCAACAATGGTATATCTTGTTCTCAATCTCCATCTTCCGCAGTCTAGCCCTGTCAGATCCAGTCACCAATAGTCTCTGATGACCAACCCAACTTCCGACGAACCTCGAGACCTCCGGCGACCTCGCCGGACCTTCACCCATCCCTAGATGACCTCGATTGAGCCTCGCGACTCTGGCGACTCAGATCTGGTTGTTTTCTCTCTATTTCTTCTCAGATCTGGTGGTTTTCTTCTCTGTTTGTGTGAGATCGAAACCCTCAAGAGCTGTTTGGTGTGTTGGCAGCCATGGTTGTTTTTGGTGGACTTCTTTGGAGATTTAGATTGGTTTGGTGACTTAAGGTCTTCTTTTGGTTCGGTAGTATAGGTGGTGCTCTTTTAAGGGCCTATTCGGTTCGTATTTTTTGGGTTTCCAGATTTATCCCCGTACTTCCTATATTTTAATATTTGCCCCATACTTTCTGATATTTACAAAGAAATCCCAATTTTTTTTGGCATTTGCAAAAGTACCCCAAATGTTTTGATATGTACAGAAATGTCCCTGGACTTTCATTTATTTCGCTAAAGACCCATAAAAAAAGCCATGTTTGGCTTTGGGCTTTAATGTTTTTTTTTCTATAGTCTTCCAAACTTCGGTGTTTGTGTTCACTCCCACCTTCAGTTTGAGGGGGAGAATATAAGGAGACAGGACCGGGTGATGGGACCACCTGAGGAGGGGGCCTGCTATATCACTGGGTGACGGGACCACTCGACGTGGGGGCCGCTATATCACACAGGCGACGAGACCACCCAAAGAGCGACCTGCTACATCGCTTGGATTGGTGTGTTTGAATAGTGTTGAACAACTACCTCTATTTATGTGTCACACGATAGATTATTCCGTGGGCACGTCTCACCTTTGAAAGTTTGTATGACGAGACCATCTAAGAGAAGCCGCACGTGGACAGAACCACCCAAGAGAGGTCGTACATGGACGAGAAACTACCTAAAAAGGGGCCACTGCAATAGTCTACAAGTTGGAGTTTTCTCAAGAGGATGGTACAAAGATTACTTTGCAAATTACTTTGCATTAGTTTGGTACAAGATTGTCTTCCATATTCGTGTGCAAGTTGGTCACTTCAACAAGTATACGTGTGCCAACTTGAGGGAGTGTTGGAAGATATGGAAGAATGAGATAAAGTTTGGGAAGATAATATTGAGATATGGAAAGATATGATTTGAAGAGATATGGAAGATTTGATAAATATTAGGAAAGGTTTTATTTTATACCTTAATTAGTTGGATGTAAAGCCTATATAAAAGCTCTTCATATTATGATTAATATAAATTTTGATTATTTAGAAAATCAACAGTAGGAACTACATTATAAAAATGAACTATGATCACCATATTCATGAATTGAGATCTAGGAAGCACGGACGCGGGTGCGGGGATTTGGGTGCGGGGACGCTGGTGCGGAGAGTTCGGCATTTTTTCCAAAATCAAGAGTGCGGGTGCGGTGGGGGTACTTATATAAAATATTAAAAATATATTTTTATATATTACTATATATGAACCAATTTTTTTTTTTTTCCCTAATTAAGACCTAATAACAACAAAGAAGCAATAAACTCATAAACATAAAGGCTACTACATTTATTAAGAAAATAAGAATTAAACAAGTTCATAGCAAACATTAAATTGCAGTCTTGCACAACAATAACGTCATTCAAGCAAACTACAAATAATTTGATACCAAAGAAAATAAAAATCACAAAACTAACTAATATTTGATTTTAGAAAGAAAAACAAAATCAGAAAAAAATAAAAATAAATAAATACCAGAGTTCAAACTACAAATAATTTGATACCAAAGAAAATAAAAATCACAAAACTAACTAATATTTGGAATTAGAAAGAAGGAAAAAAAATCATCTTAGGAAAAAAAATACCAGATTGTCGGTTCCTCGTAGGTTGTCGGTTTGAGAAGGGCTACGTTCCTCGTGGGCTGACCTGATGAGAGAGAGAAAGAGAACAACGAGAGAAAGAGAACAGAGACTGTGAGAGAGAGAGAGAGAGAGAGAGAGAGAGAGAGAGAGAGAGAGAGAGAGAGACGAACCTGATCGCGACTGGAGATTGTTGTCGCCTCTTTCTTCTTCCCCTTTCTTTTGTGTTTTTTTTTTTTTGCTTTAGAGAGTAAGTGGATAAGTATAACGTGTATCAGTTATATCCCCCTTTCTATTTAGGGTTTTTTTAAAAAGTTTTTATTAATTATTTTTAAGACCCCTAGCTTATAAAATATTTGTTTTCAAAGTTTTTTTTAAAAAAATTTGCCCCGCCGCACCCCCCGAAAGTGTCCCTCCCGCAGCTGTTAGTGTCCACGCCGCACCCAAATCAGCTGAAGAACTCAAAAAGAACTCCATGCCGCACCCGAACTGGGTGCGCACTCAGTACCCCTGCGGCTCCATTTTTGGAGTGTCCGTGCATCATAGATTGAGATGTGGTGCGCTGTACACATGAATTGCCACCAACTACCAAGGCATAAAAGCAAGAGCCACAATGGCAAAAATGTATGAGCCACCAAGGCTATCAAATGCATATTCCAAAATCCAAAACATGCTCACTCTCAACGCCGGATTATGGGCCTTTTGGATTTAAAGTGTAGCATATCAACCTATATCTAGCCAGGTCAAAGTTAGAGTTCCTATGGATCCCCACTCACACCCATATCCGGAATTTTCATCTACTTCGTCTTTTTACCCCAACATGAAGTTTCCAACAATTCTCAATCTTTTAAGATGTAAATAGCCGGAACTTGGAAGGCATATACTATGCGTTCTATGCTTCATGAACAATGCATAACATTTAAATATGCCACTCTAGCTCGAGTTCTAGCATAACATCATATATTTGGAAAATATAGACATGGTTTCATATATACACATAAGCATCTTCTCAAGTTATATATGGAGATTAACGAGGAAATTAATAGCAAGAAAACACATGTTATCTCCCTAAACACAAATCAACCCAAAACATAGAGACGCTAGTATACTTCTAAAATATAGAATCCTACCTTTTTAGGTTTGAGCAAATACTACCAACCAAAACCAAAAAAGAGAGAAAAGAACACCAAAGTGAAGGCTTTGAGGAAACGAGCAACTTTATTTCTTTTGAGGTTGAGCTAAATGTGAGTAGAAATGAATTAAAGTAAGCTTGGCAGTGTAGTAGCAATGGAGTCTCTCAATACACTAGTGCGCTCCTAACACTTCTTGACCCCCTCCTATTTACAGGCATACACCCCTCTTTGTAGGACAAGTGCCCTACATGCGTGCCATTTTTTTACATTACCTATTGTGCATGCAGGACAAGTGTGTCCTTTAGGTGTTAAGATTATACATTACATTCTCATGTCATGTGACACCTCGTGCTAAGATTTTGACAACTTATGCTTGAAGGTTGACACCCTGTGCTTTAACATGCATGGCACCTCATGCTTATATACATACATACCTATTTATATATAAGATAATTCTCTTTATACTTGCCCAAATGAGAACTTTTCCATATGGTATATTTTTCATGTTTATTGAAAGAGAGATTTTTCTAATACTTATCCAAATGAGATATGTTTTATGCTTTATCCAAAGAGATATTTTCTATACTTGTCCAAATGAGAAATTTTCTTATAGCTATCTAAATATAAGATATATTTATACATTACATATAAATATGTGACCGCTTATACCTGTTCATCATACACTTCCATACATAGAAGGCAATTCCCTATTTTATAGTTTCTATTTATACTTTGATCCCACAAAATACCAAATATTGCAGGTTAGCCCTTGCTACTAGATTTAAAATTCTTGGGACATTAATTAGGGGAAAAATTTTTGTGCGTTCAGTAGAAGCAAAATCTTGCTCAAGATTCTCTTTTGGTCTTTTATTAGATCAGCTTTGGCCTTGCAGTTTTTTGGGTTGTGCCGGAATGGTTGTCAGTTCGTCTTTGTTTGCGGTGGTGGTTGTTTATGCACTGTTTTGAACTGCTTTGACTTGATCTTTTGCGGTGATGTTACGGGCGAACTTTCACTATTTTTGAATTTGTGGCGTGAACGCTAGTCCTTTTAACCCGTCTTCCCAGATGCAGCAGTTTAGATTACATTTCTTCTCTTTCCCCTGTTTTTTATTTATTTTTTTTTTTTTTATTATGCTTTTTCTTGAGGCTTTTCTCTTCTAGTTTTGTTCCTCATTTCATTTTTGTTAGATATCCCTGTGTCGCTCTTGAGATGTGTACTTCGTATGTACGTGGGCACACCCTCTTTTCTGCCTTTCAATGCAGTACTCTTATATCTATGAGAAAATAAGTAAAAATAAGAGTATGCCTCTTGCATGGAGAGCATATTGTTTCTAAGAAGATGTTTGAATGCGATGGACTCAAATCATGTTTTTGTCTGTTCTAGGTTTTATTCATGGTGCACATATACCGTGAATGCACGTTAGAGTACTTCAAGTACAAGTGAGATAAGTTTAACTTCAAGTCATGCTATTATTCTAATTACAAACTGGCCTTGGGACTGGAAACAATGTCTTCTAATGATAGGTATCGTCAAGTATGTTGATGGATGGAAGAAATGCAACGAGTAATTTATGTGTGTTGGACGTGACACTATCTTTTTAAGAAGTTAATGTCATTAGAAAAACAAGAATAGAAAATAAAATAAAAGTGACACTGCATTTTTGTCGGTCATTATTTGTTGTGTACAAAACTAAGCTATCACTGAAACATAAAAGTAGAAAGCAATTTATTTTTTGGATTGAAAAAAATAACTGAACAAACGAAAAAGTGTCTGTGAGAGAAATGGATTCAAGTAGCAGGTGAAGGAAGGTGTCACTGCTATTGTTATATGTGATCGACTCTCTGCAATTAACAACCACTAGCATAAAACCCGCACAATGTACTTTGCTTGTGATAATGTCAACGCCTTCCAAAATTTGTATCATGACACTAAACATGCAACAATAATTTACTTTAACCATTAGTAGCAATAAGCAATAACGTCCAGATGATCTCCAAAGGGTAATAACATTTTTTTACTGTTCTTTTTTTTTTTAGGTCTCTGTCTTTTCTTAACATATCATAGTTAACCAATTTGCTTAACAAATTTATGAAATTATCTACCCTTCACTTTGATGCCCTTCACTGTTAGTCGGTTCCCTACAGTGCAATAGTGCCGCAAAGTGCAAACATTGTTACATCGAAGAATGTAAGTGGAAAATATATTCAGCATCTGTTGGTAACATTTGATTATAACTGAAAAGTGCAAAACAATTTTGCAAAAGCCTCCCATATTTTTTTTAGGGAAGATGACATTAGAAAAAAACAAAACCCACATTTCATGGTTTAACAATGCTATTAAACAAAGATAATAAACATCATCTTACATAGATGATAACATCGTTAAAATGTTTCCTGTCCAGCACCTTTAACAGCCTTAACTTTTTTTTTTTTGGGTCACTGGGAAATTTAACAGCCTTTTCTGAATAAACTGAGTTATGTATCGCTCGGTTTGCAATCCACAAGCTTCAAAATAAATTTATACCCAAAAGATGAGCATCATGGGAGGTTTGTTGTTTTCCAGTGCTGTCAATGATTAGGTGTACAATCAAAACTTGTAGGATAGTATTCCCACACTGATCTTCATCACTCCTACACCAAACAACCAAATGCCTTACCACCAAACACTTTGAAAAAGTTATTATGAAATGGAACCAAAGTTACAACAAATGGCATCTTCTTGTAACAAATGGAGACCTAAAAATTGGATGTATCACACAACCAAAAAAACACGGTTGTATAGTAGAATTTTCCAGGTACATAACGGCAGGAATTTAAGATTTAGCCTCTGGTTGCTTCATGGTGGGGTTATGGTTACCAAATGACTGCTATGGGTAATCGCACGTCATTTGAATAACACATATAGCAACTGTTAGTACTCCCATGTTTTCTCCTGAAAATTCAGCCTGGGAAATATTATTTGTCCATCTAACATATACTCCACAAAACGTAAACTATCTTAGGGCTTGCGAAGAAAAAAGCAAAAAAATCTAACATCAAATTGTGCCTCGGGAGTTTTTATTCCGGACGAATACAACAAAATTGAAATTATCATCTTGGATCACCTGTCAAATGTTTTAGCACAAATGTCAAAATCAATAAAATTGAACTGAAGAACTCACTAATCAGATTTCAATAATTGTTAAAAATTGAACAATGACTCAGTTTTAGATTTAGTCTATTTTTCAGATTAATGGAAGATCAGAACATAACAGTGAATGAGACTCAAAATCACAATCGAGGTTAAACGAAAGGAAAATTAAAGATTTCTAGTGGAAAAACCTATGAGATGGGCATGAAACACACCGACTCGCAAGCACGAAACCCCCAAAATTTGCAGTTCAATCTCGCTTCCGACACCTATACCAATTAAACCGCGCCCGTTTCTAATTAACCCTGTAGCCGTTCGATTACTAACGGCAGAGATAGATGAATTAATGAAGAAAGTAAACCTGCAGATAAGGAATAAAAGAGATAACAGAGGGAATATCAGATACATGTGTATGCATATATACATATATATATATATATATACTAGTTGGAAGCACGTGCCCGTGTGTGTGTTCATCAAATATTTTGTAAATTATTCAGTTGGAATATTGTTAAGGGTAACAAGATGTTAAAGAGTTTTTGTTAAGTTAAGAAGATGAGTATGCAAGTCAGTCTTAGATACAGAATGTACAAAAGTTTCATGAAGTGTAAAGGATTACAAACAGGGAAACATTGACAAAAGTTGGGTGTAGTCTAAAGGAATACAAATAGGGAAACATTGTACATATAACAAATGTTCACTTTCGAAAGACTTTCACGGTCGTTTGGCGCTCCTGCGGAGCGGCTAAATGCTCTTTTTGCTGGAGGTCCTCTTGCTTTTGGTGGTATTTGATTGACTTATGGTACTTGATGTTCCATGTTCTGAGGTCATTGATGTAGGTCATCCACGTTTATAATCTTTGTTCCCAATCAAACCTTGAAGTTTACAAAATGCCCATATATTGACAAGTTTTTTTTTTTTTTTTTTTTTGAATAATTGACGAGTCTCTTGTCTTAAGTCTCAATTCTATAATCAGGAACCCACAAATCTTTGTTTCCAATCAAACTTGAAGCTTACAATTGGACCTCTGTAGCTTCCCCAATATGCTCCCTTTGAGTCTTGAATTGCCGCATCAACAATTGATTTGCATCCATTTGCCTTAGCATTTGGTATACCAACAACTCCAACACCTTTTATTTCTTTGAAGCCTGCATTATATTCATCTTCTGACTACCCAATAACAATATTCATGTTAGTTCTGGCTATTTCTTCAAGCATATAAAAGTTCCTTGGAAATTTAACTTTAAGACACTTTATGAAACTCTCCTGTATATGTTGCAACATCCCATCTTCTCAAACAACCTAGGAGTAGTTGGAAAGGTAGATGTTAATACCACTTTTCTTCGTGAGATTGATTGCTTCATTTTACAGTATGGGATCAATCCCCAATGTGAATAAAAAAAACAAAGAATTCGGCTTCAGTTCCTAATATAAGACTCTACACAAAGAAGAGTATATAAAATTCGTGGAACCAATGGTACGAATGACACAACTGGTGGTTTGTAAATAAAATAAATTGACTTGAAAATTCATAACTAAACTCACTATTTTCAATGAAGATAAGTAAATATATTAGGCCAAAAAGGCTACTGTTACATTTGCATCAATGGTAATACGGAAGGAATAAATAATGACGAATTAAAGTTCATAGATTCTAACACATGTAAGACTATATGAAGAAGTAAACAAGAACTTCATATTGTTCACCCTTCAAGTATTAGTACACTGAGCAATATAAGCTCTAGGCATTTATGACCAGTGAGTAGTCAATAGCAATCTAATTCAGGAAATCAAAAACTGTTTGCAGACCACATGAAATCAAATTTTGGAAGCTTTGAAGCTTCATGTTTTGACAACCTCCCATGGACCTTGAAAATTATTTCGTGATTAAAATTCTTCATAACTCTGGACCATTTTCATTTAATATAGAGGACAACAAATACATATTCTAACCGAAATGTAATTTGCTAGTGGAAGTAAATTAATGTCCCAGTCTCATTTTGGTACAAAATGACATTCCTGCTTAATTTGAAAGCATGAAGATGGCGGAAGTTATGTGGCGGAATGTTTTTGCATATATTGTAATCAGCACATATGCTGGTTAGTCCCAAAGACCACTAATTTATTAAATTCTCAAGTGATCACAAGACCAATATATCACTTTCATATAGCAAAATAAAGTGGTAATAACACATTCAGTAAGTACCAGTACATGTTTCTAATTTAATATAGAGAAAAGAAGAAACTTCAAAGTTGGATTTGAATGGTCAAAAAGATTACTGCTACTACTCCTACTTCGGCCATCTCCAACCCGTACTCAAATTTGAGTGAAAATCCGAGTAAAAGCTTCATTGGATATGACTTTCCAATGGTCGTACACAATATTTATTACTAACCCAAGTATTACTAACCCTCATTTAACTATAAAATTCGAGTAAAAGCATGTCAAAGCCTTACTTAGAGCATGTCAAAGCCTTACTTAGATCCATATCAAATAACATTGGAGTGAAATACTTCAGAACATAAAAGAAGAAGGGAAAAAAAACTTAATATATGATTCTACTACATATATTAACAAAACAAGAATTAACTTAACTGTACGCCAAAATTGAAGAAACAACAATTTCAGAAAAGACTAAAATTTGAAAATCCCTACCTTTTAAACCATACACAAATGCTCACAGAGCAGTATTTCAAAGAGGGGGAGAGCAGAAAATCACCTGAAATTGAAATTGGCTGCATCACCGGCGAGCTTAGGTTGTCGGATTAGGCATTTTTGGTGTCAAAAACCGAACCAGAGTGGCCGGATTTGTTGTTGCTATTGTCAATCTTGCCCTGGGTATGTCGTTGTAGCCAGAGCGGGAACACCACAATTGAATCACCCAGGCTAAAGTAAAGAAAAAACCCTAAATGCACTCATAATCAAGAGAGAATTTTGATACTCAGATCATCAGGTGAGGGGAAGAAACAAGATGGAGAAGACAAGCAAAGGAAAAAATGACCTCAAATCGAAATCGAAAACCTAGGTCATCGGATTCAAGGTTTGATAGTTGGTGATGATCATTTGTTCAGGGGCAAGCATCCTGTAGCGACTGATTCACGAAGAACAAACGAAGACAACGAGAGAGAAAAGGACAGCGAAGAAGACTACGCGTATACGATCAGTGAGTGGTGATGAGGCGGTGAATGCGAAGAGAGAGAGAGAGAGGTGGAACAACTATAGCATGCAGAGCATAAATGAAGACCAAAAGAGGAAAGGATATAACTGTAAAACCACTGGTCAGACGAGGGCACATTTGGAAGTTTGAAAAATTCGAGCAGCTTGGTTATTTCACCTACTCTATTCTTATAAGATAGTAGATGTATATGAGTGTGTGTATATATATGGCAAGAGATTGATACCGGTCATTGGTGATGTTCTTCGTGGTGGATAGTCTGGTACGTGCTACTGGTGAGGGAGAAGAAAGTGGAGAAACATAAGGGTTGAAAGAAAAAGATAGGCAGAGGCAGAGGCAAACACGTCTCAGTTTCGTGAGAGAGAGAGAGAGAGAGAGAGAGAGAGAGAGAGAGAGAGAGAGAGAGAGAGAGAGAGAGAGAGAGAGAGAGTGTTTTGTTACAATTTCCAGAATTTAAGTTAGTGTGACAAGTGTCATGACCAAACTCAACCTCAGATTGAGTCTTCCTCTATTAGATATACTAATAGATGGGAAACACAAATTTGTGAAATAATCAATTTGTTAGGTATTAATTGGTTTTACTTCTATTGACTAGAAAGCTTTCACCCATATACACAACTTCTTATGTAATACTATATGAGTAATGAAATGCTTCCCAATTTGGTTCCCAAATGCTTTAAAGTTGTACCACATGCTACCACATACCTCTGCATGTGGTACAAATGTTAAAGCATTTGGGAACCATAGTTAGGAAGCATAGCATTATTCATGCTAAATTGACAATTTCTATGGACTCTACATAGGAAGTAATTTATAAATAACAGAAGGAATATAATAATATATTGCTTGCAAGTTTTTTGGTTTATGTGTAACACATTAGTTTTGTGAGTGGATATGTCTTAGACATTAGAAGTTATTTTCTCTTCAGTGAGTGGGTATTAGTTATAGTTGGCAATATAGGCCATACACGAAGGTATCATATTGTATGGGCTCGACTTTAATTTGTATCTTAGATTCTTAGTTATGGATGGCTATGGTTAGGCCGTGTCAGATTTATGTTGTACACTTTTACAACTGCTTGTGTTGTACACCTTCTCAACTATGTCCATAGCTTCTAGGGGTGTAAGAAAAAACCGCAAACCGCAAATCGACTGCAAGCCGATCAAGCCGAAAACCATTTGGTCGGTTTTCTAAATGTATGTACAAGCTAAAACCGACCGCAAAACCGACCGAACCCCTAAAAAACCGACCGACCGACCAATTTATACCCTATTGGTCGGTTTTTATACACCAAAAAAACCGAAAAAAACTGACCGACCGACCGATTTACACCCCTAATAGCTTCTTCAAGGTTAGTTTGATATGCTTATGATCGTACAAAAAAAAAAGAGTAACACTATAATAAGAGATCTATGATCCTCTTTTACAATCTTGAGAGTGACCTGACTTTAGATTTGTGTGCCCATAACTGTAGTCCCCTCTTTAGTGAGGTTCATTTGAGCATGTATATTATTTGTTGATTTATTTATTTGTACTAGAGAAGGTAGAGAGGTTCACAGTGTTTTTGGATCACACAAGGAACTGGGAGCTTGTACTACAGTATTGTGTAAGATGTAAGTTTAGTTGATCTACTTATAACTGAAGGGACAAATAAGTACGTGTGTGTATCATTTTTATATCTGATGTGGTACATAGTGATGATGTAAGTTGAAGCTAAGATTTACATCAATTTATCTTGTGTTTCTCCACCATCATATGGTTGCAGTATATATATATATATATATATATATGGGTTAGGCTCTTAAGTGAACATGGTTGAGCCAGTGAACATGTTTTTTAGCCTAAAAGAACCTGCGGGTCAGCGGGGCGCGCGGATCAGCGTGGCAGCCCGTGGATTCTTTTAGACTAAAATACATGTTCACTGGGTATAGTCATTCAACCCTGTTCACTTAAGAGCCTCACCGTATATATATATGTATGTACTATGCATTTTCGTTTCTTTCTGCGAGAATAACATCCTCAGTGGCCTTGCCTGCCTGCGTATTCAGGAGGATCTGAAAGGAGGAGAGCATGCTAGAGAAATGGATGCCACGTTCACTGAGATTCCAAGCTCAAAGGTGGAAGCTTTTGAATAAATAAGTATATGTCCCTTTCTATAGTAGCATTACCGTGTCCTAATTGATTTTAGGTCTTGATGAATCTCTCTTATCAGGCTTCAAATCCGGGTCCAATGTCAACAGATGAACCACACATAAAACCGGAACAAGAGAACTCAAACAAGCCACCAGATCAGCCCGCTGAGATGAGTTGACGAGTAAAAGCTGTGCGTACTAAGCTTAAGACCAAAAGTATGTTTTGTAAAATTTACAGATTCTTGATGACATTGCCATATTAATCTTATTGTATGCAAGTGTTCAAAAATTTTGTACGGATGACCATGATTTAGACCATGGAAAAGTTATTATCTATGCTATTTACTCTCTCTCTTTCTCTCTCCAATTTCTTTTAGCCATGTTTCACTTGGAACTGGGAGATCAGCAAAGTGAAGAAAAGTTCAATTGAATGTCTATTTTTTGGTTGGTTATGTAGGAGAACTGTGGAGAAAAAAATATAATGAAGGGAAATTAGGGAGAAAATTTTATCCTGGAGCCTTTGCTTTACTTTTCTTTTGCCTAATCTTTTTTGAGTTACAAACATGGAAAGGAAAACAGTAGCAGCGTTTTGAAGAGGAAGGAGGCTACCAATTGATATACCCAAAATGGTCTAAGGATTAATGACCCGAGCCGATTGATGTCCATTACCTGGTGGACTAACATTTCCGAGTTATCCTAAGGGCGACCAGGGGTTAGCAGGCCCTCACAGGGTCTCACCAAGCAATGGCACCGAATGAAAAACCCGACCCCCAGCTCGGGCAATCTCAAATTTTCATTCCTTTAGCAGAACAGCTCAAGTCATACGCAACTGACTAGACTCTGAGCCCATGGCCCGGGAGCTAGGAGGCCGAGCCCGCACAACGCAAATCGATAAGACTCCTTGGTGAGTAGGGGTGTAACAAAACCAACCAGACAATTCGGTTTTCAAAAACTTCATGTAGTGTAAAAATCGAGTCGAATAGAAAATTTACAGTAAACCAAACAGAATCGAACCAAAACCGATCTGTTCGATTAAAAATTGCACCGAACAGAATTGTTTTCACCCCTATTGGTGACGCCGTCACTCAGAGGCGGTTTGACCTAAGGTTAGGTGGCAATCATCAATTAGTTTCCTAAACTACTTAGAAAAGTAATTATATTGTAACGTAGGAGGACTCTTCATGGTATAAAAGAGTCCCCCCACGCTCCAAAGAGGATTCGATGTCAATCAAAGGAAATCAACCCTAATCTCTGAATCAGGGAACACATAGTTGTCAAGTCTCTCTCAAGAAACCCTAACACTACTCTGCACGGCCGACCCCTGATAGTTCTAGTCTCCATTGTTGGATCACCAAGGTCCCAGTTGTTTCTTTACATAGTGGAGTACTCCGAGAGAAACGTGGACGTAGGCTACTTCGTTAACAGTGTCGAATCACATAGAAACTCTCTCTCTCTCTCTCTCTCTTATTTATTTGCTCATACTTATTGCGACCCCAAATTTAGCAGAGTAATGCTAGACTCTCACCCAAATCTCACACTCATTCATCCACACCTTGACGTGGACCAATGAAGAGAGGAGAGAGATTGTGAGGTCCATTGGAGTCTACACCACTTTACAATCTCTCTCCTCTCCTCACCTCTCCTCATTGGTCTACGTCAGAGTGTGAATAGATGAGTGTGAAATTTAGGTGTGGGGTTTAGCATTACCCAATCCGGCATCATCACCAATTACCTTCATGTAAAAAGAAAAAAATCCCAGCAACCAATGTAAGCTTTCAGCAAAATAAATAAATAAAAAGTAAGCTTTCGCAAGTAGGGAAATGCGGGAGTTATGGAAATAAAATATTTAATTTTAGCATTTAATTATATATTTTATTATGGTATTATTTTAGGGATTTACTCGTGATTTAGGGGTTTATTGTTATTCTAATATTTTTAGTTTGCCTATTTAAAGACATGGGATTCTTAGTTTTGGTCAAATTTGATTTTGATTTTTTATTTTTATACTTATTTGGATCTGGACTGGATACACACACCCCTTAACCCCAATTGAGCTACAGCCCGCTCGACCAAATTTGATGAATTAAACATGGGAGAGTTAGCAAAAAGTTCATGCGCAGGAATTTTTTTTAGTAAACATGCGCTAAAACATTGAAGAAATAAGTCCTTCACAAATTTCGGAGACAAAAATGTCACCTTAGCTGTCGCGTATTTTCCTCTGAATCCCACTCACTTTTTAAACAAAATTCCAAAATTTTTGGAAAATTTTATGATACGATTAGTCATATACTATAGCTTCCAAGCATGTCGGTATAAACTCTCTTTGGTTGTCTCTCTTACGTACACAGGGATGTGTTCCCGTGTTTTCCTTTTCATCTTTTCAGCATGAGGAGATGATCTTGCCCCTCACTTGCTTTTCTGTTGTTGTTGGCTAAAGGCTATTCATGTGTTGTAGGATAGTCATTTTTTGTTTCCCGTAATTGTGTTTGTTCTAATGTTATGAATTGATGTTTTAGCCACACACACACAAAGGGTCATACCATACGATAATTTTTTGCTTTTTCGAGAACAACTTCTGTTACTCGAGGAATAACATTTTGGTCACAAATTTTGGTCACATTTTTTGTACATAACATAACAAAATGTTGTTTCTGGTAGAAAATTTTGGTCACATTTTCAATAACAAATTGATGTACCCAACCAGGGGCGGACCCACTATGGGGGCGAGCGGGGGCAGCCGCCCCCACTGAACTCTCGGGAAAAAACAGGTTATATATGATAGTTTTAAAAAATATGTGAACTTTTATTAAGATTTTCTGTTAATTCAGGGTTTTTTTTTTTGTAAAGAAAAATTACATCCCAAATTTCTATCCCAAAATTGCTTCCCAAATGATGTGGTGGTAGGGTCAGATCAAATACAGTGGGAATAGTTGAATTTTGATTGGAAGTTGCTTACCTCGCCCCACTGCTAGGTCATTTGGGAAGCACTTTTGAAATAGAAATTTGGAAAGCATAGCATTACGCTTTTGTAAATTTTAGAACTTTCAAGAACTTTGACTCGTTTTAATTGACAACTCGTTCTCACTCTTAATTTTATAGTATTATATATTGTGTGTATATATGTATATGTTACTCTATAATAAAAGACCAAAAAGCAAAACAAAGACCATCTAGAGTCTCTTAGTGTCCCATAAGGCATTTTCTAAAAAATAAATATACAAAAAATGTTCTCACGTAGATGAAGTTTGAAATTTTGCAGAAGTCCTCGAAAGACTCAAAGACCTCATATCCACCATTAACTTCCTCTTTCTCATGTTTAGCGGGAAAAAAAAACCATCATTGTGCTCCTTTTCCATGAGATCGGCAAAAATATTAAATCCATTTTAGTGTAACTTTATTGTAACAGGTCTACTCCCAAAAACATTTTGGTGATAGGTCCACAAATTAAATTTTGGACCACACTACCCTTCTATATCTAGATATGCCCAATCATTGCTACAAAAATGAATTTTCAAAATCATATCCAATGTGTGTGAATATATATATATATATATATATATACCCAAAATCAAGTCAAAAAGGAAAGAAAGTAGAGAGAGAGAGAAGGTCGGCAGTCTCTCGACTCCATCGCTGCCACCCTCCACCACCTCTGATCTGAATCCTCCACTTCCTCCGCCCTCATCACCACCGCGCACATCAAGTTCTTCTTCAACGGCTAGGATCTCACCTAGGCCAATAACTCCGTCGACGTCCCCGATCGGCTCCTCCGAATGTCTTCCAAGATTCAATCACTCGTCGTCGATCTAATCTCTCTTCCGATGCCGATAATCGCCACCGTCTCCGACTACACCTCAGTCGGCAGGTTCATCCTCGCTCTGAGCCACAACTATATCTTGATGAGAAGGGACCGATGGTTTCTCTACATGAGCGAAGTGAACATTGGGCTTAAGACTCCGACTTGGTTCAATTTTGGTTTTTTAATTCAAATTCTCCATGGTTTTTTGCTTCAGTTTTGGTTTTTTGCTTCAATGATGTGTACTGTTAAAATTTCATTTTCACCAATTTGTTCATTGATTTTCAGTGTAAAATTATGCTGATTTTCAGTGTAAAAATGTGTTGATTTTACATTTATTCACTGATTTTCAGTGTAAAAATTATAGCCGTCAAGATTTTGACTGTTGTGTTGATTTTCCGTGTAAAAATTATAGTTAGCAAGATTTGACTCTTACATTATTGTTCACTGATTTCTTTTTTTGGTATGCAATGCATTGCATTGCAAAAATTATACTACAGTGTAAAATTCTACTCTTATAGTCATTCATAAAGCATTGTTAAAATTATAATGGCAATCATTGACTCTTTTGGACTAACGCAGTGTAAAATTATACAATGGCAAATTTTGTGCTCATTTATTGTATTTTTGGCATATCTAACATATCAAACCCCACATACTCGTAACAAAACCATGTGGGTGCAAAAATCTATCACTTGATTTGTCATTGCAGAACATCTAGCATAGAAAACGAACATCCAGATACGATATTATGTGTCTATTGTATCCAGATACGATATTATGTATGTTCTGACTTAGATATAGTGTAAACTTCTACACACACCATGAATGGATAATTCAGCACCAAACAATATTAGGATGTTCAAATGACAATTCGTATATGCAAGTTAGTGTGTGATTGTGACCGTGATATTTATATGAATATATATATATATATATACACAAAAATTCAAACTAAGAGACTATGAGATTTAATATCAGATATCAATTAGCTATATAACTAAGGGATCGTTAATGCAAATTCAAATTGACAGCTCATTCTAATAACTGTGTATATATATAACTATATATACATATATACATATATATATATATGCATATGTAGGGGTAGAACACATAAAACCCAACAGTATTTGGATTAGTTGTTTCCATAATTATCTCCACATTCAATGGGTTTGTTTGTAACTGAAAAATCCTCATATAATCCTTAATTATATACTATATATATTTGAATGTATCTGTATATATCTGTACATAATTCTGTACATAACACTTCTGGGTAAAAATATAAAATTACTTACCTCAATTTGGGGATTTAACTATTTTTGGACCTATTATCATCTTTTTAAAGTTGGGCCTAATTCAAAATCTTTGGTAGGGAAGGATTTATGGCTAGTTTTCTATTACTGGAATTAGTATGGGCACCTCTAACATATTTTTTTTTTACATATTATTTATAACACCCGTGTACATGTTTATCGTATTTCATTACATTTATCATGCATGATAATGTGATGCGCTGTGTGTTATGACACATGTGTGAGTGAGTTGTGACTCACGAGTTGAATTGGGTGTCTGTGTAAGAGAGCCTTCTGATATTGTGTGAAATGGATGTGTTGATATTGTGAAGTCTCTCCGAGATTGAGACGTTCATTGTGGAATACCCTAAATGTTTACCTGTGTATTTCACTATCTGTATTATTATGTGGTTTAGAATATATTTTTGTCATTAAGTTTAGTATCCTTGTGAGGACAAATTAACACGCTACATAATTGGTATGCTAATTAGTGATTTTTTAAAATCATGTGGAATCGCAATTTAGCAACCAAACGGAACTTAGACGAAAACTTTTATAATTATAGTTTTCACTCGTGAAGCAATGAATTAGACGTGTAAGACGTTTCGGAGAGTAATTAGCAGTTTTGAGAACTCATGGGGAAGTAAACACAATTTTTTAGAGTTGTGCCTATATATAGAAAGATGTGAGATATTTTCATTTATAAAAGTTTTCTAACCTAAATCTAGAGAGGCCAAAAGGGATATTTGAAAGCTTTAATCTTCACAACGCCAAACGACGACCGTTCGTCCGTTGGTTTTCAACCAAAATCATATTTTCGAACTCCTAGAGGTGAGAGCTTCATTTTGATATCTACTAGGACTTGTTTGGCTAAGTTTTCCGGAAACTTGTTTTGTAGAATTTTCCTAAAAAGTTGTTAATCGGACTTTTGATCCATAGGAATTGTACTAGACGGACTTTTGCACGATCTTTGTGCTCGGGTTTTCTTTGGAACGAATTTTAGGA
Organism: Hydrangea macrophylla; assembly: GCA_033977485.1. Classification (NCBI taxonomy): domain Eukaryota; kingdom Viridiplantae; phylum Streptophyta; class Magnoliopsida; order Cornales; family Hydrangeaceae; genus Hydrangea; species Hydrangea macrophylla. The sequence continues at coordinate 628,825 of CM066989.1, forward strand.
GTGTTAATCAGAGGTGAGTGATTCAACTATGTGTTTTGGAATGATTTCTTGACATATATTCATGTTTTGTATGAAAGTATGTGTTAGTTCATAGATGCATATTGTTTAGTTCATATTGGGCGGCTATATTGATAAGTAGGCCCAATTGCATGGTGAAATGTTTGACTTACTTCGAAAGTACGGTGAAATGTGATTTGAGCATGTGTAGTTGCTATTTAGGTCAAAGGAGCACGTGGTACCAAGCCATTTTGTGGAACCGATATAGGCATGAGATCGCACATTTGAAGAAAAGAAACGTGGGTCTTACCTTGTCGCGTGGAATTATTGGCGAGGAGTCGCGGACTAGGAGTGTGGACCGTACACGTGATACTCCGGAGACTGGTATGAAATGTAGAGAATGTGAATGCGAGCATGTTTATCATTCATGTACATTGTTGTTTTATTCACTAAGCGTTAGCTTAAATGAATCGAAATATGTGTGGTTATTCAAATAACCATTGTAGGTATGAATGCCAGTGAGGAATCGGGGGAGTGATCATGGGTATTGGGAGTTTAATTGGAAGGCGACCCAGCATGTTTACCCCATAGTTTTGAAATTGCATTGTTGTAATAAGGATTTTATGACTTTTAAACTATGTTTAACTTGGAATCTTAGAACGAATTTGTGATGTTTTAATAGATAGTAATCTTTTGTAATTATGTTTTGGTAATGCTATAATTCAATTAGGACCATCTTTTGTAATTATGTTTTGGTAATGCTATAATTCAGTTAGGACCACTTTGGAATGAGTTTGGATTGTGTAAGTAGTCTCTAGATGAACTCAGAAATCCTTTAATTTGGAAAATTCTACATAAGGTTCTGCTGCAGGGTAAAGCAGTCGACCGGACCGATGCTAGTCGACTGGATACATTACAAGATACTACCTCAGTTTTGTAAAAGCGGTCGACTGGGTTCCCCGACACAGTCGACTGGTTTGTGTTTTTAGAATTGGCCTTCTGTTTGGACTGGAGTTCAGTCGACCGGATAGTACCAGTCGACTAGGAATTTGACACCCCAGTCGACTGGACATGGGAGATAGTCGACTGGATTGAGTAGGTGAGAGGTTGGGACTCTTTGCAACTTAAAGCAGTTGACTGGTTCGTGATTGCAATCGACTGGATTATGTTTCAAAATCAGACTTCCTACCAGACCAAAGCTCAGTCGACTGGGCATGAGATGCAGTCGACTGGATTGCTGGTTTTTAAATGGATTATTTTCTTTTCTGCTGCGTGTTTTTAAACTAATTCTTTTGGGAACGTTAATGAATTGATTTAGCCTCGGTGGCATGCCACGGGTTTCGGTTCTGCTATTGTGGAACCAGGCTATGACATTATTATATTTAAAAAACAAGTGTAAAAGTTTGCTTTGAAAGGCCCAGCCCATTCAATTCCTTAAAACTAGGGGTGTACAATAAAAACCGACCGACAAAATCGACCAAACCGAGGGCATTCGATCGGTTTTCAAACTTACAGTCCAAGAAGAAAACGAACCGACTGACCGAAACACCCCAAAACCTGACCAAACCAAGCCTATTGGTCGGTTTTTTTTGTTGACAAAATCGAGAAAAACTAACCAAAAATCGACTGTGAACACCCCTACTTAAAACCCAGGTGTAAAGGAGAGGGGAACTAAGGCCTTATAAACTGCATAGGCAACAACACATCTAAGCGATGTGGGACGACACCATACCCCCGCACGTGTGGCAAAGGCATATACACGTGGATTATGAAGATAGGGGACAAACAAGGCTCTGATACCATTTGAAAGGCCTAGCCCATTCAACTTTTTAAAACCCAGGTGTTAAGGAGAGGGGAACTAAAGCCTTATAAACCACACCAAAAACAACACATCTAAGAGATGTGGGACAACAACTATTTATGGTTCTTTTGATGGGTTTTGGGTCTGAGAACAACGTCTAATGATGGAATTCCATGAGAAGATGTTTGGGCATTGAGTTTGAAAGAACTCTTTTTGGGCATGGTTGATGTTGCCGTGAGGAGAGAGAGAGAGAGAGAGAGAGAGAGAGAGAGAGAGAGAGAGAGAGAGAGCAAAAGCAGAGGAGTTTGGAGAGAGAAGAGGGAATGGTTGAGGTATACCCACTAATTTGTAATACGTCAAATTTCATTCAATAACAAGACAAGAGAACATCTTCTATCCAATAGATCTATTACATTTATACAACACTAATATGTTTATATATACAATTCGTTCTCAGTTATATGTACCAACTAAATAAACCACAAATCAAAGTTTCAGAGAGTCAAATTTATAGATTAGCGAGGCTTTCAAGACATATGTTTACTCTTGTTTATAATAAACCCTAGAATATTGTATGGTCAGAGATTCATATGGGATGAAATAGCAAGAAGAAGAAGATTAGAAGTCAAGGAGGAATAAGAAAGAGAGATTGAGACTTACTGGATACAACAATGCTACACACACTCCTCAAACCACACCCCAAACCACACTCAGGGACTAACTTGTAAAAAAAATTCTTGTGGGGCCCATAACTTACAAATTGGAGGGCTTATTTTGGAGCAAAATAGAAATCTCAAATTAAAAATCCCCAAATTCAACAGCAATGCCCTAGCCCTCCATTGCAGCCCAGCCACTCCAAGCTCCATTCGACAATCCTACAATGGCACACTCCTCCGGCGAACCAATCCGACGATTGCTCCGGCTCTGGTGGCTCACTCTTTTTCTCTCTAGGTATGCACTCTCTCTATATATATATACACATCTGCAGCTCTCAGTCTATCTCTCTCTATGTTGTATATATATACATCTGTAGCTATATATTTACAGAAAAACAAGACTACCCCCAATGTCAATGTCAAAATAGCAATTTTGGGGGTTGGGACATGTTTATACAATCAATGTACTCCCATTAAGGCCAAAAAATCATTTCTGTTAGATCATTTAGTACTAGTACCGTTTCATTCGTATTATGGATTGAAGTTGAAATGTTAGATAATTTGTCAAGAAAAAACAAAAAACAGAAGGGGTCTATCAACAAGTTAGAACTGCTAGTAACAAAAAAAAAAAAAAGAAAAAGAAAAAAGAAAGAGGTTAGAAGATTTGGGTTCTTTAGTATAGAAGTTTGCGTCTTTTTCAGAAAACAAAAATAATAAATAAAATTCATGTTATCTTTTTCAGCTTCTCCATCCCTAATTGAGTTGCAAATGGAAGAAGAAGTATCAAGTGGTTATATAGGTGTGGATGATGATACAATTGAGATTGAACATGAGAATGAGAATGATAAAATAATAGCTGTAGAAAAGGTAATAGATGAGCAAAAGGAGGGGAATTAGTTTGATTTTGTGGATGAGCTAATGGCGTATTATACAAGCTATGCCAAAGAAAAAGGTTTCGCTGTGGCTAAAATAAGCTCTAAAAAAGTGGGAGGGAACACGTTCATATAGAGTGTACTCGTGCTGACACCACCAGGATTAAATCAAGCAACCCGTTTGCGCCCAGACTCCTAAATCCAATGCCCAGCTAAGCTTAAGACATTTTTTTCCCGTAATGAAAAGTGGTGTGTGAGGGATGTTGAACTTGCCCATAACTATGAAATGAGTCCAAGAAAATCCCAATATTTCAAATGCAATAGGTACTTGGAATCACATGTGAAAAGGAGACTTATGTTGAATGACAAAGTTGAAAATTAGAATGAATAAGAATTTCAATTCATTAATGGTTGAGGCAGGGGGGCATGAGAATCTGTCATTTGTAGGAAAAGATGTCAGAAACTATATCAATAAAGTTAGGCGTTTACAACTTGTGGAAGGTGGTGCTAGTGTTATGTACAACTATTTTCGAAAATGCAATCTGACAATTCTAACTTCTTCTACCAGATGGATTTAGACAAAAAAGGGCACCTGAAGAATGTTTTTTGGGCAGATGCAAGGAGTAGAGTAGCATTCAGAGAATTTGGGGATGTTGTTACATTTGACACAACATACTTGGTTAACAAATACGACATGCCATTTGCGCATTTCGTAGGAGTGAACCATCATGGGCAGTCGGTATTGCTTGGGTATGGACTGATATCAAGTGAAGACACTGCTACCTTTACTTGGTTATTTCAGTCTTGGTTGAAATGTATGCGTGGATGTCCGCCCAATGCAATAATTACAGATCAAGACAGAGCCATGCAAAAGGCAATAGGGTATGTTTTTCCAAATGCACGACACCGGTGGTGCTGATGGCATATCATGAAGAAGTTGCCTGAAAAGCTGAAAGGGTACAACCAATATGAATCACTCAAGGAGTTTAAATGTATCAGATGATACTTTGTTATTAGATTAGTTGAATTAGTAACATTGGCAAAACTATGTATGTTTGGATGATGGAACCATGTATGTTTGGATGATGGAACTATGTATATTTGGATAGTACTGCAATGTACGTATTTAGTTTTTTCCTTTCATGGATTAAATTATTGCTTATACTATCATGTTAGCTTAGACTATCATAGTTTGATAGTCTACTAAATTGCATATTCACAGGGTTTATTGCTTTGTCAATTTTTTATTTCTTAATACAAGTGAAAGCATAGCATTGTTTTCAAGGACCATTACATTACAAACATTACTTAAAAACAAGTGAGAGCATATCATTGTTTATAAGGACCATTACAATAAACATTACTTAAATACATGTGAAAGCATAGCATTATTTACAACCATTTCTTCAATAAGGACCACTACAACCTTTACAAACATTGTTTAAATACAAGAACAATTGAATTTAATTCCCTATCAAACACTACTTAAATACAAGTTTGTAGCATTGTTAACAATCATTTGCCCTTTGCCCATTTAGCCACATAGCAAAGCATAGAACAAGAACAACAATAATGACAAATTTCCACTTCTTCTCTCTTGCTATTTGTAACGACCCTGGTGTTGTGGGCGGGCTGCTGTAGGTGCCTTTGTGGCTGCAGTAAGTGCTAGCATGCTACACACTATGGGAAGTTCATCCTACATCGCCTGGGTGTGGAAAAGTAATGTGCTATATATGTGTGGTTCTAAGTCTCCCTAGTAAGAGGCCTTTTGGACAGTGTCCCAAGAACAAATCCGTGTGGGTTTGGACCCAAAGCGGACAATATCTTACTAAGAAAGATTTGGGTCGTGACAGAATGGTATCAGAGCTAGACCCAGCCGAAAGTGTGCCAACGCGGACGTTGGGCCCTAAGGGGGGTGGAATGTAACGACCCTGGTGTTGTGGGCGGGCTGCTGTAGGTGCCTTTGTGGCTGCAGTAAGTGCTGACAGGCTACACACTATGGGAAGTTTGTCCCACATCGCCTGGGTGTGGAAAAGTAATATGCTATATATGTGTGGTTCTAAGTCTCCCTAGTATGAGGCCTTTTGGGCAGTGTCCTAAGAACAAATCCTTGCAGATTTGGACCCAAAGCGGACAATATCTTACTGAGCGAGATTTGGGTCGTGACACTATTAGCTCTTCATTAATTTTTTTGCCGTAGATCATCTATAATTCTTTCTAAGTCGACCTGGATTATTTCGTGTTTGTGATCTCCTTAGTGAAGATTTGGAGTCGCAATTGCACAAAACTTGTCGACTTGAATTCAATGAGTAGTGACTTGACCCTACATTCTCCATTTTTTCTTAAAAAATATGAACAAGTTATGGATCAGTCAGTGAGCTTTAATGATCAATTGATTATTGTATATAAAAAAAAAGAGTCTAGACAGCATAAACTTGAATATCATTTTTGAATATCAGTGAACTTTAAACTTATTTGGTCTATATGCAAAACATCACTATTTAGACTTGCAACTTAAGTGTTAAACATGATATGTAAAACATATCTCATTCCTCTATTAGCATATCTCATTCCTCAAATGTATCTAAACCAGAGAGAGTAAATGCATAAAAATAATACATTGAAAATTCATGCATTGGTTATGGAAATCACATCAGAAAATGATGATGCCAAAAATTGGTAAGATAAATTAAAGCAGTTTAAGGAGAGAGAGACAGTGAGAGACCGGTTTTTTGTATGTGGTTTGGCCCTGTTAATGAAGGAACCTATGTCCACGTGTGTGTCTGAGCACGTTCACTATACTGTAAAAAGTCGGGGACCTTTGGTGAACCAACAATAGTTTGGAGCTACCAGAGGTCGGCCGGGCATGATTGAGATTGCTATAGGGGTGCTATGTAGACTGAAAAGTTGATCCCTTTCTATGGGGGTGAGTGGTCTCTTTTATAGATGCAAGAGACCTACTTGTACAAGGAAATTAGACAGATTAAGTAATACAATCTGATTTTGGATTGATTGGCATCAATTGAGGGGGTTTCCTAATTGGATTAGGAAACAATTTGTACTTTCCATTAGTCTTCTAACTGAGATAGGAGACGATCTGGGACAGTCTGGATCACACCTGGAGCCTGAGTGAGCTGTCCCTGCGACGAGCAGTGCCTGCGCAGTCTTCCCGATCTGTTGGTCGGGTCGTGGATGAACCTCTCAGGAGGCCTCGCCTCTCAGATAGTCCGGGGCACCTGGGCTGGCGCTTATCCAAGGAACTATGCATGACTTGGTCGGGATAGGGACCACTTGTTGAGTAGAGCCGCTCGGTCTTATAATAGAGCCAATTTTGGGTGTATCAGTTGCCACCCATTTCCAAGGTTGACTTAATGCTATATTGAGTCAAGTTTGGAAATCTGTTGATTGCTCAGGAAAGTTGCCTCGGAGCTTTTGAGTTTGGTGAACTCGCGGGAACTGGCTAAGAGTTGAGACTCAGCCTAATTTGGAGTCTTTAAGTGCTCGGGAGTTGGCTAAGAGCTGAGACTCAGCCTAATTCGGAGTCTTTTGCTTGAGTTAGCTCCCAGGATGGTCATCTTCTGCCCGTAAACCTTCATCAAGGTTGTGGGTAAAAGAGTTGTTGGAAAAGCCGACCTAAAGCGTGTTGCTTTAGGGTCCTTTTATGCTAACTCCCCAGGATGGTTATCTCCTTCCCAACGAGCCTTCGTCAAGACTGTTGGGAGAAGAGTTTGACCATGTTGGTGGAGCCGACCTAAAGCGTTTTGCTTTAAGGTCCATTTTTACTCCTCTATCGTGGGCCAACCTAAGAGAATTAGTCACCTCTATCGTCGGTTTGGGCCTAAGTGGAGTTTATGCCTCTGAATATCGTAGGCCCTCGGGTTGTCTATGAGTTTTGCTCAGTTAACCCCGAGGCCTGTAAATACTCGGTGTGACCTACTATAGTTTTTTGTTCCTTCTTGTCCCCAAGCTTTTGTTGAGGTGGGCGTTGTAGGAACAATTACTGTAGGCGGCAGACCTAGAACATTGGTAATTCTAGGATCTTTTGATGCATCGGGCGTGATCCCGAGGTCTTCTGGATGCCTCAGGTGTGGTCCCGAGGTCTTTTGCCAACTGCATAACAATGGTCTTTTGTAACACTCGTACCCAGAAAAAGGGAGTAAATATATTATTTATAAGCATAGAATATTATTATTAATGCATATGCTGAATGAAGGTGGGATTGTTGACCCACTGATGGAAAAAGTGTCCAGTTGGGAACATAAGTGGAAGTTCTATTATGAATGTGATAGATATAAAAGTGGGGCCCAATGGGGGTCAGATTACATAAATTGCATACATTTGCATTTATGTGCTTAAATGGTAGACATGTAAATTTAATTGTTTAATTATAATACATGTTGATGCCATATGATTATTTTATGCTCTTAATTCATTAATTGATTAGTAGTTTTAATATTATATTATTATTTGTGTCAGCTAATGGGATCAATTTGGGTACCCATGTAAGGGCGTTATTGAAAAGGTTCATAATTAGTAGGTATGCTAGCAACTTTACAACATAAATGAGACCACGTTTGGGACCTATACGAGACATAGATTTATACCCATTTAGATATTTGGTAGTTAATATAAATGTTTGGGGATTTATAATAAGCAACTAAAGATACTGGGGGGTGTAAGTGTAAAAAGCCTAAAAATAATAATATGTGTCAACCATGTGTTGACAATGACTCATCAAAAAAAGAAAAAAAAAGAACAGAAAACATGACCTCCATACTGATAAATCGAAAAGCAAGGCAAAAAGAAAGAAAAAAAAAGAAGAAAAACATAGAATAGAGGAGAGAGAGAGAGAGAGAGAGAGAGAGAGAGAGAGAGAGACGTACGACCGAAAAGGGGAAAAAGGGGGGTTTGGGGGTTTGTTTGATCTTTGCTCTTGATCCATCTACCAAACTTCATCTAAAATTCACATTGAAGACATATTTGTGATCTAAGAGGATTCATACATATGGTAGACTTGAGTTTGGTATTACTAGAAATCAACTTCTAAGAGGTTGATTTGCTAAATTTCTAAGGTGAGTGATTCTATTCTTGTTTTAGAATGTGTAAATATATTTAATGTGCCAATATGAATTTTAGTAAGTTGAATCTATATGTGTGTTGTAGCTTCTTTATGCTAGAAAATAGAAAAACTTGTCTAAATATTCAATAATTGGCATACTGAGTTGACTATATGTTTATGTAAATATGTGGGTCGAAGGTTACCAGGTAGTGGTTCATCAAGTATGAAGTTCAAAAAAGAAAAGAAAAGCTCTTTGTGTAGGGGTAAGTGAAACCCTTTGTGTAGGGGTAAGATTAAGCCCTTTGTGTAGGGGCAAGAATAAATCCTTTGTGTAGGGATAAAAAAGAAAAAGATATAAGCAGCAGAACCGGGTGAACCAATACATGGTAGTCCGGAGACTATGAATTATGCTTTACATGAGTGGTTGTTTGCATTATAATATTTATTGCATTCAATCACATGATTAATTCATTCACTAAGCGAAAGCTTAAACAAATATTATTTTCTGTTTTGGTTATTTAATAACCACTGTAGGTACGGATCATGACGAAGAGAGGAAATGAATGAAGCGTTGGGTTGGGCTCGAAAGTTGTGAATATGTAGATATGTCCATAAATTAGTATTAAATCAATTCCCGTTTGTAACCTATATTTTGAAGAATTTGTAATATGCTAAGTTTAACTAGCTTGGGTTTTGGTTGTGTAAAAATTTCGTGGGTTGCACCTTATAATCCACAAATTATGTGTAATTAGTTATGTTGTAAATGTTGTATGGACTTTAGGACTCGTCGTGTCGACATGTTCGACACTCTTTTGTTGTAACACGTGTAAATTATTTAGTTATTCCTAGAGACTTCATGTTTTCTAAATGAGGTATAGAAGTTATGTTAGTGTTGGGAACGTGTGGATCTTGATTCAGGAATTAAGTTATTACTTGTTTCTAATATTTCTTAATGCCTCTATATGTTGTGGAGATTGGGTAAAATGTTTTCAAATGTTTCACTAGAATTTTTTTATGATTGGTTTGAAAGTTTGAAAATGTTTTAAACTTATGCAAACAGGGAAAGGTGCTAAAACAGGAGGAATTCTGCCCAGGTGCCTTTCGACCGGTCGAAGGGATCTGGTCGACCGGTCGAACACCCCTCTGACTTGGTTTATTAAAGTTTGTTATTTTGAACTTTTGATTTGATGGCAGGGTATCTTTGGGGTCCCTAATACCCATAAAAAAAATAATTCTTTTGGTTTCCAAACCTTTAAGGCATGTTTTTATTTATTTATTTATTTTATTGTCTCTATTTGTAGTTATGTGGCTTAGAAAGCCATATTACTTAAACTGGTTTAGTATGTTAATGAGTTAGTTTAGCCTCAATGGCGTTGTCATAGGCCCTAAATCCACTTGTGGCGGGTCGGGGTATGACAATTTTTGGTATCAGAGCAATTGGCTAGAGCCTTGGGGACGAGCGGCGAATACGACATGTTAAAAAAAAACATAAAATGATGCGTAATTACGCAATCATGCATACACATTTACTCATCATGCTTAAACTGTTGTTAGCATGCATGACAAGTTATTTGAAGTAACATGTACATGAATAATTTGTTGTGGGTAACAGAGAAGTAAAATGTATGGGGTAATCAAGGAAACGAACCATCGTCGTCGACACAAATGGAAAGGGTTGAACGAGTTTTGGAAGGTTTGGTCAAAATAGCGGAAACATAGGTTACCGAAGAAAGATGTGAACAAACTAATCCTAATCCAAGGGCAGAAGTGGTTACAATTTCAAAATTCTACAAACAGAAGCCGACAATGTTCAAAGGGGAAACAGAATCGATGAAAGCCGATTTTTGGATTTCAGATATGGAAAAAAATTTCAGGGTATTGCCATATTTGGAAGAACAGAAAGTTCTATTTGCAGCCGATACATTGAAAGACGCGGCACAGTATTGGTGGCGTTCCAAACTGGGGCCCGGGCAACCAACTACTTGGAAGCAGTTTGTGGAGATAATTGATGAATAGTACTTTTCTGAATCAGATAGAGATCAGAAAGCTCAGGAGTTCATGGACCTTCGACAAGGTGGGATGTCAGTTCGAGAGTATTCAACAAGATTTATAACTCTGGCACAATTTGCTGAAGGCATGGTACCAACCAACAATGAAAAGGCAAGGAAATTTGTGGCGTGACTTAGAGATGAGATTTGAGGTCAGGTGTCCATATTTCGATTACGAACGTTTTCTGGGGCATTGGATATCGCAATGATCGCTGAAAGGAACATGGGGTATCAAACTAGTCCACAAGGTCAACAGGGTCAACAAAGCCAACAAGGTAAGAGACCGGGGAAGAGTCAAATTCAAGGTCAAGGGAGTTTTAAAAGACAGTTCAGAAAATTCATCGGGAAGTAGTGGTTCAGGTAGGCATATTCCAAGATGTCAGATTTTTCAGAAGAATCATTGGGGAACTTGTTACATGACCTCTACCATTTGTAATGATTGTAACTGACCTGGACATATTGCTAGGAATTGCCCGAACCAAAACACTGGAGGTAGAGGTAAGTGCTATGTATGTGGTGAATATGGACATCATGCTAAAGAATGTCCTAACAGGCAATTGGGAGGTTTGGTTTCTCAACCACTAGTGCTATTACTCAAGGATTAGTGCAACAACAACCACAAAGGAGGGAACAAAGACAAGGTAGGTATTTCCAACTTAGGCGAGATGGGACCACCACAATTGATACAGATATTCCAGGTATAGTTTTCATTTGGTTCATAACCGACAAAAATACTTGTGAATTCCAGATCTATTCACCTCTTTGTTTTATATTTGTTTGTTAGATATACGAACGTACCACTAGAATTTTCAAATTTTGGGTTAGTTTGATAATATTCTTATGGAGGCTTCAGAAATTCAATTGGGAGTATATCAGAGTTGTGAGGTTGGAAAAAAAAATGCAAGTGTTAACTACAGAATTAGCATTGTTGGTTATTTGGCATAGATAGTTGGGAATGATTGAAGCTACAAGTAAAAAAAAAAAAAACCAAATAGCGAATATAATTTGTCAATTAGTTCCAAGAGTATAGATGTTTTCTGTCAATGATCTAAGAGTAAGTATATGTCACGCCCCGACGTAGCATAAATAAGGAAAGTGTTTAATTTCCTTTATGGACCCGTAGGTCGCGACAGTTTGAAGGATCGATTCCGTCCCAAACGTCGAACAACAAAAAAAACAATAATAATCAGAGCAGAGAAGTCAAGGCTTACAAAAGTTTTACTAACTTATTACATCTTACGATACGGGGTCAACTAAGGCACAGACCGCCTTAACACAAAACAATAACTTATCATCTATTACAGTCATCCTTATAAACATACAGTTAAAAACTTAAACATATAACTTAAAATATACAATGATGATAACAGTTTCTCTCCCAAAAGCAGCCGTTCTCAATTAGCATAGTCATAAGATTCCTCCTGATAATAACCTGAAAAGCCTGAACACGATTGTCTATTAAAAACATAACTTTAAATGTAACACATACCCACCTACCTTTTTCCATTTTTCCAGTTTTGTTAAAACAACAGTTTAACCATAGGAAGATTTCAATTATAAAAGTAATAGGGAATATATTTAAAAGTCGTTCATTCATTTAAAACAAATGATCGTGTATGAGACAATTCACCACGCTCATCTTACAGACTCTTTTCTCTCGACAAAACACAACAACTCACTATCTCACTCCAGTATCTTTGAAACATTAAGGTAGCCACACTTTAGCAACGGGGTGCCAGGGAATGTCCAGTTTGCCTCACAGTTTGGTCCGGGGTACCAGGGAGTGTCCAATGCCTCACACTTTGAATACCTAAACTGTCATGCAAATACCGGAGGAACCCTCACGTAGTATCCAGACTCGGCTATCAGGGAGTGTCCGTAGGTCACACTTTAGCACTACCATGGGTGCCAGGGAATGTCCAAGTTCGGCGTCACACACTTTAACGCTACCATGGGCGCCAGGGAGTGTCCAATTTTGCCACCGTCGTATTACAAAGATACTCTCACCGCAATCTCAACACGTCACACTTTGGTACACCATAACCAGGGAGTGTCCACCACACAATCTCAATCTCAATCTCATACTCATACTCTTCCCACACTGACCATTACTCTTTTCCACACTGACTGACACCAACATGCATGTACCACTGACTCCACATGTATGTCATGAATTTAAACATAAAGGAATTCGCCGAATTAAAAGAACAACGTACGCAGGGGGATTGATAAGTCATAATACATTGTGAACTTTGTTGGAAAATTTGGTCTTTTTCGTTTGTGGACTTGGTCTATATACACATGGGTTTCCAAGTGGGTTTGGTCCATCTGAAATTGGGGCCCACAAATTGGGTGAATGAAAAATTATGTTTCTCATAAATCCCTAGCAGTTTCTCCACTTTCCCACCAACTGGACATGGTTATCACAACCATCTACATTTTCCAAACAACCATGTCTGTTCGGAATTATAAGTGTCTTCCCGTAGTGTTGTGTCTGTTCGTAGTAGGCACAATTTTGCCTATTTATACACATGATTTCATAGCATTCAACAGAGAGAACTTTCCCAGATATAGTCTGCATTTAGAGTCATTGTTTGAGAGAGATCACATAGTTTTGATTCACCAGACTTGTTGTTTGAAGTGCTGTTACAACAAGTGTAAAGATTGTTGTATCTTGGGAGACGATTGCTATCAACCGTGAGCACCATAGCGGAGCAAAATCGTCTTAAGGACATAGAACACCGTTCTAGACTCAATCTCCAATTTCTGCATTCAATCTCGGTGTCTACAATTATCTTTGTGTATTGTAAGTTTATTTAATTTGGGTATTTACATATTGTGTTTCATTGTTATGATTTCTATTTTGCAGTAACTATTCCTACAATCTTAAGACGATTTTACCTATTTTTATTGGTTTAGCTTTTGTAAAATTTATTTCTAAAGTTCTGTTTTTAATCTCTGTGTTGTTGGATCTAATATTGTATATGTCTCTGTTTTGGAAATCCGAAGTATCTGAGAGTTACAGTCCTATAGAGCAATTGTGTTATTCATATCTGAATTTTATAAATTTGAAAGTGGGGTACCATATAGTCATTTAGATTCTGGGTAATCATATTCTAATATATTGTTTTTGGTTCAACTAATGCTCTATGTTAAAATTTCGAGAATCTATGTTTGATCTGGGTATATAAATTTGACTTACCTATAGTGCTATATATATCTATAGATCTATATGACACTGTTTATTTGCCTTGATTAGATTCCTACAAGAGAAGGAATAAATACTTTATGAAATCTGTTATTTTTTTTTTTTGGCACTTTATGTGTGTAATTAGTCTGCTATTTTTAAGTTTACACATTTCATCAATTACTAGTAGTTTAATACATTTATATCTATCTATATAAATGAAAGGTGAACATAGTATTGAATCTCAATTGATATTTACATATCTGTTATTTGATATCTATCTCTATATATGTGTCACGCCCGTTCCAGAAGTTGCATGCATTTTATTACACACATGTGGTAACAAGTGAATATTATTAACGTTGATTAATAATCGTGGATGAGGTTGACCGTGGGTCAACAGAAGGTGTCAAGCGAGGGCACGGGAACATGGAGAATCATGTTGCATGGGCATAACTAAATGACATTTATATGATTTAAATGTTATTTGACTTATCTGGTATTGCATGAATAGTGAATTTGCCTGTGTGGAGTAAATTCTGGTAATCTTGATACTGTTAGATATCATTTTGAACACTGTGGTGAGAACGTGAGTGACACGTTAAATAAAATGTAGATTGTGTAGAGATTTCACAGAATCTACTTTTCGGACGTAATTTTTGGACCCAAACGAGACTTAGTCGAAAACTTCTGAAATTGATAGCTTTCACTCATAAAGTAATGAAAGGGACGTCTGCAAAGTTTCAGGAATTTATTAGTAGTTTTGAAAACTCTTGGGGAGGTAAACACAATTTTCAAAAGATATGCCTATATATAGAGGTGGCAAGATATTTTTCATTTCAAAATTCTCAAAAACCTTGGGGAGCTTAGGGAAAAAAGGGAGATTTAGTTCTCCGGGCTTTGCGACGACGATCGGCAACCTTTCGTCCGCCTGATTTCTACCAAAATTCATATTCAGACTCCTTGAGGTAAGAGCTTCATTTTGATACCACTTAGGCCTTGTTTGGCTAAGATTTTTATAAAATCTAATTTCTAGAATTTTGGGGAAAACGTGTAAATACTTGTAGGAATCTTTTGAAATCGGAGATCCGACGTTTATTCGGGCCTGTAGTTAATCCTTCAAAGTTAGGGAGGAATCGCACGAGGTATGAATTCTAAGCCTATGAAGTATATAGAATTTTCATGTTTTGAGTATTGGCTTGATATTTTTGGATTCGAGCGAAATTCATTTGTTAACTAGGCCCGTTAATTATGCACATGAAAATGCGATAAAAGCACATACAAATGTTTATGTGAGCATGTTATGTGTTATGTGGGTCAAAGAGGGGTTTAGTGCAATTCCATCCGGGCGTAAGCTCCTCGAAGTTTGAGGATTGTAACATTGATTGTGGTTGTGTCTAGTATGGAGGAAGTTCCAACCAGGACACGATACCTGGTTTGGAGGAAGGCCCAACCAGTGTACGGAATGCGTGGAAGAGGTGTGCCTTCCATGGCATCGGTTTCATTTACCGGATGGAAGCGTACTACTCACCCTAGCGACTATTTTGATGTGTTTTAAATGTTTAGAACATGAATTGTCATATAAGCATATGTTTAGAATTGTACGCTCAGCATATAGCTGAGCAATGGAGATTTACTCCATTGCAGGTACGAAGAAAGGAAAGATGGAAAGCGTGAAGAGTGAGGCCGTGGGAATGCCGGGGATCACCTTTTATTATGTTTTGGTTTTCCTTCCTAAATGTTGTAATAATGAGATTATGAAGTTAGAACCATGTGTATTTGGTTTGGAAACCTTGGAAGGATTTGGAAAGGTGTAATATGTAACTAAACTTGTTGTAGTTAACCCTGAATGAATCCGAACGTATGGATTCATGTTTTGTAAACTTAACTTGTCAAATTCAGATTTTGAATGAATGAGATTAGTACTTTTGTAATTGATCCAAACAAGCTTTAGCTTGCTCCGTTGTTTGTTTCTTTTCGTGGATTAGTTAGTCTAAACTCTGATTTTGATAGTACGTTGCAACTCGTGAAGTTTGGAATAATGTGCACGAGGTTGGAGTATAGGATCGACGGCGGTTGTTTGATCCTTAGCAAAATACTGCAGCTTTGTGCAGGATTCTGCTAAAGGGTCATTCGACTGGTCGAAAGGAGTTGTTCGATCGGTCGAAATACCCCCTGCCAGAAATCTTTTTATACACCTTCTGGAAATAATTTCAATGTTTTGTTTGGTTCTTAGGGTATCTTTGGGACCCTTTTCAACATAAAACCATTCGATTCGAAATATAATTGTATTTTCAATTTTATACGGATTTTACAAGTTAAAAGGTATCGTTTCCAAACGTTTTAATTATTTAAGGTTGGTTTGAAGTATGTTTCCGCTGCGAATAGTTATTTAAAGAATTGGATGAGCCTTGGTGGCATGCCACGTGTCCTATTTCCACGCGTAGTGGGATGGGTCGTGACATTTATTGGTATCAGAGCAATAGGTTTTAAAAAGAAGTTTATGGAATGCGATATATGAATAAGTTTAGAACCTTGGGGGACGAGAGACGACGTCTTGAGATAATACGGTGTGAGATCACTTATAGAGATGCATATATATAAGAAACATAGCATGCGAGGGCATGTCACGACATGATAATTCAAATGAATTGCATAGCATGATGTTTTGCATGCATATGGTATAGCATGTCATGATATACATTGTCATATGCATTGTGTTAACGAATAGGTAGAATCATTCGGGCGTAGAACCGTGTGGTGAGATGAAGTTTTTTGTGGGTCATCATAGACCTTGTGTGGTGATACAAGGGAGAGTTGATATACTGGTAGTGGTGAAACGTTGAATTTCTAAAGGAAAATGAAATGATTTTCGATCGAATCGGTGAACGTTTTCTACGATAGTGACGAGTGTCCTTTGGGGGATTTAACCGAGAATAGAGTTTGAGTAGTGAGCGTTAGGAAAGATTTCCTTATAGAGTGCATAGAGAATGAAAGTAATTGTTCCTAGTCGAGTTTTGGGATTGAGATTAATTGATAAGAGTTCCGTCTCAACATGGGCTAAATGTCATGACGTGAGAGAATAAAGACGTACAGTTGGGTGTGTGACAGAAAGATGGTCCAACAGCATGTATTACTCGTGTTTGGGATGGATGAGGAATCTCTCACCCTATCTTACTGTGTTAACCTACAGTGTGATCGCACGGGTTATCTTATAGTTTCTCTTATACGGTGTGTATTGGGTAATTGAAGAATCTTTCAACTTGTCATACGGTATTGAGGTAATTGGATGGTTGAGGAATCTCTCAACCTATCTTACGGCATGTATTTGTCGGTTGAGAAATCTCTTAACCTATCTTGTGGTATGAATTGGGGCTTGAGGAATATCTCAACGGGTTATGAGTAGTATGGTTGTTGAGGAATCTCTCAACTCAACCTGGTTTTGAATGGTTGTGGTACTATAGTGGATTTAGATATGATAGGATGATTAGTAGCGGATGCTACCAAATTGATGGTATAAGTGGAAATGTTGGGATTTTAGAATTTACCTAAGATGGAATGGAAAGGATAAAGTATGATTGGAGAGTTAAAGCTATAGTTGGTGGAAGCTCAGTCGAGGATAGACTTTTGGAGCAGTTACTTAGACTTGATGATTATTCGCGTATGAATGTAACGATAATGACGATATAGGTTGGAGGAGAAACCGCAGATCCGTGATAGAGAGTAGATTAATGGAAATGAATAAGAAAGGAAATTCCTTAGTGTTTTGAAGTGGGGGTTTAAGGAAGTAAAATAAAGGACGTAAGGCTATAGGACTTAAGGTGAAGAACAAGTGGGTTTGATTGAACGTGATAGGAGATTCGGAGGAATCAAATGCATATTGGATATCATGAAGATAAGAGGATCTTGTTAGGGAATGCTATAGAGAATGTATTTATTACAGTGAGTTGCAGTGCGGATAACTATGAACCAAGTGTAGTTCGGTGAGTTTTCGATGTTTTCGAGCACCTTTTGATGGTTCTAAAATGGTTGGGTAGTAGCCCCAAATACCTTGTGAGGTTGGGGACTTTTAAAGATGTTAAATGGAGGAAAATAGGGTCCAGGGGATACTTGAACTGGTCGAAAGGGGCAGTTTGACCGGTCGAACACCCCTCTGATCCAAACCGTGTTTTCGAAAACATTTTTCGTCAACTTTTACGGAAATAGGCATAACTCTTTGTAGGAAATTCGGATTCGTGCGTCGTTTTTTGAGTTAGAACCGGGATTCAAAGAGCTATCTTTTTGATGTAAAATTTAACCATACTTTATAAATGACCATTTTGCCCTTGGGGCTATTTTGTCACTGTAAAGTTCTTTTATGATGCCTAATTCATGCTTTCTTTGCCAATTAGTGTTTTTTGACTAAAATGGATATCTTTTAATGCTTTTAAAACATTGTTGAGTGTTTGTAGCGAGTTGTCATGAACGAAAAGTTGGAGTATGATAGTTATTACGATACTGAACAAGAGCAGTTGTAGAAAATGGCTAAGTAAAGTGACTTTGGGATAAGTCAAGTGAGAGAGATTAAAATGTAAGTTGGGAAGATGAGGCTTCGACGAGTAAGTGAACATGAACGGTACGAGTAGGATGAAGACTTGGTACATCGAGTACATTATCAGATATGATAGAAGGAATGTAAAGCACTTAGAGGGCAATGGTAGATATAATGGAATGTTATCTTAGTTGTCTTGGATTCCAACAAGGTTGGAGGGTTTTGAAAATGTCAAATTTTACTCCAAATAAATTTTAAAATGTTTGAAATGTTTTAAAACATAACTTTTGTTTGAATAAGAAAAGTGGTAATAGATACATATGAGAAGGTATCAAGTGAACTTTGGAAGTCGAGTATCGTGGAATGATATGGTATATCTGGTACTGGAGACACATCGATGTCTGTTGAACGAGTGAGTCCTATGTGAATCAAGTATGGATTAGAATTTCTAAAGTAAAGAAATGGTGAGATATTGTGCACCTATATTTGGTAATTGGAAGTTAAGACATTAAGGGAGTTATCGTGCGTATTGTTCCAAAGGGGACTCAATTTCGATTTAAGAATTGGAATAACCCGAGGTAATGAATGAGTTAGAGTTTTGAAAAATCAGGAACTTAATGAGATCTGTAAAGTATGAAACACTAGAAAGACAACAGTTATGAATCGGTTGACATTAGTAGCCGGAGTGAGAATAGGACCTTGGGTATTGTCACGAAAGGTATGTAAATTGGAAGTTGGCAGGGAATTTATTGAACACAGTGAGACTATAATACTTGATTGGGAATATCGAATTACTGAGTTGTCTTCAGATGATTAAGAGAATAGTACGAATACTTGAACGACAGATTCTTCGAGAATAATGAATTTGAGATCAGAATAGCAAAGATAAAGGATTAGAGAATCTGAATTGGAGTTAAGTCAGGATGACTATAGAGTTAAGAAATATTAAACTATTGAATAGGGTATAGTGACTTGAGATGTTATACGAAGAGTATACGTTTAGTATAAAGGGTTGGCAGGAACTCAGTAAGAGTTGATACACAAAAGAATGATTGGTATGGACTTGTGTAAAGGTAAAAGTGAAACGCTAGAGACTTATGAAGTCGTATAACTACGTAAAAGGGTAGAGGACCTACCTAGAGTGATAAACTAAAGGATAGTAGACAAGCAGGATATATATAAGATGAGAAGGGATTACATTACAATTGAGATCTACGACAGAAAAGTAACTGACTCAGGGTGTGTGTACACTATGTGAGTAGAATGAATTGTGAATGGTCTAAGCATGGGAATATGTTTTGATGAACTCTGTGGTAGGTGTACGATTGACTAAGTTAAATTGGGTTAACAACGTTACTTGTTGCGACGGATATTGGGAAAATTGTGTTGTGAAAGTATTATGCACAATTTAAAATAATTTGTTTTGAAACAAAAAAGGGGGAATATGTATTTGACTTTGTTAAAAGTTTTAAATTCAAGGTATAAAGTGAAATCTCCTATGTTAATCGACAGTAGTTCGAGTACAGAAGTGGGAGATAAAGGGGCAAGTGTGTTAACCATTCGGGACATCGGGTGGGTTCGAAGAGGTAGAATAATATGAAATTGCCAATTAGGAATCTGGATAGAATCTTACGAGGCATATATGATGGGAAGTAAAATATGAGGTTGGTTAAACCAAAATGGAATGATGACCATTGTCAGAGAGAGAGAGAGAGAGAGAGAGAGAGAGAGAGAGAGAGAGAGTACTAGTATGATTTGCTACTGACAAATTGATGGTTATGTAAACTGATGTTTCGTTATATGGATTCCTTAGGAAAGGTAGATTTGAATTGGATAAGAAATGAGAGATATTTGGAAAGGTGTCATCCTACAAGTATTTTGCGAATAACAAGATAAGGGATTGAATCCATGGTATATGAAATAGTTGGTTGGGGCGTTGACTTATCGACAGAGTATGTAAGTATGATAGTATTCAGTTTTGGTTCACTTCGAGATGAAGAATCGTGGACGGTTGTTAATCAGTGGGTATGTATTGAAAATGACTTTTAGTCGAAAAGAAATATGGGTGAAAGTGAGATGAGTTATTTCTTTTATTTTGGGCATTGTGATAAAACCATTGGGTTTCAGCAATGATATGTGATAAGTATAATGAAAGTATATGTGAGTTGATGTTGCGACATCGCGAGGAGATTGCATGCCAGGTTCAACTATTGAGTATGATCTTGTTACACCCGTTCCAAAATTTCATAGTTTTATCATACATAATTGGAAAGTTGTGAGTATAACAATGTTATTTGATAATTGGATTGAGATGAGGTTAACTGTGGGTCAACGGTAAGGTCTCAGTAAGGACACGGGAATATGATAGTCCATTTTGCATTGGCACGGGTAAATGGCATTTATGTGATTTAAATGTTATTTAACTTTTCTGGTATTTTATGAATAGTGAATTATACCTGTGTAGCATAATTTCTGATTTTTCCGATATTGATATATATCATTTTGAGAACGTGAGTGACACGTGAAATAAAAGGTAGGTTGTGTAGAGATTTCACATAATTTAGTTTTCGGACGTTATTTTGGACCCAAACGAAACCTAGTCGAAAACTTTTGAAATATATAGTTTTCACTCGTAAAGTTATAAAATGGACGTGTGCGAAGTTTCGAGAGCTAATTAGAAGCTTTGAGAACTCGTGGGGAGGTAAACCCAATTTCTAAAAAGTTTGCCTATAAATAGTGGTGGATGAGATTCATTCTCATCCAAACATTTCAAAATATCTAGAGAGAGAGGAGAGAGAAAGGGAGATTGTTGCCACGGGCTTTGCGCCGCCGATCGACGACCGTTCGTCCGTCAGATTTTCTCCAGATTTCATATTCGAACTCGTGGTGGTAAGACCTACGTTTTGATACTACTTAGACCGTGTTTGGCCAATTTTTGTAAAAATCTTAATTCTAGACTTTTGGGGAAAACCCAGTAAAACTTGTAGGAATCGTCCTAAATTTGAAATCCGACGATTAATTAGCTCCCTAGACGACCCTTCAAAGTTTAAAGAGATTCGCACGAGGTATGAATTCTAGATCTATGAAATATATGGATTTTCATGTTTTAAACATCATTTTGATATTCTTGGATCCGGGCGAAATTCATGTATTAATTAGGCCCGTTAATTATGCACGTGAAATTATATGAAAAGCACGTATAACTATTTATGTGAGCATGATATGTGTCTACTTGGGTCATAGGGGAGTTTGGTGCAAATTCATCCGGGGTAAACTCCTCGAACCTTGAGGATTGTGATTTGATTGTGATTGTGATGGAATTGGAATTGTGGTTGTGTCTGGATTGGAGGTGGGCCCAACCAGGACACGGTACCTGGTATGGAGGAAGGCCCAACCAGTGTACGAGATGCGTGGGAGAAGTGGGCCTCCTACGGCATCGATCGGATGAATGCGTACCACTCACCCTGGAGACCATTTCTATGTGTTTTAGATGCTTAAATCATGAACTGTCATATAAGCATACATTTAGAATTGTACGCTCAGCATATAGCTGAGCAGTGGAGATGTACTCCATTGCAGGTAAGAAGAAAGACAAGAAGAATCGTGAGGAGTGAGGCCGAGGAACGCCGGGGAAACCACAATTGTATATGCTTTTGTTTTTAAATCCTAAACTGGTGTAAGGATTGGTAAATTGGTAATATGTTGTAATAGAACCATAGATTAGTTTCACAGTATTGTAATCTTGTAATTGAACGTCTGTGATTATGTTTTAAATGTTGAAATCAGTTGTGGTTGTATTAGTGTTGGGTTTGGAGAAGCATGAGTTGTTAATTATCAACACAGGGCTGCCCAGCAGGGGAGCAGTCGACTGAACCCAGGATCAGTCGACTGGATCTCGTAGGATGGAGATACTGAAAGTGAATAGTAAGAGAAGCAGTCGATTGGACCCTTGATCAGTCGACTGAACCACTGTTGAATTTGGCCACTGCTTTTATTAATGATAAAACCAGTCGACTGGGTCTCCAGATCAGTCGATTGGACCCCTTTTAAAATGTTGCATTTTGGTTCTGCTTAACACAGTCGACTGGGGACCTGGATCAGTCGACTGAGCAGTCGACTGGGTTCCCTGATCAGTCGACTGGACCTCTGTTGAGAATTTTAGGTTTTGGTTTCTGCTCAGTTCAGTCGACTGGACCCTAGGAGCAGACGACTGAACCCCTGTTTTCAAAAATGATTCTTTTGGACGTGTTTTCAATTGGCCAAATCTTTTTATAACTCTGATTTCAATGGATTTTACAAAGTCAGAGGGTAATGTTCCCTAAGTTTTAAATACCCAGGGTTGTTTTAAAGTTCTTTCCGCTGCGTATTGTATATGATGTTTGGATGAGCCTTGGTGGCGTGCCACGTGTCCTATTTCCACGCGTAGTGGGATGGGTCGTGACATTTATTGGTATCAGAGCAATAGGTAACAAACCTTTGGGAACGTTCGACGTCGAGTGGAGTGTTGAGTGAATTGTCACATGTTCTAGAATGCATCTATACATTGTAGAGATGTTTGATGCATATGGTATGTTGTTATACATACATGATTATGTCATTGTTATACATGCATAGCATTTATGCATTTGTGAATCGGTGGAATCATACGGACGTAGAGCTGTGTGATGAGATGAGGCTTACTGTGCGTTATCATAGACCTTGTGAAGGGAGACGAGGGAGAGATAATATCTTGGTAGTGAGAGACAGTTGGATTTCTAAACAAAACTAAATGATTTTGATCAAATCGGTTGATGTTCTTAATATTAGTGACGAGTGTCCTTTGGGAGATCTTACCGAGAACGAACTCGAGTAGTAAACGTCAGAGAAGATTTCCGTATAGTTCACCTAGAAAATGAAAGTGAGTGTTGTGGTTGAGTTTTGAGACTAGAAGTACTTGATAAAAGTTATACTTCAGACATGGGATGCACGTCATGATGTGAGAGAAAAGGGATGACCAGTTGGGGGTTTATGACAGAAAAATAGTTCAGCAGTATGTATTGCTCGTATATGGGACCGGTGAGGAATCTCTCACCTTACCTTACGGTGGTAACCTACGGCACGATCGTGCGAGGTTATCTTATGGGGTATTTTTCGACATATATGATGTACGGTTTGTCTTACGGTATGTACGGGGTATGTTGGGTAGTTGGAGAATCTCTCAACTTATTGTATGGTATTGAGACGATTGGATGGTTGAGGAATCTCCCAACCTATCTTACGGTATGTATTGGACGGTTGAGGAATCTCTCAACCTATCTTGTGGAATGTATTGGGGATTGGGCAATATCTCTATGGGTTATCAGTATTGTGGTTGTTGAGGAATCTCTCAACTGAACCTGGTTTCAAATAGTCGTAGTACTATAACAGATGCAGATGCAGATGCAGTGTAGGGATTTGTAGCAAATGCTATCGAGTTAATAGTATAAAGGAAATTGTTGGGATTTGAAGGTTGACCTAAGATGAGAATTATGAATGGAAATGATAGAGTATGAGTGAACAGTTTGAGCCTATAGATAGTCGAAGGTTAACTGATGAGATGATGAGACTTCTAGAGTGGTTGCCTAGACTCGATGGTTATGCCCGTAGAAATGCTACGATAAGGATGATGACTGATGTTGAAGGACGACATAGGTCGGAGGAGAAATTGTAGAGGTCTGGGTGAGAAACAAATGAATGGACATGCATAGTAATGAAATTTCGTTGGTGTTTCGAGATGGTTCCCCAAAGGAAATGGAATAAAGGAAGTACGAAGACGAGACCATAAATAATAGGTGAAGGTAATTGATCAAAAGTGACAGAAGTCCAGAGGAATCAAATTGATAATTCGATAACATAAGGATAAGAGGATCTTGATAGAGAAATTCTATGGAAAGGTTGATGGAGAGTAAATGGACAAAAATGCAAAGTAATAAGATTCCCTGATGTTTTGCCGGGGGTTGTCGGAAGAGATAGAATAAAGGGAGTAAGATTAGGAGACGGGGAATAAAAGATAAGTGTGAATTATGGAACGTGATAAGAACTCAGAGAAATCGAGTGGATATTTGGATATCATAGGGATGAGAGTACTTTGATAAGAAGCTTGTCGTGAAGGTGGTTATCACAAAGGGGTGAAGTACAGGCGATTTCAAACCTGGATTTTTAACGTATTTTCAAA
The DNA here is from genome assembly GCA_033977485.1 of Hydrangea macrophylla. Lineage (NCBI taxonomy): Eukaryota > Viridiplantae > Streptophyta > Magnoliopsida > Cornales > Hydrangeaceae > Hydrangea > Hydrangea macrophylla. Next base: position 653,169 of record CM066989.1, read on the forward strand.
ATAAAACTAAAAAAAAAATCTTTCCTTTGAATGCTTTTAAAATATCGTTGAATATTTAACACAAGATACTATCAGCAGGACGCTAGAGTACAACGGGTATTACGATAATGAACAAGAGCGGTTGTGGGAACGATAGACGGGTAGAGAGACTTTGGGTAAGTCAATGTAGAGAAGTGAAAATATAAATCGAGGAAATGAAGCTTTAATAAGTAAATGAACGGGGGACAGTTGAGTGGAATGAAGACTTGGTAGTACGTTGAGTACGTTAATAGATATGATAGTGGGAATGTGAGGCTGATAGAGTACAGTGGTGGATGCAATGGGAAGCTATCACAGTGTCTTGAATTCCAACAAGGCTGGAGGATTTTGAGAATGTCGAATTTCACCCTAAGAAAATTTTAAAGTGTTTAAAATGTTTTAAAATAAAACTTTCATTGAGTAAGAAAATTTGTTTTAAATACTTGTGATTAAGTATCAAGTAGACCTTGGAAGACGAGTATCGTGGAAGGATATGGTATGCTTAGTGCTTGGGAGACAACAGTGTTTGTCAAATGAATGGGTTCTACATGAGCAGATTATAAACGTGGAAATGTTAAAGTAAGGGCTTAGTGAAGTGTTGTACACTTGGACGTAGTAAGCTGGAGGTAGTGTCACTAACCGAGTTGACTTGAGTATCGTTCCAAAGGGAGCTCGACTTTGATTTAAGTATTGGGGTAACCTGAGGCAATGAATTATTTGAGGCTTTGATCAATCAAGAATTTGATGAGATCCATAAAGTGTGAAGAACGTGAAAGGTGACAGTTAGGAATCAGTTGGCATTGGTGACCGGAGTGAGAATTTTTCCTTGGGGTATTGTCGTGAAAGGTATGTAAATTGGAAGTCGATATGGAATTTATTGAACACAGTGAGGCTATAGTATTTTGTGGGACGATTTAATTACCGGCTTATCCTCAGATTGTATGTGGGGATTACATTAATGCTGTGAGCAATAGGTTATTCAAGAATAATGGATTGGAGACCCAGATAGCATAAATAAATGACTAGAAAGTTAAATTGGAAATTGAGTCAGATTCAACTACGGTTATGAAACATTGAATGTCGGAATAAGATATGGTTCCTTGAGATGTTATACGAAAGAATATACGCTTGGTGTGAACGGTTGCCAGGAACTCAGTGAGAGTTGAGATATAGAAGTGTGAGCGATATGGACTTGTGCAACGGTGAAAGTGAAACATCAGCGACGTATAGAGTTGTAAACTACATAAATGGTAGTGAATCTACCTAGACTGATATGAGAATGGACTACATTGCGGTTGAGATCTTCGAAAGAAAAGTGATTGGCGCAGAATGTGAGTACACTAGGTAAACATGATGGATTGTAAATGATCAACGGTTTGGGACAGGAACAGGGTATGTTCTGAACAAGAGGATATGTTATGATACACTTTGTGTTACGTGCATGATTGGCTAAGTCAAATTTTGATTAACAATGTTATTCGTTATGATGGATATTGGGAGTAATTGTGTTGAGAAGGAGATGAAGTAATATGCGTAATTTTAAATCAATTTGTTTTAAAAGAACAACATGGAAGGAATGTGTTTGACTTGGATGAAAGTTCTAAATCAAAACTGTTAGGTGTGATCTTCTATTTCAATCGGCAGTAGTTCGAGTGTATAATTTGGAGAGCTAAATGATGAATATGTTTGACCTCATTGTGAGTGCTTTGGGACGTATGTAAGCTCAAAATCTGAATGGTATCTGATGAGGCACGTGTAATTGAAAGTATAGTACAGGATTGGTTAAATTGAACGAAATGATAAGTATTATGCAAAATAGAGAGGATATTAGTGCGACACACTACCGACTAAGTGCTATTCTTTGAACTGATGTTATTGTGATATGTCGTTCTGGGGAAGAAATAGTGTAACTCGATAAGAAATGGGAAGTCGTTAGAAAACACATTATCATTCTACAAGTATCTTGTGGTTAACGGGATGAGGGATCGAATCTATGGTGCGAAACAGTTGATTGTAGCGTTGGCTTATTGATGAGGTATACGTATATGCTAAGTGCTTGATTTTGGTTCACTTCGAGATGAAGAATCGTGTATGATGGTGCACCAGCTAAGACGTGTGGTCAACGACTTTTAGTCGAAAAGCAGATAGGTGCATGAGAGATGAATTAATGTCTTGGGTTTGACTACTGTGATGAAACTTTTGAGTTTCGAAAATGAAATGTGACAAGTAAAATAAAGATATATGGGAGATGAGTTACTTCCTTCGTTTTGGTGATTGGGATATAATCCTTGGGTTTCAAAAAGTACATGTGAAAAGTACGGTGAGGGATATGTGAGTGGACGTGGTGACGTCGTGATGTGATTTAGTGTCAGATTTGACTATTTGAGTAAGTTCTACTCAGGTATTGATGTTCTTATTCATCGAGATGCTTCGAGATATTGCTAGGATTCTATTTGAATCTTCTATCGGATTGAGACGGGGGCTCTGAGGATTTATTTTCCTTAAGAGCCTGAGGATTTATTTTCCTCGTGAGACTGTGACTTCTCAGTGAAGTGATTGGTTTGTGTATGAGGCAAATGTTTGAAGTACTTGTGTGAAGTCTTGGTGACTTGAGAAGACGGTATAAGTTTGGGGATAAACTTCCTTTTTGGAGGGGAGAGTTGTCACACCCGTTCCAAAATTTCATAGTTTTATCATACATAATTGGAAAGTTGTGAGTATATCAATGTTATTTGATAATTGGATTGAGATGAGGTTGACTGTGGGTCAACGGTAAGGTGTCAGTAAGGACACGGGAATATGATAGTCCATTTTGCATTGGCACGGGTAAATGGCATTTATGTGATTTAAATGTTATTTAACTTTTCTGGTATTTTATGAATAGTGAATTATACCTGTGTAGCATAATTTCTGATTTTTCCGATATTGATATATATCATTTTGAGAACTGTGGAGAGAACGTGAGTGACACGTGAAATAAAAGGTAGGTTGTGTAGAGATTTCACATAATTTAGTTTTCGGACGTTATTTTGGACCCAAACGAAACCTAGTCGAAAACTTTTGAAATATATAGTTTTCACTGGTAAAGTTATAAAATGGACATGTGCGAAGTTTCGAGAGCTAACTAGAAGATTTGAGAACTCGTGGGGAGGTAAACGCAATTTCTGAAAAGTTTGCCTATAAATAGTGGTGGATGAGATTCATTCTCATCCAAACATTTCAAAATATCTAGAGAGAGAGGAGAGAGAAAGGGAGATTGTTGCCACGAGCTTTGCGCCGCCGATCGACGACCGTTCGTCCATCAGATTTTCTCCAGATTTCATATTCGAACTCGTGGAGGTAAGACCTACGTTTTGATACTACTTAGGCCGTGTTTGGCCAATTTTTGTAAAAATCTTAATTCTAGACTTTTGGGGAAAATCCAGTAAAACTTGTAGGAATCGTCCTAAATTTGAAATCCGACGATTAATTAGCTCCCTAGACGACCCTTCAAAGTTTGAAGAGATTCGCACGACGTATGAATTTTAGATCTATGAAATATATGAATTTTCATGTTTTAAACATCATTTTGATATTCTTGGATCCGGGCGAAATTCATGTATTAATTAGGCCCGTTAATTATGCACGTGAAATTATATGAAAAGCACGTATAACTGTTTATGTGAGCATGATATGTGTCTACTTGGGTCATAGAGGAGTTTGGTGCAAATTCATCCGGGGTAAGCTCCTCGAACCTTGAGGATTGTGATTTGATTGTGATTGTGATGGAATTGGAATTGTGGTTGTGTCTGGATTGGAGGTGGGCCCAACCAGGACACGGTACCTGGTATGGACGAAGGCCCAACCAGTGTACGAGATGCGTGGGAGAGGTGGGCCTCCTACGGCATCGATCGGATGAATGCGTACCACTCACCCTGGAGACCATTTCTATGTGTTTTAGATGCTTAAATCATGAACTGTCATATAAGCATACATTTAGAATTGTACGCTCAGCATATAGCTGAGCAGTGGAGATGTACTCCATTGCAGGTAAGAAGAAAGACAAGAAGAATCGTGAGGAGTGAGGCCGAGGAACGCCGGGGAAACCACAATTGTATATGCTTTTGTTTTTAAATCCTAAACTGGTGTAAGGATTGGTAAATTGGTAATATGTTGTAATAGAACCATAGATTAGTTTCACAGTATTGTAATCTTGTAATTGAACATCTGTGATTATGTTTTAAATGTTGAAATCAGTTGTGGTTGTATTAGTGTTGGGTTTGGAGAAGCATGAGTTGTTAATTATCAACACAGGGCTGCCCAGCAGGGGAGCAGTCGACTGAACCCAGGATCAGTCGACTGGATCTCGTAGGATGGAGATACTGAAAGTGAATAGTAAGAGAAGCAGTCGATTGGACCCTTGATCAGTCGACTGAACCACTGTTGAATTTGGCCACTGCTTTTATTAATGATAAAACCAGTCGACTGGGTCTCCAGATCAGTCGACTGAACCCCTGTTTTTAAAAATGATTCTTTTGGACGTGTTTTCAATTGGCCAAATCTTTTTATAACTCTGATTTCAATGGATTTTACAAAGTCAGAGGGTAATGTTCCCTAAGTTTTAAATACCCAGGGTTGTTTTAAAGTTCTTTCCGCTGCGTATTGTATATGATGTTTGGATGAGCCTTGGTGGCGTGCCACGTGTCCTATTTCCACGCGTAGTGGGATGGGTCGTGACAGATCTACTCAGGTATTGATGTCCTTAATTATTGAGGTGCTTCGATGTATTACTAGAAGATGGTTTGAATCTTCTATCAGCTTGAGACAGGGACTCTGAGGATTTATTTTCCTTAAGAGTCTGAGGATTTATTTTCCTCTTGAGACTGTTACTTCTCAGTAGAGTGATTGGATTGTGTTGAGGCAAATGTTTGGAGTACTTGTGTGAAGTCTTGGTGACTTGAGAAGATGGTTTAAGTTTGGGGACAAACTTCCTTTTTGGAGGGGAGAGTTGTCACGCCCGTTCCAGAAATTGCATACATTTTATTACACACATGTGGTAACAAGTGAATATTATTAACGTTGATTAATAATCGTGGATGAGGTTGACCGTGGGTCAACAAAAGGTGTCAAGCGAGGGCACGGGAACATGGAGAATCATGTTGCATGGGCATAGCTAAATGACATTTATATGATTTAAATGTTATAAATGTCATTTGACTTATCTAGTATTGCATGAATAGTGAATTTACCTATGTAAAGTAAATTATGGTAATCTTGATACTGTTAGATATCATTTTGATACTGTGGTGAGAACGTGAGTGACACGTTAAATAAAAGGTAGGTTGTGTAGAGATTTCACAGAATCTACTTTTCGGACGTAATTTTTGGACCCAAACGAGACTTAGTCGAAAACTTCTAAAATTTATAGTTTTCACTCATAAAGTAATGAAAGGGACGTCTGCAAAGTTTCAGGAATTTATTAGTAGTTTTGAAAACTCTTGGGGAGGTAAACACAATTTTCAAAAGATAGGCCTATATATAGAGGTGGCAAAATATTTTTCATTTCAAAATTCTCAAAAACCTTGGGGAGCTTAGGAGAAAAAGGGAAATTTAGTTCTCCGGGCTTTGCGACGACGATCGGCGACCTTTCGTCCGCCTGATTTCTACCAAAATTCATATTCAGACTCCTCGAGGTAAGAGCTTCATTTTGATACCACTTAGGCCTTGTTTGGCTAAGATTTTTATAAAATCTAATTTCTAGAATTTTGGGGAAAATGTGTAAATAATTGTAGGAATCTTTTAAAATCGGAGATCCGACGTTTATTCGAGACTCTAGTTAATCCTTCAAAGTTAGGGAGGAATCGCACGAGGTATGAATTCTAAACCCATGAAATATATAGAATTTTCATGTTTTGAGTATCGGCTTGATATTTTTGGATCTGGGCGAAATTCATGTGTTAACTAGGCCCGTTAATTATGCACATGAAAATGCGATAAAAGCACGTACAAATGTTTATGTGAGCATGTTATGTGTTATGTGGGTTAAAGGGGGGTTTAGTGCAATTCCATCCGGGCGTAAGCTCCTCGAAGTTTGAGGATTGTAACATTGATTGTGGTTGTGTCTGGTATGGAAGAAGGCCCAACCAGGACACGATACCTGGTATGGAGGAAGGCCCAACCAGTGTACGGGATGCGTGGAAGAGGTGTGCCTTCCACGACATCAGTTTCATTTACTGGATGGAAGCGTACTACTCACCCTAGAGACTATTTTGATGTGTTTTAAATGTTTAGAATATGAATTGTCATATAAGCATATGTTTAGAATTGTACACTCAGCATAAGTGAAGAAGCTCACGATTTTGGACAAAGGAGTGAAGAAGCTAACGATAAATGAGAAAGCTCACGATTTGGACAAAGGAGTGAGGAAGCTCACGATAAGTGAGAAAGCTCACGATTTTGGACAAAGGAGTGAGGAAGCTCATGATTTTGGATAAAGGAGTGAGGAAGCTCACGATAAGTGAGAAAGCTCACGATTTTGGACAAAGGAGTGAGCAAGCTCACGATAAGTGAGAAAGCTCACAATTTTGGATAAGGAGTGAGGAAGCTCACGATAAATGCGAAAGCTCACGATTTTTGATAAAGGAGTTAGGAAGCTCACGATAAGTGAGAAAGCTCACGATAAATGAGAAAGCTCACGATTTTGGATAAAGGAGTGAGGAAGCTCACGATAAGTCAGAAAGCTCATTATTTTGGACAAAGGAATGAGGAAGCTCACGATAAGTGAGAAAGCTCACGATTTTAGACAAAGGAGTGACGAAACTCACGATTTTGGACAAGGGAGTGACGAAGCTCAAGATAAGTGAGAAAGCTCACGGTTTTGGACAAAGGAGTGAGGAAGCTCACGATAAGTGAGAAAGCTCACGATTTTGGACAAAGGAGTGATGAAGCTAATGATAAGTGAGAAATCTCACGATTTTGGACAAAGGAGTGAGGAAGCTTACGATAAGCAAGGAAGCTCACGATTTTGATTGAAGGAATGAGGAAGCTCATGATAAGTGAAAAAGCTCACGATTTTGGACAAAAGAGTGAGGAAACTCACGATAAATGAGAAAGCTCACGATTTTGGATAAAGGAGTGAGGAAGCTCACAATAAGTGAGAAAGCTTACGATAAATGAGAAAGCTCACGATTTTTGATAAAGGAGTGAGGAAGCTAACGATAAGTGAGAAAGCTAACAATTTGGACAAAGGTGTGAAGAAGCTCATAATAAGTGAGAAAGCTCACGATTTTGGACGAAGGAGTGAGGAAGCTCATGATAAGTGAGAAAGTTCACGATTTTGGATAAGGGAGTGAGGAAGCTCACGTTAAGTGAGAAAGCTCACGATTTTGGACAAAGGAGTGAGGAAGCTCACGATAAGTGAGAAAGCTCACAATTTTGGACGAAGGAGTGAGGAAGCTCACGATAAGTGAGGAAGCTCACGATAAGTGAGATAGCTCACGATTTTGGACGAAGGAGTGAGGAAGCTCATGATAAATGCGAAAGCTCATGATTTTTTATAAAGGAGTGAGAAAGCTCACGATAAGTGAGAAAGCTCACGTTAAATTAGAAAGCTCACGATTTTGGATAAAGGAGTGAGGAAGCTCACAATAAGTGAGAAAACTCGCGATTTTGGACAACGGAATGGAAAAAGGAGTGACAAAGCTCACGATAAGTGAGAAAGCTCACGGATTTGCACAAGGGAGTGACGAAGCTCACGATAAGTGAGAAAGCTCATGTTTTTGGACAAAGGAATGAGGAAGCTCACGATAAGTGAGAAAGCTCACGATTTTGGACAAAGGAGTAAGGAAGCTCACGATAAGTGAGAAAGCTCACGATTTTGGACAAAGGACTGAAGAAGCTCACGATAAGCAAGGAAGCTCACGATTTTGAACGAAGAAATGAGGAAGCTCATGATAAGTGAGAAAGCTCACGATTTTGGACAAAAGAGTGAGGAAGCTCACGATAAATGAGAAAGCTCACGATTTTGGATATAGGATTGAGGAAGCTCACGATAAGTGAGAAAGCTTACAATAAATGAGAAAGCTCACGATTTTGGATAAAGGAGTGAAGAAGCTCACGATAAGTGAGAAAGCTCACGATTTGGACAAAGGTGTGAAGAAGCTCATAATAAGTGAGAAAGCTCACGATTTTGGACAAATGAGTGACGAAGCTCACGATAAGTGAGAAAGCTTACGGTTTTGGACAAGGAAGTGACGAAGCTCACGATAAGTGAGAAAACTCATAGTTTTGGACAAAGGAGTGAGGAAGCTCACGAAAAGTGAGAAAGCTCACGATTTTGGACAAAGGAGTGAGGAAGCTCATGATAAGTGAGAAAGCTCACAATTTTGGACAAAGGAGTGAGGAAGCTCACGATAAGCAAGGAAGCTCACGATTTTGAACGAAGGAATGATGAAGCTCATGATAAGTGAGAAAGTTCACGATTTTGGACAAAAGAGTGAGGAGGCTTACGATAAATGAGAAAGCTCACGATTTTGGATAAAGGATTAAAGCTTACGATAAATGAGAAAGCTTACGATTTTGGATAAAGGAGTGAGGAAGCTAACGATAAGTGAGAAAGCTCACGATTTGGACAAAGGTGTGAAGAAGCTCATAATAAGTGAGAAAGCTCACGATTTTGGACGACGGAGTGAGGAAGCTCACGATAAGTGAGAAAGCTCACGATTTTGGACAAAGGACTGAAGAAGCTCACGATAAATACGAAAGCTCACAATTTTTGATAAAGGAGTGAGGAAGCTCACGATAAGTGAGAAAGCTCACGATAAATGAGAAAGCTCACAATTTTGGATAAAGGAGTGAGGAAGCTCACGATAAGTGATAAAGCTCACGATTTTGGACAACGGAATGAGGAAGCTCACGATAAGTGAGAAAAGATCACGATTTTGGACAAAGGAGTGACGAAACTCACGATAAGTGAGAAAGCTCACGGTTTTGCATAAGGGAGTGACGAAGCTCACGATAAGTGAGAAAGCTCACGGTTTTGGAGAAAGGAGTGAGGAAGCTCACGATAAGTGAGAAAGCTCACGCTAAGTGAGAAAGCTCACGATTTTGGACAAAGGAGTGAGGAAGCTCACGATAAGCAAGGAAGCTCACGATTTTGAACGAAGGAATGAGGAAGCTCATGATAAGTGAGAAAGCTCATGATTTTGGACAAAAGAGTAAGGAAGCTCACGATAAATGAGAAAGCTCACGATTTTGGATAAAGGAGTGAGGAAGCTCACGATAAGTGAGAAAGCTTACGATAAATGAGAAAGCTCACGATTCTGCTAAAGGGTCATTCGACCATTAAAAGGAAAAGAACAACAAAAGGATAGAAGCTCCATTGGGTTAGTATCCTTCAACTTCTTACCCAAACTAACTACTAACATAGAGAATTACATGGATTCTACAAATGTACATTATCCACATGAGTTGTAGGATTCCAAAACTAACTCCATGGATACAACCACGAGTCAAGACTTTAATCCACAAGTCAAGGATACTAACCCACAAGTTATACTATATTACAAGTTATAAACATAACTACCAGCCCAAATCTCTCCCCCGTTCCCGAGCACGTTACTTTCTCTCCGAATATTGCTCCGTACCTGCGGTGGTTGTTATTTACCACAACAGAAAAGGAAAACGGTTTTCTTAAGCATTACGCTTAGTGAGTAATCTATGCATGATTGAATGTTTAACATGTGCAATGCACAATTAATGCATAAATCATATTCGTAATCGCCGAGTCACCGGTTATATGGTTCATTCACACCCGAGACCTTCCCTTGGTCCCGTGGCCACTTCTATTCCTTGGACTTCCGTATTTCTCGAATTCTTCCTCTTCACCACCCTTATTATTCCCAACTAATGAACCATTTCCCCGGTACTCATTGACTACCACATAGACGTATAAGCACATAAACATGTATCAACATACAATTTCCATAAAATTGACAAGAAATTCATAATCCAACAATATAGTAGCTTCTAAACATGATATCAACAACCAAAGATATACAAGGATTCATTGAACACCTTAAACACAATCATTTTTAGGCTAAAAAACTCACCTTAACAAGATCTACACAAATTCAAGCTAGAAATGAAGAATTTTTTTCACAAATCTTGCTCAATTCTTACCCAAAGTAAATCCTACATAGTTTTGGTACAATAAATATCATTTATCAAGGATGGTTGCCGGAAAAACGTTGCCGAAAATGAAAACAAATTACATCCATGTGATCCTCTTACCTCCACGAGTCCAAAAGTGGTCTCGAATCGTAAATCCGGCAAACGACGGCGACAGAACAGCGGAAAATGACGTCGACGGCGGTTCCGTCTTCTCTCTCGAGCTCTCTCTCCTTTCTTTGTTTTAATTCCCAGCAAAACATGAGAGTCTTACTCTCTGTTTTGACACATACACACCCATGTAAGCATGAGGTGCCTTAACCTCAAATTTAGCCATTTTTCATTTACACCCCTGGAATTTCTAAAGTTCTAATTATGAAATCCCCCAAACATTCCATTAACTACCCAATTATCTAAATGAGTATTTGTCTAAGTCCCGTATGGGTCCCAACGTGGGTCTCAAATATTTTGTGAAGTTGCTATCGCACCTACTAATTATGAATTCTTTTCATTTATACCCTTATGGGAGTATTCAAACTAACACCAAATGCTAACATATAACATTATATAATGTGAAGCATTCTTAAACAAATATTCAAGTAATCACATAAACACATTTAACATATAAAATGCAATTTCATTTTATCCGGGGCCTTCACTGGATCCCACTCCAATACCTGTTCCACCTCACTGGGGACTTTTCCAAATGGTGTTCTTCTCTGAACACCTTTCATACGGGTGAGTCCAAGCCTCCCCTTAATCCATTTTATACACTAATTATATTAATTAATGCATATAACATGATAATTAACCCGTTCTCCGAGTACGGGTGTTACAGATCATCATCGAATTGTTTTGACTGAATTGTATCGGTGAAGGAAAAAAAATCTTGATTGAAAATCTAGTAGTAAGAAGTATTTGGTAAGGGAACACGTACAATCAACCATGTGACTGTAGGAGCACTGATCGAGGAAAGAATATGGAAATGGATAAAGCTATAGTGATGAATCAGTAACTGCCTTGGGAATAAATTATTGGTCGATGGGTGACAGGAGGCACCAATATTTTCTTCTAGAAATGAATCCACATTAGGATATTTTTGGTCGACAAGTGGGGATAATGGTATAACACCCACATTTGTGTTATTGCATTTCATTGCATTTGTCATGCATGATGATGTGAGGTGTTGTGCATTTTGGCACGTTGTTGAGTGAGTTTTGACTCACGAGTTGATTTGGGTATCTGTATTAGAGAACCCTTTGAAACTATTATTGATTGAGGATTTGTTGTTGTGACGTTTCTCCGAGTATGAGACGGTCACTGTGGAACACTTTAAATGTTTATCTGAAAATAAATGTTTACCTGTGTATTTCAATATCTGTATTATTTTCTGTTTTAGAATATATTTCTGTTGTTAGATTTAGTATCCTGGTGAGAACGAATGAACACGCTATTAATTTTGTAGGCTAATTAGCAACTTCGGAAACGTCATATAGAAATTCACGTTTTAGCGACCAAACGAAACTTAGTCGAAAACTTTTATAATTTTGAAGTTTCACTCGTAAAGCTATGAATAAGCTGTATAGAAAGTTTCAGAGACTGATTAGGAGTTTGGAAAACTCGTGGGGAGGTAAACGTAATTCCCGAAGAGTGTTGCCTATATATATAGGAAGTGATGACTTTAGGTTTTTCATAACTTCTAACCTAATTCCAAAGAGGAGGCCAAAAGGGAGGCCAAAGGGAGATTTTGTTGCTTTAAGCTTTGCGACGCCAAACGACGACCTTCCGTCAGTCTGGTTTCTCCTAGATTTCATATTCGAGCTCCTCGAGGTAAGAGCTTCGTTTTGATATATGTTAGGGCCTGTTTGGCTAAGTTTTCCGAAAAGTTATTTTCTAGAATTTTTCATAAAAGCTGATAAATGGAATTCTGATCCATAGGATTTGTACTAGACAGACTTCTGCACGTTCTTTGTGCACGGATTTTCTTTGAATCGAAGTTTAAGCGCGTAAATCGGAGGTGAGTGATTCAACTATGTTTTGGAATGATTTCTTGGCATGTATTCATGTTATGTTTGAATAGCATGTATTAATTCTTAGAGATATATTGTGTAGTTCATATTGAGCATTTATATTGATAAGTAGGCTCAATAGCACGGTGATATGTTTTAATTACCGCGAGCATGGTGATATGTATTTGAGCATGTTAAGTTGCTTATTTGGGTCAGAAGGAGCACGTGGTCACCGTACCATTTTGTGGAGCCAGTTTAGGGCATTAAGGTCGCACGATTGAAGAAAAGAATCGTGGGTCTTACCCTTTCGCGTGGACTTATTGGCGAGGAGTCGCGGATTGGGAATATGGACGGGCACGTGAGTCTCCGGCGACTAGTATGAAATGTAGAGATGTGAATGCGGACATGTTTATCATTCATGTACATATGTTGATTTATTCACTAAGCATTAGCTTAAACAAATCGAAATATGTGTGGTTATTCAAATAACCATTTCAGGTGTAAATGCTGGCGAGGAATCACAGAAGTGAGTACGTGGGTTGGGAGTTCGCTTGTGAGGCAACTTAAATGTTAATCTTGTAGTTTTGGAATAATAGAAATGTTGTAATAAGATTTTGGTTGTTTTAAACCATGTTTAACTTAGTATGATAGAACGGATCTAGAACGTTGTAATAGACTATAACATGTTGTAATTATGTTTGGTAATGCTTTAATACAGCTAGAATTACTTTGGCTTGAGTTTGGATTGAATGGTTGATCATTGGTGTTGGTTAGAAAGCTTTTAAAACTTGAATTTCTGCAGATTGGGCTGCTGCCAGGGGAGCAGTCGACTGAGCAGTCGACTGAACTCCTGAGTCTGATAGCAACTGCTTCTTATTTTAACAAAAGCAGTCGACTGGACCCCCTCAGCAGTCGACTGGACCCCTAAGCAGTCGACTGAACCCCCAGTATCAGTCGACTGGAATTGACATTTAAATCCCTGCCTAACTCCGTCGACTGAGCAGTCGACTGAGCAGTCGACTGAACCTCTGGTTTTAAAAAAATGTGTTTTGTTTTCCGCTGTGTGTGTTCTTCAAACCTAATTTTTGGGAACATTAATGAATTGGTTTAGCCTCGGTGGCGTGCCACGGACTCTGGTTCCGCTATTGTGGGACCGGGCTGTGACATTTAGTGGTATCAAAGCATAAGTTTAGAGCCTTGGGAACGTTCGACGACGAGTAGAGTGTTGAGTGAATTGTCACATGTTCTAAATTGCATCCATACATATTAGAGATGTTTGATGCATATGGTATATTGTTATACATACATGATTATGTTATTGCCATACATGCATAGTATTTATGCATTTGTGAATCGGTTGAATCATACGGATGTGGAACTGTATGATGAGATGACGTTATCATGAGTTATAATAGACCACGTGTTGTGGCAAGAGGGAAATATGATATTTTGGTAGTGATGAACGGTGGAATCTCTAAGCGAAAAGAAAATGGTTTTGATCGAATCGGTGGAAGTTTTCAACGATAATGATGAGTGTCCTTTGAGGGATCTAACCGAGAGCGGGGTTGAATAGTGAACGTCAGAGGAGATTTCTGCATAGTCCACGTAGAAAATGAAAGAAATTGTTCGTAGTGAAGTTTGGGGATTGGGATTGAGATTGATTGATAAGAGTTCTGTTTCAGACATTAGGTAAATCATTGTGACGTAAGAGAATAAGGATGAACAGTTGGGTTTTGTGATAGAAAGATAGTCCAGCAATATGTGTTGCTAGCGTATGGGGTTGGTGAGGAATCTCTCACCTTATCTTACAGTGTTAACCTACGGTACAATCGTACGAGGTTATCTTATGATGTATCTTACGGTATGTATTGGATGGTTGAGGAATCTCTCAACCTATCTTACGGTATGTATTGGACGGTTGAGGAATCTCTCAACCTATCTTGTGTTATGTATTGGGAATTGAGAAATATCTTAGTGAGCTATGAGTATTGTGGTTATTGAGGAATCTCTCAACTGAACCTGATTTCGAATGGTTATGGCACCAAGGTAGATTTAGATGTGGTATGAGGATTAGAAGTGAATGCTACTTGATCGATTGTATGTGTGAAAATGTTGGGATTGGAGGACTGACCTAAGAGGAGGAGTTAAGAACGGGAATGATAGAGTATACTTTGACGGTTTGAAACTACAGTTGGTAGAAGTTTAATTGATGACATACTTCGGGAGTGGTTACTTAGACTTGATGATTATGTGCGTATAGATGTAACGATAAGGACGATATGGGTTGAAGGAGAAACTGTAGAATTTCTTGATGAAGAGTAAATGGACAGAAATGAAGAGTAAGAAGAGATAGAATAAAGGAAGTAGGAATAAGAGACTGGGAGTAAAAGATAAGTGTGAATTATGGAACGTGATAAGAGATTCAGAGGAATCGAGTGAAAATTTGGATAACATGAAGATGGGAGGACCTTGATAGGGAGATTGTAGCAAAGATTGTTATCACAGAAAGTTATAGTACGGGTGACCTCGAACCTAGATTTTGAATGTATTTTCAAAATAAAACGAAGACCTTTCCTCAAATGCTTTTAAAACATCTTTGGGTTTCTGAAGCAAGTGGTTGCCAACTGGAAGTTGGAGTACAATAATTATTACGATACTGAACAAGAACAATTGTGAAAGTGGATAGAGTAAAGTGACTTTGGGTAAGTCAAGTTAGAAAGGTGAAAATATGAATTGGGAAGATGAGGCTTCGATGAATAAGTGAACATGAACGGTAAGAGTGAGATAAAGACGTAGTAGTATATGCGTACATTATCGGATATGATAGAAGGAATGTGAAATGGTCAGACGAAAATAGAAAGTGTAGCAGAATGTTATATCAGTCGTCCTGAATTTCAACAAGGTTGGAGAATTTTGAGAATGTCAGATTTCATCCCAAGAAAATTTTTAAGTGTTTAAAATGTTTAAAAAAAAAAAAAAAAAAAAAAAAAAAAAATCAAACTTTTGTTTGAGTAAGAAAAATTTTGTTAAATGTTTGTAGCAAGGTATCAAGTGGACTTTGGAAGACAAGTATCGTGGAAGGATATGGTATGCTTAGTGCTTGAGACAAAACGGTGGTCGTCAAACGAATGGGTTCTACGTGAGTAGATTATCAACTTGGAAATTCTAAAGGAAAAGGGGCTAGTGAAATGTTGTACACTTGGAATTAGTAAGTTGGAAGTAGTGCTGTTAAACGAGTTGACTTGAGTATTGTCAAGAAAGGTATGTGAATTGAAAGCCGATAAGAAATTTATCAAACACAGTGAGACTATAGTACTTGATTGGGAACACCAAATTATTGAATTATTTTCAGATGGTTACGGGAATAATATGAAATACTTAGGACAACAGGTTCTTCGTGAACAATGAAATTGAGATCAGAATGGCAAATATAAAGGATTAGAGAATCTGAATTGGAGTTAAGTCAGGTTGACTAGAGTTATGAAATACTAAATTGTTAAATAAGGTATGAAACCTTGAGATGTTATACAAGGAATATATGTTCAGTGTAAAAGGCAGTTAGGAACTCAGTGAGAATTGAGATACAGAAGTATGATCGATATGGACTTGTGCAAGGGTGAAGGTGAAACACCAGAGACGTATAGAGTTGTAAACTACGTAAATGGTAGAGGTCTACCTAGACGGATAGACTAAAGAATAGTATACAAGTAGGGTATGGGATGAAAATGAATTGCATTGCAGTTGAGATCTCCGGCAGAAAAATAATTGACTCAAGATGTGTGTATGTTATATAAATAAAATGAATTGTGAATGGTCAAGGGTTGAGACAGGAACAAAATATGTTCTGAGCATGGGAATAAGTGTTGATGAACTCTATGGTAGGTATATGACTGAGTAAGCCAAATTTTTTGATTTACAATGTTATTCGTTATGATGAATATTGGGAGAAATTATGTTGAGAAGGAGATGAAGTGTTATGCGTAATTTTAAATCTATTTGTTTTAAAAGAACAACATGAAAGAAATGTGTTTGACTTTGATGAAAGTTCTAAATCAAAACTGTTAGGTATGATTTTCTACTTCAATCGGCAGTAGTTCGAGTGCAGACTTTAGAGAGCTAAATGATGAATCTGTTTGACCTCATTGTGGGTGATTTGGGATGTTATGTAAGCTTGAAATCTGAATGGTATCTGATGAGGCACGTGTGATTGAAAGTATAGTACGGAATTTGTTAAATTGAATGAAATGATAAGAACTTGGGAGTCGTTTGAAATGCATTATAGCGCTACAAGTGGTCTGGTGATTGGCAGAGTAAGAGATTAAATCTATAGTATGTGAAACCATTGATTGAAGCATTGACTTATCGACGGGGTATATATGTGTGATAGTACTCAGTTGTGGTTCACTTCGAGATGAAGAATCGTGTATAGATGTTAACCAGTTGAGACGTAATGTCAACGACTTTTAGTCAACAAGAAAGATAGGTGAAGGGGGATGCGTTACTTCCTTCGTTTTGGTGATTGGGATATAACCTTTGGATTTCGAACAGCATATGTGATAAGTACGATAAAAGGATATGTGAGTGGACGTGGTGACGTCGTGATGTGTTTTAGTGTCAGGTTTGACTATTGAGTAAGTTCTACTCAGGTATCGATGTTCTCATTTATCGAGATGCTTCGGGGTATTGCTAGGATTCTGTTTGAATCTTCTATCAGATTGAGGCGGGGACTTTGAGGATTTATTTTCCTTAAAAGCCTGAGGATTTATTTTCCTCATGAGATTGTGTCATCTCAGTAAAGGGGATTGTGTATGTGGTAAATGTTGGAAGTACTTGCGTGAAGTCTTAGTGACTTGAGAAGATGAGATGCGTACTCAGTATCCGCACCTTTTGAGACTTGAGGTACAAGTTTGGGGACAAACTTCTTTTAAGGGGGAGAGTATTATAACACCCACATTTGTGTTATTGCATTTCATTGCATTTGTCATGCATGATGATGTGAGGTGTTGTGCATTTTGGCACGTTGTTGAGTGAGTTTTGACTCACGAGTTGATTTGGGTATCTGTATTAGAGAACCCTTTGAAACTATTATTGATTGAGGATTTGTTGTTGTGACGTTTCTCCGAGTATGAGACGGTCACTGTGGAACACTTTAAATGTTTATCTGAAAATAAATGTTTACCTGTGTATTTCAATATCTGTATTATTTTCTGTTTTAGAATATATTTCTGTTGTTAGATTTAGTATCCTGGTGAGAACGAATGAACACGCTATTAATTTTGTAGGCTAATTAGCAACTTCGGAAACGTCATATAGAAATTCACGTTTTAGCGACCAAACGAAACTTAGTCGAAAACTTTTATAATTTTGAAGTTTCACTCGTAAAGCTATGAATAAGCTGTATAGAAAGTTTCAGAGACTGATTAGGAGTTTGGAAAACTCGTGGGGAGGTAAACGTAATTCCCGAAGAGTGTTGCCTATATATATAGGAAGTGATGACTTTAGGTTTTTCATAACTTCTAACCTAATTCCAAAGAGGAGGCCAAAAGGGAGGCCAAAGGGAGATTTTGTTGCTTTAAGCTTTGCGACGCCAAACGACGACCTTCCGTCAGTCTGGTTTCTCCTAGATTTCATATTCGAGCTCCTCGAGGTAAGAGCTTCGTTTTGATATATGTTAGGGCCTGTTTGGCTAAGTTTTCCGAAAAGTTATTTTCTAGAATTTTTCATAAAAGCTGATAAATGGAATTCTGATCCATAGGATTTGTACTAGACAGACTTCTGCACGTTCTTTGTGCACGGATTTTCTTTGAATCGAAGTTTAAGCGCGTAAATCGGAGGTGAGTGATTCAACTATGTTTTGGAATGATTTCTTGGCATGTATTCATGTTATGTTTGAATAGCATGTATTAATTCTTAGAGATATATTGTGTAGTTCATATTGAGCATTTATATTGATAAGTAGGCTCAATAGCACGGTGATATGTTTTAATTACCGCGAGCATGGTGATATGTATTTGAGCATGTTAAGTTGCTTATTTGGGTCAGAAGGAGCACGTGGTCACCGTACCATTTTGTGGAGCCAGTTTAGGGCATTAAGGTCGCACGATTGAAGAAAAGAATCGTGGGTCTTACCCTTTCGCGTGGACTTATTGGCGAGGAGTCGCGGATTGGGAATATGGACGGGCACGTGAGTCTCCGGCGACTAGTATGAAATGTAGAGATGTGAATGCGGACATGTTTATCATTCATGTACATATGTTGATTTATTCACTAAGCATTAGCTTAAACAAATCGAAATATGTGTGGTTATTCAAATAACCATTTCAGGTGTAAATGCTGGCGAGGAATCACAGAAGTGAGTACGTGGGTTGGGAGTTCGCTTGTGAGGCAACTTAAATGTTAATCTTGTAGTTTTGGAATAATAGAAATGTTGTAATAAGATTTTGGTTGTTTTAAACCATGTTTAACTTAGTATGATAGAACGGATCTAGAACGTTGTAATAGACTATAACATGTTGTAATTATGTTTGGTAATGCTTTAATACAGCTAGAATTACTTTGGCTTGAGTTTGGATTGAATGGTTGATCATTGGTGTTGGTTAGAAAGCTTTTAAAACTTGAATTTCTGCAGATTGGGCTGCTGCCAGGGGAGCAGTCGACTGAGCAGTCGACTGAACTCCTGAGTCTGATAGCAACTGCTTCTTATTTTAACAAAAGCAGTCGACTGGACCCCCTCAGCAGTCGACTGGACCCCTAAGCAGTCGACTGAACCCCCAGTATCAGTCGACTGGAATTGACATTTAAATCCCTGCCTAACTCCGTCGACTGAGCAGTCGACTGAGCAGTCGACTGAGAAGTCGACTGAACCTCTGGTTTTAAAAAAATGTGTTTTGTTTTCCGCTGTGTGTGTTCTTCAAACCTAATTTTTGGGAACATTAATGAATTGGTTTAGCCTCGGTGGCGTGCCACGGACTCCGGTTCCGCTATTGTGGGACCGGGCTGTGACAAATGGAAAGGTTGTGTTTAACATCAGATAGGATGAGTTCAAATTTCTTGAGATATGTGTACAGACATGTTCAGAATCAGAATGTATTCAGGTAGGTATGGAGTTCCAATAACTGATGATGTATTGGGAATGAGTTTGTAGTCAAAACAGAAGACGTGTATAACTGAAATGTGTTAGAATGTGCAGAAGATGAGAGCTGGGAAAAATAGATAATGTGAATATCAGGTAGCAAGGTTCGATTGAACAGAGTAAATGTGGAAAGAACGTAAGTTTTCTTGTAAATGAAAGTTCTTGCGAATGATAATTAGTGAAAGAACCATGTGGTTGAAAGACAAATTGGGAAAAAAAAGTTGCAACTTGAGGGGTAATATTAATAGGAAGTTGATACTCAAGGTAAGGAAAGTTTGGGGACAAACTTCTTATTAATGCATATGCATAGAATATATTATTAAGGAAAGGGAGGGAGAAATGTAACACCCGTACCAAGAAAAAAGGGAGTAAATATATTATTTATATGCATAGAATATTATTATTAATGCATATGTAGAATAAAGGTGGGATTGTTGACCCATTGATGGAAAAAGTGTCCAGTTGGGAACACGATGGAAGTTCTATTATGAATGTGATAGATATAAAAGTGGGGCCCAATGAGGGTCAGTTTACATAAATTGCATACATTTGCATTTATGTGCTTAAATGGTAGACATGTAAATTTAATTGTTTAATTATAATACATGTTGATGCCATATGATTATTTTATGCGCTTAATTCATTAATTGATTAGTAGTTTTAATATTATATTATTATTTGTGTCAGCTAATGGGACCAATTTGGATACCCATGTAAGGGCGTTATTGAAAAGGTTCATAATTAGTAGGTACACTAGCAACTTTATAACATAAATGAGATCACGTTTGGGACCCATACGAGACATATATTTATATCCATTTAGATATTTGGTAGTTAATATAAATGTTTGGGGATTTATAATAAGCAACTAAAGATGATGGGGGTGTAAGTGTAAAAAGCCTAAAAATAATAATATGTGTCAACCATGTGTTGACAATGACTCATCAAAAAAAGAAAAAAAGAAAACATGACCTCCATACTGATAAAACGAAAAGCAAGGCAAAAAGAAAGAAAAAAGAAAAACATTGAATAGAGGATAGAGAGAGAGAGAGACGTACGGCCGAAAAGGGCAAAAAGGGGGGGGGGGGGTTTGGGGTTTGTTTGATCTTTGCTCTTGATCCATCTACCATACTTCATCTAAAATTCAAATTGAACACATATTTGTGATCTAGGAGGATTCATACATATGGTAGACTTGAGTTTGGTATTACTAGAACTCAACTTCTAAGAGGTTGATTTGCTAAATTTATAAGGTGAGTGATTTTAATCTTGTTTTAGAATGTGTAAATATATTTAATGAGCTAATATGAATTTTAGTAAGTTGAATCTATATGTGTGTTGTAGCTTCTTTATGCTAGAAAATAGAAAAGCATATCTAAATATTCAATAATTGGCATATTGTGTTGATTATATGTTTATGTAAATATGTGGGTCGAAGGTTACCCGGTAGTGGTTCACCAAGTATGAAGTTCAAAAAAGAAAAGAAAAGCCCTTTGTATAGGGGTAAGTGAAACCCTTTGTGTAGGGGTAAGATTAAGCCTTTTGTGTAGGGGCAAGAATAAATCCTTTGTGTAGGGATAAAAAGAAAAAGATATAAGCGGCGGAACAAGGTGAACCAATACTTGGTAGTCCGGAGACTATGAATTATGCTTTACATGAGTGGTTGTTTGCATTATAATATTTATTGCATTCAATCACTGATTAATTCATTCACTAAGCGAAAGCTTAAACAAATATTATTTTCTATTGTGGTTATTGAATAACCACTGCAGGTATGGATCATGACGAAGAGAGGAAATGAATGAAGCATTGGGTTGGGCTCGAAAGTTGTGAATATGTAGATATGTCCATAAATTAGTATTAAATCAATTCCCATTTTTGTAGGAGCCCTTTGGCAGTTTGAGCTCCTACCTACTTTGAGCTAAAGGCAAGGTTGGGATCTCTGGATCCTGATTGCTGCAAACTAGAGGTCGGGTCGGGCTGCCAGACCCATACTGATGTGAGTTGGAGGTCGGGTCGGGGCTGGCGGACTCATGCCGCTGTGAACTGGAGATCGGGTCGGGGCTGCCAAACCCGGACCATTGTGACCTGAAAGAACTGCCAGAACTATTGGGCTTTGATCTCGCTTCCGCTTACTTCTTGTAGGCTCATTGCTTTCTTGCCCGGGGTCTTTGGTCTTTAAAAACTCTTCAGTGTCAACATACTTTCCGACCCTCTCTGCGAGTTTAGACAAGTTTTCGGCCGATTTCTGTGAAACGACTTGGCGCACTTGGTGTGTTGAACTCCCGAGCAGAAGGCTGTAATTGCGACGATTTCATCAAGATCGTAGATTCCGAGCTTCTCTTGGTTGAACCGGTTGGTGAACTCCTTAAGGGACTCATTATTTCTTTGCTTGACAGTCAGCAACTGTATGTCAGGCTTTGGCCGTTCATGCATATCGATGAACTGGTTGATGAACTGCTTGCTTAGTTGCTTGAAATCTTTGACCGATCGGGGTTTCAGGGAATGGAACCATTGCACAGCGGGGCTTTTCAAAGTGTTGGGGAAGGCCAGGCAATACAGTTCATCGGCGTTGGTGGCCAGGGCCATCTGAGCCTTATAGGTCCGGACGTGGTCGACCGGGATTCTAGAGCCATTATAAGAATCTAGACAAGGTTGTTTAAATTTGTGCGGGAGGGCAGATCTCGTGATTCGGCTGGAGAACGGTGACTTTGTCTCGGTATTGATATAAGTAGCATCCTGGCCCAGGTTTTTTGCCATACCGTTGATCTGTTTCTCCAAATTCTTGATACGAGCCACCACACCTTCCCGACCGGTATCCGGGACATAGGTCGTGTTAGTGAAAGAGGCTTTCTTTCTCATTGCGGTGTGTTGTCCCCTAGGATCGGGCTCGGCTATGACTCCGGCTGATCGTGTGCTTAAGATCACCTCGGCTCTTGGTCGAGTGACCCTGGACCAATTTCTGGGCCATGTGCTCCTGCCTCTTCTCTCGGGCAGCGCGCCTACCGTTAATGTCTCTAGCATCTTCAACGCGGGACGGGTTGGCTCGGGCACGTTATCTGGTCAAGATCAGTTCCCGACCGCGCGCAACGTTCCCAGGCTATTTCCCGACCACTGGAGGATTGCTTTGTTGGGCCAACAGGGCTTCAATTTGCCGTTGAGTTTGACGCTGGCCCTCCAAGAGCTGCGCAAGAACTGCGGTAATTTGCTCTGGGGTGAGGACGATTGCTGCCGGTGTCGGGGCCAGCGGATCTGCCTGACTAGCTTGGTGGGCAGTCTTCTTACTCTTCTTTGGCGACATGATTATCAGCTAAGAGATTTGTCTTCGAGAAATCTGTCGATTCCCACAGACAGCGCCAAACTGATGATGCCAAAAATTAGTAAGATCAATTAAAGCAGTTTAAGGAGAGAGACGGTGAGAGACCAATTTTTTGTATGTGGTCTGACCCTGTTAATGAAGGAACCTACGTCCACATGTGTGTTTGAGCACGTTCACTATACTGTAAAAAGTCGGGGACCTTTGGTGAACCAACAACAATTTGGAGCTACCGGAGGTCAGCCGGGCACGATTGAGACTTCTATAGGGGAGCTATGCAGACTGAAAAAGTTGATCCCTTTCTATGGGGGTGAGTGATCTCTTTTATAGATGCAAGAGACCTACTCGTACAAGGAAATTAGACAGATTAAGTAATACAATCTGATTTAGGATTAATTGGCATCAATCGAGGGGGTTTCCTAATTGGATTA
Organism: Hydrangea macrophylla; assembly: GCA_033977485.1. Taxonomy (NCBI): domain Eukaryota; kingdom Viridiplantae; phylum Streptophyta; class Magnoliopsida; order Cornales; family Hydrangeaceae; genus Hydrangea; species Hydrangea macrophylla. The sequence continues at coordinate 676,221 of CM066989.1, forward strand.
GGAAACAATTTGTACTTTCCATTAGTCTTCTAACTAAGATAGGAGACTGTCTGGGACATTCTGGATCACGCCTGGAGCCTGAGTGAGCTATCCCTATGAGGAGTTGTGCCTGCGCGGTCTTCTCGACCTGTTGGTCGGGTCGTGGATGAACCGCTCGGGAGGCCTCTGCCTCTCAAATAGTCCGGGCCGCCCGGGCTGGCGCTTATCCAAGGAACCGTGCATGACTTGGTCGGGATAGGGACCGGTTGCTGAGTAGAGCCAGTTTTGGGTGTATCAGAAAATAAATCAAGCAACAACATAGTCAGAAGATAAGCACCTCCATGATGATTGTGGTTTAAAATCTGATATGAACAATGTAATAACAAAGCTACAAATAATACATACACATCCATTGTTCCTAATGGTTGTGGTTTAAAAGAAAATCCAGCATGAATTGAAAAGGTCGTCAATACTATCGCACAAAAATAAGATATTCAGATGGTATGATTCAAGTCAACAGTTTTTGAACTTCCAGATGCACTGAATATGTGTTCACAAAAGCAAATACAATTATATTGATGGGCCTGATGGCCATCCAAACATTATTGCAGAGCCTAGAAAAAGGGTCTTAGAAAATAAATAAAGGCAAAGTAATTTATGTCAAAGCAATTTGTAAAGGTACTACCCCAACACAAAAAAAACTCTTACAACCACAAATAAAAAGAAAATTACACAAGAGAGGATGGGGGGAAATTGCAGATGTGATACATACATATATATAGATATATACACACATTATGAAAAGAGAGAGAGGGAGAATAGGAGAGTGTATATATACACACATATATATATGTTTGTTGATATATATTATGTATATACTAGCGGTCGGGCACACGCGTTGCGTGTGTAACGTCGGTGTATTATTATTATTTTTTTAAAATCTAATTAAAACAGTTTTATAGGCATAATCTTGATATTAAAAAAGAAATTGATGAAATTTATTAATTTTTTTTGAAGCGAAATTGATGAATTAATTACATATATTGTCTTCGGTGGTTGAGCAACCCAAGAATCCTTTCTTTTTCTTTTTTTGCTGTAATAGTGACTATGTTTTAGTTATCAAAAAAAGTTGTAAAAAATCATGAAAAACTTGAATTAGTTCAACCAAAAGCACTGTTAGATATTTTTCTGTCAGAAAAAAGAAGTTGCAAAAAGTCACAAAATTTGAAATTATTTCAATTTAAGCACTGTTGGATAATGTTCTTATGGTGATATGGTTTTAATTAGGGAACACATTAAATATAAAATTTTTGGGAGATGCGCAATAAAATAAAATAAATAATGAAAATGATCCAAGCATTTAAAAACTAAATTGGAGAATTATATCATTATGCATGTGACTAAATATAGTAGTCCTAGCAAAAAAGAAAGACTAGATATAGTGGTAGCCAAAAAAAAAAAAAAAAGAAAGAAAAAGAAAGGATTCTTGGGTTGCTCAACCACAGAAGATAATATATGTAATTAATTCATCAATTTCTCTTAAAAAAAATAATAAATTTTATCAATTTCTTTTTTAATATAAAGATCATCCGTATAAAACTTTTTTAATTAACTTTAAAAAAATAATAATAATACACCGACGTTACACACGCAACACGTGTACCCGACCACTAGTTATTTGAATAACAAACACATCCCTTGCTTATAAAGTAAAATAACAAAACCTAAACTTATTAAATACTAGTAATAACCTATGCCCGTGGGCACAAAACGGGGGAAAAAAAAAAGAAAAGAAAAAGAAGAAATTCATTACTTTAAAAGATCAAATTTTGCGTAAAATTGTCCATGTCATTCAAACTCATGTGATGTTTAAGTGAAGACATTGGTTTCACGGGCACAACAATATAGATGCTTAAAGCATTAATATAGATGGTTTTTTTTTCTTCCTTTTGTAAGATTCCTAGAATGTGTAGGAAGCATAGCTTTCATTTATAATATTTTTTTAATCCTCTCTTCTAATTTTCTTTTTTTATTTTTAGGTTTCTTGACGTAAATTAAGATAAACTGTCAAAAGAAATCAAAGGATTACAATACGTACGTAGTGGGTATTGCGCGCAAACACCAAAACTCACAACTCTCAAACAGTGCAAAAAACATCATGGTATAACTGTAGTTTTTCTAATACAAAACATGTATAAAATATGTATGAAATTGGGCTAAAAAAAACGCAAGAAACATACATGTAACCCATTGCTATAGGCTATAGCTTTTAGGCACGAATTACAATTCTTTGTACCCCTACCCCATAAATCACTTCCGGCCTATTGAATAAAACCCCACATGCAGTTTGGCATTTTTGCTTATTGAATAAAACCCCACTGAAACTCTTTAAGTGTCATGGTATTGCGCTCAAATACCAAAACTCTTAACTCTCAAACAGTGCAAAAAATATCATGGTATAACTGTAATTTTCCTAATACAAAACATGTATAAAATAGGATAAGAAAAAAATCATACCCTAAAATATGTATGATTGGGGAGAGAGAATGATTGGGAGAAATAATGGAAGATTTAATTTTGATTGAAAAAAATAGCCACAAACTGATTCTAAGACAGTGTACATTTTTTAACCATAATGTCTTAGAACCATGAATGCACTGGAGTTAAAAAGGAAGGTTAAGGAAGGTGTACACTTTTCCACAGAGACAGAGAAAGAACCGAGAAATCAAACACATGGGTAATCAAGTTTTGAGTTTAATTTCATGCATTAGGTGTGATTGAGAGAAATAAGGGAAGATATACATAGAATACCATTTTGAATTTGGATATGATTAGTTAAGGGAAGATTTCGTCAGTCTCACAAATCACACAGTAGGATTAAATTAAGGGAAGTTATATTTTTGATAAGTGTTAAATAAAGTTTTTGGTAAGTTTTAAATAACGTTTCTCTCAAAATGAAAGTAACATGAGTTGATCTGTCGAAACGAAAGTAACGTGTAACGTGAGTTTTTGGTATAAAAGAAAAGGATTTTTTTTTTCTCACAAAAAAAAGAAAAGAAAAGAAAAGCAATTATGGAAATTTTCTTTTGACCACAACCATGCATGGTAAAAAAAAAAAAAAAAAAAAAAAAGCAATGGCAATTACTGATAACTTATAAGCAATTTATCCAAGCAATTATTTGACCCCAACCATGCTCAAAATCAATATTATATACGAATGAGATTGAGGATACTAAAATATTAATCCATTCATCTCTCAATATTTTATTTCCATTTGAGTTAGGTGAGAGATGACTATTGTGAGGGTGAGATTTTGAGATATTCGGTGAGATTAAATCCAACAATCTGAAATATTTAAATTTGTCTCAATGATCAAGATTGAAAGTTGTTAATTTGAGAGGGACCCACACCGCTCTAACTTATTATATAGATATAATATAATCATTTTTGGAAGGTAAGCAGTAAATTTTATTTTTTATTTTACCCAAAATAGATGCTCAAATTTAAAAAAAAAAACCTGCAGACAGCGATTACCAGCAGTCCAAATATTTCTTACCATTGAGTTTGCCGAGAAGAAGATATAGGAACGCATATTACCATTATCATAGTACCAGGAAAAAAGAAGAAGAAGAAGAAGGAAAGGCGAAATATCAAAGAGAATGAAGGCAAGCCCTATCCTGGGCAGCTCTTTTTCTGCTGCTTCATATATCTCATCAAAACCACCCCCCCATTCATTAGTATTCAATTCTCGCGGTGGCTCCATTTCTTCGTCTTCTTCCTCTTCCGGTTGGAAATGTCAATACCTTGGTTTACATCTTCACCACCATAGCCCCCTCCGGAACTCCCACCTTATTCTTTGCACTTCCGCCATCGCTGCTGTTGAAGAAGCTCTGCAAAAATCTCCCGACTCTCTCTCATCCTCGTCCCCCAAAATTGACAAGAGTGGCAGGTTTTGCAGCCCCAGAGCCGCCAGAGAGCTCGCTCTGTATCTCTCTCTCTCTCTCTCTCTCTCTCTCTATACACACACACACACACACACACACACACACACTTTTGCATACCCATATGCGTGTGTGCGTAGAATTAACTAAGAAGTATATTTTCCATGGGGTTTATGGAGCCTTTAGTTTTGGTTCTATTAACTAAATTTGGTTGGAATTCGATGGATTGTCAGGTTAATCGCTTATGCCTCGTGTTTAGAAGGTTCTGACCCAGTTCGTCTATTCGAGAAGCGAATTAGCACCAGAAGAGGTAAATTATGTTATTGGTTGCTTTCAGTTTATGCAATAATGTCATCAATAGTAATACACACACAAAAAAAAAAAAAAAAAAAAAAAAAAAAAAAAAAAAAAACGCACTATTACTGTCTATTTAGGTTGACTGAGATGCTTATTATCTGACTTGATTGATTTCTTGCCTTTAATTATGATGATGCGTTCAGAACCTGGTTATGAATTTGATAAGAGTTGTTTAACGGAATACAATCACATGAGCTTTGGTGGACCTCCTGTCACTGCAGACACTGTTGAAGAAGCTGATGAGCTTTTGTGCACTGATGAAAAGGAGTCTGCTATTGGTGAGTTATTAGCCTGACTGACTGACTGACAGACTGACTTCTTCTATACAATTACAATTTACACTACCATGTTATATATATATATGTCCTTACTCCTTAGCTCCTTACTACTACTTGGTATAACATCACAATTATTCTCTTCTTCACACACACACACACACACACACACACACATATATATATAAAGTACAGTGCTCATATGATGTCAACACACATCCTTAACGTGTTACTCCGCATGAACCTCTTTCTCCCGAAAATTGACATATAAGGCCTGGGGAATAATAAGTATCACTTTACATATGAGTTTAATGTTTGCTGTACGAAGAATAGTGGAAACAGCAGGAATAAGAGAAGTAAGAGGACATTTTAGGTAAGGGTATACCGAGTCTGAGATACAAGCACTCGTATCTCTACACCAGGATATATTATTATTTGTGGATAGCACTCATTTTACATATATACCTTTGATTTGCAATGAGATTCCTAACACTCTCCCTTCAAGTTTGGCATTGCTATTCTCGACCCCCACTTGCACACTACGGATTTTAAGGGCTTATTATTGAGATCCTTGGTCAATATATTACCTAATTATTCTCTGGAGTTTTGACTTCACGAAAAAGCTATAAATTAGTTCCCAGTTTACTGATCTTCATAAAATGTATGTCAATCTCAATATGCTTTATTCTATCATATCCTAAACTAGATTATGAGAAACCTTAATGAAAGATATTATCATAATACAATCTTAACAAGCTAATCATGAACAACTCCCAAGTTTTTCAACAAAGGATGAGAGAGAGAGAGAGAGAGAGAGAGAGAGAGAGAGAGAGAGAGAGAGAGAGAGTGCGAAAAGAAAAGGAAAAAAAAATCAAGGAAAAAAAGAGGAAAAAAGATGGAATAAAAATAGTATAGTTGAAATTTTGTAATTAATTTTTTTTGCAATCGTTTAATTTCCTTGTGGAAGTAAGCACCTCATTCTTTTCATGAAGAGAAGTTGTGGTCGTTCAGCATAATAGAAGCGGGCGAAAGGCTCACAAAGGGAAATAGGAAGGGAAAAAGTGGAGAAATTGAAGAGGTGGGGGTAAGTGGGTGATGAAGGGAGTAGATAGGGGTCATTTTGTGTAAGCCATGCTTAGTGTGTGTGTGTTTTTTTTTTAATGAAATTGCATACTGTCTGCGGAGGGTTTTCTGTGGGGTGTGATAGTCTGAAGGGCTTTCTTAGCATAAGAGGGCATGTCGAGGGCTTGGGTTTGCGGCCTTACAGGTCGGTGAATTAGTTTTGTGTAGCCCCTCACTTTTTTAATATTTGTCACTTGTCTGTCCTCTCCTGGTTGAGACTAGTTGAAGCTTATTTAGAGAGAGAGAGAGAGAGAGAGAGAGAGAGAGAGAGCAAAAAACAAGAAAGGAGAAAACCACAAGCAGAATAGTTTACACGAAACACAGAAAGTTGAGAAGGCTGTGGAGGTGGTGGATATAATAAAAATATACTTATCCAAAAGATTGGGCAAGTGTTCTTTTTCTTCTTTTTTTGACACTAAACTTCCTTAACTGTATCTTGGAGTCGTGGCACCTTGTCAATAGATTGTTGTGACTTTACTTTAGCTATATTCGTTCTTTGGTTGAGCTGGAGAGAGCAGAATGCGATTCCTTATGTTTAGTTTGGGTATGTTTTGTTAGGGAGGCTTCATCAGCTCTAGCTGTAACGCCCCAAATCTCGGAAAAGGAGGTTAGGGTGATTAGTGAAGTCAACAGTTACTAAGAACGTGTAAAAGATAAGTTTAAAACTTGAAAACGAAACTTAAAATAGTATTTTTAAAGGCCGGCAACCCTTATGTGGAAATGAGACTTTTGCTTGTCTTTAGAAAGGTCGGATTTCAAAACTACCACTTCGGTGGTTTAGTAGGGGCCTAAAGGTTCCCCTTTTATCGAATTAGAAAAGAAAAAGTGTCGGAAAGTGGTGAACTCAACACATTGTTGTGGGTCTTTCGACCGGTCCAAGGGATACATTCGACCAATAAGGGTCTTTTTTGTGTCCATTTCGACCTATCAATCGGTCCCTTTGGACCGGTCGAATGGGTCATAGCAGCTAAGAATAGGTAAAATGCCCTGTTTACTCAAATCTCTTGTTACCAAGCTTTTGAGAAATAAGCAAGCCAATAACATAAAACCCGAGCTTGATATAGTCTAGTTCCAGGGTTCAAGGATCAACATATACTTATGGCACATGCGACTAGCAAATTATAGTGTCTTATGCCACAATTACATAAACAGTAACTAATAAGAGTTCATATACAAGGTATATGAACCTACGTTGAAAGTTTGAAAGTTAAGGGCCGATACTTGCCCCTTTACAAACATAGTTCGCGTTTGATACAACACGGACTAACAAGTGTCCGGTAACAAAATTAACTACTCGAATACATAACTTGCAAGGAAAACTCGACATGTAACCACCTCATATGGACCTTTAGCTTACGATTCTAATGGTTTGCAAGACCAGGGAATCGAGTTTCGTAATGGATCTAATTTCTCATATTCACACCCACAACCGGGATTATCTATCTTTCGAAACAAATCCTCTCAAGGAGGGTTTTCTCATTTTGAAACTGGGAAGTCCCATACATGGAGATCTTCCCCTTTTTTGAAATTGAAAGCCCCACACATGGAGGTCTTTCACCAAAAAAACAAGGCTATGTTTAGCAACATAATACAATAGTTCACAATTCAAAAGCTAATTATGGCGTTTATAGCATTCAAGATTTCAAGTTCTATATCAAAGCTTGTAGACATGCTCTAAACTTGAAATTTAAACACAGAAGAGCAACTAAGTTCATGTAGAAACATCTAAGTTCACATAGAAACACACGAGTTCATAGACCTCTTTACTAGAAATCTAAGATTTGTGGATTTAAGCCAGTAAATCAAGGAATTACATGTAGTCTTCATGGATTACACTAGTAAACATCTATTACATAGTATTAGAAGTGAACTACCTTGATTTTGAGAGAATCTCTAACAGCAAGAAGTTGTCGAAAATGAAAGAAATTGGTACCCACGCATGCTCCTCGTCGCAAGGAGCGACTTACCCTCTTCGAGCTTGAGTCGGAGATCGACGGATCTAGATGATATTGGCTCTTGAAGCCTTGAAACCCTAGGTTTGTGAGTCCGAGAGTCAGAGAGAGAGAGAGAGAGAGAGAGAGAGAGAGAGAGAAGTTGCTAGCAAAACAATGAAAATATCTCTAGCATGTTCTTTTTATAAGTGACAAGGTACAACTCCCGAGAGGTATCACTCACTTAAACAACTATATGATTAGATCTCACTAACTGTACCAGTTATGACAAAAGCTATAACACGGAAAGTAAATCATATGAGCATACACTCCTATCAGTCCAAAAATCTTATTTTCAAAATTTTGGTCAAGTTTGACATCACAGGTAAAAATGACCAAAACATCCCTATGACTAATTTTTCGGAAATGTTTCAAATTAGCCTAAAAAATCACACTAAGTATGTAAACTCATAATTAAAGACAAATAAGCACGGGATATTAAACTAGCACTCTTTGAGAGTCCCCATACATGGATTTCTTCTGGGCAGCAAGCATCCTGCCTAAGGGTGTTTGTGTTGTGGGTTACAATGCAAAGGTTCCTGGTTAAAGGTGAGTATACATTATTGGGCCCATTCTCTAATAGCTTAAGCTTTTGGAGCGGGTGTTAACTCTACATGGTATCAGTGCCTTGTTTGTGGGAGGTCTCAGCCTCTAAGGTTCGAGTCTCCATCCCTGCTTTGGTGTGCATATTTGCACTAGTATTTATCTCCACTATGATGGAGTATAGTTTGTTGGGTCTCCATGTGCGAGACGAGGTCGCACGTGAGGGAGGATGTTGAAGGTTGATATACATTGTTGGGCCATGCTCAAAGAGCTTAAGCTATTGAAGCAGTTGGTAACTCTACAGTGCTAGGTCAAATTCTTCCTCTCTTTTTTGGACTTCTTCAGTGCTCTGACCTTGCTGCATTTCAGATTGAGTTGGGGTTCTCATTGACAATGCTCAGTGGTCTTCAGGTTTTGGTGTTAGCGGGCAATGGCAAGGCTTTTTGCTGTCAATCTTCGCAGGAGGATGCATCATTTTGTAGTATATTTGATCTTGCTGTGATGGCCCGTGCTTTGCTTCATGGTTTTTATCAGTTGGCCGCAGCTTAGTTTTAGATCTATTTTGTTTTTCATTTTAATATTTCCGTAGATTCATGCTCTACAGGCGCTTTTTGTTCCATGTTTTATTTTATTTTATTTTTCTCTCTTCTATAGATAGCCTTCTGTGTTGTTCTTGAGATGTATACTCCCTGTGTACATAGGTGCTCCCCCTTTGATGCCTTTTCAATGCGATATAACTTACCTAGAGAAAACTAAATAAAAGAATAAATAAAAAGATGCACTTGTCTGACATGGAAACCTCCATTCCAAGAAAATACAACTGTCTTGTATCCTTGATCTCAAACTCTTTAGCCATGTAAGCCTTGAACCATGAGATATCTTTTACACCATCACCAGTAAGAACTGTATCCACTTATACGATGAGACTAGTGATTTCAGCTTTTGCATAGAAATAAAATATGATTAGTATGAGTCTGATTGCATTAAAAGTTTTATCATAGCCATTTTGAAACCTATCAAACTAAGCCCTGGGCAACTGTTTTAACCTTAGCTTTCTTCAATGTACATACCTCGCTTCAGTGGACTGAGAAGCAAAGCCCAGAATCTTCGTGTGCTGCTTTTATATGGAAAAATTCGTTCTTCACATCTACCTGTAGTGTCCAACATAGATTGCCTCAACAAGATAAAACGGCTTGAATAGAGTTTATCTTAGCTGCCTTAGCAACCGGCCTTACCTTGTCTTTATGAAGTGAGCTATACGCCTTTTGTTTGATGTCAAACACCTATTTAAAGCCTACTGGTTTTTTCCGGCTGAGAGAGACAAAATCCCATGTTTTTTTTTTCATAGATTCTATCTCTTCTACCACAGCTCCTTTCAAGCTAGAATTTACGAAGGCACCATAAAAGGGAGATACAACATTATAGGAGGCAAAATTTGAACAGCACAGTGTTATTTACTACTATGTTATGACAACTTTGATAGTTTATTGCGTTTGTAGGATTCTTTATTTCCACTTCTAACTATTAGTTGAGACAGATTACTAAAATTATTGATTTTGTTTCATTACATGGAAAGATTCACGTAAAAGGTGGAGGAAGCTATATTCTTCAAAGAGCGTATAAATGAATGAAAAAATATCTTTGGTACAATATACTTAGCAATGACTAATGAGTAAACAAGTACCTATCTTGTATAACTGCACTTGTTATTTTCATCAACTTAATGAGATAGATGTATATTGAAAATGAAATAATTAATTTTGAATGATTTATTTAAGATTCTCTGCATGAGGTCTACAATTATACTAAGATTAATAATGTCCTACAATCGCTTACCCCCTTTAGCTACATTTTACCCAACTATTATGTACATGTATAGGTACATATGTATATGTAGACATTGATTTGATGGAATTTTAGATCTGTAGAGGACGTCCCTCTTAGAAGAAATATTTATAGTAAATTGCCAATAAATCCCCCATTGATGGACTTTCATGGTTGAAGGACACCAAATTTTCTATTTTGGTATGAGATCCCTAAAATCCTAGTTAAGATGCCTAATCATGGTTAGGGTTTTTTTTGTCTCCTAAATACCCTGGTATATATTTGTAAGATATATACACAAACTGTATATATTCAACAAATCATTTAATTATGGATGGTATTAATTCTCTAATATTTCCATGTTTGGTATTCAATTGAAGGAGAGATTAAATGCAGCCAATCACTCCATTCGGATGTTTCACTTTCCTTGCCAAAAACAAAACTGCCAACATGAATTTTGACTCATTTATTGAGTGAATTGAATCAACATTTTCATTATCATCGATTTTGACTCATTGGAGACAACATCCACAACGATGACAACATATAGCGACAACCTCACCATGCAAATCAGCCATCACCAAGCCGAATCAAACATACCATCATCCTCCATCATCTATACTAACTTGGCCACTATCATCCCCAAGCCAAATCAGCCATCACCAAGCCGAATCTAACACATCATCATCCTCCTCATCACTACTAATCTACCAAATCCCACTATCAACCATGGATTGTCACATTAGGCAATTATTGATTGTACGTGGCTCTTTTTTTACTTCTTTTTTTTTTTTTTTTTGCTTCTTGCAGTTTTGGAAAAAGACTTCACCTCGGTTCTAATGTGATTTTTTTGGGTAAACTTTGGATGAAGTTGCTATATTTGCGTAGGATGAGATAATTGCATTTCGGTTCTAGGAAACAAGTGTACTTCGAACTCTGAATTTCTCAAATGCTCATATTTCTTGTTCTTTTTATAGTTGTTCCACTTATTGACTTGCTAAGATAGTTTTGTGAATTTCACAAGTGAAACTGATGGGTGCTATCATGATTTTTGTTATTTGCACAGTTTAAATTGTGAATTTCACAACACAAGCTGTGAATTGAATATATTTGCTTGTGAATTTCACAACACAAGTTGTGGATGCTGTCATGGTTTTTATTATTTGTACAGTTTAAGCTGTGAAATTCACAACTCAAACTGTGAATTATAAACTTTGGATGAAGTTGCTATATTTGCGTAGGATGAGATAATTGCATTTCGGTTCTAGGAAGCAAGTGTACTTCGAACTCCGAATTTCTCAAACGCTCATATTTCTTGTTCTTTTTATAGTTGTTCCACTTATTGACTTGCTAAGATAGTTTTGTGAATTTCACAAGTGAAACAAATGGGTGCTATCATGATTTTTGCTATTTGTACAGTTTAAATTGTGAATTTCACAACACAAGTTGTGAATTGAATATATTTGTTTGTGAATTTCACAACACAAGTTGTGGATGCTGTCATGGTTTTTATTATTCGTACAGTTTAAGCTGTGAAATTCACAACTCAAACTGTGAATAATAAAACTTTAGTAATAAAAAAAAAGTATTCTGGTACTTCTAATTTTCTTGGGATTTGTTACAACCCCAAATACATAAAAGTTTTTACACTTGTCTATATTTTTTAAACATGAAATCATGAATTTAGGAGAGTGTTTTTAGGATAAATTAGCCATAAATGATGTTGCCTTTTTGAGAAATGTTGAGCTTGCACTTCACATTTATTGTCGGGCATGAATTTAGTAAGGGTATTTTGGTACCTATAATCTTTTAGGGATTTGTTACAAAACTTTTTTTAACTCAAGGATCTATTGTCATATAATTCTACCGTCTAGGGATTTATCACTTAAAGACCCAAATATTTAATGCTACACATAATAATTCCCAGCTTTGGGATTGGTTCTAATACTTTTGTAGTTGTTCATGTTTCAGCTTTTTTTAGGACTCTTAACTTCATTCTGGAAGCATTAATATATTTTGTGTTATTTTTTATTTTTTATTTCTTAATCTCAGAAGCAGAGGTCCTTTCCGCCCCACCGAAGTTGGTTTACAGCAAGCTAATCTTGCGGTAAGCCTTTTATGACTTTGTTTGGTTTGCGGATTCATTGAAGGAAAAGAAATGGAAGAATAAAACAAGAATAAAACTAGTTCTCTTGTGTTTCCCTTGTATTTTCCTCCATACTTGAACATCAAAAGTTAAATAACAAATCAATGTGTGTATATATATATATATTAATATATATATATATATATAAAGGGAGGAATGTGATTCACTAACTTAAATATTTTCAATTTATTTCTCACTATATTTTCTTTTCCTTCGTATTTTCCTTGATAATTTGCTTAGTAACCAAATGAGGGAAAATGTGTTTTCCTTTCTTTTCCTTCACTAAATCCATATACCAAACAAAGCCTAAATATGCAAGTTATAAAATTTTCATTTCGTAGCTACAATTGTTTTTTCAAATTTTTTTTAGAGAGAGACGACTAAATTGTTTCTATTCCAATTGCAGCTTCACAAGGAAACTTTTAGTAGCCGTCGGAGACAAGTGGGATGGTCACGTTATTGTTATTGATAAAATTGTCCCTTCTACTTGGAAGGTTTGTTTTTTGTGGAATAAACTATGTGATTTCTTCTTAAATGATTCTCATTTTTTTAGGCTATGGGCATCATTTCTTATTTGGCGAATTTCATTCTATGTTACCCGAACTTGGCATTGAAGGCGCAGTGTCCGTGTCGATGTGGGTACGACAAGGATCCTGTACGACAAGGATCCTGACACGGGATATGTGTCGGACATGTTTCGTACCATGTCGGACATCCCTTGCTTATCATTGGGGGAAAACGTAGAAGAATATTCTACTAAAGGAGAGAAAAACATAAGCTTTGGTTTTATTTATTCATTTATTTATTTTTTGTGATTTAAGTTCGTTATTTTTGGTGGCTTGTCAGGTTTAATTAATGGCTGAAAGGATCAGCAACCTCTAAGTAGAGCTACTTTTTTTTTTGCTTGGACTCTTAAGTATTGCTACTTTTCCTAGAATTATTTATACTCTTTCAAAATCATGTGTAAACTAATAATAAACTAAGAATTATGCTATGCTTTTTAGGTTTTATACTTGTTAGTATTTAGTATACATTTCTACAAAGAATTCTTCTGATTTTAAGAATATGTAAACACCTACTTGTTCTATTTCTTGTTTGACGAGTTCTCGTACCCGTACCTACATTTTGGATCCTTTATGGCCGAGTCCCCCTTATCCTAAAATATTGGGGTCTACCGAGCCCGACACACGTACCGGGTCTGGGTAACATAGATTTCATTTCATTATAGTTCTTCACAACCTAGCTATAGAGCCAGGATTGATGATTTTTGTATTCTGACTTTTTTGTATTCCACTATTCCTCTGGGAACTTCCCTTGCAAACGATTCATACCTACCAGTTATAGGAGACATCTCACTGTAGAAAGTTAATGTGTTTAGCTGCTGTTGACTCAACAACTGTATTTTCCCATGTTTGGCTCTTGTTGAGCACTTACCTCTTAACTTTTAAGATATTGCGTAATAACAAGTGAGCCAGGCTTTGGCCATACATATCATCAAAGAATTTTTACTTACCAAAAGAAATTAGTGTCAAAACAAATTGAAGTGTTTGTAAAACGGCTTCAATTGACAGCATTCTCAAGTATTTTTAGGAGGAACTTTATAGTAGCAATGTTGGCATCCTGGAAGCCAAGCTTGCAGTGAAAATGCATCTCATTTGTAGTTCATCGAAAGTGAAGAGTTTACGTAAGAAAAAGAAAAGGTTCGTAGTATGTAATGAAAACATGCACCTGATGTACCATCTTACAGTGATATGAGTGCAAAAAAGGATCAAATGTTCATGGCTCACATTTTTTACTTGTTAATGACCAGACAATATTTGAGTATTTACTTTTGAATATGCTGTTCTAGTTTTGTGAAGATGGTATATTTTTTACTGCTCTTATCATCTTTTTGTTCTAATCCATAAGCCTTCTTGGTTGAGTTCCAAGCTTGCTTTCTCTGCGTTCCGACTTTTGTGTACATTTACATCTTACAGGCTATGTAGAGTTGAGAAACTCCCCTTCTTATTTATTGACCCACAAAGAAAATTTTATTGTGTAGAATGAACCAGCAGGTAGAATATTGGAGCTCTGCATTCTTCACTTGGCAATGTCTGAAATAACAGAGTTAGGAACTCGGCACCAAATAGTCATTAATGAGGTTTTTTTGATCTATCATTCCCTGCTTTTTTTTTTTTTTTTTTTGAAGGATATTAAGTTGTGAATTTACTAAAACATGTGAGGTCGGCTATTTCTATTTCTTTTTCTTTGATGAAGGCTGTGGATCTTGCTAAAAGGTTCTGCGATGGGGCAGCCCCCCGTATAATCAATGGCTGCCTCAGGACGTTTGTCAAGAATGTCCAAGGACCTACTACTTCTGGGGTAGTGCCTCACAGTTTAGAAGCTCAACAGACTGCATAAATTAAAGTTACTCGGACAGAGATAGATGAAGCCCAAGTACCTCTCTCTCTGCCTCGTTAAAAAGCTCTTCTTCTGTTTCTGGCAGAGTTCTAGGTACAACTTTACTTCAGTCTCTGGAAATTTGTCATCTGGTCAACTTTTTAAATACCAAAAGGTGGAGGAAAATCTTGTATTACACATGATGTAGTCGCTTTTTGTATCTTTAAAAACACAATTTTGATTGATTGATTGATTGTATGTTAAGAATATGATCGCATTTCAGTTACTTTTAGCAGTTGATGTAGCATGTTTCCTTGTACCTCATTGCTTTATGATATCTGGGTGTTCATGCATACACATACATGAAAAATGATCTACCTAGGCAAATCTAGGAGCAGATCAACCGGATCACTTTGTTAATTTTGACATTTTTCCTATTTGTTTTTGTCATTGTATTTAATAGTGGACTCTTGTTAATTCCATCCATTGTGATTGCCTAAATAACATTGTCAGTTTAAAGTTTTCAATATATGTAGTATATACACACACACACACAGAGAGAATCAGGCTCCTAACCGGACCAGTCAATAAACGGACTGGTATTTAGCAACAAAAAGATGCTTTGAGCGATAAATATATATATATATATATATATATTTTGCGTAATACTTGGGGCACAACCAAAGTCACAAACTTTTTTGCACAACCTCCATTTTGTGTGTATCTCTCTCCTAGTGGATACTGTGGGGTCACTGGCATTGTGGGACCCATCAAGAGAGAGATAGACACAAAATGGAGATTGTGCAAAAAAGGTTGTGGCTTTGGTTGTGCCCCAAGTATTACTCATGTATTTTTTTTCCGCAAAAAGTAGTGCCTTTAGCGACGTGTTTTTTTATATTAAATATTTATAAACTTTGCAAATAATATAAATTTTGATAGATAATTGGAGGTTTGTGTTGACATCAAAGAAAAAAATTACACATTACCAAATTACCATACCATGCAATCACACACATAATTCTTCTCAATCACACATACTGCCATGCCAACACAAACACTTCCCAGCGAAAATTCTTCAAGCCAATTAACTCTGGATCTTAGCCCAGTTGGTCTATCACCACCTCTCCCAAGTGGGAGGCGGGGAGTTCAATTCCCCTCGTGGGGAGTTGGGCAGGGGTTTTATTCCCCTTCAGTCGTCTATGGGAGGAATGAGAAATGCTAGGCACACATCTCAAACCACACCCTAAACCACACTCTATGCTATAAATGCATGTACTCTGTGCTGTTTGAATTTTTTACACTTTTCTGTGCAGCACTTACACAACATAGGGTACATGCATTTAAAACAATGGTGTGGTTTGGGATGTGGTTTGGAGTGTATGCCTAGCATTTCTCTGGGAGGAATGGGAGGAAGTCCCTTTGAAGTGGACCCGTGGCCCCCCTGGCTGTTTGCAGTGTGTGTGTGGCGCCTGCAGGTGCTTTGACCATCAGAAAAAAAAAAAAAAAAAAACTTTGAATTAGTTTTGATTGAAATACATCTAATTTGATTCAAACTAAAAAAAAAAGGCTAACCCAAGCAAATCTGCTACAGTATTTGGGTTGCATTATTGCATAGGAAGTGTGCTTGACGAAAAACAAAAAACAAAAACAGAAACAAAAAAATCCAAATTTTGCAAATCAAGTTATACATAATTTTCATAAATCTCAGTCAAAGTGAGATTGAATCAAACTAAGTATTCTCAAAGAATCCCTTCAAAAAAAGGTGGTTTTTTGATTGGTTCAATCAAATGATTTAAAAAGTTTTAAATCGTAGAAAAATGCACCAATGGAATAGGGGAGATGATAATTTACATGTGTCTATTGACATTGGTGTTTGTACTAATCACTCTTGTCCATTCCATCAACGACAAGAACATAAATCTACAACATTTTCCGACCAATTTTCGTGTGAAAACATGAATTTCCAGTCATCAATTTCAACGATTAGAAATAGTGTCGAAAAATCTTAAGAGCCATATTTTTTTTGAACTTGAATTTATACATCTATGCACAGCCACATAATATGTGTTTGGGTGTGAACATACATCTATGCACAGCCACATAATGACATTAACAATAGTGAATACACACACACACACACAAAAAGAGTCAATTACCTCTTCCTCTTTAATCCCAAGCAGTCTTTCATTTTCCTTCTCTCTCCACAATGAAGACTGTATTTTGGAAGAATATCACAACTTACTTCTCTCCAAGATTGTTAATTCTACGATACGGATGCCCAGATGAAAAAAAAAAAAAAAAAGCCCGCAAAGTCCATCTATTTCTATTTCTTTTATTCGCTCTTACCCTAAGAATTCCCAAGCAATCAAACAGAATGTAATAAGATAAATACTCATGTGAAGTGAATATGAATTCGAAGCTTAAAATCCAGATTCATAATGCTACCATCATCGACCTCTGCATAAAATTGTATGCAGTGGCATGTATCGATATAATGTGTATGTATAACCTCTGTAAACTTACCAAAAAAGAAGAGGAATTAATGTGAATTTGAAAATGAATTTTGCCACTAGAAGAAGTTGAATTTGGAGGGAATATGCGTACTCGTGAACCAATGTGAGATTTGTTTGTGCCCCTTGCATTGTTGTATTTTTTCTTCCCTGCTTGTTTGGTGGTTAGATATCCCTTGAGAATGCTAATGACACTGTATCTGTGGTTTTTTTAAGAGTAACTCCAAGGCCACGTTTGGATGGCGGAGGGGATTGGACAATTAGTCTCATTTAATTAATATTTCCAGACTAATAGTACCACCTCACCCATGGTATAACTTAGTTATGAGAGACTATTCTTTTAAAATGGACAATTAGTCCCGAGCAAAGTAATCTTGTTAAACATTGGACTATTCAATTAAATGTGACTATTAATTCAATCTCACATTATCCCCTCCTTAATCCTGCGAAACAAAAGAGGCCTAAATGCCTATAAGAATCTCACATAAATAATACACAAAAGTTTTATTGTGTCTATTTCTCTCTTTAGTGACCCTACTGTGTCGGTGAACCCCACGGTATCAATGAATCCCACCAAGAGAGATAAGACACAAAAAACTTTTGTGTATTATTTATGAAAAATACTTTTGCTCACCCAAAATATGATATACCAATGCTCACCCAAACATCCCATTGGATAATGCAGTGAGACTCAGGATTAAACAAATTGTACATCAATGCTCATCCAAGTATCCCATTGGCCAATACAGTGGGACCAGGATAAAACAACATTGTGTTAATGTTGTTTTATCCTGGTCCCACTGTATTGGCCAATGAAAATCTTGTTTAATCTGAGTTCCACAGTTCCACTGCATGGTCCCACTGCATTGGCCAATAGGATGCTTAAGTGAGCATTGAGTACCATTTTTTGGGTAAGCAAACAGAGTAATGTTACACACACTCTGAAAAGTACATCAAAATGCACAACCTTGCTTAAAAAAGTTGTACCTTGTGCTGAAAAACATGCACACACAAAATGTTTTGTGTGTGCAGGTTTTTCAGCACAAGGTACAACTTTTCAGCACAAAGTCTAACCTTTTTAAGCAAAGTTGTGTATTTTGATGTATTTTTCAGAGTGTGTGTAGCATTATTGAAGCAAAAAATGCTCTCTTATTTATGTGAGATTATTATGTGTACCTAAAATTACTTTTTTTTTTCAAAAAGGAAAATGCAGAGTGGTGTACGGAGTTGTTTGTTCAAATTTATTTATTTACTAGTAATAACCCGTGCCCGTGGGCACAAAGCCAAAAGAAAAAAAAAAGAAGAAGAAGAAGAAGAAGAAGAAAAAAGGGGAAAAAATGCAATACTTTAAAATTTTCGAATTTTTTGCGTAAAATTGTACAGGTCATTCAAGCCCATATGTTATTTAGTACTACCTCGTGCCCGTGGGCACAAAGCGGGAAAAAAAAAATTCAATACTTTAAAAGATTGAGATATGGTTGGAATTTTAAGTGAAGAAGACATTGGTTCCAATATTAAATATATCATTAACTCAATTTAGTTAAATATATTTAGTCCAACATTGGATGAATGTTTTAAGTATAATTAATGTTTATTCGTAGAGACTTTCCCCGTGCCCGAGGGCACGAAGTGAAAACAAAAAAAAAACAAAAAACAAAAAAACAAAGGCTTTTTCTAAGCTTTTGGAAAGAAATAGAAAAGGAAAGCAAAACTTTTGTGATTATTTATAATTAGCCCATACTTGGGAAGCAACATTACTCATTTCACTAATTAGCCCTATAGACTATATCAAACTGATAGAACTAATCAAATGACCTATAAAAAGGGTGGAACTAATCAAACTGGTAGCAAAATTTACAACCATAGTGCTGGAAAAACCCATTTTCTAGATAGACATTAGAATATAACAAACACGCTTCCTAGATTTAAAAAAAAGTGCAAGTGAGAATACATTTCTTGAGACTTGAATTATGAAATCCATTGTTAAAACCCACTTCCTAAACTTCAACTTTATGTGATTTTTCACTCATATTATATCAGTTTGATTAGTTTTATGAAAGTCATTTGATCAGAGTCACGGAAAGGAAATAAGAAAAACCTATAAAAAAATAAATTCTATGAATATATGTATGATATGGGAAGTTTATATTCCAATATTTGTATTTTGAAAAAATCAGTCCACTGATTTAGTTTATCTCCCAAGATTTGTGTTTTGTATTTACTATTAGATATGTATATATTCAAATTCAAATTAATTTAGGGAATTCTTTTTTTGCTAAAAAATAAAACATTCTACTGATTTAGTTTTACCCAAGATTTGTGTTTTGCATTTACTGAAGTTGACAATTTGGATATTGACATATATTTATTTAAATTTAAATTAATTTAGGGAATTCCTTTTTAATTTAGAGTTTTAGGGTATGTTTGATAACTCAATTAAGTGATGAAAATGAAAAGATGCAGCACTTATTCTTTTTCAGTGCGTTTGATAACATACCACTTAATTGAAAAAGCAGCCAAAAAATCACTGAAAATTTTAAGTGAAAATTTTCTACTGAAAATAATCACTGAATGCATTCTATTTCAATAGTTGAAGCACTGTTTTCAGTATTACAAATTCAATCACTTAAAATTTTCAGTACTTAAAATTCAGCACTTAATTTTCAGTTTTATCAAACGCACCCTTAATAGGATACACTGCAATATTTAATGGGATTAACTATTTTTGGTGGACAATCAATCCGACGATCTGAAATATTTAAACTTGTCTCAATGGTCAAGATTAAAAGTTGCTAACTTGAAAGTACCCACACCGCTCTACCTTATTATATGGGGTATTAGTGAAAACGGGGTTTAGATGGTGTTCATGTAATTTACTCTAAATACTAACCCTTAGTTCAATTATTCACTTCTTCCTTGACCATATTGATTTATAGAGAGAGAGAGAGAGAGAGAGAGAGTTTTACCAGATCCAATCGGCATCCACTCCGGTGACACAAGCGACAACGGCGAGGGAAAAAGGTGAGCTTCCTCTTGGTCCGTTTTTGAGTTTTGCCTAGAGAGAGAGAGAGAGAGAGAGCCTTCGAATCGCTAGCGCTAGCCAGCGAGTCATTTAGGGCCTCACTCACTCGCTAATTTGGCTTTTAGGGATTTAGAAATTGTATGGCTGATATGTGGATTTCACATATATAGTGTGCTGTGCTGAAACATTAATATCCAAAGGCTAACTAATCATGCTTTAACACCCCCACCGCCCCCTTCCCTGGCCAGTTTTATTCATAAATCAAAGAATCTTGTAGGTTCAAAAGGGTTGTTTGTAAGGATTTAAATAATTGAGGCTCACTGAGTTAAATCCTGATATTTATTTGGGTGGAAGTTAGAAATATATTAAGTACCAAAGTGAGATTACATAACGTAGATAAACGATTTCAAAACCCCTGTTAATATATATAGCTTCTTATGCTGTATTTGCTCTCTCTCTCTCTCTCTCTATATATATATATATATATATATTCTTTTTTTCCCATTGACACGATCTGTATTAGTGTTGTACAGGAGGAGGAGGAGGAGGACAATGAAGAAATTCACGGTGTCACTATTCACAATTTTGCTTATTGCAGCTGAGCTCCCATTGGGGCTGACCTTCCCATCCACTGTCCCTGCATTTTTGTGGTCGCCTCACCAACATGGGTACACAATTTTTTTTTCTTCTCCCCCCTTATGAAGTAACTATAAGATTTGTTTGTTACTTGCTGATATGCTATATTGGTATTTACACTGCATGTGTAGATTATGATTTGTTTCTTGTTGATACTAGTTATGGAATCTCTTGCAGTTCATGTAATATATATATATAATATATATAATATATGTACGTCAAACGTTGGAAAAGATATTTCAAATTCCTTCTTATTTGTGGTTTATTACATCAGGGTCACAAGAATGAGCTTTCGTGTACTTGGTGCTTGTGTGATCAGATATTTGTAGTCCTCACTTTTCCAGCAATATGACTGCTTTGTTCTTGTATTCCTAAGCTTAAAGGATAATCTGAGATATGCCACTCGAAATTAATCTTGCATTAGTAACATGAAAATGTATTACTTGACAATGAACCAATATTCACATGTGCTTATTTTGTATTTGGAGACCCTAACTCTTTGACCATGTGTCTTGGAGTGATCATCTCCTGTTTGAATCACATTTTCATCAACACGCTATATTTTTGTCTCCAGCTGATCTACTCTAATAAGCACAACACCCTTTCTATCTCTGCCTTGTACTGCCCCTTCTCTTCAGTTCCATCTTTACTGGACCTTCAGAGATTGTTACCTAGAATCCAATATCCTAATTTCCTCCATTACCCTCCTTTATGCCCACCGCACATTTCCAAGAGCTTCTTTGTTTCATGTCCTTGGGTCATTTTTTTTAGCATTCTAAGTTTTCTTGTTAAGATTTGTGTTTTATTTTCATCCAGTCTATGTGATTACCACCAATTCTTTACCGCTTCTCAAATTCTTCATCCATAAGCCACATGTTCTTAAATAGGAAATGCCTCCTTTCTCTAAGCGGATATCCACTATCTAATTGGATGAGAATGTGAATGGAAAAGTCCTTGTAAGACTAGTTACAATACACACAAAAAATTCTCTCCCTTGATACCGGAAAGAAGTTTAATGCGAGGAGGTTGTTTTGTTCTATATTTGCACCATGTAAACCTGCACCTCCTTGCAGTACATCCATTAATTCCCGTGGATGAAATATGATAGTTCCATCATTGTTCGCTTGGTGCTTGTAGATCGTTCACTGTGAAATCTTATTATGTTAAAGTGTCCCCGTATGAACAAGGGTCTCTACATCCATATCTTACACCCATTAATTCGTCCACCGTCTATCAAAATCGTTAGTGAACCATAAATTTCCAAAAATACCCCTCTTCTAGCATTCTCTAAACAAGCTCTTCTGACAGAGACACAAAACTCTGCCATCACGTCAGCAAATGCAAATTCTTCCCCGTAGTTCCATTTGCTCCTAAGAACTCCCACTTCACAAAGTTGCCTCGCCACGAGCTTCGATTATACCTCTACTTATTGTCTCCACCTTTTTCATCTTGAAGGCATAGCACATTGGTATTCCACTCGTGTATTGGTAATTTCAGGAAACCCCTTTTATTCCTGTCATTAAGCCCCATGAAGTTTGTAATAAATTATTTTGAACTTCATTTGGCTATGAAATCCTTCCACCTTCCATTTCCTTTCAACACACCTATTTTACCACCTTTCCTTCCTACTTTACGATTATATTTGTGATTAGGTTCCTCAATTAAATCTTCCTTTTGAAGGATTTTTTTCCTTCTCCCTTTTCCCTTCGATCATGTTTTGTCATGTTTTGTTCTGTTATTTAAATAACCTGATTGCTTTCTCTTCAAGCACTTCAAATGATACCCCTAAAGTACCTCACTAAACTTGACAAAGTTCTTAATTGGTGCCTTGAACTGAACATCTCTGAGAGACACTGTTAGGATTGCTGCCTCTGCGGTCAGATGTCCACCAGAATTAGGTCCCAACAGATGGTTATGTTTCCTTCTGCCGGTACCCCTCCGCTCCTCTGCCAGAGCTTCACATTCCAATTCTTGAACTCTCTAGAAAATTTCCAACTTCTTGTCTGTTTTAAATGTTATCTTCTTTGATCTTGCGGTATTGCTCCCCTTGCCTCTCTCTATATAAGTAGTGGCCTCAAAATTTATTAGTTCCTTTTGTTTCCAACTGTAGAGCGTGCCTTCATATCCATAGGCTTTGTCACTGGGCGTGTGCTATGGAACAGGATCCGCGCCAGTCCAGGTCGAGATCCAAAGCCATCACCTATAGGGGGCCCATTCCTTTTCCATATCCAGTTGGAGTTCGAGCAGCAGGAGGAAAGGCAGAGGTTTAAGAGGCAATTTCCTCCACAATGGGCAAGTCTATGATTGGCTCCCTTTCTCTGGGGTCAAGTTCGCCGAGGTTTTCATTATCGTTTTGGACAACTTTGCCCTTCGAACCTACTAGTTATTGCCTTGACATGCTTTCCTTTGACCTCTTCTTCTCGTCCTTCCTTTCCAACTTCGAGAGTTCCATACCCTTATCTTGTTTTAGCTACAAACCATTTACAATTGTTTTACTCGATAGTTTCCTAGGCTTTAGGCCGATACTGTAGTTACAGTTACTTTCTTTTAAACTTTAGGCCCAATCCTCCTCGTTATTTTGTCTATTTTGGTATTAGATCTGGTTCCATTATTCTAACACATGGAAGCCATTATGGGCCCATCCCTTCACTTTATTAGGCCTCTTAATATTTGGTACCCTCACACTAGCTGGTTTATGTGGAAAGCTTAGCTCATCTATGTGCTTTCCTCATGCGTTGCAATTTAAAATTCAAATCAGTCATCGACGCTAGCCTCCACCCTATTTATGCCACGTGGGGACTCACCTTCTGGTGTCTTTCCTTCATATTCCACCTCTCGTTCCTTTCTTGTAAACCCTGCATATTCGACACCATCTCACACATTTGTTTTAACTAAGGGGTTGTCTCCACCCAAATGGATATCACATGCCTCCAGCCTCGAACCACAACTGTAACCCTTGTCGGAATGTCTTCCAATCCTAGAAACTAGAATCCTTGTCCAATGTTGTTGTCTGTGTTTTGTATCATCGGTTGCCTATAGCAAGGAAGGCCTCTTCTCCCCAAAGCTAAGATGGGAGACCTAAGGGCTAAGGCCCTCACCCACATCTCTCTCGCTTGTAGCTTACCCCTGTAACATCAACACATAAATTGTCACTGCATGACCACTCTAAGCATCCTCGTCTTTTCTTTGTTAGGGAAATTCATAGAGGAACAGGGCTCCTCCAAGCTCCCCAACTTTCACTTGTGTCAGCATATCCCACTGCCTATTACATTGTCTTACACCGTTCCCAACGCAAACGATGTTGCGTTGAAGACCGTGCACCATTTCTCTAGGGTCTTTAGTAATTCTAATATGGTATTGATGAGTGAAACCATAGAAGCACAAAGTTGGGGTGGGGCCGGGGCCAAGGAAGGGGAAGTGTTAAACTTTAAGAGGTTCAAAGGTTGGGAGCATGAAAGAAGCATCCAAATATTCTAAATAGATGTCTTCTGTGTTTAATTAGTGAAGTGGAATTTGGATTGAAATTAGATATTGTGATCTCATATTTTGTTTTTGAAAGTCTTAAACCAATTGTTTCGACATAGAGAAAATTTTTCGATAAAATGTTTGAGCAAAATAAGAGCTTGAATCTATTTATAAGCTATTTTGAGACTTGAGTGTGATGGGATAGAGGTTCTAAGATGAGGGGAGGGAGCGGAGTTCTGACAAGCTTCTTAGTAAGAAGCGCGGAATCGATAGTTCAAGGTGGGAGTGTGAGCACTTTAGGAGTTTCTTGCTTCTAAGGTTAAAGCTCACAAGTTTCCTATTGTTAAGTCAAAGAGTTTGTAAAAGTTTGGCAGCTTTTATATAGAACCGTTCTGGTGTATTTAAGGGGCTTTAGAAGTGTCACTTATAGATTTATTTATTTATTTTTTTATAAGTTGCTTCATTTGATTTTCCATTGTATAATTTGTATTGGCCCGTGCCATTTTATGTTTCGGCTATAAGAAACAAATAGTAAGAATGCGTAGTGCTTCGCTCATCTTGCTAAGTTGTCAGACAAGGTTTAACCACTCCTCTCTCTCTCTCTCTCTCTCTCTCTCTCCAACTAGATTATCTCACGCCACTGTTGAGTCGGTATCTGGTTATACCCAATGAAGTTTTTCCCTAACCTTTTCAGTGAATATATGAATTCTCAATCATACTGCAATAGAATAATGTACTACTGTTTAACCATTATATTTTCTCCAAATATCTTGGTCTCTCTTTGCCTTCATTTTCTCCTTGTTGCACTTATGAGTTGAAAGAAATTTGCTCCCTTTTTATGCATTCTGCATTTAATAATCTTAGTTTAGGCTCTTATCTAATGAGTTTTAACTCCAGATTTTTCTGCACGTACTTGTTTTCATTCCTTCTTGTCTTTCGACAATCCTATCCTATCATTCTCATATATACAAGACTGATAAACATATTTTTACTCACAGAATATTTCGATGTCCATTTTTTTTTTCATTCAAGACTATGGCAGTTTAGTGAAGTCTTCTATCAAGGTAGCAGTTCGAGTTTGTGACTTAGGACGAGCCCTTATCGGCAGTCCCGCATCCAGACTAAAAAGGCATAAAAAATGTGTTTGTATAGGAGAGGATACATCCCATACGTATTTATTATGGCAAGAACCCTGCCATTCTGCCTAAAGGTTTTTTTATAGGGATAGTAGATGTGTATAGGAGCTTTGTTTGTTGCTTTCTATTGTACTTGGTTGTGCAAAAACATTAACATTTCGTATCATTCTTCTTTTTCAATTTTCCTCTTCTTTTTTTTTTTTTTTTGCACAAGTTGTTTCTTTTTGAGGTGCTGCCATTTGTCTTTTTTTACTTTTTAAATTTTCAGTCAGTCGGTAGTCTTCTATTCATTTTACTTTTTAGTTTATGTTATAGCATAGGCCATCACTTAGCATCAAATATGTAGATCACCTATATAATCTATATTGTACTCTCGTGAATTTCAGCCAACTTGTTCAATGCCTTCAGTCTTTGGAAGGTTAAAAAAGAGCTTCAGATCCTTTTTTTCCACTTCTTTTTAACTTACTTCGCTTCATGTGTTATGGTGATTCAGACATTGCAAAATGCACAAATTAAAAAGGGCAGTCCAGTGCACGAGGCTCCCGCCATTGCGGGGTCTGGGGAGGGTGAGATGTACGCAGCCTTACCCCTGCAAAATGCACAAATTATTACTAGAAATTATTGAGGAGATTAGACACGGGAAAAAAATAAACTTATTTTGTCATATAAGTGGTTAGCACATTATGATCTTTAAGAAGATGAACAATTGCATCTATTTAGTACTTCGTGACAATCCATAGCAGGGTTTTGGTAAGTCAAATCTACAAAACTTTTCACATCTGCATTAATAAGTGACTGTGCACATGGACCTCAAAATTTTGAGTATCTCCCCCTGGTAATTTATGCCAAGTCACCAATTGCTTTACCCCAAAGTTTAGAACAATGCTAGGATTCCCAAATCCGTATTCCAAATTTCCTTCCCAAATGTTTTGTGAATATGCAATGGCATATAGTATCACCAACCACTGCCACAACATATGGCACAACTATTAAAGCATTTGGGAGCCAAATTTGGGAAGCATAGCATTATTAAAAAAGTTTAAGCTCTTAGAGAGAGCACGATACAGCTTCAACAATTTAGAAAGAAACTTTTATCTGTAAAAGTTCAGACATACACTTGTATGTCCTCTCAGTTAGAATTTGTATGATCTGCGCTGCTAGGGTATGATTCTAGTTTTTACAATTTTGACATTTATTGATAATCAAATTCAGTGAAAGAATTCTAATATCTTTTTTTTTTTTTTTTTTTTTTTTTTTTTTTTTTTTTTGCGTCTTTACAAGGTTGTACTTCGTCAGTTATTTAGTTATTTATCTTTTACAGTAAATGGAATGGGATAAATAAAATAAAATAGAAAAGAAGAAGTAGAAGAAGAAGAAGATACGAAATTGTAGAAAGTAGGAAAACGTCATATGAACACTGTACGAAGGAAACAAGAGGGACGAGTAAGTCATACACTAGAGCTTTTTTGAGAGTGAAAGATACTTGAAAATGTTTTTTTAGTGAAAATGCTTCTTGTTTTCTCTGGATTAGTTTTATTTCATTACGAATCTATGACCGCATTCCAGTTCTATTATGTGTTGCATATTGTGTATCATACAATGCAGTGCAGTCACGGTAACACAAATCACACGGCTTGTGACATGAATTACATCTTGCCATTACGTTCTGATGTTTGCAATTGATAGCTGCTCCCTTAAACTCAGGCTTTGGTTTATCGTATTTTAAAGTGCATTTGTCTTTGTCCTTCCCTTTTGTTGGCTTGGTAGTTCGAATGTAAGTCTTGACAATGTATTTTTGCAAGCATTTCAGTTTATCAAACAGCAAAATGAATGGAGAAGTAAGTTATCAAACTCTATCTCCAAGGGAATTAGCCAAGTCGGTTATGTCTGAAGGAGGCTGGTCAGATGTACTGGTACTGTGACTGATGACCACAATTTACTCATTCTAGCATCACTTAGTTTGTTCCATTTCCTTGCATACAAGAAAGAGAAAAACGTGTAAATATTTACTGCAGCATCTTATAGTGTTTTATTTTCCTTAGTGCTCGGGGAAGGAACCTCAACAGGCTGTGGATATTGCGCTTCTTTTTGTTGGGAGAGAGGTAACTAAGAATCTTTAATATGCATGAGGAAAGTAATATTGATATGTTCACTCTGTAGTTACTTCTTCCTGGCCTTTTATTGGCATTCCTCTCAAGTGAAACTTGAGAGGAATGCCTGGTTATGGGAAAAACATACGTAGGTCCTCTATATGGTCAGGTCGCAGCGTTATTTATGTTAAACTAAGACGTATGCTATTTTGCGCTTCTTTTTGTTGGGAGAGAGGTAACTAAGAATCTTTAATATGCATGAGGAAAGTAATATTGATATGTTCACTCTGTAGTTACTTCTTCCTGGCCTTTTATTGGCATTCCTCTCAAGTTTCACTTGAGAGGAATGCCTGGTTATGGGAAAAACATACGTAGGTCCTCTATATGGTCAGGTCGCAGCGTTATTTATGTTAAACTAAGACGTATGCTATTTTTTGTTTGCTTGAATTACTTACTGAACTACAACAATATGAACATATGTACTCTGAGATTGACAGATGAACTATTTGTGGAAGTCTAACTAGTTTATTTTTTTTCATGGAATGAGCACATTAAGAATAACTACCTATTCATTGTAAAGCTTGATTCATGAAGAGTCTTTGTTGTGGCATGACCTTGTTATTCTCATACCACAATACTGCAACCCTTATGCTGCGGTTTACTGATCATAAAGACACTATCATCTGCAGTTACAATCTTTGGATATTCCTGGAAACAGAGGTGCAGATCCAGCACTCGTGGATTTGCTCAAGGTAACCATAATCTGCTTTTACTGGGTTCAACCAGCCAGTTCCTTGATGGATATTACAAGTGGACATTAATTTGCATCCCTAGATTCTGCATTATAGTTAGCATTTCCAACTTCATGAGCAGGTCTCTTTCACAAGCTCCAATTTCTCTTTGGCATTCCCCTACATTGCTGCGTCAGAGGAGAAAGTGTCGATGGAGAATTCGTTGATTTCAGAATTTAGAGAAAATTGTGGGGATGATTCTGGGCTCAGTAAGGTTGCTTTCCTGGAATCATGTTCTGTTGAGGGTGATAGTTTTGAAAAACTTGAAGACTTCCATTCAGTCCATGTAAATATACTCTATAATTGATATTTAGGTTTTCGAACTTCCGAAAACATCTATAGATAAAAGGTCTAATGTATTTTTCTTGCCGTGGCAAATGAATAGGATTATCTGGTCTCTAGGATGGAAAAGAGACCAAAGGGTCAAGCTGATCTGGTCGTTTTCTGCCATGGAGGCACAAGTTCTTTGAGAGATCTTGATCAACTGCGCTCTGAAAGTATGAAAATTAAAAATACTGAATTTGATGTGTTCTTTAACTATTTTTTGATACATTGAACAAGTTGCCTTGAATGTTTATGCAAATAGTTTTAACAAACATGCAGGCCAGATTTTCTCTGAGCTTATAAGTTCAATGGAGCAGTCTGGTGTGAAGTACTCAGTTCTCTATGCTACAGATCCCTTTAGGTCACTTCAGTATCCTTCTTCTAGGGAAGTAGAAAGGTTTCTAGCTGAAGGTACCTTTGGTAAGGGATCACTCAATTCCAAGATCTGTGATGGAGTTTGCCAGATTAAATCATCACTTTTGGAGGGAATATTTGTTGTAAGTCACTGTGATTTCTTTTTCTAAAAAGGCAATTACTACCAGTTAGATTGCTTTTGTTTGTTGTTGAATAGTTTATTGGGCATTCCTGCTCTCTTTTTAGGTTATGCAGATGAGGATTTGAACAAAAAGAAAAAGTTTTAGTTGGCCATGCACCATGTGTTCTCTTCTTAGTTAGACTGATATGTGTGACCCCAGATACTGTTGCCAATTGCTGTGGCAGACAGGATTGTGCAAGAGGAAGTATAATTTTGACATTTGATCAAGATTATTTGCAACTTTAAAATCTAAGGTCTTTATTAAACTAGAGGTGTACCTGAGCATTGCATGGATATGAAAAGTTTTGAAATAATAAATAAGTATAAAATGCCATGACAAATATATGACATTTTTGCATCCATCAAAAAATAATTTACTTTAGTCTTACATAAAGAATACCTATTCACATGCAAGTATAATTGATAGATAATTTTGCTTCTCTAATATCTTACTTGAAATTCATTTCTTCATTTTATCCAACAAATTCTTAATATCTAGGAAGCACCGACACTTCTAAGAAGGTAACGTGTCGCGTGTCGTATCGTGTCCGACACACGGACACTTTTATTGGACTGTCGACGTGCACTTTTTTAAGAATTTTGTCATGTTGGTGTGTCCGTGTAGTGTCGTATCGTGTCGGTGTGTCCGTGTCCGTGCTTCATAGATTCTTATACATATCATAACCAAGAGAGATTTTGTCATATTTTATTTTAATCTTATTCACACATATTTTAACAGAAGTATTAATTTGAAAGTGCACCATGTAAATAAAATAGTTTTTACACATGGTGCCACATGCGAAATGTGGCAAAACAAAAAGCTTCCTGTTCCATGTTTATATATAAGATACCTCAAGTACAAGATATCATGTTTTCAATAAATGATATGTCTTACATGCAATGATATTTTTCATAAAAAATAAAAAAGAAAGAAAAAAAGGAGGCAAAACTATGAAATGTATGTAGGATAGGTTCCTAGCCTAAGCATCAGGAGAGGTAGAATGGGTAGCAACAATACTACACTAAGGTTGCATCTGGATGGGTACATTGAAATCAAAGATTTGGGGTTTAAATACACAGTATGAGAAATGAGTGATATATTTATCAGCAATTATCAAGTTTCTAAATCTTTCATGAGACGGAACAAAATGCAACCTTAAACTTCTGGTTACATTCGTACAAAAATCTCCACAAGTAGAAGTTCTAGGGCGATCAGCTACTACGTCAACTGACAGGTCCCTTGATGCGTTCTTTTTCTTATTGTTCCTGCCTTTGAAATACAAATGCAGATTAACAGAAATATCAGAAACAGAAATCTGCTGGTAGGGATTTATTTTCAGCTAGTGTTCCTAGAAAAGAACATGTGGTGTCACGTGTGTCTTGAGACACTTTTTCCACATATTATGCTCATCACATTCTCCACCTTACACATGTGTTTTCTCTTGCTTCCCTAGCATAGTTCACCCGACTGTTGTTACCACTGGCTACGCTTCTTTTGCTTGTCCCTCTGCCTCTCTTTTATGTTTCCTAGCACGCAGCTATTTTTGCCATCTATGTGTGTCTGGCTAGGGTGAGGGGTTAACACTATTCCATGAGTTCTAATTCCACAATTGATGCGGGCAAGTAACAATAGAGCCGTCTGTTGCTTTATTTCATGGTGGTTCTGGGTTAGAGAAACATTGTTCATATAGTCATGTAGGGCTTTTATATCTGGAAGAATTTATGTCGGCTATGTGAATGATAAGTGGTAAAATGTGCTCTTTTTCAGAGATTTTTGGTTACTGCATATTCAGAAAAAATGCAGCTGCCAGCAACCTTTCAAGGGAAATTACTGTTTGCGGAGGACGGTTGTTAGGGATGGCAACGGGGCGGGTATGGGACGGGGGAGCCCTTCCCCACCCCTGCCCCGCTTGATTGCTACCTTCCCCTGACCCTGCTCCGTCCCAAGTAACACTTCCCCGACCCTACCCCGCCTAATACAACCCCGATCACACCCTGCCCTGCCCCGCCCCGCCCCGCCCCGCCCCGGATTGCTCTAAACACAAACATATTTCTTTATGTTCAGTATATATACATCCAATCATGTATATATAATCAAACATACACTATTACAGTGTGTTTAATCAAGGGATAGAGATAAGAGAAAAACTAAAATTGGCAAAAGAGATACATTTCATACCTGAGATACAAACTGGGAAAAAAATTTAATCCGCTGCTAGGGTTCAATCCATGAAATAAGAGCTCAGTGCAGATCAAAGAACCTCTTAGGGGCCAACCATATGTGAATGGGATGGAGGGAGATATGTGGCTGAGATTTGATTGAATAAGAAAGGAAAGATATAGCAAGAGAGAGAGAGAGAGAGAGAGAGAGAGAGAGAGAGAGAGAGAGAGAGAGAGAGAGAGATTGCGAGAGGGAAGTGAGATTTTAGGGCTGAAATTTGGGAAATGAACCAGTGCAAAAAAAGGAAGGAGAGAGAGAGAGAGAGAGAGAGAGAGAGAGAGAGAGAGAGAGAGAGAGAGAGAATTAAGAACAATTTTGACCAAAACAAACAATGTGTACCGTGGTCTATTGATACATTGTCATATATGAAATCTTCTAGAAGTTCAATATTAGCCTTTGGATTACTCTTGCTGATAAAATCAACGGCTACCTTTTAAAATGCAAAAGTCCCACAAACTTTACTTCTACTACTACATAACCGGGGTGGGTATGGGGGAAATCCACTCTCAACCCGACCCCGATCCGAACCCGAATCGGGTTATGATCTTGTATCCCATACCCGCCCCTATTCCATTTGACCACACCCCATACCCTGCCTATTAGGGGCGGGGCGGGGCGGAGCGGGGAACCCTAAAAACCCGTCCCATTGCCATCCCTAACGGTTGTATTGTATGAAATGGGTTAGAGGTGATGATTCGAAATATAGAACAGTGGAACTGAAGGTTTTTTTTGGACCTGTTAGGCATTGGCAACAGTAACTGGGGGCTATTTCCTTGTTTTGTGGTTGATTGGTCGAATTTTATTTATTGGACTAATTACAAGCGTACAAGTAGACTTCTAGATATCTAATAGGGATTGGAATAAAAAAGTAGAACTAGAGACCTATAAGTGAATCCAATGGATACTTTTCCAAAGTTTACTGAATATGCCCACAATAATGTTCTTTTGACGTAAATTCTGATCCATGGACTCAAGTACAGCTCATTTCCAGGCCCCTGGAGCGATTAACTACTTTTGCATGGCTTATGTTCTATTTATTTCCTCAGCATCATTTGTGTTTGACATTGTATTATAGTTGGCTCTATCTGATGTACCATGACCTCTAGAGTTCTGATGACTTTGCTTCTTCCATGTTTTAGGGGGTTGTTTTGCTTATAATTTTGATATCGGGCCTTTGCTGTATGATGGGTATTGACACTCCGACGAGGTTTGAGACTCCCCAGGATTCTTGATTTGTTGTTGTGCAAGACAAGTTTTAGCTGTGCTGCGCTGGCGAAAGTAAATTTTGTGATATGTTTTCGTAATAATTGTATCTGTGTAATATTCTTAATTTGTGAGAGGTTATTTTATTACGTGTACTGGTCAATCACGATGGATGGTTCATGTTATTTGATAATATTGTAGCTTTTCTTTGGGCTTTTTTTTTTTTTTGGTTTATGTTTCAAATAGCTATATCTATCTTGTTTTTAAGTAGGGACTTGCATGAATGTGAAACTCAGTTTGCTATATGTTGATGTGTGGTTGGTTGCCCTTTGGTGCAACTTTCCGATTTTCATTCCCCTAGCTGGATTGTATATAATTTGTTTCTGAACAAGGATAGAAGAAGCAAGGAGACCAAATTGATGTTCTTGGCAAAAAAAAAGGACCAAATTGGTGCTCTCTCTCTCTCTCTCTCTCTCGCTCTCTCTCTGTTTTATGATTTTGGAATTTTTGTTTGGTGGATGAAGGAAGGTTGGCTGGCTGGTTTTTTGAGAAAAGTTTGTTCAAAATTTTCAAAAGAAGCCTATACACTGTGGCCTGTGGATGCATTTCCTTGAAGACCCATTGCCATCTGGATGCAGCTCTTGATATATCATCATTTTATTCTGCCGATTAGATCAAATGAAAAATGAAAAATCAACTACTACCTTAACTCTTGAAAATTGCAGATTTCAGTATAGTCCCCTTTGCTGAAATCTACAATTTTCAAGAGTTATTGAAATTAGAAAGTTTTAGTTGATATCCACTTCTTTAAAGTCAACACACTAACCATCCCTATTATCATAATTTGAATAACAGATCACATGGTGTAGTACACTAGGATATATGCATATATCCTTGATTAGCCCGAAGGACAAGATTACAGATCCATAACCAATGCCTAAACAACGAGTAAATATTGGGTATCACGGTGATACTACGTGAGATTTTATAATGTCTCTAATAGAGGAGAGATTGTACGTTTATGTGGATAGAGTTTGAGGTGATGTAGGAAGAGATTCCCCTAGAATAGAAATAGGGGACCGGATGTTCGAATAAATAAAATTGATTGGGTTGGGATGCCACCACCAGCGTAATACCCAATATTTTTTCCTAAACAAAACCTTACTAGTAACACAAAGTAACAAAAAGAAAACTCGGTTGAAACCTCCCAAAACACCGAAGATACTTGTTCCATTTCTTTCCATATGGTTAACTCTGTTTTAAATTGGAAGTGAGATTATTTTTCTCTTTTCGGATAACATAATAGTACTGATTTGTTTTGTGGGAACAGTGAAATGAACAGTTTCGGGCAGTTACAATGTGTATGGGAGTGTTGTGTACAAGTGGAACAGAAGCAACAGCAGCAGCAGCAAGAGGGGTGGTAGTTGGGCTGCTAAGTAGGAAGTTGTGGAAAGCAAAGCAGTTGTATCAAATCCATGGGTTCATGCTCCCCAGAGGACTCCATCATGACTACCTTCTTCTCTCCAAATTCATCCTTGTTTGCTGCTCTCCTCCTCCTCCTTCTTCCATCATCATGGACCACCACCACAGCCTCTTGAATCATGCTTACACAGCTTTCACCAATCACCAGAAGACCACCACCACCACCACCACCACCCAACACATTCACCTCTACAACACCATGATCAAGGCTCTCTCTCCTCTTCAACCACACCATTCCATCTTTGTCTACAATCAACTTCTTCAACCCTCCTCTTCTGCTGCTGGCTTATTACAGTTACGACCCGACTCTTACTCCATCCCTTTTGCCTTGAAGGCCGTCGTCCGTCTATCTGATATGTTCCTTGGCAGACAGATTCACTCTCATTCCATTTCCACTGGCTTGGACTGCCACGTTCATGTCGGAACCGCCCTTATTCAGATGTACTCTTCTCTCTCCGTCGTCTCCCCCCATGATGCTCGCAAGCTGTTCGACGGAATGTGCTTCAGAGATGTGGCCTCTTGGAATGCTATGGTTGCTGGGTATGCTAAGGTTGGCGATGTTGACAATGCCCGTTGCTTATTCGAGGCAATGCCCCACAGGAATGTTATTTCTTGGACTGCTCTGATTGCAGGCTATGTTCAAGCGAAAAGACCGAGCGAGGCCATCATCACCTTCCAAAGAATGCAGCTCGAGAATGTGGATCCTGATGAAGTTGCAATGCTCGCTGCTCTCTCAGCCTGTGCCGATCTGGGTGCTCTCGAGTTGGGGGAATGGATTCATAGCTATATCACTAAGTATGGATTATACAAAACAGTATCTCTTAACAACGCCCTTATAGATATGTACGCTAAATCGGGGAACATAAGAAAGGCCAAGAACGTTTTCGAAAACATGAAGCATAAAAGCGTCGTAACTTGGACAACCATGATTGCTGGACTGGCATTACACGGCCTCGGAAGAGAGGCTCTTGAAATGTTTTCTAGGATGGAAAGGGCTAAAATTAAGCCAAATGGTATCACTTTTATTGCTGTCCTTTCTGCTTGTAGCCACGTTGGTTTGGTTGAAATGGGTCGCTGGTATTTCAACAGCATGGAGTCGGTGTATGGGGTTAAACCAAAGATTGAGCACTATGGCTGTGTGGTCGACTTACTTGGACGAGCCGGCTGCCTCCAAGAGGCACAGGAACTAGTTAAGGAGATGCCATTTGAAGCAAATGAAGCTATTTGGGGCTCCCTTCTTGCTGCCTCTAGAATCCACAGCGATGTTGAGCTTGGGGAACATGCTTTGCAGCACCTAATCCAATTAGAGCCCAATAATAGTGGAAACTATACCATCTTATCTAATATATATGCTGGTCTGGGGCAGTGGAATGAAGCTGGGATGATGAGGAAAGTGATGAGAGACGCAGGTGTTAAGAAGATTCCAGGTGGGAGTTACATTGAAGTGAATAACAGAGTGGGCGAGTTCAATGCACGAGACAGCTCCCATCCTCAATCTGAGAGGGTATACAATGTTCTTTTCCAGATAAACAAACAGTTAAAGATGGTCGGGGATACAAACAGGGAATATCTTGGGCTGCATCAATTTGACGAGGGGTCTGATTAGGGATCCATTTTTAATTTACATGATTTTATTGATACTGCCTTTGAGCCACAGTTCCACTTAAAAGAACAATCCAGCAAGCCTGGCTGGGCTCAACCCTCCTTGGGAAAAATGCCTCTAAGACACCAGCCAAAC
This sequence comes from Hydrangea macrophylla, assembly GCA_033977485.1. Taxonomy (NCBI): domain Eukaryota; kingdom Viridiplantae; phylum Streptophyta; class Magnoliopsida; order Cornales; family Hydrangeaceae; genus Hydrangea; species Hydrangea macrophylla. The sequence goes on from CM066989.1 coordinate 711,931, forward strand.
CATTTTACTTGGAGAATATCTATTTCTCAACTAACTGAAATAGATCTACATGTGGGTCATATTCACCAAAACCAAGCAGTTTTGAGCTATTTAAGTACTGTGACAACAGAAATCACGATACCAAGACCAACAAACGATTGAAGTGTAGGTTGGTTGTGGAGCCTTCCTCCATCAAATTCTTTGCCTCTCGTTCAATAGGAAGGTATGTGAACTCAAGCCTAATCGTCAATATATAGGCCAACTATATATATATGTATATTTTTTTTACATCTATATAGTGTCAAAGCATTTCATTTGATTTTCCTTTTCTTCTACTGTTTAAGTTCGTGAACCAAATGGAGCCTTAGTAGCTTCCACTTTATTCTTCCTCATCCTAGCCAAAGCCAGTACAGTATGAATAAGTTTCATGCTTTTGTCACCAAGTTAAATTCACCTTATTTCTGATATTTGGGACCCAAAAACCTCTTGTTGTCGGTCCTTGATTAGCGTTTTCATGTGCTTTCTTTCTCTTGAACGTTTCCAAGAAGACCCTATTCTCTAATTTGTATTCTTACCTTTATTACTACTTTATCATTTTACTCTGGTACTAATTTTAAATATTTGTGTGCCTTGGCTCTTGTAGGAGAGACACCCTCATCTAACTTGCACCTGTATCTATTACTTGTATTGATACTGTTTGCGTAGAAAATTTCTGTAGCATATATAAGGTTCCAATATAAACTGTACTATCCATGCTGATATTCTTAAAATTTCCAAAACACTATTTGGCTAGGGTAAATTCCCTCATAATGGTGTAATGAATTCTCTCTCTCTCTCTCTCTCTCTCTCTCTCTCTCTCTCTCTCTCTCTCTCTCTCTCTCTCTCTCTCTCTGTACTTTCAATAAGTTCTACAGATTATTTGTCAGTGCTATAATGTTAAAAGTTATGCAACCAGTAATGATTAACACTACTGTCTCTATTCTCTACTCTAGGCATTTGGCTTTGACTTGGATCCTGGGAGTGGCTTAGATAGGAGGTTGAAAATTAAGGATTCAGGAGGAGTTGCTAAAATCTCTAGCTAGACGATGTTGTAAAGATGGCAACATGGTGAATATGCTTGATGTAAAGTCTCTGGATTGTTAATCCAGGGAAGTAGTTTGAAGTACTTGTTAAAGTTGTCACTCTCGCTTCACCGGGTACGGTGGCTTTTGTCTTATCCCAATATTATTGCCCCCAAAACTAAAGAAAAGTAACTTCATATCATATATATGTAAATGCAAATGTTATTCCAACCATGGTCTGATAATACATTAAAGATAGCTTGTTGAAAAGCAAGATAACAAGAAAAGGAGCTTATGAATTTCACGTGCAGCATGCATGAGATCGTGTATAGTTTCTAGGATTAAAGTGTTATTAGTCCTGGGGTAATAGGCTACTTACCTTCTTTGTTTGTATTTAATGAAGTTCTCTTGACGTGATGGTAAGCTTGCTCCATTGTGGCTTGAAGGTCACAAGAACGCAGAAACTTTTGTGTGGAAGCACCCACAAAGACAATAATCCAAACGAGAAAAGAAAGCAAAGAACAAAGAAAACCAATCACCCACAAAGACAATAATCCAAACAAGAAAAGAAAGAAAGCAAAGAACAAAGAAAACCAATCACACAAAGAACACAAAGGTATACATGTGGTTTGACGTTGTGCCTATGTCCTCACCCAGGAGCAACTAGATCTTTTCTTATTGATGATGGTGGAGCAAATCTAGAGATCTTACAATGCCTTTCAATGGCTCTCTAGTACAAAGGAGAAAGATACTAAAGTGTTTCCAATAACCTTGGTTTGGGTTTAAATAGTAGACTTGCCAAAAACCAATTAAGAATCCAAATTTGTATACAACTTCCCAAAACTTGCTGCCAGAAAATCACACCAGCTCGGGCGGGATACACTGTAGGTGACATTTCAGATCCACTTATTCGCTCGCGCGGTGCAAGGTGCGGACGAGATTTCAATAATGATAACCATGTCCCAAGCTAATGCCATGTATGCAATTGCCGACTTGGCGATCATGTTATGCTACTACGTGCGATTATGCAACATCTAATATCATTTCTAAATTAACAATATTAAATTTAACATGGTAGTTCGTTGAGTACAATAATTAGACTAACAAGGCATTCTTGAATAAAATAATCACTAATTTAAGTTTATAGCCTTAATTAACACCTTGAATCATAGAAACACACATAGACACATAGACTTGGTCATTTTAGCATAAACACACACACACACACATACACACACACACACACACACACACACACACACACACACACACACAAAGGAAAAAAAAGAGCTAGTCCTCAACTAGGAGAGAGTTTAAAACTTGATTTAACATGAAATAAATCCCTAACCTACACATATCAAAGCATGGAAATAAAGAACATAGTACATTAATACAATAAATTCAACCTCAAGTGTTCTTTGTTCAAGAGACACCACAAGATGCATCTTGCTCTGTCGTAAGATTGGTCCAATTCAATACATTTAATGAATTCATTTCATACTTGCGCAACATAGAAATGTGGAACACGTTGTGAACATTAGAAATTTGAGGTCGGAGAGCCAAGCGATAGGCGACCTCGCCAACCTTATCCAAAATCTGAAATGGGCCAATGAATCGTGGTAATAACTTCCTGTTATGGCCAAAACTTTATAATCCTCGTCATGGTGCTACCTTGAGAAACACATGGTCTCCGACATCAAACGATAAAGCTCGTCTTCTACGATCGGCAAAACTCTTCTGGTGGTTTTGAGTTGTAAGCAATCTTTTGCGAATCAACTTGATCTTCTCGGTCGTCTCACGAACCATATCAGGGCCTAGGATGGATGCCTCTCCAACTTCGGTCCAACACAAAGGTGACCTACAAGGTTAGTCGAACAAAGCCTCGAACGGTGCCATTTCGATGCTCGCTTGATAGTTGTTGTTGTAAGCAAACTCGACCAAAGAAAGATGATCTTCCCAATTGCCTCCAAAATCCATTACACATGCTCGCAACATATCCTCCAAGGTCTAAACCATACGTTCAGACTGGCCATCTGTCTGTGGATGAAATGCGGTGCTAAACAGTAACTGTGTTCCCAAAGCTCTCTGAAGGCTCTGCCAAAACTGTGAAACGAACTTGGAGTCGCGATCGGAAATAATGGAAACCGAAACACCGCAGAGCCTCAAGATCTCCCTAATGTAAAGCCTACTAAGTATTTCGGTTATATATGTCATTTTGATTAGTAAGAAGTGCGCGAATTTTGTCAAGCGGTAAACAATGACCCAAACGGCATCATGCAGTCGTAGTGACCTCAAAATTGCTGTAACAAAATCCCTAGTGATGTGCTCCCACTTCCATTTGGCAATGAGTAACGGCTGAAGTAGTTCAGGGGGTCATTGGTGCTCGGCCTTAACTTGTTGACAATTTAAGCAAAGCAAAACAGGTTCAGCAACGTGTTGCTTCATTCCTTTGCACCAAAAATGTTAGCATAGATCTTGATACATCTTCGTGCCTCTAGGATGAACTACAAGTTAAGAGTGGTGAAAATCTTTCAACACTTCTTCACGAATGCTTGAAGGAACAAATAGTCTTCCTATGAATCTCAAGCCTTATCAGAATCGAATGTCCAACCATCTATCGCCTCGCCATTAGAAATACATAATCAGTAAGACTCAGCCTCCTCGTCGGATTGTTGAGCATCCAAAACTCACCTCAAAAGTGTCGGTTGAACCACCAAAGTAAACAAAGTGGTGTGACCTTCGAATTTACCAATTTTAACATCAAAGTGCCCAAGTTGCTCTAACATCTTCCATTATGACATGGCTAGACAAGCCACGATGTAGTGAGTCTTCCTACTAAGTGCATCAACCATAATGTTTGCCTTCATCAGTTGATACTCCAAACTGAAGTCATAGTCCTCTAGGTACTCCATCCATCGTCTTTGCCTTAGATTTAAATCTCGTTGCGTGAAAATGTACTTGAGACTCTTGTGATCGGAGATCACTTCGAATCTCTCTCCATAAAGGTAATGCCTCCAACTCTTCAATGCGAATACAATGCAGCAAGCTCTAAATCGTGCGTCGGATAATTCTTTCCGTGCGGCTTCAATAGGCATAAACCATAAGTTACAACTTTTCCTCCTTGCATCAAGACACAACCTAAACCATCGTATGAAACATCGTAATATACGGTGTAGCCCAAACCTCGCTCGGGTATGATTAAAAGTAGTGTGGTAGTTAACATTGTCTTTAATTATTGAAATGCTTGGTTGCAAGCCTCGTCCCGTAGGAACTTAGTACCATTTTGTGTATCATCATCGGCATAACTAGACGTGAAAAATTCGCTACAAAGCGTCAGTAGCAACCCGCGAGTCCTAAGAAACTTCAGTCTTTGAAAACTTTCTTTGGTAGGTGCTAATGCATTACGACTTGAACCTTTGATGAATCGACTGAAATTCCGTATTTCGAAACAACAAGGCCTAGGATCTTCACTTCCGATAGCCAAAACTTACACTTAGAAAACTTAGTGTATAATTGATGATCTTGTAACATTTAAAGAACGATCCATAGATACTCCTCATGCTTCTTTCGAGTCAGCGGATAGATAAGAATGTCGTCGATGAAAATAATCACGAACTGATCAAGATAAGGACTAAAAATTCATCAAGTCCATGAAAGTTGCTGGAGCATTTGTTAAACTAAATGGCATCACAAGGAACTTATAATGCCCATAAAGTGAACGGAAAGCAATCTTCAAGATGTCTTGCTCTTAAATCCTCAATTGATGGTAGCTTGATCTCAAATCAATTTTCATAAAACACGTGAACCACGAAGTTGGTCGCATAGGTTGTCAATCCTCGGTAGTAGATACTTGTTCTTGAGTGTAGCTTGATTTAATCTGTGGTATTCGATGAAAAGTCGTAGTGATCCATCCTTCTTCTTTAGAAACAAATGGGTGTCCCCATAGTGAGACACCAGGGTGGATGAATATCTTGTTCAACAAATCTTCTATTTGAGTCTTCAACTCCTTCAACTCAGTGGGTGCCATACGATAAGAAGCAATGGAAATAGGTGCAGTGCCTGACACACGGTCTGTCGCGAATTCAAAGTCATGGATAGGCGGCAAACCTGCTAAGTCCTCCGAAAATACGTTTGAATACTTACCAACAATTGGAAGGAACTCGCACGAGTCACCTCATTCTCCTCGACTATCAAGCTAGCCAAAAAACCAACGAGACTTCTCCTCTTGCACAAACTACGCAATGATGAAGTTGGAAGGTCCAAATGGTCTCCCACAAAACAAATACAATCTCCATTAGAAGCAAAGTGGTAACTCACCTCTTGAAGCAATCTTTTATTTGAGACCACGATTGGGACCCATACAAGAAATTGTGGATGCCGGCATTTGGGCCCACTTTTTGTTTTTTTAAAACATTTTTCAAATTCCAAATTCAAAATAAAAGAGTCGCCACTTAATTTTTTTAAAGGAAAATTAAGAAACCATTTTGAAAGGAAACTGATCTTTTTGCGAAACCAAAGATAATCTGGGTCCGGGGATTATGGAATGAAAGGGGAAGGAGCCCGACGGACTAAAACACCCCCTTTCATCCTATCTCGTGATATGCCTCTACTCACCATCCTTTTAATCGAATTAATAATCTAAGTGTGCCCTCAACTAATACATATATATATATAAATAATACATTACACAAGCATGTTGAAAAGGGTGCAAGATTGCTAACGACAAAATATCATTCATAAGCCACGTAATTCAAGTAGCATGCAACATGATATGCAATAGAGAACTAGAGAACATACCCGGGATCCAGCTGCGAATTTGAACATGCAATGCATACATATAAAATAAACCTAAGAAAAGGTCTCTAACGCATATAAACACATAAGGCAAGACCTAGTCTAAGGTGTCGCGCATGGAGTCGAAAATCAATAAAATCAACAAATGGAATAAACTAGAGAAGAGATGAGAAATTGTACCTCAAATGCGCTACAAAACAAAGATTAGTCCAAATGCTTCACATAATAATATGATATCAAAACAATCAATCATGATCCTCTAGCTTAGATCTATTAAGCATGAAATCCAACTTTATTCAATAGCTAGTTCTAATCATAAGCATTAATGTACATGAATGAATGAATGTGAACAAGAATAAAACATGGATTTATTCACTAATTTGGATCACTTAGCCTCTGGATTTAAGCTAAATTATTATTATTCAAAATATGACTTGGTTCCCAGGACATTAGGAGACCATTTGAGTTGAAATAAATGAGCTTAGACAAAACAGTAGCAGTTTTGTTATGAATTACAGAGAGCAGACCAGATCTTAAAAAAATAGAAAAATCATACTTCCAACGGTTGGATCTTAATGATTTTTGGATATGATATGCCTCTGTGAGTCTAGTTTATAACCCAAAAAAGAAATCAAGGTTTGAACGGTTAGATCTCTGGGAATATGGAAAACACTAGGCATCACTCAGGAATCTGCAACTC